>CM055124.1:68609355-69209355 GCA_029206835.1 Rana muscosa | reverse complement strand
TTCCGACGGATGTTGGCTTAAATTTGTCTTGCATACACACGGTCCCACAAATGTTGCTCGGGAATTCCGAATGTCAAGAACGCGGGGACGTACAACACGAGAAAAAGTAAGTACAATGATTCCGAGCATGCGTCAAATTGATTCTGAGCATGCGTAGGATTTTTATGCGTCGGAATTGCATACGCACGATCAGAATTTCCGACCACAACTTTTGTTGTCGGAAAAATTGAGAACCAGCTCTCAATCATTTGTTGTGGGAAATTCCGACAGCAAATGTCCGATGGAGCCTACACACGGTCAGAATATCTGACCAAAAGCTCACATCGAACATTTGTTGTCGGAAATTCCGATCATGTGTACGCGGCATTAGTCTCTTCCTAACCTTTAATCTGAATGTATTTCTTAACATTCTGCCTGAGCCCTTAACACTGAACTATTAAAATGAGCCCTTAAACTGGGGCATTCGGCTCTTGAGCTTCAGTCAATTGGTTTGCCTAAACTGAGACAATGTCATCAGTCTGCCAAGGGCAGGAGGAAGCATTACCTAAGTATCCCCACTCCCAGTGATTAAATACTTGGAGTTCTGTGTTAAACTAACCTCCCCCAACCTCCCCCAACCTCCTTCCTAACATTAACATGACCATGAACTGAAAGTGCGTCTACCAAGTCAAGGTCCACCTATTTCCTAAGGGCTCACTCCCATATGCCACGGTCGGAATTTCCGTCCAAAAGCTCATATCAGACTTTTCTTGTCGGAATTTCCGATCGTGTGTACGTGGCATTACCTTATTCTGTACAAGGGACAGCTGCACCACATCCTAACAGCTTCCAGGCTGAAGATATTGGTGCCAAACTCTGCAAAAAATAGTACAACACTCCTGAAGCCACATCCGTATGGGATTAAGTTTATGGAAAAAATAAAGAGTCAAAGTCTCTAAATCGGACTTTGTTGGCAAGATGGACGAGAGTATAATAAAAAATTGTATTTTATTAACAACGAATCATTCACAAACATATCAAGTATAGAAAGAGTTATAAAACATACATTAAACACAAAAAATACATAAAACTATGATGTAAACAGAAGGTTGACACCAAATGGACAGCAGTGAGCCCCTGTGCGTCAACGCGTTTCGCTATTGTGCTTCGTCAGGACACACTTGAGGATGATCGAAACAAACAGGTCTCAATATCTTATCAGCACAAGATTGCCCCCATGTGGGAGACTCCAGAATGGACCTCAGGGCTCATCTTATGGAGAAGAAAGAGGAAGAGATATTCTACCGTTGCTAGCTGCCAAATATTGTGTAGCAAAGGAGCAAAAATATATTTCGACCTACAGGGTCTATTGCAGAGTATCGTATAAAAAAAATGCATGGTAAGTACCAGGACGTTTAAAGAAAAGGAAGGAGAGGGGAAAGGGGGGTAGTATATCCAAGGCCTTTTAAACTGTGTTTGGTCCGTAGCATCAAAGACTTGAAAATTCACCCATTTAGACAAACATAAGTCTTGTTACTATGGGGAACAGCCAGACCTGTCTCTGTCACAGAGACAGGTCTGGCTGTGTGTAGTCCGGCTGTGTGTAGTCTAAAGCCCTGTACACACAATCGGATAACCTATGGATTCTAATCCGATGGATTTTTCCATCGGAAATCCGATGAAACTGTTTTCCATCAGTCTTGCCCACACACCATCAGTCAAAAAACCGACAGCACCAAAACGACGTGACGTACAACACATATGACGGCACTATAAAGGGAAAGTTCAAATCTAATGGCGCCCCCCTTTGGGCTGCTTTTGCTGATTTCGTGTTACCGCGTATTAGTAAAAGTTTGGTGAGAGCCGATTCGCGCTTTTCAGTCTCCGTGCTTTTCAGTCCGTTACAGCGTGACGAATGTGCTCTCTCCATTAGGAACGCTAGTTTAACCAGAACGAGCGCTCCCATCTCATAATTCAGTCTGAGCATGCGTGGGTTTTTTAACCGATGGACTTGCCCATAGACGATCGGAATTTGCTATCGGTTTTTTATCCATTGGAAAAATTAAAAACATGTTCTATTTTTTGACACTGATGGAAAAAAGACCGATGGGGCCCACACACGATCGGTTTGTCCGATGAAAAAAATCCATCAGACTGTTTTAATCTGAAAAACCTATCGTGTGTACGCGGCTTAAGAATCTGTAAGACAGGCAAGGATAAAGTAGAATTCAGTATACCCCCCAGGGAAGCATCAACCAAACTCTCTCCAACAAATACTCTTTTGCCGTGTACACACGATCCGTTTTACAGATTCAAACAGTCCGATGGACTTTTCTCATCGGACAAACTGATCGTGTATGGGCCCCATCGGTCTTTTTTCCAATCAGTGAGAAAAAATAGAACATGTATTAAATTTATCCAATGGGAAAAAAAACGATAGCAAATTCCGATCGTCTGTGTGGAACTCCATCGGACAAAAAACCCATGCATGCTCAGAATCAAGTCGACGCATGCTCAGAAGCATTGAACTTCATTTTTCTCGGCTTGTCGGAGTGTTTTACGTCACGGCGTTTGGGACGGTCGGATTTTTGACTGATGGTGTGTAGGCAAGACTGATGGAAGTCAGCTTCATCGGATTTCCGATGGAATAATACATCGGATTAGAATCCATAGGAAATCCGATCGTGTGTACAGGGCTTTACAAGTTCTGCAGCAGCCATTAAAAAAAAATAAAAAACGTAAAGAGAATGAGGGTGAAATGCTGGACCTAAACATTCAGATGATCACATGGGTCATTTTTCACATCTGGTTGACTTGGATTAGACAGCTGCAGCCCAAACCAGGAGGCCCATGGAAGAACCAGGGTCACCCAGGCTAAGAAATCCAAATGCATTCAAGCCAATGAGATTTCTAAACCACAGTCTCAATAGTCAAATGTTTTATTACTTTGGTTATAACACAAAGACAAAAAGCATCCAACATGTTTTGGAGGCCAAAGAACACCCCCCATTCCTCACGGCTTAGAACACTCAACTAGAGTGTTTGATGGACTCTAGAATGCTTCTCAGTGCACAAAACGATATCAGAGTTAATCAAACTATATCAAATGGAATAAAAAAGAAGTGAAATGGCCCTACCTTTAATAGCAATACATGCCAAGCTATACGGCGCCACCTTGGGCTACACGTGACTAAATCAAGATTAAAGTAAGCCATCTCTTTATTTTTAATTTGATGGAAATACAGCCAAAAGAAATAACGAATTTGTTAGTCTTTGGTCTACCACAAAAGCCAACAGAGGAAGGGCAAGATAAAAAAGATTTAACAAGTGTGGACACATTTCTTATAAAACCTTTAGAGGTAACTTTCCATTCATGGTTGTTCAGGGAGGATTATGAAAGCCAGATCCTTTCATTAGTTAAAACATCTGATTCACGGCGACAATAAAACAGGTCTCGGCATTTAGATCTAATCATCACAGAGTTTATTATAACATTTATGTGAGTATAACTGCAATTAAAAAAAAAATGGTCAGATTATACTTCTTTTAAGTCAAGTGTTGAAGATGACTAATGCCACGTACACACAATCGGACCTTTGCCTGACCAAACCCACATCGGAATTCCGACGGAATTCCATCGGAGAAAAATAGAACATGTTCTATATTTAAACTCCGATGGAATTCATCGGAATTTCTCTGATGGGGCAAACACACACAGTAGGAATTTCCGATGGAAAAAGTCAGTCGGACTTTTTCCATCAGAAATTCCTATCGTGTGTACAAGGCATAAGAGTGAATAAAAAATTATACTGAGACATGCAGCTTAGGCTGGAGATATCAGTATCAGTGGACCACACAATACTCATATGAGGTCAATAATCAGGGAAGCACTAAGCTAAGCGCAAAATGTAGTATTCATAGCAGCCAATAAGATGCTTGCACGTTTTATTGAATAGACCTAATAGTTACAGGGGTAAGCAGAAATCTGTGTCTCAATTTCTTCTAAATTTCAGAGAAAGTAGGGAGGTTTTGATAAAATTTAGCTATTTCGGTAAAATGGACAGGAGTTAAAGTGGAATTAAAGTATAACTAAAGTCAAAACTCTTTTTTTAGTTTTGAATAGAGTGGAGAGGGATTAGATTTATAGGGTGACCAGACATCCCCGGTTTCAGGGGACAGTCCCCAGATTGAGGACACTGTCCCCGGACCAAGTCTGTCCCCGGTTTTGTCCCCGGATTGGATTTGAACAGGGGCTGGGGCAATTTCATAGACAGTCAGTGCAGAATAAAAAAAAATCTGAATTACACACCCCCCACTCCGCCGCTTCTACTCTACTAGCTTAGGGGGTGTATTTTTTTCCATTATCTGTGCCCCTTTCTGATGATCATCTGCTAGTCGGAGCGGAGGGAATATTTCTTCAGTTTCGGGTGCATGCCCATTCAGCTCCGCTCACATGTTCTTCTGCCTTGGCTCAAGTCCCGGCCAGCCGCCTGCCTGCTTATCTCCTTGCCTTCCCTGGCGAAGTGATCTTCCTCTGCTCCCCACCCAGTAGTAGCCGGGGCCCGGAGAGTGAGACTTGACAGGCTGTGAGGCGGGCGGTGGCGGGCAATGAGTCGCCGATTGCCGCAATTACAAGTAAAAATAAAAATATGTCCCCGGATTTCATTTAAAAAATCTGGTCACCTAAGATTAGAACACCTTTAAATTTTTTATTGCTGTCTGTGCCCCCGTTAGGGAGATTTACCCTTTCTATTTGTCCTGTTTACTATTATCATTGAAAGAGAAAGAAAAAGAAAATCCCACATTTTGGGTTGTCCCCAGAAAAGTAATATACCAGCTTTAGTAAATAAGCTCTATTGTGTACTTATAAGTGGGCTATGCCTGTAGAGGGGAAATCTTCCAATGGGGACACTAGTTCTGGTGACATTTGCAGGGATTTTCTCTGACTTCCTGTTTGGCTATAAGACAGGAAGTAAAGGGGAATCTCCACAATGAGACACCAATGGCGGAAAAAAATCTGACAGGGGTTATAACCCTCTCTTATTCTATCCAAAACGGAAAAAAAAACGTTTTACCTATGTAGCGGGGTGTTTCCCCTTTAATTAGGAGAAAGAACTACGGTTCCCAGAGCTCCACTGGTTCACAGGATGTTTTGAGTTATGCCCCAGAGACTCATGGGGGAAGGAATATAAGGAGGGGGCGAGGCCTAGCTCTTTCTCTTTGGACACGGGGAGGCAGAGAGAGATACACCTGTGCGGATCTGTGCTGTTCCAGGCCTGAAGCCTGGGGCCTGTGGAGCGAACCAAAGAGCCTTCCACCCCCTTTGCGAGCCTGGGTGGCATTCAGACTCATCTCTTCTAAAGTTATCTGGATCGGGGATCCGATCGCAGAAGCCGCTGTGGACGAGGACCGACACAGCCGGTGGAAGTTCCGGACTGAGGGAAGTGTTCCGGAGTGGTGAGCGAGCGAAAGCTCATCTTTAAACTGTTACTTTTATACTTTGTGCCTACTAGACTTCCGAGGCCTAACACCTCCGGTGAGGGGGAATTACCCCCCCCCCCCCCTATTGGATTACAAATACATGGTTTTAAATACTTCAAGTGCACCACCTTTACAGATCCTGTGCCGGTGAAGATTTGTGTTTCTTCTAAGACTGAGTTTCATGGTTAGGGATCAGGCCTGATCCGTTAGATAGTTATAAGTTAGTTATCACACCACAGGGTGTTTAGGTAACGGTCGCCCCACGTGGCGTTCCGTCCCCTTTCCATTGCTGGTACACACACACACAGTATTGTGATTTATAACTGCAGGGACCTGCTTATGTGTTGTGAACCAAATGTTACATGCATGTTATCTCCTTTTATCTTACCACTAGCAGTAAAGTCAGTTATTATTTACAACATTGTCTATGAGTCTGAGTTATCAATCCACACACCCACATTTAAAGCATAAGTGATTGTTTATGTGAAATTGCTGTGGGTTAACTGTGCCAGAGCGGGTAGAGCAGATTGCCGGGGGGTTGGGGAAGCTGTACTCAGGGCCCAAATCAAAACTTGCGGCTCTCTTAAGTTGAGGGTATCGCTACACGTGGGGGCTCGTAAATCCGGGATTACTGAGACAGCGGTGAGAGCCCGCCAAGACTTACCGGCATGGACCCGAAAGACATCAGAACGTGGTGTGAAGTAGCTAAGACAGATCCAAGCCAGTCAGTGGTCATTAACATTCCGGGTCAGGAATGGTCGACCGAAACGATGGAAGGGTTAATGAAGTCAGACCCAGACACCTCACACCAGTATACGCTAGTGGAATATTCAGATAGGAAGCCAGAGGCTTGTAAATGCAAATATGCGCGGATGCCGGATAACAGTTCTTATAGTTTGGCGCACGCTATTAAGAAAGAGCTATCACCAACGGGATCACCGCAGGTTGCGGCCCGTACCCCGCCAGAGAGGAAAGACGGAGCGACACCTCCGGTGACGCCTGCACCTGCCACGGCCATATCACCCGAACTAATAAAGGCGTTAGGGGATCTACTAACAAACTGTCAGAAGACAAGCACAGTGCACGTAGAGACTAGCTACCGGAGACTAAAAACATTCTCGGGGGAGCTCCCCGTCCCTGCGGGGGAGGAAGATTTTGACACTTGGGTGGAACAGGCATTACAAGCAGTAGAGGCATGGGAGGTGCCTGAAGCACAGAAAGGACAACCAGTTTTAGAAAGTTTGAAAGGTGCCGCGGCAGAAGCGGTGAAGAGCTTCCGGTTTGGAAATGCAAACTGTACAGCTCAAGATTGTCTGGCCATGCTGCAGGAAGAGTTTGGACAGCTGGAGAAGGTGACAGAGATGGTCTACCAATTTGAACATACTTTCCAGCAGCCGAATGAGAAACTGTCAGAGTATGTTAGAAGGTTGAACAGGCTGTTATGCAAGATCGTCCTGAAGAAGGGAATGCTGCCCAAAGATGCGGATGAAGCACGAATGAAGCAGATCATGAGGGGAGCGCGGCGCTCAGACCCAGTCTGGCTGCACCTGAAAACCTCAGGAGGAGGAATGTCACTGACCTACTCTGATCTAATAAAAATTATTAGGGACGAAGAGGCGCTGCAGAGAGATCAGCAGGTGGCCAGGGTGAGTGTCACCCCTGTACCAGTGTTGGTCAGTTCGGTCAAGAGCCCGGAAAGAGATGCAGAAGTCGACACTTTGAAATCACAAATGTCCCAAGTGTTGGAGATGCTGACCTCTTTGATGGAGAAAGATCAAAGAAGAGCAGAGAAACCAAGTCCAAGAAAGGAGTTGTTCCCGAATACCTCAGAACCAGCCTCCATACAGGACCGAGAAGAGATGCTATGCTACAACTGCGGGGGCAGTGGCCACTTTGCCAGTAGGTGTTCCAGTCCCAAGAAGAAGAAAATGGATAATCGCCAGCCGGCGGGAAACTCCAGAGGGCCCCGGTGAGGGAGTCAACCGGGTGCCCATCTCTTTCAGTGAGCTCCAAACTGAATGGAAGGAAGCAAAAGAGAGAGAACAAAACTCCTCAGAAGGAATCTAGGGTCTCTCAACCAAGATACACACCAGAGAGAGGGGACAAGACCCCTGAGAGGGGACAAGACCCCTCAGAAGAAATTTAGCACTCCCAAGAAGGAATGCCTACAACCAAGAGACAATAACATCCCTCAGCGGGTTTGTACTCCCATTAGGGTGGGGAAGGTCAATGCATACCGGGCTCAAGAGAGAATAAAGTCAAAAACAAACTGGATGAAGACAAGTCCTCAGAAGAAAGTGACCTCAACCCGGCCGTACCCAGAAGAATTGGTCGGCCCGTCCCCCACTGTATCTATCCAGGTGGAAGGAGTATATACGAAGGCCCTCCTGGACACTGGAGCTCAAGTGACTTTGTTGTACAGAGACTTCTACGATAGGCACTTAAGCCATTTAACTATACAGAAGATAGAAGAGCTGGAGATATGGGGCCTGGGAACGCAGAGGTTCCCCTATGATGGTTATCTGCCCATAAAGCTGACATTCGACCCCTCTGTGGCTGGGAAGACAGAAGTGTTCGACACCCTGGCAGTTGTGTGTCCTAGACCACCCGGGGCCAGCAAGATGTCCCTCATCATAGGCACCAATACGGATCTAGTGAGAAGACTTCTGATGCCCCTGGTGAAGATGAGGAGCCATCAAGATCCAAACATCCATCCCATGCTGAAGACAGCCTACCAACGGTTAGTGTTGGAGCAGAAGACCCCAGGAGAGGGGATAGGGAAGGTGTTGAGACTGGGGAGAGAAAGAGTGGTGCTGCAGCCCGGACAGGTGGCTTGCCTCAGGGCCACTGTGAAGCTCACCTGGGAGCAGCCTGGTCCCTTTGTCATGCTGGAATCCGACCCAAGGGAAGATCACTCAGGCCTGGAAGTGATACCGGAAGTGATTCCAATCAAGGCCCTGAAGAAAGCCAGGGGAAGAGTCCCGGTGAGTGTGAGGAACTCTACAGAAAGGGCCATAGAGATCCCTGCCCGGATGCTGTTGGGACAGGTGAGTCCTGCTGTCCCAGTCAGCTGGTCAGAAGTAAAGGGGACGGGTGAAGAAGGAGATGTTTGGGAAAAACTTTCCATGGAGAACCCGAATTTACCTGGAGCCTGGAAAGAGAGAGCCAAGGCCCAGCTGACTAGATGGGAGAAGATTTTCTCCAAAGATGAGTTTGATGTGGGGTGTGCGAGAAGTGCTACCCACCGCATCCGCCTGCAAGAAGACAAACCGTTCAGGGAGAGAGTCAGGCGGGTTCCGCTGGCAGATCTGGAGGATCTGAGGGAGCAGCTTGCAGAACTGAAAAAGACTGGGGTGATTCGAGAATCCAGAAGCCCCTATGCCTCTCCAATAGTGGTGGTCAGGAAGAAGAATGGGTCGTTGAGGCTCTGCATTGACTACAGAACTCTCAACAGGAGGACCACCCCTGATCAGTACACCACGCCAAGGATAGAGGACGCCTTACAGAGTTTGTCTGGAGCCAAGTGGTTCAGCGTGATGGACCTCAAGAGCGGGTACTATCAAATTCCCATGCACCCAGAGGATAAAGAAAAGACCGCTTTCATAACTCCTGTGGGGTTCTTTGAGTTTAATAGAATGCCTCAGGGCCTATCTGGGGCCCCAGCTACTTTTCAACGTCTCATGGAGAAGACTGTCGGAGATATGAACCTCATAGAAGTCCTCGTGTACCTGGACGATGTCATTGTCTTCGGGAGAACTTTGGAGGAACATGAGGCCCGATTGGAGAAAGTGTTGAGAAGGCTTAGTGAAGAGGGACTAAAGCTTTCCCCCGAGAAGTGTCGGTTCTACCAGTCTTCGGTGAACTATCTGGGACACATAGTGTCTGAAAAGGGGGTGGCTACTGATCCTGAGAAGTTGGAGGCAGTTACCTCCTGGCCAAGACCCACAACAGTCACTGAACTTAGATCTTTCCTGGGCTTCTGCTCCTACTATAGGAGGTTTGTGGATGGGTTTGCCCGTATTGCCAAGCCCCTAAATGAACTGCTCAAGACTGAAGGGGAAGAGGATGGCCAGGGACCCAGAAGACCCGGGGAGTCGGTTCAAGATCAGTGGACCCCCAGGTGTGAAGAGGCCTTCAGAACCCTGAAGAGGAGCCTCACCACAGCCCCAGTATTGGCCTATGCTGATCCCACCAGACCATACGAGTTACATGTTGATGCTAGTCATGAAGGCCTAGGTGGAGTGCTCTACCAAGAGTATGAAGAGCAACTGCGACCAGTGGCCTATGTGAGTCGGAGTCTGACCCCCTCGGAGAAGAACTACCCCACTCATAAGTTGGAGTTCTTGGCCCTCAAATGGGCAGTGGTGGACAAACTAAGAGACTACCTTTATGGGGCAGAGTTTACAGTAAAAACACATAACAACCCTCTGACTTACCTATTCACCACTGCCAAGTTGGATGCCACAGGACACAGGTGGCTGGCTGCATTATCTGGGTTCAACTTCAGTCTTAAATACAGACCAGGGACTGGAAATAGGGATGCAGATGCCCTGTCCCGAAGATCTCATACCATGGCTGATGACTGGGAGGACTGGACTCAGGTAGCACCGGAGGGAGTGCGAGCCCTTTGTCAGGGGGCTGAATTTCAAGCCAGAGGGGGCTCCAGAGCCGAGGAGATAGGAGTTACCACAGTGGGAGTCCCAAAACACTACTGCGGGGTGACTCAACTTGAAGAGGAATGCTTACCGAAGCTGTCTAAGAAGGAACTGAGGTGCGACCAATTGGAAGACCCCATGGGGAGATTGGTCTTTGAAGCATTGGAAAACGAGAGTCCAGAGAAACTTCGACATCACCCCTCCAAGGAGGCTCGTCTGCTAAGGAGAGAGCTAGACAAGCTACAGGTCCATCAGGGAGTGGTCTACCGAAGGGGCCCCTCTGATGACTCCGAGGATAAATGGCAGTTGTTTCTCCCAGAGAAGCACCGAGAGACTGTGCTGGTTGCCTTACATGACCAGCATGGTCACCTGGGAGCTGAAAGAACCTTCCAACTTGTCAGAAGCCGGTTCTATTGGCCCTGTATGAGGGCTGAAGTGGAGGAATATTGGCACTCCTGTGCACGATGCATCCAGAGGAAGACTCTACCCCATCAAGCTGCCCCAATGGGCCATCTACAGAGTCAAGGCCCAATGGATCTGGTATGCATTGACTTTCTCTGCCTCGAACCCGATTTGAGTGGGTTGGGAAATGTTCTGGTGGTAACCGATCATTTCACCCGTTATGCACAGGCGTTCCCCACCAGAGACCAGAAGGCTTCCACTGTAGCTAAGGTGCTTCTAGAAAAATACTTCGTCCACTATGGATTACCACAGAGAATCCACTCCGACCAAGGAAGGGACTTTGAGAGTCGCCTGATCCGGAACCTACTGGACTCCCTGGGAGTGGAAAAGACCAGGACTACCCCTTATCATCCACAAGGAGATGCCCAGCCTGAGAGGTTTAATCGGACTTTGTTAAACATGCTGGGGACTCTGGAGACAGAGAAGAAGCAGCATTGGAGTCAACACATATCCACTTTGGTGCATGCCTACAATTGCACCACCAGTGATGTGACGGGTTACTCTCCCTACCGCCTCATGTTTGGGAGAGAAGCAAGATTGCCAGTGGATCTGGCCTTTGGCATTTCTCTAGACTATACCTCTGCTACCTCCCACAAAGGATATGTAGACAGACTTAGGTATAATTTGAAAGCGGCTTATGAACAAGCCCAAGCGGCCTCAGACCAGAGAGGGGCCCGAAATAAAAGGAACTATGATTTGAAGGTTCGAGTGCAAGACCTGCAGCCTGGAGACCGTGTTCTGCTACGCAACCTAGGGATCCCAGGGAAGCACAAACTTGCTGATAGGTGGAGGTCTGAGCCTTACGTTATTTGTAGGAAACTCCCTGGACTACCGGTGTACAAGTTAAAGCCAGAGGGGAGAGTGGGACCCTTGAAGACCTGGCACAGAAACCACTTACTCCCGCTTAAAGAAGCAGTCAGGATACCTCCAGTGAGGAACCTACCGGAATCTGTTTCCATCTTGGATACTCCCAGACCCAACACTCGGTCTCAGACCTCTCGATCTAGAGGTGGACAGGCTTCTCAACCAAGTGAAGATGGGAGAGGAGAACTGGAGTGGCTATGGCCTTCCCCAACCCCGGAAAATCCCACCATAGACCTTCCACCCACTAAGGATATGCAGGATGGGACCCTGAACCCAGAAGCTACAGAGTTCATTCCATCCAGTGGCGTGCCTGAATGCTGGGAAGATATTCCGGGCCTGTACTCAGATGAAGAAGAGACAGAGGCCCCAGAATCAGTGATGATGTCAGAAAGTGTCCCTGACACAGAGCCTGTGGTACCTGAGCCTGAAGTCCCAAGGGAGCAAAGAACTTACAGAGTCGTGACGCCTCCCAGGAAATTAACCTACCCTCAATTGGGAAAAAGCTCAGAGGACTCTGTTGCCACTGCCAGAAGAAGTACTGAGTGCTCAGATCCTTCCACTGTTCATTTGGTGGAAGGCAACCCCAGCTCACTCTCTGGCACAGTTAGACAGGCCACCCATGCTAGTGTGACCTGTGGTACAGGGAACCCCACCTCTGAGTTTTGGTGGAAATTCCCTGTACCAACATCATACTCCGCATTCAGTAGATTGGTTCAGAATTGTTGTTAAATTGTTTATCTTTGGGGACCAAAGAGTTTTAGTGGGGGGAGTGTGTAGCAGGGTGTTTCCCCTTTAATTAGGAGAAAGAATTACGGTTCCCAGAGCTCCACTGGTTCACAGGATGTTTTGAGTTATGCCCCAGAGACTCATGGGGGAAGGAATATAAGGAGGGGGCGAGGCCTAGCTCTTTCTCTTTGGACACGGGGAGGCAGAGAGAGATACACCTGTGCGGATCTGTGCTGTTCCAGGCCTGAAGCCTGGGGCCTGTGGAGCGAACCAAAGAGCCTTCCACCCCCTTTGCGAGCCTGGGTGGCATTCAGACTCATCTCTTCTAAAGTTATCTGGATCGGGGATCCGATCGCAGAAGCCGCTGTGGACGAGGACCGACACAGCCGGTGGAAGTTCCGGACTGAGGGAAGTGTTCCGGAGTGGTGAGCGAGCGAAAGCTCATCTTTAAACTGTTACTTTTATACTTTGTGCCTACTAGACTTCCGAGGCCTAACACCTCCGGTGAGGGGGAATTACCCCCCCCCCCCTATTGGATTACAAATACATGGTTTTAAATACTTCAAGTGCACCACCTTTACAGATCCTGTGCCGGTGAAGATTTGTGTTTCTTCTAAGACTGAGTTTCATGGTTAGGGATCAGGCCTGATCCGTTAGATAGTTATAAGTTAGTTATCACACCACAGGGTGTTTAGGTAACGGTCGCCCCACGTGGCGTTCCGTCCCCTTTCCATTGCTGGTACACACACACACAGTATTGTGATTTATAACTGCAGGGACCTGCTTATGTGTTGTGAACCAAATGTTACATGCATGTTATCTCCTTTTATCTTACCACCAGCAGTAAAGTCAGTTATTATTTACAACATTGTCTATGAGTCTGAGTTATCAATCCACACACCCACATTTAAAGCATAAGTGATTGTTTATGTGAAATTGCTGTGGGTTAACTGTGCCAGAGCGGGTAGAGCAGATTGCCGGGGGGTTGGGGAAGCTGTACTCAGGGCCCAAATCAAAACTTGCGGCTCTCTTAAGTTGAGGGTATCGCTACACCTATAGTTCTACTTCAGGCTCTCTCAATCAACATGAACTATTTAGGCTGATAGCATTTGTGAATAGAAAGGAAGATATATTATATTTACTTGTTTTAAACCTTTCTTCAGTTGCCTCCTGGTTTCTGGCCAAGGCCAAAATTATGTCATACATCCAGGAGTCTTCATGGCCATTTGTTTTTTCTTTCATCAGGAGGAGTAGGACGGGCTTACTCAGCTAAGCACACCCTCCTGCTTGTATGCCTAATCTAAGGGCAGATTGATTCTAGGAAGTACATGCTATGTGAATCATCTGCCCTTTTTCAAGATGGCTATGGCTAAAAATGCTTGGGGCGGGGGGAGGGGATTTCTCAGCAAAATAATGCATGGAGGCAATGGTTGGGGAAGTTTGCTTTGAATATGAATCCTGAATTAAATAGCGTTTTCAGTTTGTGGTTCTCAGACCCAGCTTTGGTGGCTTGTAATGGCAACATAGGCTTTTTATAGTTACGTATAGCTACATGGTCAGCCAGGCTAAAAAAAAAAAAAGACACAGCTCCATCTAGTTTAACCTATAGAATAAATAAATAGAACACAATAAAACCTCCATAGAAATAATCCTATACCCACAGATGATCCAGAGGAAGGCAAAAAAAAAAACAAAAAAAAAAAGAATGGTCCAGTTTGTGCAAACGGGAGAAAAAATAATTCTTCCTAAATGATGATTAGAGCCCATTCACACAGGGGCGACTTGGGATCCGCCCCAAGTCGCGCTGTTGAGAAAAGCAATTGAAGTGAATGGAGCCGTGTTAATGTACACTACTGAAGTCGCTCTGACTTCAGAAAAGGTTTCTGTACTACTTCAATCCGACTTCTAGGCGACTTGTAGGCAACTTGCACCCATTGATTTCAATGGAAGTCACCTCAGAAGTCGGATCCCCTGTCTTAACAGAAGCAACTTTCCAGGAAGAGAACATACATTTCTCAGGCAAACCCCTCCCTCCCCTCCCTCCCACAGAGCTGATTCATGTTTGATTGGCCACTGGAAAGCCTCCTGTCCTGGAGGCGACTTGAAGTTGCCTTGTAAGTTGCCTCATGTCGCGTTGTGGTGCGAGCTCAGGTCGTTTTCAGGTCGCCTCGCAAAGAGTCGTGTCGCCCCTGTGTCTTTTGCTGATTTATCATTTGCTGAACCATCTGCTGAGGAAGACCAATCAGAGGTCGATACGCGTGCAGAGGGGAGGATCCGAGCCTGTGACGTCACGCAGCCACGGTGGTGAGCGAGCGGACACTCCTCTCAATACATATAATAAGCACGTTTTGTTTTATATCTAGTAAGTGTCCTCTTTTAGCGGGGTTTTAAATAAAAAGTTTTAAAGCAGAGAGCACTATGTTGGCTGTGTTTTTGATTACATGATATATCGAGTCCTTTGAAGTGGAGGAATATCTAAGGAGTAAGGCTGAGTAATCCTGGAGGAGATCAATCCCCTATATGTGAGGGACACATTGGGTGGCGTGGAGATCGTGGTGAAAGGGTGAACGTGAACAGCTGAGTCCTGATAGAAAGGAAAGACGCTTGGGGAGTGAAAATAAAGAGTTCCTTTGAGTCTTCCTGACTCATCCTTGAGGTGAGCAGAGTAAATAGCTGGTGGTGGTGTGCACAAGCAATAAGAATTATTGAAAAGCACAGTGATATGATAATGACACTGGAGCACGACTATCAAGATTCGTATTGATTTATGGGACATTTATTATAAATTTTTTATGAATTTATATTGCATTTTTTATGTTTAATTTACACAAAGTATAGTATTGAATTATCACTGTAGTAGAGCTGCACTGTATGTATGTGTGTGTTCTTTGATACACATTCATATATATATATATATGTAGCACACAGATCCTTTTCCTGCTTACCTTCACCTGCAGGATAAGACACACCATGCCACATGCCCAGTATCCTCCATGTTGCGGAGGGTGAGCGGTGTTAACAGTTTTGGGTCCTGCAGCGAGTTACCTCCTTCCGTTGGTTCTCTTCCCTAGAGTGTAGGGAAAAGTCTATTTCCTCTAATAAGAAGGCCAATGTCCAGACAGTATTAAACTCCAACAGACGAGTTTATTTTTCTTGCTTAGGATCTTAGTAGATAAAGTTGAAGATAGAGATAGAATTGGATAGGGAGCATAGGCGTGCGCACAGGGTGTGCCAGGTGTGCCCAGGCACACACTAATCACCCTTTACAGCATAGATTCCCCCTACTTCCCTGGCTCCCTCCTTCCCCCTGCAGTGCTACCAGCTTCCCTCCTCTCCCGCATGCTGTTGCTGCAAGGATGTTTTAGGATGAGTAGAGGAAGGGGCCGGTAAATATGTAATTGACCATCCCCTTCCCTTTCTGAATGAACATCGTGAGTGATCAGTAGTGTGTGTTTGAGCTTTGGGGTGCACACCCTAATGCAATAGAATGTGCACACCTATGATAGGGAGGTAGGTTCAGGCACGCGGTACTTATTTACCCTTATTTACTCACCCAGGTAAATCCCTCTCAGGGTTCTAGCAGCTGGAGTGGAGCAGGAACAATTACTTTTCAGAAGATCCTCTGCCACAGGATCTTTTGGTTCTTAAATCCAGAAACTCCTTAGCACTTGTAATTTTAAAGACCGTAGGTGCCAATGGGGCACATTACAAGGGCTTCTTACCGGGTCACGGAATCCTTCCCTCTGATAGGTAACCAGGCCTCTCCCAAGATGGCAACATCCTTCACCGATCTCCTTAGAAAGGTCCTCCCCTGGTTGCCTCTCCTTCAGAGCGGGTCACCCTCCAACGGGCACCCTGGGATTCCGCTGCTTGGTTGTAGGCCTCAGTTAAAGGTACTGGGCCTACCTGGAACAATTGGGCCTCAGGCTAAAGGTACCCGGGACCCAGCACATTCACACGCACCCCTGGCCATGAGGGTCACCGAAGGTGGGGTACTTGTATATCCTTTCCGGACCAAGGGGTCCTCTGATTCGCCTCACGTCCAATGGTGTCTGCTCCTTAAGTACCCTCTCCTGGCATGCACAGCAGGTAAACCACGCCCACTGCACAGCCGCCGAGAGAGGACACCCAATCACACCGCAATGCCACCTGTGGTTCGACCCGAGACCTGGGCAACAATGCCACCTACAGGTCAAAAGGGAACTATACACCCAGGCAACACCACAGCAGAGCAGAGTCCAATTTAAGGAAATTAGACAGCCTGAGCCAAACTATAGCTCAGGCAACCCTCTAAATTTCAGGCATAGCGACCCCAAATTTGGGGGGTCCGCTACACATATATATGTATATAAAATATTATTACATTTCTATATCACTTTTCTCCCTGGGGACTCTAACTGGTGGGTAGATGGTGAGGTAACCATCTTGGGCATGCTCAGTAGAATTTCATACTAGTTCTACATTTAGACAGGAGCCATCAAACCTACCAGCATGTCTTTGGAGTGCGGAAGGAAACCCACACAAGTACAGGAAGAACATGCAAACTCCATGCAGCTAGTGTCCTGACCCATACTTGAACTGAGGACCCCAGCCCTGCAAGGCGGGGGGGGTGCTTCCCACATGGGAATGGAATAAGAATTTATATATTAGTTCAATATATTTTTTCAACAGTTGCTATTTTTAATGCCTGATTGTAATGTAAGACATTATGGCTGTTTACAATAAAAAGGGACTGGAATCCCAATTGTCTGTACGGAACATCTAAAAATATCTACATGAATAATAGGAAGTGTAGTTCATTGTATCTATTTCCTATTGTTGGTATCCAGATGACACAGAAGATAAGGTGACATTAATCAGCAGTTTAGCAACAGTAACTATCTCAGAGGAAGTATTGGAAGCTATTAAGAAAAAAAAAGTCTATGAACCCGTACGTACTTTAAAGCTGAATGACGGGCAAACCGTGAAATATACAGTTTAAATACACATACCTGCTATAAGTTTTTAATACAGTTCAGCTACTTTTGGGAAATAGGCACTTTTGCCACACAGCCTAGCCAGAAGGGTGACACCGCTTTCACTGTTAGAGTTAAGCAAGACAGTGGTGTCACTTCCCCACCCCCAAGCTATTGTTTGGAGAATAAAGCAGCAGCAACACAGTGATAAGGCATCAACTCTGCTCATTCTGCTATTTCCCTATGTTAAAAAAAAAAAAAACTTAAGACAAGCCAGAATAATCATTTTCTATTACATCCATGCTGGTCTTTCTAATGAGAAAACCTAGCACGGGAGATATGCTTTGGTGCACCCTGTGTTTAAATGAGTAAGCCAGACCTTCCTGCATTTGGTAGGAGAGAGAGAGATGGTTTTGTCCAGACAAGCTGGAATCAGGGCTGATGCAAAGATTTTTGACACCCTAGACAAAACCTAATTTTGCCGCCCCCCCCCTCGCTCCACCCCTTACCCCACACCTTTTCCCTGCCCATGTATACCCCACCTTTTTAATGAAGCGACTATCAAATGCAGCCCACCAGCACCCATCAAATGCAGCCCACCAGCGCCAATCAAATGCAGCCTCACCAGCGCCCATCAATGCAGCATCGCCAGTCCCGATCAAGCGCAGATTCACCAGCGCCCATCAAATGCAGCCTCACCAGCACCCATCAATGCAGCCTCACCAGCGCCCATCAAATGCAGCCTCACCAACGCCCATCAAATACAGCCTCACCAGCGCCCATCAATGCAGCCTCACCCGCGCCCATCAAATGCAGCCTCACCAGCCCCCATCAAACGCAGCCTCACCAGCGCCCATCAAATGCAGCCTCACCAATGCCCATTAATTAATATTTGCTTTCTTCCATTCATTCGGGAGTCGGGACACAGACACAGTCCTCCGCCGCCACTGCGCCTCTGACACTATATGTGAACAGCCTGCTGATGCTGAGACTTAAGCCCTGTACACACGATCGGTTTTACAGATGAAAACAGTCCGATGGACTTTTTTCATCGGACAAACCGATCGTGTATGGGCCCCATCTGTCTTTTTTCCATCGGTGTTTAAAAATAGAACATGTTTTAAATTTATCCGATGGTTAAAAAACCGATAGCAAATTACTATCGTCTGTGGGGAACTCCATTGGATAAAAAACTCAGGCATGACGCATGCTCAGAAGCATTGAACTTCATTTTTCTCGGCTCATCGGAGTGTTTTACGTCACTGCGTTTGGAACAGTCGGTTTTTTGACTGATGGTGTGTAGGCAAGACTGATGGAAGTCAGCTTCATCGGTTTTCCAATGGAAAAATTCATTGGTTTAAAAACCATAGGAAATCCAATCGTGTGTACAGGGCTTTAGTTGCTTGCTGTAGAGAGAAGAGAGTAGGAACACCAGTGGCCAGGCGCCCTAGGCAGCAGGACACCCTAGGCGGATGTCTTGTTTGCCTATTGGTAGCATCGGCCCTGGCTGGAGTAATTAATTTCTATTACACCCATTCTGGTCTTTCTAAGGAAAAAACCCAGCACTGGCTACATGCTTTAGAGCACCCTGTGTTTAACTTAGCCAGACAGTCCTGCATCTGGGAGGAGAGAGAGAGAGATGGTTTTCCCTTCCTCTTTAGGTCATCTTCAATCTGTGTAGTCTGATCTTACTGTTCTGTCCATCAGATGTCTATATTCTGATTATCTGCATTTGTGTTGATTAAAATGACATTTAAGGTTGTAATTTCTATAGAAATCATTTGCAGAGCGTAGGCGCCATCTAGCGTCCCTTTTTTTATTGTTTCAGTAGAATCATTATTAAGTGCATTAATGTGTAACCTAGGAAGTGATTAGAAAGCAAAGTATTCTGGGTAAATCTCTACAGGAAGAGACACATTCACCATGACACTGCAGGAAGCAGGATGTGTCTTATTTCAATCTCTTACCATCAACCCTTAGAGAACTTAAAAAGTATGTTTTTACTGTCTCATATTCTACTGTATATCTTTGTCTCTGCAATGTATGCTAAATGTATGGGATATTGTACTTGTAGCGGGCATGCACTTTCCCTGTGTATTTAAAACTGTCAGAGACACCAGTAATGTGCAGTTCCCTGCAGCTCAGCGGGTGGCGCTGTCGCCTTGGGCTGGGGTTTAACCATTGCTGTGTGCCGTACCCATTTTTTGTCCTCCCTCGGCAGTGGTATGGTGGGGCGGGGAACCCACCGTGCTTGCTGGGAGAGGGTATAAAGGGGGTGGCCATCTTTGTCACGGGGTCGAGTCCCGGGCACCTTCAGCCTTTGGGCGGTGGTTCGTGTCGGTCCTCTAGGCGGCCTAGGCCTGGAGGACGTTCGGAGATCGTGTTCCATCCCAGGCACCTTTGGCCTGGGGTGAGGTACTCGGATGGAGGTCTGGAGCTCAGTGCCCACCACTGAGTTCCGCGAGGGAAGGAGATCCTAGGGGACCCCGGGAGTGGGTACCCGAATCCAGAGGCGTAATGGACCGGGAGGGGGTACTTGCTTGAAGACCTGGTGCAGCATATCGCCAGTGACGGGTGAGCCTCCACCGGAGACCGTCTGGAAGGATATTTCCCCTCGATTGGAGACCGCAACCCACTTTCAGGAAGGAAAGTGGAGAGTTCATTGTGTCTGGGCCTACTCGTATCCACACCCCTCTGTCTGTTCTACTCGTTGAGGGAGTCCATCTGTCTGTGCATTACTCTGTTATCGGAAGAATAAAAGAGTGTTGGACTTTATTGGTGTGGGGCTCATTTTCTGGCAGACATTGTTCAAGAAACCACCAGGAGGAGGCTCCAGATGCAGAACACCGACCCAAAGGTAAAAGAGGATTGTCTCTCATTGCACATACATCTGCAGGGGAACTTGGCGTGGTGACCTCGCACTCTCTCCTCAGAGGTACCCCTAGACCAGAGCCAGAGCCAGAAGAACTGATACAGAGAGAGAGAGAGAGAGAGAGTGGGGGCCGCTACATACTTATCAAGGTTTATTCTTGTTGTTTGTAGTTTCACCTAGCTTGTTCCAATAAACTGCGATCAAAGAAATATGGTATCATGTTTATGGGATAAGAATGGTTTAGCTGAATGTCCTTCAGACAGAACACTTACTGCTATTGAATTCTACATGGAAGTTGTCCTTACCAACCAAAGCAATATATCAAAAGTATTTGGAGGTCAGCCCCTGGCATAACCAAAGGATTCTTGTTTATGGGTCTTTACCAAAGAAGATAATTTTATTTAGTTACAGACAACTGTGCGAGATTGTGGAAATTTCCAGCTTCTAAAAGATCCGCTCCCGGCTACAAGAAGGAACAGGCTGCTTTACAAACATGTCCTTTCAAACTCAATTTGGAACGTGAAAGTTTGAGCCCATAGGCTGGTTGGCATTGTTCCTAGGTGGGCACAGGTGATTAATATTTGCCCCGACATGTTTCTGTACATTAGTGGATGAATTAATCTTCCAGCTTGTATTACATCTTGAATGCTGTAGCTTAATGTTTGCCAGGAATATCATCCCTTGTCACTTGTTTTCTTTTCCCTAGAAAGCGGAAAGGTGACCCCTGCCTGAAAGCCACATTCGGGTATCACTAACATCAATTAGAAGCCAAAACCATTTTTCTTAGATTAGAATGAAGTGAACAGAAGATAAAGTGGTTGTAACCCCACTTTGACAACTTGCACCTACAGGTATGCCTAGATTAAGGCTTACCTGTAGGTGCATGAAATATTTCCTTAACCTACACGGTTAAGGTGATATTTGCTAAAAACACAGCACCGATGACGTCACACGCATGCGCACTAGCGGGCCGGCATCATTGACGGTTTTCTGAATGGGATCTTGCAGGCCCGAGCGCGCATGCATGTGACGTCATCGCCGCTCCGGCCAATCACAGCGCAGGAGCGGCGATAACAGGAAGAAGCTCCGAGTGGACATGGCGGCGGCGGCGGAGAACAAGGAGGACTTCGGGGGCTTCGATTTCAGGTAAGTGCCACATAATGAGCTAGTATGCTATGCATACTAGCTCATTATGCCTTTCTCTTGCAGGGGTATGTTTAACTAAAAAAGTTGTGGAGGGTTTACTTCCTCTTTAAAACCTCCATGAGGTTTTTATTGCCATTGTGCCCTTGCTGTGAGATTCACCCTTTGTATTTGTCCGGGAGAGCATTGCTACTGGGACAGAAATCCAAAAATTTACAGTTGTCACCAGGACAGTATTAAAGCGGAAATCTTTAAATGAGGACACCTGTTTCATTGGCAACTGTCTAAAGCTGGCCATAAATGGTTCATTTTTTTGGCCATAAATGGAGGAATCTCTGCCTCTGGGACATAGGTGTCCACAGGTAGGGGGAAGAGGGGCAAGCGCCCCCCCCTGAAATCAGGGATCAGCAAGGTGTCCGCCATAGGCGTGCGCATTAGTTGTACATGCCTGAAATCTGCACCCTGTACATAGCACACGCCTGGATTCTGCACCCTGTACAAAGCACACGCCTGGAATATGCACCCTGTACATAGCACATGTCTGGAATCTGCACCTTGTACACAGCACACGCCTGGAATCTGCACCCTGTACATAGCACACGCCTGGATTCTGCACCCTGTACATAGCACACGCCTGGAATATGCACCCTGTACATAGCACACGTCTGGAATCTGCACCTTGTACACAGCACACACCTGGAATCTGCACCCTGTACATAGCACACGCCTGGATTCTGCACCCTGTACATAGCACACGCCTGGAATATGCACCCTGTACATAGAACACGTCTGGAATCTACACCTTGTACATAGCACACGCCTGGAATCTGCACCCTGTACATAGCACACGCCTGGAATCTGCACCCTGTACATAGCACACGCCTGGAAGCTGCACCCTGTACTTAGAACATGCCTGGAATCTGCACCCTGTACATGGCACACGCCTGGAATCTGCACCCTGTACATAGCACATGCCTAGAATAAAGTCTGCCGTTTCCCCTTAAAAAATAAATATTTGCGAGTTGTGGCTAGGCCCCTCCCCTTCATGACATTGTCGAAAGGGGGCGAAGCATGGGTGACTTTAAAATGATGCCCCCCCTGAAAAAAGTTCTGTGGACGCCCATGCTCTGGGACTCTCTATTACCAGAATACACCGATCAGTAGCTGCAGCCGCTGATTGGCAAAAGCTTTCTGGCTTGCCCTTTCGACAGAGGTCGTTCTAATGATCAACTTCTGTCGAACAAGGACAGCCACAGATGGATGAAAATTCAGCAAGTCCCTGTTGGACCAGCCATCTCCAGTTTAAGCAGGAATTTTCTCTACCTATGGAGAGAGTTCTTATCACTTATTTTTGTGTCTCAAAGACAGGAATTAGGGAGAAATCTCCCCCAAGGCACACAAAAAACAGGGGTTTTAACCATTCCTTAGGTGTGGCCATAGATTACTTAGCAGGCTAATGAACAGATTCCTCCATCTATGCAAATGAGGTGAATGGAGGAATCCTCTCCACTGAGACGTTGGGGGTTGATTTACTAAAACTGGAGAGTGCAAAATCTGCTGCAGCTCTGCAGAGAAACCAATCAGCTTCCAAGTTTTTTATTTTTTTGTAAAAGCTTATTTGAAGGTACATAAGAACATCATCAAGAACACCACATCACTCATCTCTTCTATGTGTATTTACCATTGTTTTTATTGGTGATGTATACATCTGTTTTACATTTATTTATATCTGTGTCCTCATTGTTGCCTCTAAAGTCCCACTAGTACCGGGGGGGGGGGGGGGGGTACTTGTTATTGTCAAGCTTAATTGAATGTGCTAAAGTTATAAGGTGATAGGTTTCTATGCAGAGCTTCACCAGATTTTGCACTCTCCAGTTTTAGTAAATCAACCCCATTGCATTCTTACACTGGGGACCCTACGCTGTCAGAATACACTGATCAGTGACTGCAGTTGATTGGCTGCAGGAGGAGCCATACATGGATCGAAATTCGCCTGGTCCCTGCAGAACTGGTAGAATTTCAATCCATCTATGGCCAGCTTAACTTTACCCAAAAAAAAAAAAAAAATACATATGTAACGGTAAAGTTAAACTCCATGCATACATAAAATACACAAACTAATGAAGCTCTAAATAAATGAATTCATGACATAATGTGTAAATCTTTAATTATCACTAAAGCAGGACGAAGGACGTCCTGATTCCTCTCTATAGATCTTTATATCACTAGAGGGATCACCAGCAGGAGGAAGGAGGTCCTGATTCCTCTATATAGATCTTTATATCACTAGAGGAGTCACCAGCAGGAGGAAGGAGGTCCTGATTCCTCTATATAGATCTTTATATCACTAGAGGGGTCACCAGCAAGAGGAATGAGGTCCTGATTCCTCTCTATAGATCTTTATATCACTAGAGGGATCACCAGCAAGAGGAAGGCGCTCATGATTCCTCTATATAGATCTTTATATCACCAGAGGGGTCAGCAGCAGGAGGAAGGCGCTCATGATTCCTCTATATAGATCTTTATATCACTAGAGGGGTCACCAGCAAGAGGAATGAGGTCCTGATTCCTCTATATAGATCTTTATATCACTAAAGGGGTCACCAGCAGGAGGATGGAGGTCCTGATTCCTCTATATAGATCTTTATATCACTAGAGGGGTCACCAGCAGGAGGAAGGAGGTCCTGATTCCTCTATATAGATCTTTATATCACTAGAGGAGTCACCAGCAGGAGGAAGGAGGTCCTGATTCCTCTATATAGATCTTTATATCACTAGAGGGGTCACCAGCAAGAGGAATGAGGTCCTGATTCCTCTATATAGATCTTTATATCACTAGAGGGGTCACCAGCAGGAGGAAGGAGGTCCTGATTCCTCTATATAGATCTTTATATCACTAGAGGGGTCACCAGCAGGAGGAAGGAGGTCCTGATTCCTCTATATAGATCTTTATATCACTAGAGGAGTCACCAGCAGGAGGAAGGAGGTCCTGATTCCTCTATATAGATCTTTATATCACTAGAGGGATCACCAGCAGGTGGAAGGAGGTCCTGATTCCTCTCTATAGATCTTTATATCACTAGAGGAGTCACCAGCAAGAGGAAGGAGGTCCTGATTCCTCTCTATAGATCTTTATATCACTAGGAGGGTCACCAGCAGGAGGAAGGAGGTCCTGATTCCTCCAGATCTTTATATCACTAGAGGGGTCACCAGCAGGAGGAGGGAGGTCCTGATTCCTCTATATAGATCTTTATATCACTAGAGGGGTCTCCAGCAGGAGGAAGGAGGTCCTGATTCCTCTCTATAGATCTTTATATCACTAGAGGGATCACCAGCAAGAGGAATGAGGTCCTGATTCCTCTCTATAGATCTTTATATCACTAAAGGGGTCACAAGCAGGAGGAAGGAGGTCCTGATTCCTCTATATAGATCTTTATATCACTAGAGGGATCACCAGCAGGAGGAAGGAGGTCCTGATTCCTCTATATAGATCTTTATATCACTAGAGGGATCACCAGCAGGAGGAAGGAGGTCCTGATTCCTCTCTATAGATCTTTATATCACTAGAGGGATCACTAGCAGGAGGTCCTGATTCCTCTCTATAGATCTTTATATCACTAGAGGGATCACCAGCAAGAGGAATGAGGTCCTGATTCCTCTCTATAGATCTTTATATCACTAGAGGGATCACTAGCAGGAGGTCCTGGTTCCTTTATATAGATCTTTATATCACTAGAGGGATCACCAGCAGGAGGAAGGAGGTCCTGATTCCTCTATATAGATCTTTATATCGATATAGATCTATTTATAAAACGCTTGAGCAAAGCGCGGTGATGTACAACACAGCACTATAAAGGGGAAGTTCCATTCGAATGGCGCCACCCATTGGGCTGCTTTTGCTGATCCTCCTGTTAGTAAAGTTTGGTGAGAGACGATTCGCGTTTTTTAGCCTCGTGCTCTTCAGTCCGTTACAGCGTGACGAATGTGCTATCTCCATTACGAACGCTAGTTTTTCCAGAACGAGCGCTCCCGTCTCATCACTTGCTTCTGAGCATGCGCGTTTTTTTCACGTCGTTAAAGCCTACACATGGCCGTTTTTCATGACGAGAAAAACGACAACGTGAAAAACAACGAGAAAAAATAGAGCAGGTTCTAAATTTTTAATGCCCATTTTTCACGTCGCGAAAAATGCTCTGGAGCCCACATACGATCGTTTTTAATGACCAAATAAAAAAATTGCATTTTTCTCGTCATGAAAAATAGTCGTGTGTACGCGGTTTCTCAGGGGTGAAAACACTGCCGTGAAACCTGGCGGGAAAAACGAGGACCGGCTTGGTCCCCTTTTCCCAGTCTACACACGGCCGTTTTTCACGACATGTTTTCTCTTGGTCGAGAAAACCGGCCGTGTGTAGGCTCCCAAGCAGTGTTTCCCTATGGGAAAACTGCAGAGGAAAAAAATGCCGCGATTCGCGACGAGAAAAATTAGTGCATGTTCTAATATTTCTCGTTGTGATTGTGGCAAGGCAGGCTTGAGAAGAATCACGTCGAGAAAAATTTAGTTTTTTTCAATGACATTAAAAACGGTTGTGTGTATGCGGCACAATGCCGCGTACACACGACCGTTTTTAATGACAAGAAAAATGCAATTTTTTTAAATGGTCATTAAAAAGGATCGTGTGTGGGCTTCAGAGCATTTTTCACGACGTGGAAAATGCCCATGAAAAAATTGGAACATGCTCTAATTTTTCTCGTCGTTTTTCACCTCGTCGTTTTTCTCGTCATGAAAAACTACGTGAAAAAAAATGCGCATGCTCAGCATCAAGTATGAGACGGGAGCGCTCGTTCTGGTAAAATTAGCATTCGTAATGGAGATAGCACATTCTTCACGCTGTAACAGACTGAAGAGCACGAGGCTGAAAAGCGCGAATCGTCTCTCACCCAACTTTACTAACATGAAGGGTGGCGCCATCCGAATGGAACTTCCCCTTTATAGTGCCGTCGTACGTGTTGTACGTCACCGCGCTTTACTCGAGCATTTTTTTCCACGATAGTGTGTAGGCAAGGCAGGCTTGAGAAGAATCATGTAGAGGAAAACGTTGTTTTTTTCAATGACATTAAAAACGGGCGTGTGTACGCGGCATAAGTCTAAAACTAAATTGAAATTTGCTGCCACAATAAACACTGATCTACACTCAAACAAAAAAGTAAAGAATAAAAAATAAACTTTGATGGACCAGTTGTTGTTTTTTTCTGCTGTAACTGTTCTACGTTTCTATGTAAGATTCCAGAAAGACATTCCTTCCTATGTGGGCTCTGCATGTGGCTAAACTCACTTTATATTTTTGTTGATGGAACAAGCACAATGTGTACTTAAACTCATGTTGATACGGTCGTGTTTTTTTGAGGTTTTGAGGGACGTCTGTTCGCGTGTTTCGCCGCCGGCCAAACAATAATGTTTTTCTTTGGAAGTGCTTCCTGGCTTTGTGGCTGCTTAGATATTCCTAAGAGTTACTTTTAATCTTCTCTTATCTTATCTTATCTTACAGAATACATTCAAACCTATCAACAATAAAACAGGGGTGTAAAAAAGATTTGATCATCCAAGACCCACAAAAATAATGATTCTATTCTAATGAGTTACGGTCCAGGAATTTAGTAGGAAATGAAAGTGGTGCCATTCTCAACCACCAGATGCACTATTTAAAAGCTATTTGTGAATGGAGGGTTCTTCAGATTAAAAGCATAGCTAACCTCAAAAACAAAAATGTAACGGATAGCAGTTAGCCATATTAACTTATATACTATTTTACCAAAAGTATTGGGACGCCTGCCTTTACAAGTACATGAACTTTAATGACATCCCAGTCCTAGTCCGTAGGGTTCAATATTGAGTTGGCCCACCGTTTGCAACTATAAAAGCTTCAACTCTTCTGGGAAGGCTGTCCACAAGGTTTAGGAGTGTGTCTATGGGAATGTTTGACCATTCTTCCAGAAGCTCATTTGTGAGGTCAGGCACTGATGTTGGACGAGAAGGCCTGGCTCACAGTCTCCACTCTAATTCATCCCAAAGGTGTTCTATTGGGTTGAGGTCAGGACTCAACCTTGCTTTGTGCACTGGTGCGTGGTCATGTTGGAACAGGAAGGGGCCGTCCCCAAACTGTTCCCACAAAGTTGGGATGCATGAAATTGTCCTAAATGTCTTGGTATGCTGACGCCTTAAGAATTCCCTTCACGGGAACTAAGAGGTTAAGCCCAAACCCTGAAAAACAACCCCACACCGTAATCCCCCCTCCACCAAATGATTTGGACCAGTGCACAAAGCAAGGTTCATAAAGACATGGATAAGCGAGTTTGGGGTGGAGGAACTTGACTGGCCTGCACAGAGACCTGACCTCAACCCAATAGATTACCTTTGGGAGGAATTAGAGTGGAGACTGCAAGCCAGGCCTTCTCGTCCAACATCAGTGCCTGACCTCACAAATGCGCCTCTGGAAGAATTTTCAGACATTCCCATAGACACACTCGAAGAGTTGAAGCTGTTATAGTTGCAATAGGTGGGCCAACTCAATATTGAACCCTACGGACTAAGACTGGGATGCAATTCAAGTTCATGTGCGTGTAAAGGCAGGCGTCCCAATACTTTTGGTAATATAGTGTATATACATATACACTTATAAATAAATGTAAAATAAACATTTTAAAATGTATTAAAACATGGACTATGTCAGTAAAGCAGTGGATGTGTCAGTAGGGCAGAGGTTTGTGTCATTAGTACAGTAGATGGTGTCAGTCAGTAGGGCAGAGATTGGTATCAGTAGGGCAGTGGACAGTGTCGGTAGTTTATTTTTATTTGAATTTTTTTTACAATTATATTTTTTTATTGTTTACAATATTTTAATATTTTTTTTTTCTATTTTTACAATTTTTTGGTAAAACTAACAGACCCCTGATGTCTCACTTTTAAAACAGAGAAAGGGACCAAGGACAGAGATTCCCCACTCTCTTTCTCTGCAGCCTCAGCTGCACTAGTGACTGAATGGAAAGTGCCCTGTGCTGAGCAGCTTCCTGTTCATTCTCAAACTGAAATGTAGTAAACACAGTTTACTTCTGGTTGGACTGCAAGCCGCAGTCCCAACCCTGTGCTGCTCTCTTGCTTCTGGATAGGCCCTCAGACAGCCTAGCAGCCAGATGCCCCCGGGATAGGCCCTCAGACAGCCTAGCAGCCCGGGCAGTACGACAGACGTCAACCCAGACAGCCGTCCATGTGGCACAGAACACCGATCACCTGACTCCACCCAAATATATAGGTTCTCCCAGCAGGCCAAGGGATTCAAGAAAACCCCTGCCCATTGGCTGAGATACCCCATATACCCATAACCTGACCTTGTGTTGCCCTTCTCATATCTAGTACCACCAAGTACCCGGCCACCTAGTAGTAGAAGAGAAAAGTGCAACCAAGGCCAAACTTAGGGAGAAATCAATAGATCTCTATTAATCAACCAGGATAACTACTCCTGGCAAGTAAATTTGTGAGGAGCTCCCTGACTAAACTCCAGGGTGCTACAGCAACATACTTTGTGGCCCTTTAGGGAATGAGGTTTCTGGTGGAAGTCAGTGGCAGTTGTGGTGGATGAGGTCTTTGCAGGGGCAGTGCGGGAGACTGGAGAGCACTTCAGGGGCCTGGAGGCTCTGCAGCAACCTAGGGGCATTGTGAGAGGCTGGAGAGCACTATGGGGAAAGGGATCTCTTGGGGGGACCTAAAGGGCAACGTAAGAGGATGTTGGGGCACTGCGGGCCATTATTGGAGGTTCGGTGGCACTATGGGAACTGTAAGGCATTGTGGGAGGTTAAAGGATCTGCAGCTAGCTGGAGGTCTGGGAAGAGGGAGGCCGCAGCCTGTCAGTGGGCCAAGTCCTGGTGTTTAAGAACCACTGATCTAGGATGACTATAGAAGTGGTAGACCAAAAACTTTTTTTTTTTTAAGATTCCTGACAAAAGAGGGGCGTTTTGCAATTGCCATTTCCATAAATAAATACCATAACTCAAAACTGATATTTGAAGAGTAATTTGTCATATGGTCACTGTACTGTATTGGTTATCCAAGGGATGCTAGGCCGTAAATCTTATCTATATGCTACGTACGCCCTTTAACACTTATAAATGAGATCTGCAGTGTAAGCCAAGTTCCCTCTTAGTTCTACATTATAAATTTGTTTTTTTCACTGAACTCATGCCAAACTCACATTAAAGAAAACAATGCATTAAATATACCATTAAATGACTTCCTCTATTTCGGAAAGCACTTCCAATGGGTTAGCAGGGAAAGGAAAATTGTTATCATCATTCCTTGGGTTGGCATCTGTAAAGGAAATGGTGAAAGGACAAATGATTACAACATCTATAATATAGAGTCTGGCTGAAAGCAGACCGAGTTACACATCCTAAAGTAGATGTACGCACAGTCACTGAAATCTCATAGAAGCTTTAACAGGTTAACATCATTTTAAAAGTATATTTTTCAAAGCAATATTTTATACCACTTTCATTAAAATAATACCTGGGTTGGTGATCCTGCTAGTGAAAGCACTTCCTGTTATAGGGTGACAACCTTCTCCCAGCTGTGCCTCTTTGTTGTCACCCTGTCACATGCTTCAAGTGGCTGTGCCGACACACATTGCACAAGCATGGTCCATCATTGCCACAATTAGGTTTAGAGCAAGTTGGTTCAGAGCAATGATGTGCAGCTACCATTGGGGGGTGAATAATACACGTAGACAGGAAGTGGTTGGAGGGGATCAGCAGCACCGAGATGCAAAAAAGGATGAAAAAAGTGGTTATGGTTTAAATACACAGTTCTTTAACAAACTAAAGGTCATCCACTTAAGCCAGTATTTGCTCGCCGAGCGCCCCACAATGCACTACGTGCTGCACAGTGCATTCTAAGCCTTGATTGGCTGAAGCAATGTACCTGACGACAAGGCTTTGCCCAATCAGGGAACAGGGGATAGCTTATTGTTAAGGAGTCATCAACGGATGAGTCATCAGCTGTCAGCGGGTTTCCCCGTTGACAGCTGAATGAAAAGAAAAAACATTGCTGGCAATACAAAAATGTGGAAAAAATTAGCGTGCAGGCCCCCCCCCCCAAATCATACCAGGCCCTTCGGGTCTGGTATGGATTTTAAGGGGAGCCCGTGCCAAAATAAAAAAAATGTTGTGCCCCCTTAGGTCTGGTATGGGTTTTGAGGGAAACCCCCACGCCAACATTTTTTATTGTGTCCCATAGACTTTAACGGTGTTTGCGTGTTCGCACACATTTTTTTCCTGTTCGCATGTTCTGCTGCGAACCGAACCGGGGGGTATTCAGCTCATCCCTAATGATGATTTAACAATTCTGGGGTAAATGCAAGTCAGTTTTCCCTTTTTACCATATCATCCCGGAACCCCTCACCCTGCATAGGTGAGAGTATTTTATCCTGCTACTTGTCATCCCTTTTAAGGGACCACAACCCAATCAAAGGTACACATACCTCCCATCAAGACCCCTCGGGTGTCATGTACAATAAACGCAGAAGTGAATAGCACAATCAAGTTTCAAAAGCAGTGCAGTCATCATCTTTTAATTCATAAAATATAAATGTGTTATATTACAGCTTAAGTTGAATATATAGCCCTTCATGAGGTCACTAAGTAGCATTCATAACAGTTACATAAATAGCTTCCCTAAATCAGATACTGGTTCAATTCAAAAACATTACCCTTTAGTAACATACTGTAATAATTATACAAATGGCATATTCTCTACCTAACATAACCATAATAAATAAACGTTCTTATCATAGGAATGGAGAGTGAAGGACAGTGATGGCGAACCTTGGTACCCCAGATGTTTTGGAACTACATTTCCCATGATGCTAATGCACTCTGCAGTGTAGTCGAGCATCATGGGAAATGTAGTTTCAAAACATCTGGGGTGCCAAGGTTCGCCATCACTGGTGTAGGAGGTGTGTGTTTTTCAATCTTGATTTTTCAATTTTCACCTGTTCCTAATATATATATATATATATATATATATATATATTTATTTATAATTGTGACAGGGTGAGGCCCTTGTGACGGGAGTCACTTTGGGCGGGGGGGCCTGTGGAACCCAGAATCCCTGGGAGAAGTTCGGAAACCCTTGTTTCAGCTCCCCATGCACCTCCAGTTGTGGGTATTTTCTCTGAGAGAGGCAGAGGTTGGCTGGGTGAGTAATGCTATGTTTGGGACAATTTATTTGGGGTACTGTGTGGTTACCGGCATTGGGGGACTACTGACTGACCACTGACTAGCTTTGGAGTCAACCCGTCTGGAGTCTTCTCCTGTGTTAAGCCCTGTACACACGATCGGATTTCCTATGAATTTTAAACCGATGGATTTTTCCATCAGAAATCCGATGAAGCTGACTTCCATCAGTCTTGCCTACACACCATCAGTCAAAAAAACGATCGTCCCAAACGCTGTGACGTAAAACACTCCGACGACCCAAGAAAAATGAAGTTCTATGCTTCTGAGCATGTGTCAACTTGATTCTGAGCATGCGTGGGGGGTTTTTATCCGATGGAGTTCCCCACAGACGATAGTAATTTGCTATCGTTTTTTTTTCCATCGGATAAATTTAAAACATGTTCTATTTTTTAACACCAATGGAAAAAAGACCATCGGACTGTTTTCATCGGTAAAACCGATCGTGTGTACAGGGCTTTAGTCCCCTGCCGAAAAGGGAGATGTGTGACGGGAGTCACTTTGGGCGGGGGACCCATGGAACCCAGAATCCCTTGGAGAGGTTGGGAAACCCTTGTTTCAGCTCCCCATGCACCTCCTATGTCTAAGTCACCTATATGAAGATAAAGTCCACTGTTCATCAGAGATCATTGCTAGATGGTTTGAGGTGGGGTGGGGGTTGCTATGTGTTTGTTAGGTGTGGCTGTATCCCATTGTTCTATTGTGTCTGTCTGCCTTGGGAGCAACCTATTATGGGATGTATATGTATATGTGGATTAGCTGTGAGAGGGGAGGGAGGAATTCCTCCAACAGCTTGCCCTACTGATTGGACAGTCTACTGATGAGACGTTTGAAAATACCTGTGTACCTGTGTTTCAATAAACAGTTCATGTTGAGCAGCCAAAACGAGTACTGCCTAGTTATTGGTTGTCAGCGGTTGGAATATCTGATATCTATATTCAGACTGGAAGAAGCGGTATATGATGAAAGCACTCAAGCAGAATGTGGCGTTACAGCCCTGCCGCTGTGAAAATGGATGATGTAGAAAGGACACAAGTTTCGCACATTTGCAGAGTGCGTGGCTCCATTTGAGTGTAGAAAACAGCTTTTTCTGTTTCCTCAAAGGTTTCAAAATTCTTGATCAGGGTCTGGAGTCCAAAGTCTTCACAAAGTCCTAGGTTGGGTGAAGACTTCAATTGTGTGTCCAGGTCTTTTTGAAGACCTGCAGGGCATGTGTCGTTATAAGCAAGGACCTGGCCATAGTGCAGTGCTCCCATTAGGAGACAGAGATGTTCTACTAAAGAGGGCACACCATGCTGGAGGAGAGATTCTATGTCCAAGGGACTGGGGGAGTCAAGATGGCTGAGATTCTGGGAGACAGAGATGGTCTTGGAGACTTGGAGAGCTGAGGCAACTAGGCTAGTCCAGGGGAATGAAGGAATCTAGAGGTCTCAAGGAGTGAGAGAGCCCAGGGTGTCAGGAGAACCCCTATTGAGAGGCCAGGTATTGATCCTGTGCTGCAACTATGAGGCTGAGTGAGCCAGGAGAGCTGAATTAGATAATCTGTGGGACCAGTGAAAAGAGCAGCGGGACTGCTGAAGAGAGAGCCAGGTGGCCTAGTATTTTTGTTTTATCTGATCTTGCTGGTGAAAATCTCCTGTTTTGTGGACTTTACTTTTGTTTGTTCAATAAAAGTGGGCTGACAAGCCTTAAAACCACGGTTCAGACTCATGTGGACTCTCTACAAATGCTTCTACCACTGAGCAGAATTCCCCAATATATATATATATATATATATATATATATATATATATAAACATAATAAACATAATAAATACATAACAAACTTATATGAAAAACACATAAAAAAGAAATATCACTATATTGAATTAATAATTCTTTAAAAAAATATATATATATATATTTGCATCTAATAGTGAACAGGGTATCTGAAATGTACATTCAATGGTTAGGTCTGTTACGTGTTCCCATCCAAATTATAATTATAATTTTTAATAGTCCCTAATGTTTTACAATTGCATATTCTGTTTCCAAAGATGTTGCTGGTTGTGGGCCTTCTCCTGGAGCTGGTAGTTCAATTAAAGAGTATATAACACCATCGGACTCCGTAGTCTGCCCTTCCTAAAATGAAAATAACATCAACAATATCAAGAAATCAAACAAGTATGGGTCTCACATTTGCTATAGGGAGATCGTTGCTTTACACGGAAGATACTTTTCATCGGTGGTATTGTTTATCTAAGGCAGCGTTCCTCAACTTTGTTTTTCAGTCAAGGCACCCTTCCAAAATATACACAATCTTGAGGCGCCCCTTTCTGTGAAATAATAATTTTCATAATGCAGCAGCATCCACACACCTACAGCTGTGACCAAAAGTTTTGAGAATGACACAAGTACAGTGGAACCTCGGATTGCGAGTAACGCGGTTAACGAGCGTTTCGTAACACGAGCACAGTATTTTGTAAAATCCTAACTCGGTTTGCGAGTGTTGTCTCGCAAAACTAGCAGGATTCATGCCAGTGTTTACATTAAGTCCTTTAACAGGGACCCCCACCTATCCAGTATTTCAGATTTGATCACTGATATATTATTTTGTGTATTTGTTTATATTTTTTGATAAATTAGAGGCAAGATCTTGAGGGTCCAAATTCAGTGCTGGCCATATAGATCGATAGATCTATCTATCGATATAGATAGATCTATCTATCTATATATATATATGTATATATATATATAGAGATATATATATTTCTATATATATGCAATTTTTTTCGGGGTGTATCAAAAGAGATTTAATTTTTTTTTTTATCTATAGCAAGGTGGTAAAATGATGCTAAGGCATATGTGCAGCAGATAAAATAGTAGTTTAGTGGAATTTACTAAAGCGCTAATGAATATTAAACTTGGGTGTAACAAACAAAAGATAACTGAATAGTGACAGCTGCAATCATTAAAAAAAGGTTTCTGTGTCCTCCAATGTGAAATATAAAACAATATAATGATGCGCTTACACCAACCTTCTGTGTTAGGAACAGTGAACTTACACCTCATGCATGAATAACACCAATGCAAAAAGTGCTCCGTGGCAATATGCAAAAAATAAATATAAAATGAAAATGCTCAATGCTAATTACACTGTGTTCATATATAAAGTGCTAGTGCATACAAACAAAAATTGAGCAGCATACAAGTGTTGCAATGTGGACTTAGGCTGGGTTCACACTATACGACACGACTTTCATCCTACTTTGCTCTGCGACATCTGTCCGACATTGGTCCGACATTGGTCCGACATTGGTCCGACATCCATCCGACATTCATGAACAGGATACTACTTTGATCCGACATTGTGCTAGTCTGACTTGTCCTTTGACCAATCAAAACAATCCCAGGGTGAGATAAATTCCTTTTACTGCTGCTGTAATCACAATGTCGGATGCCAAAGTCGTATGGTTAGGACAAGGATCCGACTTTGATCCGACTTCAATGATAGTCAATGGGCTGAAGTCGGATCAAAGTCGGACAGAAGTAGTACAGGGAGAATTTTTAATGTCGGACCGACATGTGTCGGACCAGTTAAGACGGCTCCCATAGGGAAACATTGATTTTCACACGTCATGCGACATGAGCTCCTAATGTCGGAGCGTTTGTCGCCCCAGTGTGAACCAGCACTAAACGACAGTCCCAATCAAAACTTTCCTTAAAAGACTTTCTCCACTTTGATACTTGTCTCCAGGTGGGCGTTTGAACAATTCACAGGTTTTTAGGTAGTGGCAACGAAAGCACCTTAATTGAATTTTTTTCAAAAACTCAATGTCAATCAAAAAAACATTAAGTTAACATACACGATAAGCATAGGTGTGCACAGCCTACTGCATTAGGGTGTGCACCCCAAAGCTCAAAAACACATGTGCACATATAAATAAATATGTTTGGCAGAGCAAATCAGAGATTCTTCCCATCTTCCCACCAGCAAATTAAACGAGAATTGTGGAAGAACTTCTCTTATGGCAGAGCCAGTCAGAGGGAGATGTTTCCCCATCTCACTGCCAGCACAGAGCGATAATGCTACCGCACACGGGGTGATTAGGGTGTGCCCAGGCACACACAGCACACCCTGTGCGCACACCTATGACGATAAGTGACAAAGCCATCCAGTTTTTGGATTTAGAAATAAGTTTGGAGAACAGCAAGATACAAACAAAAACGCACTTTAAGCCAGTAGAGAGAAACAGCTATATCCCAGTGGACAGCTGCCATTTTGATCCATGGCTAATAAACATACCCAAAGGTCAATTGATAAGGATCCGGCGTAACTGCACAGATTCTAAAGTATATTTGGAACAGGCACACACTATTGGCAATAAATTTGTCTCAAAAGGATATAATGAAGACTTTATCCACAAACAAATAAGAGATGTATATGAAATGCCCAGAGACCACCTAATAAAAGATAAAGAAAAAAGAGTAAATAGATCTCAAGAGCTACCAATAAGGCCTCATGCCCACGGACGTTTTTACAGCCGCGTTTTTGAGCGTTTTTTTACAGCTTAAAAACGCCTGTCCATGTTAGTCTATAGCTTCATGCCCACCTAGGCGTTTTTGAGCTGCAAATAGCATAGACGTTTTTAAGCTGTAAAAAAAAACTCAGGACCAGTGCATTCCTCGGCGTCGGCGTTAGGCATAAAAAACCGCGAAGCGTTAAAAACGCGCAAAAAAAACGCGAAAATGCGCAAAAACGCCGCAATTGCGTTTTTGAGCTCCGACGTTTTGTTTTTTTTTTCGAAAAAAAAAAGGTCAAAAAATTTACACAATAACATGGACAGGCGTTTTTAAGCTGTAAAAAATGTGGCTGTAAAATCGTCCGTGGGCATGAGGCCTAATAATGAACTTCAATGTGCAGCACAAACAACTGGAATCAATCTTCAGGAAACACTGGCCAATATTAAAAGCTGATAAACGGCTACAGAGTGTATTGCCAGATGCACCAAGGGTGGTGTATAGAAGAGCTCCCACTCTGAGGGATCTCGTGGTGAAGAACATCCCAGACCCACCGATTAAATCAAATACACTCACTTTTTTCCAAGGGAAAGTTTTTTTTTCCATGTAAGCGGTGCTACACAAGCAGAGAAACAAGACAAAATGGTGTAAAATGTTCCAATTTCCAATCTAATACTAGTACACACAAAGAATACAACATCAAAGATCTCATCACGTGCAGAACCGAAGGGGTTGTGTATATGCTTGAGTGCACGTGCTCATTACAATACATAGGTAGCATTGAGCATTTTCATTTTATATTTATTTTTTGCATATTGCCACGGAGCACTTTTTGCATTGGTGTTATTCATGCATGAGGTGTAAGTTCACTGTCCTAACACAGAAGGTTGGTGTAAGCGCATCATTATATTGTTTTATAAAATAGTAGTTTAACCACTTGCCTACCGGGCACTTTCACCCCCTTCCTGCCCAAGCCATTTTTCAGCTTTCAGCGCTGTCACACTTTGAATGACAATTGCGCGGTCATACAACACTGTACTCAAATTACATTTTTATAATTTTTTCCCCACAAGTAGAGATTTCTTTTGGTGTTATTTGATCACCTCTGCTGTTTTTATTTATTGTGCTATAAACAAAAGAAGAGCGACAAGTTTAAAAAAACCACAATAGTTTTTACTTTTTGCTATAATAAAACCCCTTTATTTATTTTTTAAACAAATTTTTTCCTCAGTTTAGACCGATACGTATTCTTCTACATATTTTTGTTAAAAAAAATCGCAATAAGCGTATATTGATTGTTTTGCGCAAAAGTTATAGCGACTACAAAATAGGGGATAGATTTATAGCATTTTTATTATTTATTTATTTTTTACTAGTAATGGCGGCGATCAGCGATTTTTATCATGACTGCGATATTGCGGCGGACACATCGGACACTTTTGACACATTTTTGGGACCATTCACATTTATACAGCGATCCCTGCTATAAAAATGCATTGATTACTGTATAAATATGACTGGCAGGGAAGGGGTTAACACTAGGGGGCGATCAAGGGGTTAATGTGTTCCCTAGGGAGTGATTCTTACTGTGGGGGGAGGGGACTGACTGGGGGAGGTGACCGATGGTGTGTCCCTATGTACAAGGGACACACCATCCGTCTCCTCTCCCTGACAGGACATGGATCTCTGTGTTTACACATACAGATCCACGGTCCTGCTCAGCTACTGGGCAATCGCGGGTGCCCGGCGGCCATCGCGGCCGCCGGGCACGCGCATTGGGTCCCCAGTGACGCGGCGGGGGCGCGCACCCTAGTGGATTGGGAAGGCGCAACGTCATATGACGTCCGTCCAGAACAACAGGGTCTTCCTCCCGCCGTCATTTGACGGCGGGCGGTGGACAAGCGGTTAAAATGTAAAGATGATAATTTAAAGAAAACTAAAAGAATCAACAAATAAATACTAACATTCAACTCAAAAAAGTACAGAACACTATTAAAGTGGAGCTCCACCCTAAATTTTAACTTCTGCTAATCGGAACCCTCTCCCCTCCGGTGTCACAATTGACACCTTTCAGGGGGGAGGGGGGTGAAGATACCTGTCTAAGACAGGTATTTTCACCCACATCCGGGAGTCCTCTCTCTGGGAATCTGCGGGAGTGACGTCACTTCCCGCAGACTTCCCTTGGTGTTCTGGGAGACACTCGGCTCCCAGAACACAGGAGCACCAATCAGAATGGCGCAGCGCGACTCGCACATGCGCCGTAGGGAATCGGGCATGAAGCCGCAAGGCTTCACTTCCTGGTTCCCTCAGCGAGGATGGCAGTGGGGGCAGCAGAGTGACAAGCGATTGCTCGTCCTCTGCTGCGGACGTCGCTGGACTCCAGGACAGGTAAGTGTCCAAATATTAAAAGTCAGCAGCTGCTGTAGCTGTAGCTGCTGGCTTTTAATATTTTTTTTTCGGCGGAGCTCCGCTTTAAAAAGGCTTTCACAGCCAGTGATATAAGGCATTCTTCGACGGTCTTAAAAATATTTAGGACAACCATGGTTTGGCTGTTACTTCTCCCGGTGGCCAGACATGGAACTGCAAATACAGTATGGGGGTTTATTTACTAAAACTGGAGAGTGCAAAATGAGGCTCACTTCCGCATAGAAACCAATCAGCTTCTAACTTCAGCTTTTTCAATTAAGCTTTGGCAATAAAACCTGGAATCTGATTGGTTTCTATGCAGAAGTGAGCTTTATTTTGCACTCTCCAGTTTTAGTAAATAACCCCCTATGTCAGTTAGGTAGTCCTGCACTGCAGTATAAAAACGTATCCAAGAAAACCTACCAAATTATGGCATATTAATTAGATGAGAATTTAATAATTGTTACTGATAATTATAAATAAAATAATAATAATGTGAAGTCTTTGGATTTGAGAGTCTTGGAAAGAAAGTTACAATAACCTACTTTTGTGTTTTCCATAATGTTGCTTTGTTCTGGATCAGTATTATTGTATATATGAGAGGAATCCCTGTAATATAAAAATAAGAAGGATGTTCACTATACAAGATGATACAAGTTCTAGGTGCACCTAATAAAGTGGTTGTAAACCTCAGGCATGAAATATGAGCAAAGCTTATCCCCCTATAGTATGTACTTGTCTCAATTCAGAACACTAAGTGTCATTTCTGTCTGCTGCTTCCTTCCTCTGCTTTTAGCATGAGTCACTTCGGACACGTTTTCCTGACACCAAGAGAAAAATGGTGACAGGGGAGGGATCTCCAGCTGATTGACAGCCTCAGCTCTGTTCCTGTGTGTTGTGTGGAGGGGGTGTGTCTCTTCCCTCCAATCAGCTCTCAGGGCTCTCCTCACTGAGCTCTGCAGAGTGTAATGTCAGCTCTCCGTCCCCTTTTTTCTGAACTTTCAAACAAGATTTATAATATCAGCACTTTGAACAGGGGTAGAGAAGAGAGGACAGCAAATAAACAGGTACAACTTATGTAGGAGGATTTGTTTCATCTCTGTGTATCACCTGAGGCCAGTCACTTCACTGGTTGTAAACCCGCTTTGACAACTTGCACCTGCAGGTATGCCTAGATTAAGGCTTACCTGTAGGTGCAAGAAATATCTCCTTAACCTACACGGTTAAGGAGATATTTGCAGATAACACTGCACCAATGTCTACGGCGCATGCGCGGCGTAGGCAATGGCGCAGGCGCACTGAGCGTCCCTGCATAACGAATGGGACATACCGGTTTTCTGAATGGGCGAATGCGTGTGACATCATCGCCGCTCCGGCCAATCACACCAGGAAGAAGCTCAGAGGGGACGTGACAGCGGCGGCGGAGGGGAACGAGGAGGACTTTGAGGCTTCGATTTCAGGTACGTGCCACATAATGAGCTAGTATGCTATGCATACTAGCTCATTATGCCTTTTTCTTGCAGGGGTTTTTTTTTCAGGAAAATTGTCAGAGGATTTACTTCCTCTTTAAGTCCAACACAGACGTAAAATATGTTATACCCGAATCTAGACAAGAACCTTAGAAGGGGAAATTTTTTCTTTTGTATGGGCTCCTGAAGAGTCAGTTCAGCTGAAAACAATACCCTCAAAAGATCGCTATTAACTTTTAATTTGCATTTACATAGTAATTATAATTAGCGGAACTCACTGTAATTCTGAAGAACTTTCTCTGGGTATAGCCATTTGTTGCTGATCAACATTTCCATACAGATGATCATCCATTGGTAGCGCCTCCTGAACCAATTATTATGCAAAAACACAAAGGCTTTAATAAATGCTACAATATACACTTTACCAAAAAAAGAAATAATAATAATACACACACATATAAACTATATTGTCAAAAGTATTGGGACACCTGCCTTTACATACACATGAACTTTAATGGCATCCCAGTCTTAGTCTGTAGGGTTCAATATTGAGTTGGCCCATCCTTTGCAGCTATAACAGCTTCAAATGTGCTTCTGGAAAAATGGTCACACATTCCCATAGACACCCTCCTAAACCTTGTGGACGGCCTTCCCAGAAGAGTTGAAGCTGTCATAGCTGCAAAGGATGGGCCAACTCAATATTGAACCCTACGGACTAAGACTGGGATGCCATTAAAGTTCATGTGCGTGTAAGGGCAGGTCTCCCAATACTTTTGACAATATATATATATATATATATATATATATATACACTGTATATATATTATATGAATATATGAAATATGATATATAAATATACATATGTATGACATATATATATATATATATATAGATACTGTATATAGATAGAGAGATAGATAGATAGATAGATAGATAGATAGATAGATAGATAGATAGATAGATAGATAGATAGATATGTGTAGATATATATATATATATATATAAATAAAACACTTCAATAAAATACACCATAGAATTTATTGTTTCCCTTTAATGAATTAAATTCAAAAGTAAATAATAAACAGAAGTCAATTCTGATATATTTCAAGCAATATCTTCTAACACCAAAAATATTCAAAAAAAATTCTAAGGGATTTTAAAGGTGACAACTGACAGCAATAAAGAGTATCTTTAAAATGTTTTCAACTATTCATAGAAATTGTATTAAAATAGAAATCAGGATCATTAAATTGATCAAGGTTTTGTCTGTTATTTGGTTTTGTAGGCAATCTACGTTTTGTCTCCTATAAAAAAAAAATACTACAGACAACCAAGAGTTGTTAATATAAAATAATTATACATTTAAAAATGTTTAAATGGCAATCAAACAATACCTGTTGAGTCTTCTCTACATGTGTCACTTTTAAAACAGAAGTCTTCCTTTTTCTTTAAAAAGAAATGAACAAAATATTTATAGTTTGCATAGTTCAGCAAAAATGTATATTTTTTTATTTCTAAATGCTATTTTCAAAATTTTGCATTTTTTTTTAACAAATCAAAATTCTTGACAGTGCTCTTGCACACATGACAGGTGAGTGATGGTAGCTACAGTCCAAAGTTCACTCACAGCACCATCTGTTGGTGAAGTTTTGTGTTGCAGTGAACCAAAAGAAACCAAAAAGATTGATGGGTAACCATGGGCACTACAACACAATATCAAGATCATAAAGTTTATTAACAATGGGACTTCTATCCGTCAGATATATATCACACATTCATATTTTCATAAAAAAAAAAAAAAAAAAACTTTTATTAATACATTGGCAAACATTTGACTTTTAAAAATATCCACATTGGGTCGTAATGTGCTTTGTTGAAAACAGCAAAAAAAAAAGGACAGAATCTCGTCAATTAACACTAATGCCGTGTACACACAATCACTTTTCTCGTCGGGGAAAAATCTAATTTTTTCTCTTGGACGAGAAAAATGGCCGTGTGTAGGCTCTCCAGCATTTTTCCCGACGAGAAAAACGACAAGAATCACGACGAGAAAAATTAAAACATGCTCTAATTTTTCTCGTTGCGAATCGCGACATTTTTTTCCGCGGCAGTTTTCCCATAGGGAAACACTGCTAGGGAGCCCACACACGGTCGTTTTTTTCGACCAAGAGAAAACCTGTCATGAAAACCGGCCGTGTGTAGGGGACCAAGCCGGTCCTTGTTTTTCCCGTCGGGTTTCACGGTGGTGTTTTCACCGCCGTGAAACTCAATCGTGTGTACACGGCATGATAGTGTGTCTTCTGGTACATAGTGTTGCAGTGGAAACATACATAGGTCTATTTTTCATTATTTTGGATTAGCACAACTTTTGCCAATATTTGCCCATTTTTTGGCCAGTATTTTATTTTCACTTTATTTGTCACAGTGGTTTGTGCTCAAGATGCGACAATTTTTAAACAAGATTCAGTTGCAGTTGCTCCAGAGCTTAGTAAATGAGGTAAAGCTTCACTTTGCAAAGAGTACCCAATCAGGTGCAAGGAAAATGCATTTATGCTTGCACGTGTGTAGCGGGGTGGTCAATTTAAGGGAAGTCTCTGAGTGGTAATTAGGCTCAGACACCTTGATTTGTTAGTGGCTATGGACCATTTTTTGTCCTCAGGGGATAATGCTGGTGATGAGTTCCCTGTGGCCTGCGGGTGGCGCTGCCATTCTGGGCCGGGGTTGAGTACTGTGCCTTTTGTGTCCCCTCTCGGCAGCCGTACGGTGGGGCAGGGAACCTGCTGTGCATGCCGGGAGAGGATATAAAAGGGCCAGACATCTCCTGATCGGGGTCCACCCCAGGCACCTTCAGCCTGGGAGTGAGTGCGGTTGATCTCCAGGTGCCCTAGGCCCGAGGCTGTGTTCCTGTTCCATCTCAGGCACCTTTAGCCTGGGATGAGGTACTACCCTGCTGTCCTGATCGCCTGGATATGAAGACCCAGGGGATGCGGAGAAGGTCCGAGGCACAGCACCTTCGGCCGGGGGTCCGCTAAGGATTGAGGAGTCCAGGGTGCCGCCTTGCGAGGGGACCCGCATTCTCAGAGAAGGGAGGATCATTCCGAAGGACCGATGCGGGAGTCACGGTGAAGGAAGGGTCTGTTGACTCTCTGGGGGGACATCTTCTCCTTGAAAGGGGCCATGTTCTAAGAAGGAAGTTCACGTTCAACAGGTCAGTGGCAGTGGCCTTATTCACCAGGTCTGTGGCAGAGACTTATTCACCGGGTCTGTGGCAGAGACCAACCTCACGGTCTGTGGCAGAGACTGTGCGCCTAGTAGACTTGTGCACAACGGAAAATTTTGTTTAGTTTCGGTTCGTTTCTTTTCGGTCCTGTTGATTCGTAATCGTTCGTAATTTTGCTAGACGGGATTTTTGGTGTTCGGACTAATTCGTATTTTCGCAAGCGATATTTTTCGTTGAATCGGAATGATTCGTATTAATGTAAGCCTTATTTTTAGTTGATTTATAATTCGTACTTTCGGTAGAGTACATTGTTTTTCGTTGATTCTGGACACATATATAGTGCCGTCGTACGTGTTGTACGTCACCGCGCTTTGCTCAAGCATTTTTTTTCACGATAGTGTGTAGGCAAGGCAGGCTTGAGAAGAATCACGTTGAGAAAAACACTGTTTTTTTCAATGACATTAAAAGCGGTCGTGTGTACGCGGCATTATTGTGCTTCGTATGGATTCGTACATTCGTAACTTTTTTCATAACGAATTATGCCGAAGACATTCGGGGCATTCGCTATTTGCGGTATAATTTATTTCGGATTCGGTTTTATTTGTAATTGCTTTGTTCGGAAATTTGAATGCTTCCGAACGTCCGAAAGTTGCTAAATTCGTACGAATTTCGATTTGTACGAAACGAATTGCACAAGCCTAGTGCCTAGTATACTGCTTGAGAATCTGAGTAGTACAGTAAAGAGCTACGTTTGTGCCTGGACCTCCTCCACACCTTGAGCTGTTCTGTTTCCTTTGCTCCAACCTCTTTTTCCTATCCGAGAGACTGTGTATTGTAAAGCGAGAATAAATCTTAAATTGGAGCTTCAGCTGGTGTGGACATTCATGTTACTGGGGGAGTTAAGGACTTACCTCTACTTACAGTAGAGGCGAGAATCATTCTCGGGAGGATTTTGGCCCTGGCTGCAGACAAGACCCAACAATAACACCGCTCAACCTTTTGCACAAGAGGGTACGGGCTGATAGCGCGGTGTGCCTTTCTCCCCCCTGCGAGGAGCCGAGTTGAAATGCAGGAGGGGGATAGGTAGCTGCGCTACACATGATTGGGTGATGAAAGTCAGCAGAGCTTCTGCTCATTTCCTAAGCTCTGGAGAAACTGCACTTCGAAAACTGCTCAGTCTATTTGCCTTTCATAAATCAACCCCTCAATATCCCCTTTCCCCGCTTTGTCAGGAGGTATGGCTTTATGTATACTCAAATGGGATGACGCTCAGTTGATTGATCTTTGTCATTTGCCAGTTAAAACCCATATACTTGTAATATATCGTTAACGACTTGCCGACCGCCGCCAGTAGATATACGTCGGCAGAATGGCTGGTGTGCGCAAAGCAACGTATCGGTACGTTGGTTTGAAATTCCCACCGTGAGGGAGCGTGCGCGACCGCCGCAAGCTCTGTGACCGTGCCCGCCGGACCCGCGGACTTGATGCCCGCTGGTGTCCCGCGATCGTGTCACGGAGCTGCAGAACGGGGGGATTCCTGTGTAAACAAGCTATCTCCCTGTTCTACCTTGTGACAGGACAGTGATCTACTGCTCCCTGTGTTCGGGAGCAGTAATCAGTGTCGTGTCACAGGTAGCCCAGCCCCCACACAGTTAGAATCACTCCCTAGGACACACTTAACCCCTTCCTCGCCCCCTAGTGGTTAACCCCTTCACTGCCAGTGTCATTTACACGGTAATCAATGCATTTTTATAGCACTGATCGCTGTAAAATTGTCAGTGGTCCCAAAATAGCGTCAAAAGTGTCCGATGTGTCCGCCATAATGCCGTAGTCACGATAAAAATCGCAGATCGCCGCCATAACTAAAAAAAATATTAATAAAAATTCCATAAAACTATCCCCTATTTTGTAGACGCTATAACTTTTGCGCAAACCAATGAATATATGCTTATTGTGATTTTTTTTACCAAAAATATGTAGAAGAATACATATCGGCCTAAACTAAGGAAAAAAAATATTTTTTATATATTTTTTGGGGATATTTATTATAGCAAAAAGTAAGAAATATTGCTTTTTTTTCCAAATTGTCGCTCTTTTTTTGTTTATAGCGGAAAAAATTAAAACCGCAGAGATGATCAAATACCACCAAAAGAAGGCTCTATTTGTGGGGAAAAAAAGGCCGTCAATTTGTTTGGGAGCCACGTCGCACGACCGCGCAATTGTCAGTTAAAGCGACGCAGTGCCGAATCGCAAAAAATGGCCCAGTCATTGGGCAGCCAAATCCTCCGGGGCTGTAGCGGTTAAGCAAGTGAACCTTGTTTTCCTCACCTGTAAGGCAAAAGGCATAATGAGCTAGTATGCACCGCATACTAGCTCATTATGAAATACTTACCTAAGAACGAGGCGTCGGTAACTTACCTGGTCCACGCCGAGGGAGATGACATTTTGTCTCGGCGTGTCTTCCGGGTATCGCGACTCCAGCGCTGTGAGTGGCTGGAGCCGCGATGTCGTCACTCCCGCACATGCGCGCGGGAGACTTAATTCCGGCAAGGTCCGGCGTCTGCCGGGCCTTTAGCCGAGAATCCCCTGTGCGCACGTCAGCGGCTCATTGCCTGTAGGTAAAAGTAAAAAAAAACACTATACAACCACTTTAATAAAAATGATTGAAACTGAAAAAATGGAAAATTGTATACTCACCTTTCCGTAATTTTCCTTTCCTGTCGCATCTTCATGGCAGCATACACCTTTGGGTTGTGGCTCCGCCCTCACAACCTGATAGGACCGTTTAACTATTAAGCCCAGAGAGGGCCCCCGCCCAGGTATTCTAGTATATATATACCTCACCTCAGACGGGTGGGCATCTGTATGCTGCCATGAAGATGCGACAGGAAAGGAAAATTACGGAAAGGTGAGTATACAATTTTCCATTTTCCTGTCGCATCATGGCAGCATACACCTTTGGGTGAATAACTCGCAGACTTGGTGGGTCTGAGCATAAAGATATTTATTTACATGGAATAGAGGTGTTGGACTGAATAATTGCTCGTCCGAACTCTGCCGTGGATAATCTGGCAGAGTCCAGCTTGTAATGAGAAATAAAGGTATTCCTTGAGGACCAGGTCACTGCTCGGCAAATAGTTTCCGAGGACACTCTGCAGTAGGCCGCCCAGGAGGTCGCCATTGCCCTTGTAGAATGTGCCTTTAAGTCCTCAGGTATCTGCGTTTTACTCAGAGAATAAGCCTTTTTGATGATCTTCACCAGCCATGCTGCGATGGTGCGAGAGGTTGCTGCTTGACCTCTTCTAAAGCCGTGTGGGATAACCAGGAGGTTTTCCGACTTCCTAAGGTCGTTTGTTGTTGACAGGTAGGTTAGGATGTTAGTTCTTACATCCAGCGGATGTGGTTCCCCTTGTTCTGTGGAGAGAGCAGGAAGGTTAATCTCCTGATTGAAGTGGAAGGAGGATGACACCTTCGGAATAAACCGATCGGATGGTCTTAGGACTACTTTGTCCGGGTAGACAATCAAGTATGGTTCTTTCGCCAATAAAGCTTGCATCTCTGAGACTCTTTTGGCTGATGTTATTGCGATTAAGAAAGTGACTTTGAGTGTTAGGTCCCACAAGGAGATGTTTTCTAAAGGAAAAAATGGTTCTTGTGATAGAGCTTCTAGTACGACCGAAAGATCCCAAGTTGGGAAGGAAGGTTTTCTGGGAGGCTTTAACTTTAGGCATGCCCTCTGGAACTGAATGACTAGTGGCTCTTGTGCCCACTTGACTCCTGTCATAGCTGATAATGCTGACACGTGAACTTTTAAAGTGCTTGACCCGAGACCTTTCTCTAGGCCTAACTGGAGAAACTCAAGGATTTGAGCAACTGTTGGAGAAGATGGGATTCAGTTTTGTTGCTGTGCTACTGAGAGAAACTTATCCCAGATCCTCTTATAGGTATTGTTGGTGGTGTATCTTCTGGCTTGAAGAAGAGTATCTACCACTTTTTGGGAGCAGCCTTGGTTTAAGAACCTAGTCCTTTCAATCTCCAGGCTGTCAGGTGCATTCTTTCCGGTGATGGATGAAGAAGTTGTCCCTGGGAGAGTAGGTCCGCTGCTGGTGGAAGCGGTAAAGGTTTTGCTGTATTCAGCTGAAGGAGAGTGGTGAACCATGGTCGTCTCGGCCAAAATGGAAGGATTGTTATCACTGTGGAAGATGACCTCTTGAGCCTGAGAAGGAATCTCGGTATGAGAGGTGTCGGGGGGAAGATGTAACCCAGATGGAAGTTCCACTCGTATTGTAGACAGTCTGTCCCCTCCGCTGAAGGGCAGGGGATTCTTGTCAGGTACCTCCGGCACTTCGCATTGTCTGGAGTTGCTGCCAGGTCTATATCTGGCATGCCCCAAGTTCTTGCTATGAGGGAAAAAGCTTGGTGACTCAGAGCCCATTCGTTGTTGGAAACGAAGCTTCTGCTTAGCGTGTCGGCAAGCTGGTTCTGCGTTCCTGGGACATATAACGGCGTTAACCCCGACAGGTTCACTTGCGCCCATTCGAGGACTGGGCGGACTTCCTGCATCATGGATCGGCTTTTGGTGCCGCCTTGCCTGTTGATATAGGCAACTGCCACCCTGTTGTCCATCCTCAACAGGACTTCTTTCCCTTTCAGGAGAGGACTGAAGGCTAGTAGCGCTTGGAAAGCTGCTTTCATCTCCAGGATGTTCGATACTACGTCCTGTGTCTCGAAAGACCAACGGCCTTGAACTGCGAGTTGCTGGTAGTGTGCTCCCCAGCCTTCCCTGCTGGCATCTGAAGTAATCACCTCCTGGGGTGGGGTGACTATGTGTTTGTACCTTTTTAGGTTGTGCAACCGGGTCCACCACCATAGTGATTGTTTGACCTTGTTTTGGATGGTGATTCGTTGGGACATCGACACCCCGTTCCACTGTGTCAGAAATTACATTTGGAGAGGTCTTGTGTTCCACTGGGCCCATTGGACCATAGGAATGGTTGCTGATAGCGACCCCATGATGCTGAGACATTCTCTGGCTGGGAGTGTGTTGGATAAGAGTAATCTCTTTGCCCTCTGGATTATGATGGGAATTTTCTCTCGGGGGAGTTCTATGGTGTTGAGTTTGATATCCAGTTCTGCCCCCAGGAAGACCATTCTCTGAGTGGGTTGGAGATTGCTTTTCTTCCAATTTATCAGCCACCCAAATTTTTGCAAGGTGGTTGTTAAAGTGTCTCGGTGAAGTAGAAGAGACTCTTGGTTGTCTGCCAGCAGTAGGATGTCGTCCAGATAGTGGTGGACTCTTAATCCTTGCTCCCTTAGTAGAGCTATCACTGGTAGCAGGACCTTGGTAAATGTTCTGGGAGCGGTAGAGATCCCAAACGGGAGACTTTGGAACTGAAAATGTTGGTGATTTACCGAAAAGCGGAGACATTTTTGGAATGCTGCGTGAATGGGAACATGCAGGTAAGCGTCCTTTAAATCCACAGAGAGCATCCAGTCGCCTACATTTATGGCATAGAGGATTGATTGTAGACTTTCCATCTTGAAAGTCTCCACCAGGATTGAGTGATTGAGACTTTTTAGGTCTAGGACAGGACGCAGATCCCCAGTCTTTTTCTTTACCAAGAACAGAGAGGAGTAGAAACCTTTTCCTCTTTGTGGAGGTGGGACTTCCACTATGGCCTGTTTTTGGATTAGATCCTGGACGTATTCTGCCAATATGAGTTTCTTTTCTCGGGATGTTGGAATTCTGGTTCTGATGAATTGGTCTCTGGGAGGTCGATTCTTGAACCTCCATTTGTGTCCGTCTTGGACAGTAGCCACTGTCCATGGGTCTCTTATTATCTCCGCCCAAACCTGCTTGAAGTCCTTTAGTCTGGCTCCTACTACGGCTGGTTGGGCGGACGTATCTTCAAAAAGACTTCTGTTCCCCCGGGGTAGGGGTCTTAGACTTTTGGATTTTTAGGAAGGAAGATTGTGGATTCCTCCAATTTTTCTGTACTCCCTGCCAGGCTTGTAGGACTTTGCTTCCCTGTATCTATCTGGGAGGTTCCGTCTGAATGTGGGTGCCCTTTGTTGTCTAGGCCTTCTGTCTGAAGGAATGAGTCCCGACTTCCCACCGGTGACTTTTGAAATGGCCGAGTCCAGTTTTTCTCCGAAGAGGTTTGTGCCGTCAAATGGGATTTTACACCAGTTGGATTTTGAGGAGGGGTCTGCTGACCATGGTTTTAGCCAGAGTGCCCTCCTGGCCATCACTGAGCTTAACATTGCTCTGGATGTTGACTTAATCATGTCTACCAAGGCTTCTGCGACAAAGTCGCCTGCAAGGCTGAGTTCCTGGAGAGCTGAGATTACTCGCTCTTGCTCTACTCCTTCTGCTACCAACTTCTCGGCGTTGGAGGACCAACTTGAGATAGCCCTTCCCACTGCTGCTAATGTTATTGTGGGTCTACAGGCACCACCTGTGGATAGGTAGGCTCTCTTAAGATGCAAATCGATCTTTCTGTCCAATACATCCTTGAATGTAGTCGCATCTTCTATTGGAAGAGTTACGTGCCTGGCTAGGCGCATCAGGGAGGAGTCTACCACTGGTGGAGTTACTAGTGGATTGGCACTGGATTCCTTTAATGGGTATAGCTTGGCAAGTCTATTGCTGAGACTGGTCTTCTTCTCAGGTTTTTGCCATTCGTCTTTAATTAATTCCTCCAGTTCTTCTATAAATGGGAAGGTTTCTGGTTCTTTTTTGAGATTCGGAAAGTATTTCTTCGCTTTTTGCGGAGTTTCTTTTTCCTCTTCCCATTCTATGGCTTCCTTCACTGACTTTATGAAGGGTTCTATAAGTGCGAAGTCAAACCCAGTGGATACCTCCAAGTCTTCATTGTCAGATAGGGGGTCTGACTTTTTAGATGTGGAGGGAGTCGCAGGTGAAGTGCCTTGCACTGATCTGCTTGTTTCTGACTCTGCGATTTGCAGGGATGTAAATATAGCCGGTTCTCTGCTTGGCTCTCTCTCTCTAGTTGCTTCGTCCAAGCATGTGCGACAGGCCAGCTTGTCCGGAAGTGCTATGGCACCGCAAACCCAGCATGAACTCCCTGATGGACGGGAATGCTGAGGGGGAGGAGAGCGTCTGCGTGAAGGAGACCTCCTGTAGGAGTGTCTGTGGCGTGAATAGGATTTTGAACGGCTCCTTCTGCGACTTGAGCGACTTCGTCTTGTGCGTGAGCGACTTCTACCGCGATTTGAGCGGCTTTGTCTATGGCTTGGGCTCCTTCTAGATGGCTCTTGTCGTCTTGAATCCGACGATCTGGCTGACCTGATAGGGCTGTCCAATTTAGACAGCATTAGTGACAGGCTCTCTTTTTCAATCTTCACTACTTACCAATCTCCCCCCCCCCCCCTTACCTATTAGGCTTGTGATGGTCTACCTGGGCAGCGACCTCCATGAGGAGTGATATAGTCTAACCTCTTGAGTTCCCTAAAACAGATAGTGGTAAGAGTGTGCAGGTAGTGGGAATAGGTGAGACCCAGTAAGGAAATAGATTTTAAGAAGCTTACCTTAAGGAAGAGACAGCAGTGCAATCTTTACCAGGTGCAGTGTTCAAGAGAAAAAAAACAGCAGAAAGGATTTGGTTTAAAACTGCTGTCTCTCAGTGATGACGTCATGACCGCACATGCTCTGTAGCGTCGTGAGCGAGTCGGCACCATCTTGGAAACTGGCATACACAGGAAATTACATAGGAAAGCCTGGGGAATACCTCTATTGCTATGGAACTACAGCACAGAAAGCCAGATTTTATACAGACACCCAGGAGAGCTGGAGGCCACTATAGAGACCTGATTAAGGTCTGTGAAGAGCTGGCAGTTATCGGCCGGGATACTTGTGGGACTACAAGGCTCAGGTTAGTGAAAAAGGGTGCACAGAGGAGCTGGAGGTCGCTGTATCATAAACCTGTTTAAGGTTTGTAAGAAAGAAACTGGTACATACCCCTGAGACCATCAGAGTGGGGTTCCTTCCATATAGCTCATTTAGAGGCTGTACAGGATAGGACTTCCACCCAGGAGAGGCTTAACCTGGCTGGGGCGAAGCGGTAAGGGGGGTTCTTCATCTTTGATGTCCTGTCAGGTCTTAGGTGAGGAAAAAAAAAAGAATACCTGGGCGGGGGCCCTCTCTGGGCTTAATAGTTAAACGGTCCTATCAGGTTGTGAGGGCGGAGCCACAACCCAAAGGTGTATGCTGTCATGATGCGACAGGAAAAATATTTGTCTAACATTGTCTTCTTCAATGGGAAAACATGCTTTACTGAACTAGTCACCCTATTTATGTCTTAGTAAATATAGTTTCATTTTACACTTGCACTGGCACATTATATAACAAGTTATCTTATAACAATGTTTCAGTCATTACATACCTTCTACATATGCAGAAAAGGACAATCAATACAATTATAAACACAAGTCCCACTCCACTTCCGATTCCGGCATACAGGATTCTTCTTTCATTTCCCGCTGTGATTTAAAAACAAATTTTATGTAAGTATTGCCAATGTTCCCAGTGTTGATGAGTAGGTGGAGACTCAGCTCCTTGCACAGATGGAAAGGGCTGCAGGGGCTGGGACAGTGATGATAATGGGGGATTTTAACCACTTCGATACCAGGCACTTACGCACCTTCCTGCCCAGGCCAATTTTCAGCTTTCAGTGCTGTCGCAATTTGAATGACAATTGCGCGGTCATGCTACAATGTACCCAAACAATTTGGGTACAGACGTAGCGATCACGTGGTAAACGGCCGCTATCAGAGGCCATTTACCATGATCCATGATGCGCGCGGGAGCGCGATTCTGGGAGGACGTTAATTAACACCCTCCCAGAGTTAAGGAACCACCATGTAGCCGTTATTCGGCTATGTGCCGGTTATTAAGTGGTTAAAGTGTTTTTACTGCTTGTTCCGAATTCGTACCTACCGTGTTTCCCCGAAAATAAGCCCGGGTCTTATATTAATTTTGGCAACAAAAGACACAGTAGGGCTTATTTTCGGGGTAGGTCTTACCATGTAATGTGCCATCTTCTCTCCCCCTCTCTCCCTGCCTGACAAGAATCCCCAGTGTGAACTGAGTTAAAATGCTTGTAAAATCCTATAATCCACTCTATTACTGTGTGTGTTTCTGTAATATAATTGTGTCAAATACCTTCGTTATAGCGCCGCTCTGCACTTCTGTGACCCGCCAGAGCTCTCTTCCCCGCAATTATATAACAGAAACACATACATTGTACATTATATACTACTGTAATAGAGTGGATTATAGGATTTTACAAGCATTTTAAACTACGGTTTATTTTTAGGGTAGGTCTTATTTTCAGGGTAGGTCTTATTTTCGGGGAAACATGGTTATTTAGTGTGCATAGTCTGGGCACAGGTTCACTTTAACCACTTAAGCCCCTGAACATTTTATTGTTAAAGGACCAGGCCCCTTTTTGCGATTCGGCACTGCGTCGCTTTAACTGACAATTGCGCGGTCGTGCAACGTGGCTCCCAAACAAAATTTATGTCCTTTTTTTCCCACAAATAGAGCTTTCTTTTGGTGGTATTTGATCACCTCTGCGGTTTTTATTTTTTGCGCTATAAACAAAAATAGAGCGACAATTTTGAAAAAAAATGCAATATTTTTTACTATTTGCTATAATAAATATCCCCAAAAATATATAAAAAAACATTTTTTTTTCCTCAGTTTAGGCCGATACGTATTCTTCTACATATTTTTGGTAAAAAAAATCGCAAAAAGCGTTTATTGATTGGTTTGTGCAAAAGTTATAGTGTCTACAAAATAGGGGATAGTTTTATGGCATTTTTATTAATATTTTTTTTTTTTACTAGTAATGGCAGTGATCAGCGATTTTTATCGTGACATTATGGCGGACACATCGGACACATTTGACACCATTTTGGGACCATTGTCATTTTTACAGCAATCAGTGCTATAAAAATGCACTGATTACTGTGAAAATTACACTGGCAGTGAAGGGGGTTAACCTGTAGAGGGGTTAAGTGTTTCCTAGGGAGTGATTACTACTGTGTGCTTGGCGTGTGATGTCAATGATCGTCGTTCCCTATGACAGGGAACAGATGATCAGTGACACTCACACTAGGAAGCACGGGGAGAGGTTTGTTTACACTTACCTCTCCCCGTTCTTCAGCTCTGTGACCCGATCGCGGGACACCGGTGGCGTTCGGGTCCGCGGGTCCCGCGGGCGCGGTCACAGAGCTCAGGTCCGGGTCACGAGCGCACCGGCGACGGCGCACACGCGACCCGGGGCTGGGCTTCTTAAAGCGGAAGTAAACCCATCGATTTAACAGTTTCAAAAAGCAGTTACATTCCCGGCATGCCAGGAATGCTAACTGTCACATTGGTTGTGCTCTCAACCAAACTGTCAAAACATCCAATGACTGGTGTCATAACCGATCACATGTGCAGCATCATGGCAGTTGAAGATTAAACAGAGGCCAAGATGGCAGCTTCCTTGCCTGAAAATGATAGGAGGGTTTACTTCCACTTTAAAAAGGACGTACTTGTACGTGCTTGTGCCCAGTCGTGCCATTCTGCCGACGTATATCGGTGTGAGGCGGTCCTTAAGTGGTTAAAGGATACATCAAAAGAGAAAATAGATGTATTATTAAATTCAGTGGAAAGAGGACATAGGCAGGGAGGAAGTATTTACACACATCCACACTTACACTACCTGATATCTCTGGTGTCTTGTTGTGAAGTAATCACTGCTAGTTCCCCTTTTTAACCCAACAAAACATTACCGTCCTCTCTATACACTTCTTCTTCTTGAATTATTGATATCAGTTCATTAGCATAAGATCTAAAACTTCTACTTTTTCAGTAGATGTCTCCGTCTATTAAGTGATCAACCCCCCTTGATAATTACATCAAGCCTTGGGTCTCCATGGAAGATACATGCACTAACATTGACAACCGTACAATTACAAGCCACAGGAAGCAGCTCGTAATTCCTGATAAGTTGGTGGTTTTCTGTAAGTTTCCTTGAGGTTTGAGTCACCAACTTTGTATCTACTTTATCAACCCAAACCAAAGGGGCGGAGGTATCTCTATTAAAGTGTAAGTAAACCCTCCTATTGTTTTCAGCCATGGAAGCTGCCATCTTGGCTTCTGTTTCATCCTCAACTGCCATGATGCTGCACATGTGATCAGTTATGACACCAGCCATTGGATGGTTTGACAAGTTTAGTTGAGAGCACAACCATTATGACAGTTAGCATTCCCGGCATGCCGGGAATGTAACAGTTTTTTTAAACTGTTAAATCAATGGGTTTACTTCCGCTTTAACATTAATGTGCTGTGAAATAACCTATGATTTAGGTAATCTATGTTGCATCCTAATGCCCGGTACACACCATCCGATTATCGGACGAACGATCGTCCGTTTTTTTTTTGCATGCTAATCTCACGTCGAATCTGAAGTCACAAAAATTCTCGTACGGCAGAATAAAAATTCGGAAGTGACGTCATGTGTTGTAATGCATTTGTATTGCATTTTCGAACGACAGCTGTACTGATTAAACGAAAATCGTACGATCTGGCATCGTACAAAAAAAAATTCCGTGCACGTCCGATAGAATAATATCGGAGGAACTGTCCTGATCGACTCTCGAAAGCTCTGTACTAGCGTTCAGATTATCGTACGATCGATTCGAAAGCGGCATTTTTCGTACAATTTTCGGCTCGTGTGTACGGGGCTTAAATCCTATGTACAGTATCAGTAAACAAACTTTCATATTCACAACAGTAGGGTAATTATGTCAACAAATATAATGCCGCGTACACACAACCGTTTTTAATGACGAGAAAAATTACATTTTTTAAAATGGTCATTAAAAATGATCGTGTGTGAGCTTTCCAGCAGTTTTCCCGCCGAGAAAAACGCAGAGAATCACGACGAGAAAAATTGGAACATGCTCTAATTTTTCACGTCGTTTTTTACATCGTCGTTTTTCTCGTCATGAAAAACGGCCGTGTGTGGGCTTTAACGACGTGAAAAAAAATGCGCATGCTCAGAGTCAAGTGTAGCGGGTATTTAAATTTGGGGGGGGAGCATCTGGGTTATTTAACCCAGATGTACTAATTGTTAGGGAATCTGAGAATCCCTTTTGTGGTTCTTGGAGGACTCTGGTGGTGCAAGGTTCCCTGTGGCCTGGAGGTGGCGTTGTCACCCTGGGTCGGAGTTGAACCTGCACCGCAAGACTGTACCTTTTTGTCCTTTCCTGGCGCCGGTACAGTGGGGCGGGGAACCCGCTGTGACACAAAGGGAGAGGAGATAAAAGGGGCGGACGCCCTGACCTCGGGGTTCATAGTTGGAGGACGCGGCCGTGCCCAGGCACCTTCAGCCTGGGTGCTGGCGTTCCGGGCCCAGTATCTAAGGCGAGGAGGCTGGGGAGTGTAACCCTTTCGAATAGTCCGGTACAGCATTAATCCGGTGATGGCGGGGCCTCTGGTAACTCCCTTGGAGGGATGTCTTCCCCCTGACAGGGGCTGCAACGTAGCGAAGGTAACTCCAGTTCCTGTTCTCTAGAGTCGCTGGAAGAGACTCTGTACCAAAAGTCCATTTAACAGCCACCGTGCTTAGCAACTGTTGGTGAAACCTCAACGGTTTAGTTTCTTTGAGGATTGTGCCTTGACCTACTCCCCATCAATACTGAACTGTTCTATGGGTCTCAAACTGTCTGCTCGCAACGGACTATTTGTTTGCCGTTATGGAATAAATAAGTGTTGGACCTTTTCAGTGTGTGGTACTCCAATTACTGGGAGCAAAGGGGGTTATCAGCAGAACAGACTTGGCTCTGAGCGTAAACACAGCCCGAAGGTAATCCGATGCTGGCCTTCACCTCTACATGCTGCAATCTAGAGGACATGGGCCGTGGCGCACCTCGCTCTCCCCTTCAAGGTACCCCTAGATCGAAGCCAGTGAAAGAAGAAGAGAGAGAGAGGGTGAGGCCGCTACACAAGTATGAGACGGGAGCGCTCGTTCTGGTAAAACTAGCGTTCGTAATGGAGATAGCACATTCGTCACGCTGTAAGGGACTGAAAAGCACGAATCGTCTCTCAACAAACTTTACTAACATGAAGGGTGGCGCCATCCGAATGGAACTTCCCCTTTATAGTGCTGTTGTACGTGTTGTACGTCACCGCGCTTTACTCAAACATTTTTTTCCACGATAGTGTGTAGGCAAGGCAGGCTTGAGAGGAAACACGAAAAATCACGTCAAGAAAAATGCAGTTTTTTTCAATGACATTAAAAACGGTCGTGTGTACACGGCATAAGATTCAAGGCACTGTTTTATTCAAAACCAAAGTGCTGATAAAGCATATAAAGCCTTAAAGTCATATTAAAGGCAGCACAGTGGTGTAGTGGTTAGCACTTTCACCTAGCAGCAAAAGGGTTGCTGGTTTGAATCCCGACCACGACACCATCTGCCTGGAGTTTGCATGTTCTCCCTGTGCCTGTGTGGGTTTCCTCTGGGTACTCTGGTTTCTTCCCACACTCCAAAAACATGCTGGTAGGTTAATTGGATCTTGTCCAAATTGGCCCAGTATATGTGTGTCCCAAGTGTGTCAAGATCCTACGGGATAAAATAACCGCACCAGCCAAGCAGACACTGGCTGCAAAAGCGCCTAGAGGCGATTCAGTTTGCATGTGTAGCGCTATACAATTCATTCTCATTTATTAAAGGCAAGTTTAACCACTTGCTTACTGGGCACTTATACCCCCTTCCTGCCCAGGCCAATTTTCAGCTTTCACCGCGGTCACACATTGAATGACAATTGCTACACTGTACCCAAATTACATTTTTATCATTTTTTTGCACACAGATAGACTTTTATTTTGGTGGTATTTAATCACCACTGGGTTTTTTTATTTTTTGCTAAACAAACACAAAAAGCTGAAAATTTTGAAAAAATAAAAACAGTTTCCATAGTTTGTTATAAAATGTTTTAAACAGGTAATTTTTCTCCTTCATTGATGTGCGCTGATAAGGCTGCACTGATGGGCACTGATAGGCTGCACTGATAGGTGGCACTGATGAGTACCGATGAGGCAGAACTGGTAGGCACCAATCAGGAGGCACGGATAGGTGGCACTGATGGGCACTGATAGGCTGCACTGATAGGTGGAACTGATGAGTACCGATGAGGCAGAACTGGTAGGCACCAATCAGGAGGCACGGATAGGTTTCACTGGTGGACACTGATAGGCAGCACAGAAGGAAACTGAGAGGTGGCACTAATAGGCAGCAGAAGGAAGAACATCCTGGACAGCCGCCAGCTATGACTAAGCATCAAATGATGTGAAACGCGTTAGCTATTTGTCCTTGTTTCTTCTATACATGAAATGACTGTACTGGATTCTATTTCAACAATAAAAATGCCTTCAACGGTGTGCGGCCGTCCACGATGTTCTTCCTTCTACAAGCTTGTGCAGAGCCAGCACCTGTGAGTTCATAGTAGGGCGGGAGCTTTTCTCAAGGTTCAGGGCTTTGAGAGCGGCAATCTTTTCTTTCACTGATAGGCAGCACTTATAGGTTGCACTGATTTATTTTCTTGTGAATGTTTGTCATGAGTGGTCTTTGGAACCTATTAAGGACTTTTTGCCTATTGGGATTGATTACACTTGGGACTATAGCTATTTACCTAACACATGGACATTCACTAAACACCGTGAAGCGCTGAACTTGCTCTGTCATTTCTTTGTTTATTGAAGGTTTTATATTCACCTTTATGGGTGCTAGCTGCTTATTGAATATGTTATCAGCAAGCAAGTGAAATAGAGATAAATACTCATAGTATATATATATATGTAGTACTCGCATTGCTTAGTAAACTGATAGGTGGAGAGAGCAGATGGAAAGAGAGATTAACTTGTCACAGTGCTGCTTCTCTTTGACTGTCCAATCACAGACGGGGGGGGCAGTGACAGCCTGGGCTCAGATGAATAAGGTTGAATGATGATGGCTGTCATTTAACATGGAAAACTAAATATATACAGTACCTTAGTAACGCTAAAAGAGCACTGTGGGGGCAGCTGAGGTTAGAAGTTGTGTATGGCAGCGAAAGCTGTATTTAAAAAAAAAAAAATTAATGGGCGATTTTTTTACTTTCATTTGAGTTGTGCTTCAACAGATAGAAATATATAGAAGTTAAACAGGAATAAATGCAAATAGTGTACATGCTTTGTGTAGTATTCATATTCATTTGTAAACTAATAGGAAGAGAGAAGATGGAAAAAAGAGATTAACTTGTCACTGTGCTGATTCTCTTTCACTGTCCAATCACAAACTGGGGGTGGGCCCATGACAGCCTGGGCTCAGATAAATAAGGTTGAACGATACCGGCTGTCATTCAAATGGAAAACTGAGGACATCTAGTGGTGGAAAAGAAGAACTGTGGGGGAGAGCTGTGGTTTGGAGGTGAGTATTGTAGCAAACTCTTTTTTTTTAATTCCATCCTTTAATAGGCTATTTTATATTTTTTTACTTTTCTGCTTGACTGGAGTTCTGCTTTAACTAATAGAAATATATGGAAGTGAAATAACGATAAATACAAGTAGTATACCGTATATACTCGAGTATAAGCCGAGATTTTCAGCCCTTTTTTTAGGGCTGAAAGTCCCCCCCTCTGCTTATACTCGAGTCAGCGAACTTGAATATTGTAAAATGTACCTGAAGGCTGCGGCGTCCATCGTTTAAAACTTGCGGGCTCTTCCTGGTCCCTTCCGTGATAGGCGGAACTGTGTCTGTTGAGAATCGCCTATCACGAACGTTCTCTCATCCTCAGTTTCCCAGCAGACGTCCGTGATTGGCGGAAACTGAACACAGTGTCTGCTGGGATGGGTGAAGTTGAGAGAACGTTCGTGATAGGCGATTCTCAGCAGGCAGTTCCGACTATCACGGAAGAGACCAGGAAGAGAGCGCAAGTTTTAAACGATGGACGCCGCAGCCTTCAGGTACAATTTTACAATGTTCAATTATAATTCTAGGGAAACAGTGAGGGTGGGCACAGATGAGGGTGGGCACAGGTGAGGGTAGGCACTTGTGAGGATGGGAACAGTAAGGTGGCAATGGGCTTAGTGAAGTTGCAATGGGTGGGCATTGTTGACCCTCGGCTTATACTCGAGTCAGTAAGTTTTCCCAGGTTTTTGTGGCAACATTAGGTACCTCGGCTTATACTCGGGTCGGCTTATACTCGAGTATACAGGTCCTTCTCAAAAAAATAGCATATTGTGATAAAGTTCATTATTTTCTGTAATGTACTGATAAACATTAGACTTTCATATATTTTAGATTCATTACACACAACTGAAGTAGTTCAAGCCTTTTCTTGTTTTAATATTGATGATTTTGGCATACAGCTCATGAAAACCCCAAAATCCTATCTCAAAAAATTTGCATATTTCATCCGACCAATAAAAGAAAAGTGTTTTTAATACAAAAAAAGTCAACCTTCAAATAATTATGTTCAGTTATGCACTCAATACTTGGTCGGGAATCCTTTTGCAGAAATGACTGCTTCAATGCGGCGTGGCATGGAGGCAACCAGCCTGTGGCACTGCTGAGGTGTTATGGAGGCCCAGGATGCTTCGATAGCGGCCTTAAGCTCATCCAGAGTGTTGGGTCTTGCGTCTCTCAACTTTCTCTTCCCAATATCCCACAGATTCTCTATGGGGTTCAGGTCAGGAGAGTTGGCAGGCCAATTGAGCACAGTAATACCATGGTCAGTAAACCATTTACCAGTGGTTTTGGCACTGTGAGCAGGTGCCAGGTCGTGCTGAAAAATGAAATCTTCATCTCCATAAAGCTTTTCAGCAGATGGAAGCATGAAGTGCTCCAAAATCTCCTGATAGCTAGCTGCATTGACCCTGCCCTTGATAAAACACAGTGGACCAACACCAGCAGCTGACATGGCACCCCAGACCATCACTGACTGTGGGTACTTGACACTGGACTTCAGGCATTTTGGCATTTCCCTCTCCCCAGTCTTCCTCCAGACTCTGGCACCTTGATTTCCGAATGACATGCAAAATTTGCTTTCATCCGAAAAAAGTACTTTGGACCACTGAGCAACAGTCCAGTGCTGCTTCTCTGTAGCCCAGGTCAGGCGCTTCTGCCGCTGTTTCTGGTTCAAAAGTGGCTTGACCTGGGGAATGCGGCACCTGTAGCCCATTTCCTGCACACGCCTGTTCACGGTGGCTCTGGATGTTTCTACTCCAGACTCAGTCCACTGCTTCCGCAGGTCCTCCAAGGTCTGGAATCGGTCCTTCTCCACAATCTTCTTCAGGGTCCGGTCACCTCTTCTCGTTGTGCAGCGTTTTCTGCCACACTTTTTCCTTCCCACAGACTTCCCACTGAGGTGCCTTGATACAGCACACTGGGAACAGCCTATTCGTTCAGAAATTTCTTTCTGTGTCTTACCCTCTTGCTTGAGGGTGTCAATGATGGCCTTCTGGACAGCATTCAGGTCGGCAGTCTTACCCATGATTGCGGTTTTGAGTAATGAACCAGGCTGGGAGTTTTTAAAAGCCTCAGGAATCTTTTGCAGGTGTTTAGAGTTAATTAGTTGATTCAGATGATTAGGTTAATAGCTCGTTTAGAGAACCTTTTCATGATATGCTAATTTTTTGAGATAGGAATTTTGGGTTGTCATGAGCTGTATGCCAAAATCATCAATATTAAAACAAGAAAAGGCTTGAACTACTTCAGTTGTGTGTAATGAATCTAAAATATATGAAAGTCTAATGTTTATCAGTACATTACAGAAAATAATGAACTTTATCACAATATGCTAATTTTTTGAGAAGGACCTGTATATGGTACATTATTTTTGTAGTACTCACATTGCTCAGTGAACTCGAACATAGAGGACTCTTCTGTTCCCATTTCATTAGTTGCAGCACAGATATATTTTTCAGTTGTTGTATTCTTCACAGATATTTTATCCCCCTGTCCATGTAATAATTTTCCGCCCTGGACAATCCGGTACCAGGAGTAATTATTTACCGGAGGATTGGCTTGACTTGAACAAAGTAATGTGACATCATCATCACCTTCTTGTGTGTTCTTGTTATCATCAACCGAAATGGTGACACTCCTAGGATGATCTGTGCATTGATAAATAATATATGACATGATTTATACAGTACCACATAAATAAAATAGTATAAGATATATTGCTGAAAGTAAGGCCCCTTTCACACTGGGGCGGGCAGGAGCGGTGGCGGTATAGCAGCGCAATTTTCAGCGCTGCTATACCGTCGTTCTTACCGCGGTATGCGGTCGCTAGGGGGGTAAATTTAACCCCCGCTAGCGGCCGAAAAAGGGTTAATACCACCCGCAAACCGCGGCTATTGCCGCGGTTTGCGGGCGGTATTACCGCGCTGTCCCATTGATTTCAATGGGAGACCGCGGTAAAGGAGCGGTGAACACATCGCTCCTTCACCGCTGTAAAGAAGCGGCTAGCAGGACTTTTGGAGCGGTCCTGCTAGCGCACTGCTTCAGTGTGAAAGCCTTCGGGCTTTCACATTGAAGGCTAAAGGGCATGATTTTTTCATGCGGTATAATAGCGCTAATATTAGCGCTAAACCGCATGAAAAACGCCCCAGTGTGAAAGGGGCCTAAATGTTTACAACATGTTTTATGGCTGGCTGGAGGGGATGGCAGGGTGCTGTACATAGCTTCCTGAAAACATCACAGCCTGTCAAGAGCCCTCAGTCCTGATGTAAGCAGTTAGCTGCCTCTTGGGAGGAGTTACAGAAATGTCAAAATGCCCTAATGGATGGATGTGAGGCTGGAGGAGTGGGTGGTCCCAGGCAGACTACGTTTCCATACATACCACCCTAAGTAATGCCCACATGTGATGCTGAAAACCATGGAATGAAAGGGGTAGGCCAGGGACAGTTAGTCTGGGCTAGATGTTGTTGGACGTCCTCCAGCCCGAAAATTAGGTGGGCTCTATCTGAATTGCTGCAACTTCTAATGCACATTGTGAAAAGCTTAGAGTATGCAGGAAAATCAGAGTAAGCCATTCCAGTCCAGGAGAGGACCGAAGGGAAGGCTGGAATAAACACATGTTTAGCAGGTGCTTACAGGGGTGTTATGTAAAAATATAGTTCACTTTATTTTTGTTTTCTTTGCAGATAACGTGAACCGAGATAAAGTTCTATATTGCTGTGCCTTGTAATATAATGTGTAGGTAGTTAGTCAGTAGTTTGTCCAATGGCTACATCTGCCCACTCAAAGGTGTTTATGGCTCTGCCCCCTCTTGGTGAACCATAAATACCAGGGGAGGGCTCAGGGTCTCATTCTCTTCCACATGGGAATACAGAGGAAGGACTGCTGCACTATGTAGTACTGCTGGAGCAGTGGGATTTTGGGATTCCAGGGGAAAGGATTCTACCAGTAATGGACCTATGCTGAATGGACTCAGTTTTTCCAGAAGGTATGACATGGATAGCCAGAGTTAGCTAGTGTTAGGACTGTGTAAGAAGAACTGTGAGAGACTGTATTAAAGTATAATTTTTTGTTTTGGATATTGTAGTGATTAGAACACATGTCAGTTTGTATGGCTGTCTGTACCCCCAATAGGGAGATTTATTTTCTCTATTTGTCCTGATTACCATTATCATTGAAAGTGAAAGTAAAAGAAAATCCCAAATTGTGGGTTGTCCTCACAAAAGTCATATGCCGCATACACACGATCGGAAATACCGACCAAGTAAAGTCCGATGTGAGCTTTTGGTCGGAAATTCCGACCGTGTGTAGGCTCCATCGGACTTTTGCTGTCGGAATTTCTGCCAACAAAAGATTGAGAGTAGGTTCTCTATTTTTCCGACGGAAAAAGTTAGTTTGTCTGTATGCAATTCCGATGCGCAAATAAAACGAGCATGCTCAGAATCAAGCAGAAGAGCCGAACTGCCTATTGAACTTCATTGATCTCGGCTCGTCGTACATCTTGTACGTCACCGCGTTCTTGACGTTCGAAATTTCAGACAAGATTTGTGTGACCGTGTGTATGCAACACAAGTTTGAGCCAACATTCCATCGGAAAAAAAACAAGTTTTTCTTGTCGTAATTTCTGATCGTGTGTACGGGGCATTAGAGGGGAAATCTTCCAATGGGGACACTGGTTCTGGTGACCTGGAGAACCCAAGGAATTCTCTTAATTTGCAGGGATTTCCTCTCCCTTCATGTTTTGGCTATGGGACAGGAAGTGAAGGGAAATCTCTGCAATGGGACACAGATGGTGAAAAAAATCTGACAGGGGTCAGATGTTCTATCCAAAATGAAAAAAAAAAAAAGTTTTGCCTATAGCTCTACTTTAACTTGTACTGGCAAAGAAGCTTCAGTAAAGTTCTGTTAACTGTTAATTGACTGGTGTGAAGTATTTTCAAAGGGGTACATGGAGGTACATGGCATATCCAAAGAACTGGGATTGTAACACACAAGGGGATGAAGAGGAAGAGGAATCGTTCCACCATTCAAGGGTTAACAATACAGAGGAGCTGGCAAAAAGTCAAATCTAACATGCAATGGGTAACCAGGACTGGTGGGAACGCAATGACAGCCAGCTAGCGTGAGAGTGGTGCTGGGCATGGGTGACGGAGTCCTCTGCTTAGCGATGGGATTGGTATACTGACTCCCTCCCTAGCAGTCAGTGCCCCTAGAGTATCCAGGACCGAACCCATGGCACAGAGAACCTACGGACCTAGCTGGAGGTACGGGAGAGTTAAAAAGTTAACGTGGTCTGCAGGCAGAGGTCCGCACTTTGTGCACGGCGGGACCACCACATTGTCACTGGGAGTGAGGTGACGATTGAAGATGCCTCAAGTTTAATGTGTATCTGTGTAAGGTGAATGGCTCACTTCTAAGTATGGAGCGCCACCTCAGTGCTGATTAACGCATGACCACGACCTCGTCTGGTCCCAGGCATTAATGAGCGATTTCACAGAAAGAGTCCTTATCTATGTGGTGAGTAGCTACACATGTAAATTAAAATTTACTTACATTTAATATTAAGAGTAATTATTTGAACAGATGTTTCATTATTAAGAAAAGTAGCTGTACATTCTAGAACTGTCTTGTCATCTGTATAGGAAGCAGTATAGGTCATTATGGACTCCATCCTCCACTTTCCTAGAACATGCAAATCTTTATGATCCTCCATTATGGGATGACCAGTGATGGACCATGTAAGAGTCGGGGGATGGGAGGGACAGGTGTGATTTACAGCACAGGAGATGATCACCGTCTTCTTGTCTTCCAGATTTTCAGTTCCTGATATTGATGGTTCTGGTGGTCTGCCTGAAATCAGAAAAAGAAACATTTTATCTGAGAAATAAATCCTTGTGATATAAATTTGACTTTTATAGGTTCCTTCTACCAATCACGAAAAAAAAGGGTTCTAGTCCTGCGCTCTTCAATCTGATCAACCATTGATTGGATGAGGTTCAGTGGGTTCAGCTGCTCTCCCAACAAAAACTGTTAACAAGGTCTGTGCTGCAATCTGTAACGGAAGATAGGAAGGGGAAAAGACAATGGAAGAGCTCCTCTAGTGTAAAACCTCTTTTATTTTGACACAATAAGAAAAAATATTAAAATGCGCTCATACAGTTCCAGTGAACACCACGCCTGTCACAGTTGAAATAGAGCTCATGTGATCCCATCCACCAAGCTGAATGGCTGCTCCACAATGTGCGCTGCCTGCAGCCTGGGGCTCTGAGCAAAGGGCGGCTGCGGGACTCAGGAAGGAGACACTGTGGTGGTGCGGTGCAGAACCGAGGCGGCTGAAAATGCCGGACCAATGTGCAGAGGGGGTCACAGAACACAAGTCCGTGTACTCCAAGTTGTTTTGGATATTGCAACGCGTTTCTGTGGGCGTGGCCTCCTTCTTCAGGCTGCAGGCAGCAGCACTTTGTGAGTGCATCAAATTATTTTTTACTTATTGTGTCAAAATAAAGGAGGTTTTACACTAGGGGAGTGCTTCCCCTGTCTTTCCCCCTTCCTTTCCAACCTAAACCAACCTCTATGTCACCACCATGTCCTGCTGTCACATAGGGGCCAGTGGAAGGGAGCACAGAGTGCAGAGGGGGATTAATAAACCTTCACAGCCAGAATTTCTAATTTTATGACAGGTTCACCTTAACAACACATGAACTCTCTTTCTTCTATCCTTACAGTGTCACTTTAAGTAAGGGTGGCTTTGTGAACCTGAAACCTGAATGAAGCTTTTGCATTGTTGTCTGTGTTGAATACTATTAAATACGTACCTGTCACATACACTGAAACATATCTACTTTTGAGTTTATAGGAATTGATATCAATATTTATTCCTGGATAATAATGTTCTTTTTTTTTCACATCGATGATCTTTATGGAGCAATTATTTTCTGTATTCCCAGTAAGAAATGTCCGCCTTTTATATTCATCGGCCACATCACTCTGGGTTTTATTGTTGAAGATTTTGGCTTGATCACTTTTTGAGTACCAGAAGAAATTAAAATCTTTAGTATCTTCAGGATGGGTGAATGTGCAGGGAATGTCCACACAGGAACCTTTTACAGCATAAATAGTGTATGGGAATGTAAACTGCCAGTCCTCACATGATCCGTCTTCAGAGCAACCTGAGAGAAGAAACATTTTTGAAAATATATATATATATGTTCCATCAAAACATATCCAATTCATCTACTGTAAGTGGTAGAAGTGAGCAAACTTCCAATCTCAGTCTACTACAAATTGCCTGCCTATGAATGGAAGACCATGGAGATACTATAAAATCTGAGAAGCTCATTATATAATAAAAGGTATTTGTCATTGTATAATGCTGTGGTCATCAACCCTGTCCTCAGGGCCCACTAACAGGCCAGGTTTTATGTATTACCTTGGGGAGATGCCAGAGGTGGGGGACTTGAGTCACATGACTTGACTTAAGTCAGACTTGAGTCACCTGTTTGGGGACTTGCGACTTGCTTGACAGAATTCAATAAATGACTCGACTTGACTTTGACTTGTCACTAATGACTTACGACTTGACTTTAACTTGGGCTATATGACTTGCAATGACTTGGCACCACTAACACTAACCGCAAGCCGCCGTCTGCCTACCTGATCAGCGTGTCATGCAGACAGACGGCGGCCATTGCAGTGTTCAAAAGCCACGCCTCCTCGTGTGTTATGGGTCGGAACACTCAATTTCACAGCAGGCAGTGTTCAGCCTATCACGGACATCCTCTTATCCTCGTCTGTGTTATGAGGATGAGTGGATGTCCGTGATAGGCGGAACACTGAATGCTGGGAAATTGAGTGTTCCGCCTATCACAGACGAGGAGGAGGCACGGCTTTTGAATACTGGAATGGCCGTCTGGACGCCGCCAATCAGGTACACGGCTGACGGGCACAGTGAAGCATGGGCACAGTGAGACACAGGCACAGTGAGGCATTGGGCACAGTGAGGCATTGGGCACAGTGAGACACGGGCACAGTGAGGCATGGGCACATAACCAATATTATTTATTGTTATCCCTCCTATTATTTTTATACAGTATGGGGTAGATCTGTATATTGACTTGATTTGTGACTTGACCAAAATAAATGACTTGACTTGACTTGCTTGACTTCTAGCAGGGACTCGACTTGACTTGCTTGCTTTTCGTCACAGTAACTTGGGACTTGCTTGAGACTTGAAGGTTAAGACTTGAGACTTGCTTGTGACTTGCACATGTGTGACTTACTCCCATGTCTGACTAGAATACTAGAATACTAGACAACACTGCAAGACTAGAATACTGCAATCACTGAGCAGCAAATGATATCACCTGTGATGTATTTCAGTTATCTTGCAAACCTGCCCTGTTAGTGGGCCCTGAGGACAGGGTTGATGACCACTGGTATAATGGACTTTTGGGGTGCTGAAGGAACACGTAGTCAAAAGTTATATTAGAGGGGATTTACCCAATAACTTTTATTGATATACAGTTAGAAATTAGCTATACAAATATCCACACCTATGTTGTATAGATATTTATATATATAATTTTTAACTGTATATCAATAAACATTATTTGGTAAATCCCTTTTGATAAAACCTTTGACTACATGTATTTTCAGCACTGTGAAAGTCTATCATACAATAATAAATACTTTTTTTTTTATTTTATTTTTATTTACTTTTTATTGGAAAATTATTCAACATGTAGTTACATACACCCACATTAGTGTGGAGAAAAAAATAATTTTCATGCAAAAATATCTTTACAAAATTCCTTCCTTTTCCTTTTCCCTGTTTCCCTCCCTATGTTCTCCCCTCCCCCCTCCCCTCCTCCCTGATCTGTCCCCCTCCTGTCCTAATCTTCTTCTTTTCCTATCATTCCCTGAACATATTTATCTGATCGTTTAAATATTCTCAATTTTTCCCATATTATTCTGTAATTTTCCCCTTTTCCTTGCTCTCCCTGGCTCAAATATTCCATTTCTGAGATATACTCTACCCGTTGAATCCACTCTTTAATAGTCGGTTTCTTTATGGATATCCAGTTTCTTGGGATTAACCCTTTTGCTGCATTAAGTAATGGTGGGACTAATGTTTTCTGATATTGCTTTTTTGTTTTATTTGTACCATGAAATAGGCATGTCCACGCGTTTTGTATTATTTTTTCCCCGCTAACTACTTCAATGTATTCCAGAACCTCTGTCCAGTACTCCTTTATTATTGGGCATTCCCACCACATATGCATCGTTGTTCCCACTTGCTTACACCCCCTCACGCAGAGTGGGGAGTTGTTTGGATGTATTTTATTCATTCTTTCTGGCGTCCAGTGCCAGCGTACCATACTTTTGTAGTTTGCTTCTATTGTGGTTACATCCGATGCATAGCTGTGTACTGCCTCAACCATCTGTCTCTCGTCTATTTCTCTGCCCAGATCTTGCTCCCATTTTCCTATAAAGGGTAATGGTCCTTCTGTTTCTAGTTCTGTTAATATTTTATACACCTGAGAGATACCATGTCTCAGAGGCTTTTTACTACATATCTTTTCCAGTGGGGTTAGTGCGTTTTCATTTCTAATTGGTTGTGGAATAGTGCTTACTAAGTGCGTTAATTGGAGGTATTCCCAGTCACTCAACTGACTCCATCCCTGACTGATAATTAAATCTTGTTTTGTTTTTATTTTACCTTCTGTAATTATATCTTTTAGTTGTGCAGTTCCCATTAATTTTCCTAATCGTGTCCCATTACCTGGTGTAAAAAACATTGTGTCAGTTAACGCTATTAATGGAGAATTATATTTCCATTTTCCGTGTCGATGTAGTGTATCCCATGTTTTAAATACCTTCTTTGTTATGCTGTGTGTATCTGTGCCTAATACTCTAAATTTTGGTGATATCCATATATTGTTTTGTAGAAGTGTCATACTTAACGTATTTTCTATTTGTGCCCATTTCTTTTTTGTTTGTGGATTTGCCCATTCTACTAATCTTGCCAAGATTATTGCTTTATGGTATCTTTTTATATCTGGTACAGCCATGCCCCCTTCTTTTTTACCACGGGTTAGTAGTGTATATTTTATTCTAGCCTTTTTGCCCTGCCATATATATTTCAAAATCATAGATCTGATCACCTTGAAGAATGAATGGGGTATATCTATTGGCAGCATCTGCAACCTATATGTTACTTTTGGGAGGATCATCATTTTTAAGATGTTGATCCGTCCTGTCCAGCCGACGGGTCTCCTTGAAGTGTCTTTTAATTCTGCTTTAATTTCATTTAATAATGGGATAAAATTAACCGGGTATAGTTCTTCTAAAGTTGTAGTTATTTTAATACCTAAATATGTTAGGGTTTTTGTCTCCCAGGTGAACGGAAATTCTTTCTGTAGCAGTTTTTCTTCCTTTTTATCTATTCCTAAGTTCAGTATTACTGTCTTTACTGGGTTAATCTTAAAGTTAGCGAGTTCCCCGTATTTTTTTATTTCCTTTACTACATTAGGGAGCGACAGCCTTGGTTTCGTCAGATATAAAAGTATGTCGTCAGCGTATGCCGCCACTTTATGTTCCTCCCTGCCCACCCTCACCCCTCCTATATCTTGATTATTCTGTATGTTTTGCAACAAAGGTTCCATTGCCAACACATACAGGAGGGGGGAAAGCGGGCATCCCTGTCTCGTCCCATTACGCATCCCAAACACCGACGACACACTCCCATTTACTTTTACCCTGGCTGTTGGGTAAGTATATAGGTTTTTAACCCATTTCATATATTTGGGTCCAATCCCGACACACCGGAGTGTGTCCATCATAAACCCCCAGTCGACTCGGTCGAACGCTTTTTCTGCGTCTATCGACATGAGTACGACTGGGGGTTTCTTCTCCTTCCTTTTCTGGATTAATAAAAGGGTTTTTATGGTATTATCTCTTCCTTCTCTCCCCATCACAAAGCCAGTTTGGTCAGCGTTTATTAGTTCCGGCATTAAAGTTTTTAATCTCGTTGCCAATATTTTTGCGTATAACTTGATGTCTGAGTTCAGTAACGCTATAGGACGATAGTTAGAACATATTGTTCCGTCTTTTCCTGTTTTAGGTATAATGGTAATATTGGCAAGGAGAGATTCTTTTCTTAATTCTTCATCGCCCCCCAATCTGTTGAAGTACTTACATAGTTCTGGGACTAACTGGTCTTTAAACTTCTTATAGTACTTAATCTGAAACCCATCCGGTCCTGGGCTTTTCCCCCCTGGTGTTTCTTGGAGAGCTTTGTTTATTTCATCCTGCGTAATTGGTTTTTCTAGGAGCTCTGCACTTTCCGGTGTTATCCTCGGGAGGGTCGTTTTTTCTAAGTATTCCTGTATTTTGCCTTTCCTGTTTTCTTCTTCCTGTACTGTCTCGTTTCCTCTAATATCATATAGTGCGCTATAATATGTCTTAAATGCTTCTGCGATTTCTGATGTTTTAAATTTCATCTCCCCTCTCTGGTTCTTTATTTTTTCTATGTAATTTAAAGTTGTTGTTTTTTTTTGCTATTCTTGCGAGATGCTTCCCGGGTTTATTTCCCCATTTGTATCTTTCTTTTGCTACGTTCTTAAATACTTTTCTAGTTTCCTGTTCCATCAAATCTCTGAGTTGGCCCCTCTTAATTATTATTTGTTGGTGTATTTCTTTTTCTTGTTGTCTTTTGTCTTTTTGTTCTAGGTCATATAGTTCCTTTATCAGGTTTTCCCTCTTTTGGTCCCTCTCCTTCTTTTTTCGTGTCCCTATGGCGATCAATTTACCCCTAATACATGCTTTATGCGCTTCCCAGATTGTAGCCACACTCACTCCTGGTGTATTATTTATTCTAAAGTATTCTTCGATTTCTTTCGATATTGTCTCTCTTACTTCTTTGTTATCTATTAAGTCTTCATTTAAACTCCACATACCCTTTCTTTGTTCTACATTATTAAATCCTATTTTTACTATAGCTGGGGCATGGTCTGAGATTGATTTTACTCCTATCGAGGTGTCTACTACATATTCCAGGAGCCCATGGTCCACCAAAATGTAATCCAATCTAGAATACGTGTCGTGCACCGCAGAGTAGTACGTATAATCTTTTTTATTTGGATGTGCCGCTCTCCAGGAATCTATTAATTGATGGTCAAACATTTTTTTTTGACCAATTTTAATTGTTTATTATCTCGTGTCGGTGCACCAGACGTACTGTCTAACTTTGGGTCCATTGGGAAATTGAAATCTCCAGCGAGAACCATATACCCCTGTTTGAAACCCATCAAGATATTTAAGATTCTGTTCAAATATCTTTGGGGGTGGGTATTTGGACAATAAACATTAGCCAATGTGCATTTTTTCCCCTGAAGATTCCCTTTTAAAAACAAATACCGGCCTTCTGGGTCAACTCTTCTTTCCTCTACTATAAAGTTTATGTTCTTTCCAATCCCTATGGCTACTCCTTTAGCTCTCTTGTTTGGGGAGTCTCCGTAGTACCAAGTGGGAATCGCACACGAATAGATTTTTGTGTTAGAGTCTAGTGCTGAATGTGTCTCCTGAAGAAATACAATTTTTGCGGCATACCTTTCAAGCTCCCTCAATGTTGTATGCCTTTTTTCTGGGGAATTCAGCCCTCTTATATTATATGTGATGAGATTTATGTCCGTCATATGTTTTTTTTTTTTTTTCCTTCTCCCTCTCTTCCTTGGACAGATCCTGGTTCCCCCCTCCCTCCCCTCCTCCCCTTCTCCCCCCTCCCCTTCCTTCCCCCCCCTCCCCCCCCTCCCCCCAATAGAACTTTGACCTCATGGTCTTAGTGCAGGATTTCTCGAGCACCTCTGCACTCTTTGGCCCGAGGTGGAATTCTGTTTGGCACCGTCGGTCCCCTCTCCCCTTCTATTTGGGTGCTGGTGCCGGAGCATCCAGATGTGTCCCGAGCTCCCCCTCCACCCCCTCACTTTCTATACCTGTTTCGTTCACACCCTTAACCCCCACCACCGCCCCCCTCCCCCCGTCACCTCTGTGTGTCAGGCAAGAAAACCAGCAGTCTCACAGAGCAGACAATAATCAGACATAGGAAGCGCCGTAAACCCAGGAAGAGGGGGGGGAAGAAGGAGGAGGAGGGGAAAAAAAAAATTACACCTCCTTCCTACCCCCTCCCCCCTCCCCCACCTCCCCCACCTAAACCCCCGTCTGGCATTGGAATTTCCAATTTTTTACAGAATTCCGGTATTTCCTCTATGAATCTCAGTCTAACCGTGATACCGTTTTTCTTTCCTATCAGGCAGGCTGGGAAACCCCAATTATACTGGATCTCATGTTCCTGGAGTATCTTCAATAAAGGTCTTAGATTTCTTCTTCTTTGTAACGTTTCTTGGGATAGGTCTTGAAAAATTTGAATTTGGCTCTCTTCCCATTTTAATTGTGACTTCCCTCTCAGGTTTCTCTATAGTTGATTTTTTTCCTCCCAACTTTCAAATCGAACAATGATGTCTCTCGGTTTATCCTGAGCTATTCCTCTTGGTCTTCTTATTCTGTGTGCTCTCTCTATTTTTAGTGGGGATGTTATTTCTCTATCTAGTAGAGGGTTACAGATTTTCATTATTAGTTCTGGTAGGATCTCTGGTTGGGGTGTCTCCGGAACCCCCCTGATTCTTATGTTCTTTCTTCTGTCTCTATTTTCCTGATCCTCTCGCCTATATGCCTGTTCCTGTTGTTCTTTCCTTATTGACTTTATCTCTCCCTCTAGTCTTCCTATAGCAATTCCATTATGATCTGATTTCCTTTCCACTTCCTCCACTCTTTCACGCAGATATCCCATGTTTTCTTGTATCACCTCCATTTGTGTTTTTAACGATTTTTCTAGGGCGGCGAACATCCCCTCAATTTCTGTTTTTGTTGGTAATAACGCCCTGTTTTGTGGTTCCTCTTCTCGTCTCTGTTCCATTTCCACTTCGGTCTCCTGTTCTGTTCTGGACTCTGATAATGAGTCTGGCTCTGCCTGGTTTTTACTTTGCCCCTTCTTCTTGTCCTTTTTTTTCTTTTCCTCCTTGCTCTCCGTCTGACTGCTCCTAGCTCCCTGCTGCTTCTCCACTGCCTGTTTGTCACTATTTCCACCATGGGTTAGATATTTATTCATTGGCCCCGGGCTCGGGGTCAGGCTTAAGCGGGGTGATTTTGGGATTGCTCCCCCTCTTGCTCCCCTTGCTCTTGAGCTCATATTATTTCTTTTGAGTCCTATCCTTGGGGCTTTATCCCCTTTGCAATGTTCCGCCCCACTGTTTGTCACCCAGTGGTCTGCTATGCCCGTACTGCACACCATATAGTACCTCTGTGCTTCTATCAGGGTCAGAACTACCTCCTTTGGTGCGGTGGGGGGCTGTGTCTCAGGATGATAGATACCTGCTTAGGCAGACAGTTTTCTGTATTTATTACATTCCCCACTCCCGAACACTTCTGTCTGACCCCGTAGTGTAAAGGTTAAGGGTCCACCGCAATAGTGGTAACAGTTTATCAAAGTTTTACTGCCACCCTCCCTCCTTTACACCTTTCATATAACTCAAAAAAAAAAGGTGTTTACTGCTAGTGCCGTATTGCATCATAGGGTATAGGTAGGTAATGGGTGACCTGTTTTCAGCGTTTCTACTTTTAGAAACCTTTTACCCATTTGCGGTTTCTTTGGAGCACATCGCAGAGAGGATGTTTTAATCGGGCAAGGCTACACAGAGAAGGCCAAAACAAAAAAAAAAAAAAAAGACAGATTTAAATGTTTCTCGCTACGTGTCCCCTTTCAATTCCTCAATTCAAGTGAGAACAAAACAGGCCATTATATGCATTTGTAACAGTTTCCCATATTTCTAGTGTTTCTGTACTACTCCTTACTAACCCCACAGGTGCAAGCAGTTTTAGTCCATTTTCCTATATCTTTAATGTGGTGCGTTCACCACTTCCAGAGAGGCTAAGAAAGGTCAGAGCTGATGAGTGAAGGCACAGTGAGCGCAGGCAATCAGTATAATTAGTTTACTTAATTTCAAGATGCTTTTTTGCAGAACTAACACTTTCACAGTTCTTTTAAAAAAGGCCCCCTATGGGGGTTACTCACGTTTTCCTCAATACTTCCATTTCTTCAGTTGGTGCAGCGAGGGGCCATCCTATTGAGCAGTGCAGGGAGTAAGGAGCAGGACAAATGAGGATATTGGGGAGGCAGGCAGACCCATACCCATGGGGGGGGGAGGTCTCTTGCTGTAGCAAGGGCTGAGCTGCGGCTCGATCTTCTTTTCTGTCCTCCTTCCCCGCCACTCTTCCCTGATCTCTTAGGGTCACCGCTCTGTCCGGCTCTGCCTTCTGTCCGTTCTCCGGGTCTCTCACACCCGTTCGCTGCTGGCTATGTCTCCGCACGGCGGGCTGCTCTTCCCGGGTCTCGTACAGAGCCACCGCTCTGTCTGGCTCAGCCTCCAGTTCTCTGGATCGCTCACCTGCCGGCTGTCTCTCCCCACCGCAGGCTGCTCGTTCATGCCACTCTATCTCTCCTTTCAACCACTGCGGAGCATATTGGGGAGAGAAACGAACTTCCAAGCGGGCGGCGGGCGGGGGGGGGGGGGCAAGCGGGCGTGCTGCAGGGTCTTTAGGCTTGTCTCTTCATTCCTCGGCGAGGTGTCGGGAGACCGGGCGTCTCTCCTACACGCTCCCGCAAGCCGCCGACGCCATTACTAGGCTCCTCCCTCCTCCAACAAATACTTTCTGTAATAATGCAGGATGTTGGTGCTAGTGTAAAAGTCCAATACAATCCCTTCATTTTCATTGGATAAAGGATTCCTGTGCATGACATCCTATATTTCTAAAATAAAAATATATAAAGAAGGAGGTAAATAGAACATTAACGAAGAAAAACTGAACCAATTGGAGAGACAGATTTAGAAGATAAGCCCCAAAGCTCCCAATTGTCCTCCAATTGTTGTACTTATTTAGAAATGAAATTCAGCCTCAGAACTGTCACAGAACCTAGAATACCTAAGGTGCAATTTTTAAAAGACAAATAATAAAACGGGAAAATCCTGCACTAAAATGAGTGCACACATATCACAATATACCGTAATCAAAACAGCTGTACTCACTATTACCAACACCAAAAATATTAAATAACACAAATGCACTTAAAAAAGTGTTGTACTTTGAAAAAAATTGTTAATACATGTAACAGCACCCCAAAATCAAGGGGGTTAACGCCGTTTACGATGTTCCCTCTCCTAGACACACGTCCACTCCGCTACCAATATCCACAGCCAAACGACCCTTTCCCATAGGACCCGATCCCCTTAGAAGGACGAGACGCACTCTGTCTTCTTCTGTAATAGGAATCACTTTATTATTGAGAAACATTGTAACTTTATACACAATTCAATCCACATAATTTAACATGAACAAGGGCCCAGCTCCACCCACACATCCCAAGACTCAACACCTCATCCTGACGTCTGCTAGGCTTCAAAAGATCCCACACAATACACATCTTCTCACAAAGGGTTGGCAGCCAGTCTGTCTGGCACTTTACAATACACACAAGGACAGACTTAATGAACAATAGAATGCAAAACACCTTAATTCCTCACAGCAATGATTACATAACCCCCACACACAGTATACATCCAATCTATATACAATGTATATACAGCCTTGAATATGGCTATCACAGACCATATCGGGGGTTTCTTTTATTCACCCTGTGTCCAAAGTGGCCCCACTGTCACACATCTCCCCTTTCGGCAGGGGACTAACAGAGGAGGGGACCCCAGACGGGTCTACTCCGAAGTTAGTCCATGGGTCCATTCTTCCAATGCTGGTATCCACCCAGTACCACAAATGAATTGCTCCAAGCAGAGCATTACTTACCCAGCCAACCTCTGCCTCTCTCAGAGAACATACCCGCCGCTGGGGAGAAGACAGGGTGACTGGGCTCAGTCCGTCATGCTGTTGGGGATCTGGGTCGACTGCCCGGCATCCCTGGGGTATACAAGTGGAGACTGAAGTCCCATCCACTTGTGGTAGGTGGAAATCCCCCAGTGCTTGCAAAGCAAGGCTGACATCCTCCTGTCTCAGTGTCACACCATTTTCTGGGGTTGTGTCAGTGAGGACTGAACTCCCATCTACTACCACAGGAACTCCCTCTTCTGTTAGTTGAGAGCAGAGGCCCGTGGCACTCGGCTCTGTTGCCAGCTCTTCTGCTGGGTTGCTGTGAGTGGAGACCGCAGTCCCATCCACCGATATCCGCTCAAGTGGCAGTTGTGTGCAGCGGCCAGTAGCATTCTGCCCTGCTGCCAGTGATTCAGCTGGGGGTAAAAGCTTTACCACCCCAGTTTGTTGCTGGAGAGAGGGGCCAACTGCCCCGGCTCCCTGAAACTCCACAGTTGTTTCCGGTGCTGGGCAGAGGTTGCTATCACTCTGCCCTGTTGCCAGCACTTCTGCTGGGGACTCCACACCATCTGCTCTGGCTACCTGTTGGGGAGGGAAAATGGCTGCTTCTCCTCCCTGCATCTCTGAAATCCACTCAGAAAGAGGAACCATCACCTTCTCAACTCGGGCCTCCAAAACTGCCATGGGTGTAGAGAAGGGGTCTGTAGTACTCTGTCCTGCTGCCAGTACTTGGGCAGGCGATGCATAATCCCTAACATCCTCTGAACAGTCCCTTAAGTCCATACCTTCTGTAATCTGTGGCTGGGGAGATGAGCCAACTGCCCTAGCTCCCTGGAACTCCATATCATCCACTTCGGCTTTAGGGAGGGCAATCTTCAGCTTTTCCACTGCCGATTCTTCAGCCAGGCTAGCTCCCTGGAACGCTGTATCATTCACTTCGGCTTTAGGGATGGCCATCTTCAGATTTTCCACTGCTGATTCTTCAGCCAGGATTTCATAGTTGTCAACTGGTATTTCCTGATAGTCCCAGGCAAAGGGAGCCCCACCCTGCTGCTGAGCAGATTCTCGCAGCTGTCTGTAGGCGATCTCCGATTGTCGTATTTCCGCCATTCTCCACTCATGTTGCCGCTCTAGTTCTCTCTTTTGTCGCGCATCCTGCAGCTGGATGCCTCTAATGGCTTCCTGAATGGCGGTCTCTGATGGGTTAGCACCATATAATGCCAACCGCTGTCGCACTCGTTGCTGAAACAAATCTTCAACTGACCGGGGTCCTGCATTACCATCTCTCTGATCCATCTCGGCTCTCAAGTAAGTCTTTCAGTGTGACTTTCCTGCAGGCTGCATAGCTGGTCATTCACTGTGGTGGCTTGGAGTGTCCCAGGAACTGGAGGGAAAATCCTGCTGCTGCCAACCAATGTAACAGCACCCCAATATCAAGGGGGTTAACGCCGTTTACGATGTTCCCTCTCCTAGACACACGTCCACTCCGCTACCAATATCCACAGCCAAACGACCCTTTCCCATAGGACCCGATCCCCTTAGAAGGACGAGACACACTCTGTCTTCTTCTGTAATAGGAATCACTTTATTATTGAGAAACATTGTAACTTTATACACAATTCAATCCACATGATTTAACATGAACAAGGGCCCAGCTCCACCCACACATCCCAAGACTCAACACCTCATCCTGACGTCTGCTAGGCTTCAAAAGATCCCACACAATACACATCTTCTCACAAAGGGTTGGCAGCCAGTCTGTCTGGCACTTTACAATACACACAAGGACAGACTTAATGAACAATAGAATGCAAAACACCTTAATTCCTCACAGCAATGATTACATAACCCCCACACACAGTATACATCCAATCTATATACAATGTATATACAGCCTTGAATATGGCTATCACAGACCATATCGGGGGTTTCTTTTATTCACCCTGTGTCCAAAGTGGCCCCACTGTCACAATACAAAATATATTGACAAGATAGTGTCAACAATTCAGATTGGAATTCGAACATTGGAATTATATATGTACCGTATATACTCGAGTATAAGCCGAGTTTTTCAGCACATTTTTTTGTGCTGAAAATGCCCCCCTCGGCTTATACTTGAGTCACCTTTTTGCGCCTGATCTCCCGGAATTTGCGGACCCGGTACCGGCCCACCGTAAACTTGGCACACATGTAGCCCCACTCTTTCTTGACAAGTGTGCAAAGTTTGTTGTCCTGGGAACCTACAGCGAGGGAGCATCAATTTTTCAAACCCGGGCACCCCTTCCATAGACTCCCATGTTAAATGGTCATTTCTCCGGTGATTTTGGAGACCCGGTACTGGCCGGTCTTAGGTCTCCTGGACCCGAAACTTGGCACACATGTAGCCCCATTCGTCCTCTACAAGTGTGCAAAGTTTTTTATGTGGGAGACCTACGGCCGGGGAGCACTGATTTTTCAAAGCCATGCAGCACTTCTATAGACTCCCATGTTAAACGTCAGTCTAGTCATGGACACAGTGAGGCATGGACACAGTGAGGCATGGACACAGTGAGGCATGCACATGGACACAGTGAGGCATGCAGATAGACACTCTAGGCTTATACTCGTGTCAATATGTTTTCCCATTTTTTTGTGGTAAAATTAGGTGCCTCGGCTTATATTCAGGTCGGCTTATACTCGAGTATATACGGTATATAAAGTTTCCGTTAACTATGTCACCAAAGTCTCTGAAAAAAAGAAGAAAGAAGAAAGAAGTGCATCCAGAGAAAAGACGGTGTCTCCAAATCATGAGATAAAATTCCTCTTTACAGACGTGCACCAGCTTGTCACAAAAAACACGTTGCCTTCAGTTATACTTTAACAATTTTTTTATACATCTTTACCTGTGACTTTGACTTTGATACTCTGTTTGTCATTAAGGTCATAGGAATTTATCTCTTTATTTATTCCTGGATAAAACCATTCTGTCTTTGTCACATCGTTGATTCTCAGTGAGCAGCTGTTTGTTCCGTTATCAACAAGAGTTGTCCGTCCTTTGTACTCTTCTATAACCTGAGAGGGGTCTTTACTATCGAAAATCTGGGGGTATCCTATAAGTTGATACCTATACCAAATCAGATTGACCTCACTGTAGTCTATCGGAGCAGTGAATGTGCAGGGAATGGTCACATCAGAATTCTTCAGTGCTTTAATGGAGTCTGGAAATGAAAACTTCCATTTTCTTCTGCTCACATCTGATGACTCCACTATGAAAAACAAAAACAGAGATAATTCTGTGTAAAATATATCATAGACAATAGGGAACAAATCATGGAAGGTGACTATAGACAAGTACATATAAGGTACATGGGTCTTTTATTTTATTTTTTTTGTTTCATGAAAGAGGATCATCTTGGGTAATTGAAAAAAGGAAGTGCATCTGTTTTATATTTGAATTCCCAGAGGAAGTCATGAGATTGTGACGAAACTGGTAGGAGAAGCTTGATTGGCTGACGTGAAAGGTAGCAGGACGTGTTTTGGAGAGCAGACACAGGACGGGGTGAATGCCGTGAACCGGGGCTGCAGACCTGGACTTCAGGCGACATTATCACCCCCCCAGTATACCAGTATACTAAAAACGCATTTTTATTATATAAATGTAAATGTATGTAATGCAATTAAACCTTTTTTAAAACGATATCACACTATTGCACACCTCTGTTGTTTTCCGCATGTGATATATATGAGGAAGTTATTGAAACACCAGGAGGAAGTAGTGGCTTTTGATCTGTGCTATTACCAGGAGGTGGAAGGGATCTGTGAACTGTATTTAAGCTAATAAGCCACCATAAGAATAAGGAAACACAGGAGGATCTTTCAAGCTGTTGATATTAACTACAGGCTTATTTATAAAGCCCTTAAAGCGGTTGTAAAGTCATTATTTTTACTTTTACCTACAGGTAAGCCTATACTAAGGCTTACCTGTAGGTAAAATAAATATCTCCTAAACCTTTACGGTTTAGGAGATATTCCCCTCGCAATGCGCCGCTGACAGCAGCGGCGCATGTGCACAGGGGATTCTCGGGCTGAAGGCTCGGCAGACACCGAGCCTCGCCGGACCGAAGTCTCCCGTGCGCATGCGCGGGAGTGAGACATCGCGGCTCCAGCCACTCACAGCGCTGGAGCCGCGATACCCGGAAGACACGCCGAGGCAACATGTCATCTCCCTCGGCGTGGACCAGGTGAGTTACCGATGCCTCGTTCTAAGGTAAGTATTTCATAATAAGCTTGTATGCTGTGCATACAAGCTTATTATGCCTTTTCCTTTACAGGTGTAAAAAAAAAAAAAAAAAAGTCAGCGGCTTTACAACCGCTTTAAGGTGAGGATATACCTGGTGGAGGGAGTGTGCACATTGCATGAAGACACCATTATCACATGTTTTATGCTGCTATAATGGACTATTATTGTTTGTTATAATACATCATTAAGGGTTGTGATGCAATACGCAGAGCACTTGCACTTTATTTTGGACGTTATATGCAAATTACAAGGAGCACTTGCACTTTATTTTGGACGTTACATATTATTTTTGTTTCATGGAATATATATATATATATATATATATGTAGCGGCCACCCCCCTCACCCTGTCCTCTTTCGCCTAGGGGTATGTCACGTGACAGGGGTGAGGGTGCGCTACGGCCCATGTCCTCCCCACTACTTGCGGGCGAGGTGAAGGCCAATACCTAATGTTTCCTCGGGCCGGTGTCTTGAGCATATACCGAGTCAGTTGTGCAGAAACCTCCCTTTGCTCCCATTAACAGAGTCCATACACCGATCACAGTCCAACAGTTAGATTTATTCCGTATCTTCCGTTACAAAGTAATGCGATGGCATGATACAGTGGAATGAGCAGGTCGAGGCACTATACTGATCTGGGTCCCTACGCCCCCTATACTATGATCAAGGGTTGTAGGAGTCTCGACATCAATACCTCCGTTGCGCTGTGGGCCTCTATCAGGGGAAGATGTCCTCCAAGGGAGTTACTACAGGCCCATCCGTCACCGGGTTGACACTACACCGGGTCTTCGAACGAGTGACCTCCCCAGCCTCCTCACCTCAGATGCGGGTCCCCTCGCGAGGGGCACCCTGGAGCAACTCCACCCTCGCGGGACCCAGTCGGAGTCACCGGGTCCCAGGCCTCCTCAATAGTACCTCATCCCAGGCTGAAGGTGCCTGGGATGGACTCCATCTTCTTCCCGGCCAGGCCTAGGGCGCCTGGGCCGGAACCCCGAACCGCCCGCACCCAGGCTGAAGGTGCCTGGGTGCGTGAAGAGATGATCCCCCGAAGACCCCGAAGACCTCGTGGCGAGGGCGTCTCCCCCTTTTATCTCCTCCCGTCAACACCACGGCGGGTTCCCCGCCCCGGCCGTACCATCTCTCGGAAGAGACAAAGAAGGTAGCACTGTGGTAGTGATTCTACCCCGAGCCAGTAGGTACAGTGACACCTACTGGTCGAAGAGAATATTACACCACCCAATCCTCCACGAATAAGAAAAAGGGGTCTGAACCCTAACATAATTACACACTTGGGTCACACTACTCCCCAAGTGTACCCCACTAAATTGAAGACCCCGCTACACACTCCCCCCTGTGGTTTGACGCTGGTCCCCAGCGTCAGGTGCTCACCCATGTCTCCCGAAGAGTGGTGACATGAAGTGGGCCCCAGAGGCTATCCCTCAAATTTCTGGATACTAAATGTGCCAAGACCTGCTCAAACAAAAAAAAAAAAGAAAGGGGGAATATAAAACGATAAACATTTGTATTTTTCACATGTACAATCCCTCCCATCGCTGTCTAAGAACCACCCACTCTCAGTAGTCTTGATCGATGAATCTCCTGCAAAAGGGAAACAACAAAAATAAAACACATCCTAACACTCTGTGTTAACTTGGCATGAGTGGGTCCGTCAGCCGAGAGACCCGCTCACTCCAATAAGTAAGTAATGCATATGCAAAATTTTCAAACATTTGTTGCGCAACACTGCCACCTGGTGACAGAGCCGCGGTAATGACACTTGGTGAGATCTTCATTCTTCCTGCTTTCCTACTCTGACTCTTACCCCAAAAGTCTCTGCCTTTGTCACATGAAGAAAAGGGAGAAAAAAAAACAACAGCTCCCAAGTCTCCAGTGAGTAAAAGAAAAGCCCAAGTCAAAACAAAAGTAGGGCACAGTTCTAGGCGACTGGGAATGTCCCATCCAGAAAGTTTAAACAGCAACAAGATAGGAGCTCACTTCTCCTGTAAGTAGAACCTTGGATCCGGCAGAAACAGAGGTTTCAGGTGTCCGTCAAACACTTCCACTGACTACTCGACATCCTCTCCTTCTTTCCTACAGATGAGCACCTTATCGGCATGAATATGGCGCCCAAGTCTCCAATCAGCTCTGCAGTCTTTGAACTTTTTAGACACAGGCGGTGAACATGACAGGTATCGCCTGGCATGGGGTACTTTAAGCTTTTCCCATACAAACTCGTCATACTACCTTGGTCGCAGGACCTCAACTTCATACAATAAGTCCCGGGGCAAGTATGGGTACTCCCACCCATATTCACGGGCGACTCTCTGGGAGAAAAGTCTCTGCAATCTGGCTAGAGGCGGCATCACATCTCGCTCACCTTCTCCTGGCTGTACGATGGCCTCCGGGTGCCGAGGTACCTTCACCATCTCAGGTTGCTTGGTCTTTGGTGCCCGCAACGAAGCACGCTGCGTCCTCACCATCAAAGCGGATGATGTAGTTGAGTGAGGAAAGTTGGTCGAAGGGTTAGTTTTCCTCTGAAACTCCGGGGTCTGCGCCCGGAGCGTATTATCTTCTATGGACATGGGGGAATCCTGTGGTTTACTCAGCATAGGTAGCGGGCGTCTGTCCCAGCCCTTCCGTTGAAACAGCTCGTCTATTTCCCCGTCATCCCCACAGTCTGACAACGACTCTAAGTCGGAGGTGTCATACATCTCCGCGGGAAGGTAGTCTCTAGTAGACGGAAGGCTACCCTCCCTTTCGGGCTCCACCGACTGTGAACCCCCGACACCTCCAACTAACACCGCAGTCCCAGCCCCTAGCTCACCTGGACCTACTGAAGAACTGGGATGTCCGGGACTCTCTTCTCTACCGGCGCCATCCAGGCCAGGCAAGCGGCGGGGTGAAGCTCGACCACGACCACAGGAGGCCTGCACCAGGCCTATCTTCCTCTTCGGGGGTGGTAGCAGGGAGTCTGTGGTGACCGAAGCAGTGTCTTCGGATTTCTCTCTCTCAATCTCTGGTTGGGCAGTCACTTCGCCCTGGTCAGCGCGTACGGGGACCTTCGCAGAGGCCTGGATCTCTCCCTCCGGAGTGGCGGTTCCTGTGATGCAGTTGAGGCGTAGGGCCCGGGGCCTTTCCGTGTATGGTTCAACCTCAAAAAGGAATTCCTTGCATGCCTCAAATCGCCCGAATGGCTTTAGCTGGACCACCAGTCCCGAGCATCCGGGACAGATCACACCGAGAGCCTCCGTGTCTCTGCATGAATACAGAGCCAACTGTCCTCGGGGCCTAAGTCTTATCCCCGTGTCTGTCAGGGGAGCAGCAAATGCAGTCATCTTCGTGGGGTAAGGTACCGATATCCACGGGGAGCTTGAGGCCATCCCGACCACTTGCTGTTCCATCACGCGCTGACTACGCGCCGGAGTCTCCACGTGTATCTCCACACGTGGCCAGACTCCTCCCACAACTTGTACGTTTTCGCGGGCTTCCGCCAGTCTCCGCCCACGAATTGTACAGTCACGAGGTGCCTTGTGGCGCAGTGCATCAACAGTCCCCACATATGGTACTTCACACGGCTGGACCTTTCCCTTTCTACGCTCCTCTGCGTGGGCCTTTCCCGACTTAGGGTCATGTCCACAACTCCGAGCAGGGATGCACTCTGGCCAATCACATGGCCGACCTGTTCGGAACTCCTCCGGGCAGCAAAGTTCGAACACAGACGTTCTCAGTTCCATCGCCAAGACACACAATATCCCAGACGAGCCCCCACGTGTAGCGGCCACCCCCCTCACCCTGTCCTCTTTCGCCTAGGGGTATGTCACGTGACAGGGGTGAGGGTGCGCTACGGCCCATGTCCTCCCCACTACTTGCGGGCGAGGTGAAGGCCAATACCTAATGTTTCCTCGGGCCGGTGTCTTGAGCATATACCGAGTCAGTTGTGCAGAAACCTCCCTTTGCTCCCATTAACAGAGTCCATACACCGATCACAGTCCAACAGTTAGATTTATTCCGTATCTTCCGTTACAAAGTAATGCGATGGCATGATACAGTGGAATGAGCAGGTCGAGGCACTATACTGATCTGGGTCCCTACGCCCCCTATACTATGATCAAGGGTTGTAGGAGTCTCGACATGAATACCTCCGTTGCGCTGCGGGCCTCTATCAGGGGAAGATGTCCTCCAAGGGAGTTACTGCAGGCCCATCCGTCACCGGGTTGACACTACACCGGGTCTTCGAACGAGTGACCTCCCCAGCCTCCTCACCTCAGATGCGGGTCCCCTCGCGAGGGGCACCCTGGAGCAACTCCACCCTCGCGGGACCCAGTCGGAGTCACCGGGTCCCAGGCCTCCTCAATAGTACCTCATCCCAGGCTGAAGGTGCCTGGGATGGACTCCATCTTCTTCCCGGCCAGGCCTAGGGCGCCTGGGCCAGAACCCCGAACCGCCCGCACCCAGGCTGAAGGTGCCTGGGTGCGTGAAGAGATGATCCCCCGAAGACCCCGAAGACCTCGTGGAGAGGGCGTCTCCCCCTTTTATCTCCTCCCGTCAACACCATGGCGGGTTCCCCGCCCCGGCCGTACCATCTCTCGGAAGAGACAAAGAAGGTAGCACTGTGGTAGTGATTCTACCCCGAGCCAGTAGGTACACTGACACCTACTGGTCGAAGAGAATATTACACCACCCAATCCTCCACGAATAAGAAAAAGGGGTCTGAACCCTAACATAATTACACACTTGGGTCACACTACTCCCCAAGTGTACCCCACTAAATTGAAGACCCCGCTACATATATATATGTAGCGGCCTCCTCACTCCCCTCTTTGCATCAGCTCGTCTGTCTCTTGTCTAGGGGTACCTTAGAGGGGAGAGAGCGGGGTCATCACGCCAAGCCTTCACCGCAGATGTCTGTGCAGTGTAAGCAAAGTTCTTTCTATTACCTTCGGGTCAGTGTTGTGCACCTGGAGTTACCTTGAACAATGTCCGCCAAAAAAGAGCCCCACACCATTAAAGTCCAACACTCCTTTATTCTTCTCAAGTGAACAGCACAATCAGTTAGGCTCCCTTAAAGAACAGAACAGACAAGGAGGTGTGGATGCGAGTAGGCCCAGACACAATGAACTCTCCGCTTTCCTCCCTGAAAGTGGGTTGTGGTCTCCGAGCGGAGGGAGGGGGGGGTTTCCTTCCAGGCGGTCTCCGATGGGAGGCTCACAAGTCACTGGCAATCTGCTGCACCCGGTCTTCAAGTGAGTATCTCCCCCCGGTCCATTACGCCTTCCGGATTCGGGTACCCAATCCCTGGGTTCCCTAGGACCTCTTTCCCTCGCGGAACTCAGTGTTGGGCACTGAGCTCCAGACCTCCATCCGAGTACCTCACCCCAGGCTAAAGGTGCCTGGGATGGAATATGATCTCCCAACGTCCTCTAGGCCTAGGCCGCCTAGAGGACCGACACGAACCACCGCCCTCAGGCTGAAGGTGCCTGGGACTCGATACCGTGACAAAGATGGCCGGCCCCTTTATCCCCTCGCCCAGCAAGCACGGCGGGTTCCTCGCCAGACCATACCGCTGCCGAGGGAGGACAAAAAGGAGACACGGCACACAGCAATGGTTCAACCCCAGCCCAGGGCGACAGCACCACCTGCTGGGCTGCAGGGAACTGCACATCACTGGTGTCTCTGCCAGTTTTAAATACACAGAAAAGTGTATACCCGCTACACTCTCCCCCTGGTGATTTGACACTGGTCCCCAGTGTCTGGAGTAAACTATGCCTTCAACGGCTGACATAGCCCAGTCCAGAAACCAACTGTACAAAAATAAAACTTTTTGAAAAACTTGATAAACTGGAGCAATTGTGTCTGAGCCCTAAATAATAGGGAAGGGAAACAACAACATTTAACCATAACTTTTGAATCACATTTTCATATTACACTTTTCCCCTCCCATCCTGACTAAGACCCACCCCATACTCAGTGGTCTTGATGGGATGCTCTCCTGCAGAGGGAAAAGAAAGAAAATGAACACACATAACCCTGACACATGTATTCGTGTGAGAGAAAAGAAACTTCTCCGGGAAGAAATCCCTTTTCTCCAAAGAGTGAGTGGGTGAAAAGTGTTTAACGATGCGCAACACTGCCACCTGGTGACAGCATCGCGGTAACTGCACTCGTGGAACCTTTCTTCTTCTCTTGAGCCCTATCTACCCCAGAGTCCATGATCTCTTGCTGGAAAAGTGAAGAACAAAACAGGAACAGTCCTTCATTCCTCTGGGTAACAAGGACAACGGGCCCCAGAAAGTTCAGCAGCATACAACAAGAACGGATTCTTTTCTCTCCTACAGGTAGAAGCGGGGATGCGGCAGAACAAGTGGCTTCAAGTGCTGGTCCATGGTCTCCAGATGATATTCTACACCTTCCCCTTTCTTGCGCCGGATCAGCACCTTGTCTGCATGGATGTGCCGTCCCAACATCCACTCTGCCTTGCAGTCCTTAAAACGCTGAGAGGCCTTGGGGGAGCATGCCAGGTACCTGCGGGCGTGTGGAACCTGAAGGTGGGTCCACACAAAGTCATTGTACCAGCGCTCCCGGCACACTTCCACCTCATAGAGCAACTCCTTGGACAAGTATGGATACTCCCATCCGTACTCTGCAGCAACCTTCTGGCCAAATAGGCGTTGTAGTCTCGCCAGAGGAGGCATAGTAGCTTTGTCCCCTTCGCCAGGTAAAACTATTGAGTCCGGGTGGCGAGGGACCTTGATCACATCTGGTCTGGGCATAGGTGCCCGCAACAGCAGTCTCTTTTCCCCGGTCTTAGGCGCAGGTGATACCGGGGATGTAGAGGCAGGCTGGGGACAGGACCCCTCTTCAGGCGCTGGTGCCTCCACCCGGGGTGTACTATCCCCTGTAGACATGGGTGGATCCCTGGTTCTGTGGGATGAGGCGAGAGGTACTTTGTCCCAGCCCTTTTCTGCAAACAGTTCGTCAATAGCAACGTCGTCTCCCATATCCGAGAGCGACTCCAGGTCAGAGGTGTCACACTCCTCCGCGGGCAGGTACCCTGTAGTGGAGACTGAGTTTTCACCTCTTCCCACACACCAAATCTCTCCGCCCGGCTTACCTCGGCCTTTACTTGAAGCGAGACGTCCGGGACTCCAGCCGACGGATGCATCCGGGCCGGGCGTAAGTGGGCGAGATGGTCCACCACAACCGCTGGTCGGGGCTACCATACTGGTCTTTCTCTTCGGTGGTGGACGCTGTGAGACAGTGGTGACCGAGTCAGCATCCTCGGATTTCTCCCGTTGAGTTTTCACGACCTCCTCCGTGGTCGCTGCAGTGTGTGCAGGGATGGCTGTCAAAGCAGTGATTCCTCCTCTCTGAGTGGTGTTGCCTGCAGCACGGCCGGGGTAAATGGTTCTGGGCTTCTCAACCGCTGGATCCACTTCGAATAGAAACTCCCCACAGGCCTCGCATCGCCCGAATGGCTTCAGTTGGCACACCAGTCCCGAACAGCCGGGACAAATCACACCCAGGGCCTCAACATCCATGCATGAATACAGGGCGAATCGACCCCTTGGCTTTAGCCGGATCCCCGTATCTGTTACCGGAGCAGCAGCAGTCAGGGTCGTGGTAGAAGGGTGAACCAGAATCCACGATGTATGTCCGAACCTGGCGACCTGTTGCTGATCCATCGCACACTGCAAGGTTTTTGCACCAACGTCCCACGTGTAGTCCTTCACACATATTGGACTCCTCCCCTTTTCTCCAGTTCGCGGGCTTTTCTTCTTTTTCTTTCTGAGTCACGCCCACAAACTAAGCGGTGGGGGTGTGCCTGGTGGCGCAGTGCAAATAGAAGCCCCCACGTGTAGTCCTTCACACGGCTGAGCTCCCCCCTTTCCTCGCTCTTCTGCGCGGGCCTTTCCCTTCATTGGGTCATGTCCACGACTTCGAGCAGGGATGCACTTCGGCCAATGAAGGCCTGCCTACTCGTAACCCCTCCGGGCAGACACGTTCAATTCCGTAGTACACGGACACTATACCGGACCCGAGCCCCCACGTGTAGCGGCCTCCTCACTCCCCTCTTTGCATCAGCTCGTCTGTCTCTTGTCTAGGGGTACCTTAGAGGAGAGAGAGCGGGGTCACCACGCCAAGCCTTCACCGCAGATGTCTGTGCGGTGTAAGCAAAGTTCTTTCTTTACCTTCGGGTCAGTGTTGTGCACCTGGAGTTACCTTGAACAATGTCCGCCAGAAAAGAGCCCCACACCATTAAAGTCCAACACTCCTTTATTCTTCTCAAGTGAACAGCACAATCAGTTAGGCTCCCTTAAAGAACAGAACAGACAAGGAGGTGTGGATGCGAGTAGGCCCAGATACAATGAACTCTCCACTTTCCTCCCTGAAAGTGGGTTGCGGTCTCCGAGCGGGGGGGTTTCCTTCCAGGCGGTCTCCGATGGGAGGCTCACCCATCACTGGCAATCTGCTGCACCCGGTCTTCAAGTGAGTATCTCCCCCCGGTCCATTACGCCTTCCGGATTCGGGTACCCAATCCCTGGATTCCCTAGGACCTCCTTCCCTCGCGAAACTCAGTGTTGGGCACTGAGCTCCAGACTTCCATCCGAGTACCTCACCCCAGGCTAAAGGTGCCTGGGATGGAACACGATCTCCCAACGTCCTCTAGGCCTAGGCCGCCTAGAGAACCGACACGAACCACCGCCCTCAGGCTGAAGGTGCCTGGGACTCGACCCCGTGACAAAGATGGCCGGCCCCTTTATCCCCTCTCCCAGCAAGCACGGCGGGTTCCCCGCCCCACCATACCGCTGCCGAGGGAGGACAAAAAGGAGACACGGCACACAGCAATGGTTCAACCCCAGCCCAGGGTGACAGCGCCACCTGCTGGGCTGCAGGGAACTGCACATCACTGGTGTCTCTGCCAGTTTTAAATACACAGAAAAGTGTATACCCGCTACATATATATATATGTAGCGCCCCTTTACTTTTCAGGGGTGCTATGTACTTACATTTAGGGGTTGGTCTGAGCTAGTAGCCAGGCTCAGACCACTTTGATTTATTAGTACCCGCTTCTGCCTATGTGATGTAACCTGATGTGCAGTTCCCTGTGGCCTGTAGGTGGCACTGCCATATCAGGTCAGGGTTGAACCGTGGTTGACATTGCTATGCCTTAGGGTGTACTCTCTCAGCAGAGGTATGGTGGGCGTGGTTGGCCTGCTGTGCATGCTGGGAGAGGATACATAAGGGGCAGACGCCATTCTTTTGGGGTTCTTCTCTCGCACCACCCGGCCCTCCAGGCCAGGGGTGCGCGCGTGTATCAGTCTCAGGCACCTTTAGCCTGGGGCTGCAACTCCACTAATAGGCCCAGCACCTTTTAGCTGGGCCTATCTCCAAAAGAAGAATCCTAGGGTGCCCGGGAAAGGGTGGACCCGATCTAAGAAGAGGAGATCGAGGGAGGACCTTTCTGATGGACCGGTGAGAGTTCATGGTGAAAGAGAAGCCTGGTTACCTTCTGGCGGGATTCAAAGATCCACCAAAGGCCTTGCAACGTGCTATCACTGGCACCTGTCCTTGTGTTGCAACAGTTGAGAAGTTTGGGAATTAAAGATTCTGTGGCAGAGGCTCTCCTGATCGTAGCTCTAGGAAAACCTAAAGTGAACGTTCGAGCATCACTCCGGCTGCTAGGATCCGCTCTTACAGGGGACTATCCGGGTGAGCTAAACCTACTCGGGATCGAGTAGCGGCTATCGTACCAGTTTGTGCCTGGACCTATCTCCCAAACCTTACTGTCCTTTCTCTCATCCACCCTTCCTGTCTGCTGAACTTGAACTTGCTTATAAAATAAACTCAGCGTTGGAGTTAAAGTGGTGTGGACATTGGCCTTCCTGGGGGGAAAAATAGAGACTTGTCCCTATACTCTAGGAGATGAGAACCAGTCTGCTGGGAGAACTTGCTGCAGGACCCAAAATTGTTAGCACCGCAGGAGGGTACGGGCATATAGCGCGGTGTGCTTTAACCTGCGAGTGAGCCGAAGGCAGGAAAAGGTCTGTGTGCTACATATATATATATTCTCATCTTCTTTTCACTGCATTTTTTTTATATATAAGTAATTTAATTATTAATTTTCACCCTAGGTTTTAGTTTGGCAGCTCACAAGGTTTTTCCCATTTGTTTTTTAGCCATATAGCAGTAAGATAAATACAAGTACTAAGGATTATTTTGTCCCCACCCTACTCTTTATGTCTGGAGGCTCCATATCATCCTTGACAAATTTTTCTTATGTGCCCAAAAACTACAAGTGCAAACTACAAGTGAAAAGTGCACTTGGAAGTGCAGTCACTCACTGTAAATCTGAAGGGTAGATCTGAAATGAGGGAAGCTCTGCTGATTTTATCATCCAATTATGTGCAAGCTAAAATGCATGTTTTTATTTTCCTTGCATGTCCCCCCCGGATCTACAGTGACTGCACTTCCAAGTGAAATTTCAAGTGCACTTTGCACTTGTAGTGCAAAGTGGATTTGCCTTTCGTAAATAACCACCTTTGGCTTTAGTGAAATGCTTTAGAAAAAATGTGGATGACAGGACACTGCTATGTTCAAATACAAAGAGAAGGGAGAAATTCATGACAGTTTTCTAAAGGCAAACCTGCTTCAAGAAGTGACTTAGCCGCCCAAAATAAAAATAAAGATTCAGAATGGTAGATAAACTATTAATTAAAACATATTAATAATACAACAATATTTTATATTATTATACAGGATCTATTTGGCATAAATAGCTTATGCAGTGCGCATAAAGTAAGACAGGACAGATACAATAGACAAGAGCATTGAGAGGACCCTGCTCGTGAGTAATTACAACGGGGGGTGTGGCTATTGCCAATACATGGATATCGCTACCCGGAAAATACTTCCAAACAAAGTGAAATTCACCCCTAGGCATTTCGCGAACTGTAAGACATATGGGGGGTTATTTACGAAAGGCAAATCCACTTTGCACTACAAGTGCAAACTACAAGTGCAAAGTGCACTCGAAATTGCACTGAAAGTGCACTTGGAAGTGCAGTCGCTGTAGATCCGAGGGGGACATGCAAGACAAATAAAAAACAGCATTTTAGCTTGCACATGATTGGATGATAAAATCAGCAAGCAGAGCTTTCCCTCATTTCAGATCTACCCCTCAGATTTACAGCTACTACACTTCCAAGTGCACTTTCAGTGCAATTTCAGGTGCACTTTGCACTTGTAGTTTGCAGTTGTAGTGTAAAGTGGATTTATCTTTTGTAAATAACCCCCTAGGTGTTGTTTACCTCCTGCAGTGCGAATGCACATGCTTCTATGTAGGCAAAACGAAAACTGAATTTTGGCAAAGAGCATAGCGCCAAATTTTGAGTATGCAATCATGTAACCCAGACCTACCACTAGGACGTCATGTAACGCACTTCCATGGTGGTATTTTTAGGTTGAATGCAAAAAAAAAATCCTGGACTCAACAAGTCGATCTTCTTTCAAACTCTTTTTGGAAATCCTTTTTGGAGAGTTTCGTCTCTGGGGGTCCCGAACTGTATTAGCTTTCATTAGCTTATATATACTCTCTTCCCTCTTGCATTGTTTCCTCCCCCCACTCACTCCAGTTTATACTGTTTATACTGATCCCACGTGTGGGGTAGAGTCCCTCTTATTTTACTGGGGCTTCACCGGCTGTTTGAAATTTTACCATCCATTAATTTCCAAGCATTTCCAGTTCAGTGCTTTATGCTTTGTCTTAACTGCGCACGCCATCTGCATGGATTCGACCGGCCTCGCTGTGATCCCACATTCTATCTAATACACGCAAGCCCCAGACACTGCTTCCTGGGATGTTATTTACACTCCCAGTGCTATGTTTCCGCATCTTCTGGTTGCCATAGAGTTCCTCCATATACAAGCACATAGCCCATCCAATGGCTGATGACGCATTATGCGGCTCCGCTGCACAGTATGGTGCAGCGAGTTGGTGTTATAACTAGGCTAGACCCCAGTGTGCTAATTGCCTTGTTTGGCACACCTGGGGCGGACGCTGTGATATTGCAGACACCATGGGGTCTGGGTATTCTGACCCAGGTGTCTGTAATTATCTTTTATTCACTTACACATATATAGTGCCTAGTACCTCCATCAGTCTTTTGACATAAGGTGAGTCCATCATGCGGCTGGGATGTTTTGGCTTGCTATTTCATTTTGGGGTCAGTGCACCGCCAATTCAGTGGTGCCATGATGATGCTTTGCATTTCTTGTAGCTAACAGATTTTTTCTTCTGCTGCTTTTAGATCAATATCGCTTCTCCAGCCGTTTGGTAGACTCCTGCACTAGTTTCTGGCCTGCGATGGTTCGGATGCCCGTATCCAAGTCCTGACTTTGGGGAATAAATACTTTTTATCTCCTTTAGAGTTTCTGTGAATGTAGGTATGATTTTTGGGTTTTTGTTCATTCATTATAGGAAAATGACTTTTTGCCAATAGCTCAGTATATTATATCTGAACTAACTGGTGGACCAATCTATTTACCTATTTAGATATACCACAGTCAATTATCTAGGCTATTGGCCTTTCCTTAGTGGCACCAGTCTGCCCTACATGGATCACTGTTTGACGTTGACTTCCTGGTCTGATGCCGGTGTGTGGCTCTGACGGACCAACCTCTTTCTCCATTCGTTGAGTTATCTCTTTCTGTTTGGGTGGAGTATTAACACATGGGGTCAGTATGTTCAGCTGCTATTTTATTGCCTCTGTCACAGTATGTATTTATGATGTTTTTTTCATATATGAAATGTAAGATGCTCTATATCTTTTCATCCATGCATAATTCTGATGATATGTATTCTGTTATCGTAGATTTAAGCTACAGATCTGGAACTTCCAAGCCCTCTCTCCCTGAAGGAGATCTGCATTTATTTTTTTTGAAACGCGTTGGATGCTCTGTCTGTCTGACAGTCTTGGGATTTCCTTTCAGCTGTTTCCATTTCTGCTCCCAACACATGAGTTTGTTTTTATTCCCACTCTAATGTTGTTGATTGATATTTATGTCCAATAAATTTGTATATTTTTATAATTACTGTTTGTGGTCCGTTTAAAGTCCCAATTTGAGGAATCTGTTTTTACTCTATGTACCAGAGATGTGGTCCACAATCAGTACAGTCAGCTAGTTGTGGCAAATATCTCTTCTATTATAATTACATTGTAAAAGTGAAGAACAAGGGGTACAAAAGTAATAAATGTATGGGAGTAAACTGATGGACAATGTAAAAGTTCAGTTGTTGGGTGGAGGTGGGATAGGCTTCTCTGAAGAGATGAGATTTCAGGGATTGTCTAAATGTGGAGAGAAAAGGAGATTGGGGAACAGGTTGGGGTAAGGAGTTGCAGAGAATGGGAGAGGCTCTGGAGAAGTCCTGGAGGTCATCATGGAGGGAGGTTTCTTATGAACACATTCTACTTCTACAGAGAATGTTTTATACACCATGAGATGGATGGAAGGAGTTTTCTTACTAACTGCTACGTTGTTGACATTCTTTGTCATTAATGTATCGTATTTATCGGCGTATAACACGCACAGGCGTATAACATGCACAGGCGTATAACATGCACAGGCGTATAACATGCACAGGCGTATAACATGCACAGGCGTATAACACGCACCCTAACTTTGAGTGGGAAGTTTCAGGGAAAAAACGTTCTACAGCCCCCTGTGTATAACACACAGGCACATTTTCAGGGTAAAAAAGTGAGTGTTATACGCCAATAAATACAGTAATTCAATAAATGGACTATTGTTATAACAACATTACCTGTGACTTTGACCAAGACACTCTGGCTGTTATTAAGTTTGTAGGAATTGATCTCTTCACTTATTCCTGGGTAAAACCATTCTGTCTCTCTCACATTCCTGATTTCCAGTGTGCAGTTGTTTGTTTCGTTGGAAACAAGACTTGTCCGTCCTCTGTACTCTTCTATAACTTTAGAGGGGTCTTTACTATTGAAGACCTGAGAGTATCCTGAAACATCGTACTTAAACCAAATCAGATTGGTCGGCCTGAAGTCTATAGGAGAAGTGAATGTGCAGGGAATGGTCACATCAGAATTCTTCTGTGCTTTAATGGAGTCTGGAAATGAGAAGGACCATTCCTTTCTGTCCTCATCTGATGACACTGCTGTGAAAAACAAAAACAGAGATAATTCCACATCAGTGTAAAATATATCATAGATAATATGGGCGAGGAATTGAAGCCAAGACTAATAACAATGCTTACAGGTCATGTTTTCTTTTTTCCTTCATGAAACAGGTTCATCCTGGCAAAGTGTCAGCGTACTTGTTTTATATCCATATTGCAGCAAGATCATTAAAAAGCAATAACAATTATTTGGTTGTCACTTCTATTGTCTGGAGGTGCCATACCATCCTTGACTAACTTTTTTTGATTTAAATGTTCTGAGAAACGACCCCAACAATTGTACATTCTGATAATTATTAAGGTATTGCTACACTGTTGTAGTGGGGTATAAAATGAATGCATCCAATAGCCACCTGAGATACCGCATATGTACTGCGTCAGGGCGGCTCTATTGCGTGAAACTATGTACCTGTACGTTTTATCCCCCCTTCAGTCCATCATGAATGCTGCTGCCAGACTCATCCACCTTACCAACCGCTCTGTGCCTCCTTCTCCTCTCTGTCAATCCCTCCACTGGCTTCCGCTCACCAAACAAATTAAATTCAAAATACTAACAACCACCTACAAAGCCACCCACAACACTGACCTAGTCATCTCAAAATACCAACCTAATCGTTCTCTTTGTTCTTCTCAAGACCTCCTGCTCTCTAGCTCTCTCATCACCCGCTTCCATGCTCATCTCCAGGACTTTTCCAGAGCCTCTCCAAGCCTATGGAACTCCTTACCCCAATCTGTCCGTCTATCTCCTTCTCTATTAGCTTTTAGAGGATCCCTAAAAACCCTCCTCTTCAGAGAAGCCTATCCTACCCACACCTAACAACTGAATTTTCATTTTGTCCACCTGATCATCCCCAACAGCTACTACCCTTTGTTTCACTTGACCATCCCTTCTAGACTGTAAGCTCTAACGAGCAGGGCCCTCTGATCCCTTTGTATTGAATTGTATTGTGACTGTATTGTCTTCCCTGATGTTGTAAAGCACTGCGCAAACTGTTGGCGCTATATAAATCCTGTATAATAATAATAAAGAGTGTGGGCTGTAAAGTAAAGCCACTTGTCATGCCCCCACAATCCAGTAGAAATAAGACAATTTCTACCTTATTTCAGAGCACCTCTCGGCGCTCACTTGACCGACCGCCTCTCTCTTATCCCAGTCTGACAGCTGACAGAGGAAGAGAAAGGCGGGCGGTCACGTGAGCGTCGGCAGGCACTCTGAAATAAGGTAGAACTCTGCTTTTTTTAAATAAATGTAGCACCTTAGGTAGGTGCTAGAGAGTGTATATTATTTTTGGCTTTTCTGCTTAACAAATGTAATTGCTGTCTGCTTAACAGAGAGCGGTGATTGATTAGTGAGCTCTGCTCAGTGTGCTCTGTTGTGGCTCATGCTGTCTTGATGTTTCACACTGATCCAGTAGCAAGAAGGCATATTGGACAGTGAGAGGAAACCTGGCAGATAAGAGCATGGATGCAGATACAGCATACTGAATGGGGTCCGACTTCTGATTAGTCAAGTGCTCCAAAGTTGGAGCGCTTGTCGCATCATTGTGAACAGGGCCTTATACTGAATGATATACTAAAGCAAACTTATATAAGATTAAAGATCTCACAAAATCATCCCTCACACCTTGCAGTTCCTACCCTTTAAGAGAATGTGAAAACTAAACAATTGGTTATATTTCACAGCTATGATCCACAATTTATTATTACTTAAGACAGAAGATGTCAATGTTGGCTTATTGGATTTATGTTTTTTTTTTCCCTTAGTAGATCCACTAGAAAAGTCTCTACTACGATTAGCAAAGTTATATCTTCTGAGCAAAAAAGATGTCTACTAATCCATGCTTCCACCATGGCTATAATTATTTTTCTTTTGTTATTAAGGCCTGTTTAACAGCTATGCAGGTTGCAGTTGTTGCATATTCCAGGTGCATTTTGCATTTTTTAATATATGTAGCGCTGACTTCCTTGAATATTGATGTGTGTTTGCGTACTTTAATACAAAGTCTATGGACACATCCTTGCATATTGATGTGTGTTTGCATACTTTAATACAAAGTCTATGGACATTGCTATGGTTCAGTATTTGGAGCCATCTAGTGACCAAATACTGGTAATGCAGAGATATGATTTTTACCTCAGAGAAGCACCAAGGACTAGACAGGAAGTGACTGTTGTTTTGAATAGAAGGTTGACCTTTGTTACCCAGGAGGCTTGGTGACCTACTCATGAACACTTTCTTAAGCAGTGCATGCTGGGTAGGGGATAAAAGGAACCCCAGCGGCCATTTTAGGTCTCTTGGGATCGAGTGGCCTGCCTGTGAGGATCTGTGTGGAGGCCTCCCGGAGACAGCGGCACACAGCCATAGCAGAGAGCCACCCCGCGTGTTTGTACAAGGATCTGACGGTGCCTGAGTGACAGTGGCCGGATAGGAGAGATCCAGAGACACTCATCTGAGCATCGGAGGACCAGATCCATCCAGCCGAGCGGAACGGAGCGACTGGCCCAGCTGACAGAGAAGCAAGCTGCAGTCACCGGACTAAAGTTCCTACACGGAACTCCGATCCAGTTGGTGAGCGGGTCACGGCCCACAGTTTGTTAAGTTTCACACGCAGTTAGACCCATATACAGGCCTCACTGGAATTTATAGTTCCACGGAGGAGCAGAGCAACTGACACTGAGAAGGCTTGAGGCCAGGGATGAGCCGAACACCCCCCTGTTCGGTTCGCACCAGAACCTGCGAACAGACAGAATGTTCGTGTGAACTTTAGAACCCTATTAAATACAATGGACTCGAACGTTCGAAATCTAAAGTGCTAATTATAAACGCTAATATGCAATTTATTGTCCTAAAAAGTGTTTGGGGACCCGGGTCCTGCCCCATGGGACATGTATCAATGCAAAAAAAGGTTTAAAAAAAAGACGTTTTTACGGGAGCAGTGATTTTAATAATGCTTAAAATGAAAAAATAAAAGTGAAATATTCCTTTAAATTTCGTACCTGGGGTGTGTGTATGATATGCATGTAAAGTGGCGCATGTTTCCCGTGCTTAGAACTGTCCCTGCATAAAGTGTAATTTTTGAAGGAAAAAAAGTCATTTAAAACTCACTCGCGGCTATAATGAATTGACGGCTTTTATCAATATATAGAAAAGTCATTGATAAAAAAAAAAAAAAAGCGTGGGGTTTCCCCCAAATTCAATTACCAGGCCCTTTAGGTCTGGAATGGATATTAAGGGGAACCCCGCCGCAAATTAAAAAAAAAATGGAGTGGGGTTCCCCCTAAATATCCATACCAGGCCCTTGAGATCTGGCATGGATTTTAAGGGGAACTCAACCCCAAATGTAAAAAAAAATGGCGTGGAGTCCCCCCAAAAATCCATACCAGACCCTTATCCGAGCACGCAACCTGGCCGGCCGCAGGGGAAGAGGGGGGGACGAGAGAGCGGCCCCCCTCCCTCCTGAACCGTACCAGGCCACATGCCCTCAACATGGGGAGGATGTCCCCATGTTGATGGGGACAAGGGCCTCATCCCCACAACCCTTGCCCGGTGGTTGTGGGGGTCTGCGGGCGGGGGGCTTATCGAAATCTGGAAGAACCCTTTAACAAAGGGGATCCCCAGATCCCCGCCCCCCCTCCTATGTGAATTGGTAAGGGGTACATTGAACCCCTACCATTTCACGAAGAAAGTGTCAAAAAATGTAAATAAAAACACACAAACACCTTGGAAAAGTCCTTTATTAAAAAAAAACAAAAAAAAAACATTCCAGCGATGAAATCCAGTGTCCCGCGGCGATCCCAATGTGCAGCACTGTCCGTCATTGGTTGTGCCTGAGCGGACCTGATGGGGAACTTCCTCCGCTGTGTTTTAAATGTATAGACCCGCCCCTTCTAAAGTTCCCCATCAGGTCCGCTCATGTATTACACAGCGAACTAAGTTCCCCATCAGGTCCGCCCCCTCGGTATGCCCGACCCCGCCTATGTCATTGGCCTGAGCGGCGAACTTCCTTCACTGTGTAAATTTAAATTACACAGTGAAGGAAGTTCCCCGCTCAGGCCAATGAAGTAGGCGGGGTCGGACATACCGAGGGGGTGGACCTGATGGGGAACTTCGTTCGCTGTGTAATACATGAATAGACCCACCCCTTCTCGCGTTCCGCATCTGGTTCGCTGAGCGGACCTGATGGGGAACTTTAGAAAGGCCGGGTCTATACATTTAAAACACAGCGGAGAAAGTTCCCCATCAGGTCCGCTCAGGCCCAGCCATTGACGGACAGCGCTGGACATCGGGATCGCCGCGGGACACTGGATTTCATCGCTGGAATGTTTGTTTTTTTTTTTATTATTTTTATTTTTTTAATAAAGGACTTTTCCAAGGTGTTTGTGTGTTTTTATTTTCATTTTTTTACACTTTCTTCGTGAAATGGTAGGGGTACAATGTACCCCTTACCAATTCACATGGGGGGGCCGGGATCTGGGGGTCCCCTTTGTTAAAGGGGTCTTCCAGATTCCGATAAGCCCCCCGCCCGCAGACCCCCACAACCACCGGGCAAGGGTTGTGGGGATGAGGCCCTTGTCCCCATCAACATGGGGACATCCTCCCCATGTTGAGGGCATGTGGCCTGGTACGGTTCAGGAGGAAGGGGGGGCCGCTCTCTCGTCCCCCCATCTTCCCCTGCGGCCGGCCAGGTTGCGTGCTCGGATAAGGATCTGGTATGGATTTTTGGGGGGACTCCACGCCATTTTTTTTTATTTGGGGTGGAGTTCCCCTTAAAATCCATGCCAGATCTCAAGGGCCTGGTATGGATATTTAGGGGGAACCCCACGCCATTTTTTTTTTAATTTGTGGCGGGGTTCCCCTTAATATCCATTCCAGACCTAAAGGGCCTGGTAATTGAATTTGGGGGAACCCCCACGCTTTTTTTTTTTTATCAATGACTTTTCTATGTATTGATAAAAGCCGACAATTCATTAATAGCCGCGAGTCAGTTTTAAATGACTTTTTTTCCTTCAGAAATGACACTTTGTGCAGGGACAGTTCTAAGCACGGGAAACATGCGCGACTTTACATGCATATCATACACACCCCTCAGGTATGAAATTTAAAGGAAAATTTCACTTTTATTTTTTCACTTTAAGCATTATTAAAATCACTGCTCCCGAAAAAATGGCCGTTTTTAAAACTCTTTTTGCATTGATACATGTCCCCTGGGGCAGGACCCGGGTCCCCAAACACTTTTTATGACAATAACTTGCATATTAGCCTTTATAATTAGCACTTTAGATTTCTCCCATAGACTTTTCGAATTTGCCGCGAACACCCCAAATTGTTCGTTGTTCGGTGAACGGGCGAACAGGCAATGTTCGAGTCGAACATGAGTTCGACTCGAACTCGAAGCTCATCCCTACTTAAGGCCTACCTACTCTGACGCCTCAAGCATTGCAAAATAGCTGTTGGAGTTACGCCAGGAGCACCTTCACTTCAATTTAACTTACCATAAACTGTGGATTACAAGTCACAAGGAGTTACTTTAGCTAGCGAAGAAAAGAAGATCCAGGACTAAGTACTTTAAGTGAGATCTCACGCATAGCTTATAAAGTAGGGGGAGCTCCCAGGTATAAACACAAATATATATTGTTCTCAAATTGTTTATATTGAAATCCATTGTGCTGTTGTCCTATGTTGGGATGACAGCACAATTACTGTAATCACTTCTTTGCATATTTTACAGTAAAATATATTTCTGGTTAACCACTTCAATACCATGCACTTATACAGCTTCCTGCCCAAGCCAATTTTGAGCTTTCAGCGCTGTCGCAATTTGAATGACAATTGCGCGGTCATGCTACACTGTACCCAAACAAATTTTTTATCAATTTGTTCCCACAAATAGAGCTTTCTTTCGGTGGTATTTGATCGCCTCTGCGATTTTTATTTTTTGCGCAACAAATAAAAAAAGAGCGAAAATTTAAAAAAAAACTATGTTTTTCTTTGTTTCTGTTAATTTTTTTTGTAAATAAGTACCTTTTCTACTTCAATGACGGGCACTGATAAGGCGGCACTGAAGGGCACTGATAAGGCAACACTGATGGGCACCAATGAGGTGGCACCAATGAGGTGGCACTGATGGGCACTGATGATGGGCACTGATAGGCGGCACTGATGGGCACTGATATGTGGCACTGGTATGCGGCACTGATGGGCACTCATAGGTGGCACTAATTGGCACTCATAGGCGGCACTGATTGGCACTCATAGGCGGCACTGATGGGCACTCATAGGCGGCACTAATGGGCACTTTTAGGCGGCACTGATGGGCACTTATGGGTGGCACTGATAGGTGGCATGGACGGGCACTGATAGGTGGGCACTTATGGGCACAGATTGGCACAGATGGGCACTGATGGACACTAGTAAGTGGCACTGGTGACACTGCTGCCTAGCAATGCCAGCCACCACACATTATTTTCTTGGCATGATCGTGCCAGTCAGTGCCCATGTGTGGGCACTGATTGGCATATTTTTTTATGTTTTTTTATTTTTTTTTTAGTTTTACTACATGTGGATGGCCATGGGGGCCATCCACATGCTTAGGGCTTCCCTGGTGGTCCTTGGGGGCTTCCCTGGTGGTCCAGTGTGGGTATCCGAGGGGGGGCTGCGCTGATAAACAATCAGCGTGAACCCCCCCTGTCAGGAGAGCCGCCGATCGGCTCTCCTCTACTCGCGTCTGTCAGACGCGAGTGAGGAAGAGCCGATCAACGGCTCTTCCTGTTTACTTCCTGATCAGCCGTGATTCGACACGGGTGATCACATGGTAAAAAGCCTCCGACGGAGGCTTTTTACCGAGATCAGTGTAGCAGTGGGTCAGACTGACCCACCGCTCCACCGATCGCCGCGATGCGCGCCCCCCCGGGCGCGCGGCGGCTGTTATCCCGCAGGACGTCATATGACGTCCAGTGTGGATAACAGAACCACTTCCCGAACGTCAATTTGCTATTGACTGGGCGGGAAGTGGTTAAGTATCCAGTTGTGTGGCGCACTGTTTTTTCCCCCGCCAGGTGGAGCCAGTGGATCCTGGGGTTACAATACAGGTATTTTGCATTGTCTTACATTGTACTGTATTGGATTGCACCACAGCTGTGCCAAGGGGATTGAGCCAAGTTAGTGGGGTTTACAAGTAGAGTGCAGGCCCAAATCAAACCAGCAGCTCCTTCGGGGGTCAGTGCTACATATACATTTATGATCCATTGAAGCGTATGGAACCAAAAACACAACCTGCTGGTCCCTGGCCCTTTCCATAAAATGCACAGATGTGAACATGACCCATAGGAAACCATGTTATATGGACTGTAGTGTGTTTCTTCAAAATTTAAAAAATGCTTAGGTGTGAACCAGGCCTTAACTTTGAGTCTTCATATTATACGAATGCATTAGGTCTTTGGTTTCGACTGTTTGCCAGAAGCTCAAACAAACAAATTAAATGGCAATATGGTTGGTTATTGTCTAATTAACATGACAAACTAAAGTCTTATAATTTTTTTCTTTATTTATGTTGTTTATTTTCTTTTTTTACATTGCTGTACAATGTGAAAATTCAATAAAAATGTAGAAAAAAAAAAACATAGCCATAAAATATGCTGGAAATTGATAAGAAACCATTCATTCTATTTATATTACCTTGAAGAAGAAATATGAAAATGTATCCTAACAAGTAACAGGACGCCGGTTTCATTATTCAGAGTTCTGTTTCTCATTCTTTTCTTTGGTTCACTTACTTGGATTTACTTCTCTACAGAAAGATAAAGAGTAATTAGTCATCAGTTACAATACAAGGGGAAAATCTTTACACAAAATGGCAAAAATCTTCAAACGGTAGAATGTAGTTGCGAGTTATTTACAAACTTCACCATGTCTGCCTGCGTTGCTGGTGGAGAGTTCCCCTCATTTCGTCTTTGACTGGAAATCTCTGTAAAGGAGTCTCAGACAGCAACAAGAAGCTGACAGGAGATCTAACCCTCCCCCCACTCTATCCTAACCTACAAAGAAAAGTTTAGCCTGGACATAGACTTTAACTGATCCAGGTGCAGCAATGCAAACTGTAATCCATCTAACGATCTTTTACATTTTTAGAGGATCGTTTTTCATTTAGCACATTAAAAATAACCTGCCAACACAGAACCACTTACAGCTATATTGTCGAATCAGCTAAAAACGAATCAACAGAAAAATAACCCTTACGGAAATACAAAAGAGTCCGAATACGATAAGTCTTCCGAAATTACGAATCGTTACGAATCAACGGAAACGCACAGAAATAAAACCAAACTAAACACATTTTTATGTTGTGCACATGTCTATTATACGCCAATAAATACAGTAATCTACTGGTTTCTGCTTTGTGTTTGCACAAGGAGATGCAGAAAGAAATAACAGTCCTTGTAGACAAGCAACCCGAATCTACAATAAAAACAAATGTTTTGTGCTATTGCCTCTACCACACTTAATATTCTTTCTACTAATCCTTGGTGAATGTAGTCGGTGCTCTAGTTTTTTTTTTGCTGGAGTTTTAGGAAACTTTACTTTAGCTTCACATCCATAGTATACCACGAAAACATAGATTTATGGTCAAGACAATTTGCAGCTTTTCCAAGACACGTCTTCAGTACTTCAAATTAATTGAATAAAGTGGGTTGGAGAAGCTACTTAAAGTCTTCGACAAGTCCAGCTGAATGTGACTAATTTCTACTCAATATACCACAACCAGGATAAATGAGACCCTTCACAGCTATACTCCATAAATGTATAATTTTATGGTATACTATGGTGTGAAGCTAGAGTACGGTTTCCAAGAACTGAAGGGGAAAAAAACGACAGCACTTTCTACGTTCACCAAGAATTCATAGAAAGAATATTAAGTAAAATAATAACAATAAAACTGGTACTCACAGAGATTCTGCAGTCAAACTCGGAGAAGGAAGAGATTATGGCAATGTTAGAGAAGGAACTTCACTGTTATGAGTAATAACTACTATGTGTTTTGTGGTCAGTCTGTAACTTCCTCAGGAAAAGCAACTTCTCATTTCAACACATTCAGAACTACACAAATGGCCATAAATTCCAAGCTATTGATCAGGTCTTTGAAATCCTGTTCACTAATAACCTCAAAAGCTTTGTCAGGTGAAAGAAGTACAGAATTAATGGATGTTGGATGTTTTAAATCTTCAACAATTTCCAAAATCTAACTGGGCTGCTTGCTCTGTCCAATAATACAGTAGTTTGGTAATAATAACAGTAAGTTCTGGAAGAGGCGAGAGGCTCAAAGCCCTGACATTCAACTTTTCCACTTGTATTTTTGTGTATTCACCAGTTCTCTGCTATAGAGTATTTATATTAGTTTTACCCTTTCATGGTTCTTCATTTTGCTTTGTACTTTTCACATGATGATGGTACCGTGTTTCCCCGAAAATAAGCCCGGATCTTATATTCATTTTGGCAACAAAAGACACAGTAGGGCTTATTTTCGGGGTAGGTCTTACCATGTAATGTGATGTCTTCCCTCCCCCACTCTCTCCCTCCCTGACAGGAATCCCCAGTGTGAACTGAGTTAAAATGCTTGTAAAATTCTTTAATCCACTCTGTTACAGTATTATATAATGTACAATGTGTGTGTTTCTGTAATATAATTGTGCCAAATATCTTCGTTATAGCGCCGTTTTGCTCTTCTGTGATCTGCCAGAGTTCTCTTCCCTGTAATTATATTACAGAAATACACACATTGTACATTATATACTACTGTAACCAAGTGGTTTATAGGATTTTACAAGCATTTTAAAGTAGGGCTTATTTTCGGGGTAGGGCTTATATTGCAGCCCTCCTGGAAAATAACGCTAGGTCTTATTTTCGGGGTAGGTCTTACTTTCGGGGAAACACGGTAGTTGGCCTTTAAGGGATGGCAGTGACTTAAATGGTCTCATGTGCTCAACATGTTATCACTACTTGCTGAAATAAGTAATAGCCTAAGTCAGAAAAGAACTTGGTTATGCCTCAAAGTAAACTTTGGTACTTTGTTTATATCCATGCTTCCTGGCTCAATGTAAGGTAACAAAATTGAAGCTCATCTACCTCCTTAGCAATCAAAGATCTTTGCTTCTGATAATTTTGATCTTCAGCATCCTATAGGGAATATACTTTTTACATTTATTGTCTACTTATGTAATGAATGTAAAAAAAAAAAAAAAAATTCATAATATTTTTTTTTTTTAAATTAATCTAGTCAAGCAAATATGAACTACTGCATATATATATATATATATATATATATATATATATATATATATATATATATATATATATTGTGAGGGGGTTAGCTCGGCAGCGGGTGTGTGTGACCCCCGGGATGGGCTCCCCACACAAAAACAGGCCCAGCAAACGGAGGTTGTGGTTTTCAAAATCAAAAAAGGTGCGGTTTATTTTCTATTTACAGTGACAAAACACAGCAAAGCCAAAAGAAACATAAACAAAATAAATCCTGGTCAACTTGACCTCTGACTAAACATACAGGTTTCCTAACTAACAACTGGGATCAGCCTAGTGCTGTCCTAGTCCCTAAGTCCCTGGTTTTAAATGTCCAAGCAAATAGCCACACAGGCTTTGTCTCACCGCACAGGGGTTCACTCTCCCTAGACAGTCCACACAGGTCTGGGTCCAGGCATGAGCTAACATCTAATGAAGCTGGGAGTTCTTATAGAGGCCTAAATGAGCTGACAAGCTTCAGCTGGTCTCATCAACTCCCTGTCTGCACGACGCCCCACACTCTCCCTAGAGGTATGAGTCATCCATGAGCCCACTAGCCTTAGCTGGGCTTATACAACTCTCCACCTAGTTGTATAAGTCGGCGTAAAGCCTGAATCTGGGCGAAATATATCTACCCCCCTGGATGCAACCAGGTGACTTTACCTTCCTGCTGTCACAATATATATATATATATACACTGATTGGGTGAGTTACTCCTCTCGTACCTGTGTGATTCCTGGAGCAGTGTCAAGGTGGGCTCCCAATGATCCACCAATACTTGAATAGAAGCTGTTATTTTACATGTTATGAAGATACTTCAGTAAAACTTGGTGCATTGGAGATCATGTCCCGTCTTTTCTTATATATATATATATATATATATATATATATATACACACACACATACATACACACTATATTACCAAAAGTATTGGGACGCTTGCCTTTACACGCACATGACCTTTAATGGCATCCCAGTCTTAGTCCGTAGGGTTCAATATTGAGTTGGCCCACCCTTTACAGCTATAACAGCTTCAACTCTTCTGGGAAGGCCATCCACAAGGTTTAGGAGTGTGTCTATGGGAATGTTTGACCATTCTTCCAGAAGCACATTTGTGAGGTCAGGCACTGATATTGGATGAGAAGGCCTGGCTCACAGTCTCCACTCCAATTTGTTCCAAAGGTGTTCTATTGGGTTGAGGTCAGGACTCTGTGTGCAGGCCAGTCAAGTTCCTTCACCCAAAACTCACTCATCCATGTCTTTATGGACCTTGCTTTGTGCACTGGTGTGCAGTCATGTTGGAACAGGAAGGGGACATCTCCAAACTGGTCCCACAAAGATGGGAGAATTAAATTGTCCAAAATGTCTTCCTATGCTGACACCTTCAGAGTTCCCTTCACTGGGACTAAGGGGCCAAGCCAAACCCCTGAAAAACAATCCCACACCATAATACCCCCTTCCGTTAATTGATTTGGACCAGTGCACAAAGCACGGTGCATAAAGACATGGACGAATTGGAGTGGAGTCATTGTTTGTTTTTTTCTTTATAACTTGAATGTTTGCTTCTTGATCCAAAATTCTGTAACCAACTGTTTGAGTACGTCTTCAGATAGGACCACGATATTTTGGAAGGTGCATAATTTGTGGGTGTGGTTTAAAAGTGCAGGTGGTCAGTAGGGTGTCCCCAGATTTGATTGTTAAAATCTGCCTACCTTTCTGTAGTAATGGCAATTGCAACAGTGATAGTCTGCTTCCCATCAGGTAGGAGAGATATGCATGCTTACAATTTACCAGATACCAGATACCTTTTCTTCCGGTTTACTTGTGGTTTGCACAAGACTAGTTTTGCTGTCGTTTTAATATACAGTATAAATCTAGATACTTCTGTCTTATACAATATGGGGTTTATTTATTAAAGCTGGAGAGTGCAAATTCAGACTCACTTCTGCATAGAAACCAAACTGATTGGTTTCTGTGCAGAAGTGAGCCTAATTTTGCACTCTCAGGCTTTAGTAAATAAATCCCTATGTGTCCAATGTAAACTATTGTCTGAGGAAAATACAAGTTTTTAGCTGTTCCTGTTGATTTAGAGGAGCTCTTGTCAAACACTGGACCCAAGTCAATTGTCAATACAAATTGACAATAGCCTGACCTTTTGACATAATTAACATGTATGGTACTATCCTGCCATCTAGAGTATATAAACAGAAGTGTGTCCCTCATTAAAACTGACGTAGAAGCCCAATTTAAACGGGCTGCAACCTTGTAGAAATGGCTGATACATTTCCCAAGATAAAAAGTCAGCAGCACAAGCTGAAACAAAGACTTTGCCAAGGGACAAAACTCCAAAATCTACATTGCAAGAGAGAGAAAGACTGCCAAGACTAAGAACCCATTCTCTTGCAGTTGCTTGAAATGCCTTGAGTCCTATTCGACACAAAAATCAATGACTAGCTAAGTGACTTTAGGTAATCCCTATTGCATACAGACTAATGCATTTGCTAGGTAAGTATAGGTAGTATGTGCATGTGTGTATGCAGGGGCGTATCTACCATGAGGCAAACAAGACGTTTGCCTTGGGTGGCATTTTTCAGGGGGCGACACTTAGGCAGAAGGGACACTACGAGGACTGCAGAGACGCAGTGGTGTTGCTACGGGGGTGCAGACCGCACCTGGGTGACACCCACCAGAGGGGTGACACCAAGGGCAGCCACAGACTGGTTGTTCTGTGACAGGGGATGGAAGTAGAAGCAAGTGGCAGCGGTGGCTGCAGCATCCAATTTCGGAAGTAGCTCAATTGGCAGAGCAGGTCAGAGTCCCAGGCTGTGATCGTGTCTCGGTAGCCTCGTTACACACATCAGGTAAAAAGGAGAGTCTCCTGGTGTAGTATGGGGGGAGAGGGGAGCCCCTCTATCTCACCAGCCTCTCCCTCAACCCCTTCCCCTCTTTCTTACCTCACCTCTTTCCCCCCTCCCTCTCTCACCCCCTCTCTCTCTCACTTCCCTCTTTCTCACCCCCCTCCCCTCTCTCACCCCACCTCTTTCCCCCTCCCCCTCTCTCTCACCTTCCTCTCTCTCTCTCATCCCCCTCTCCCTCTCTCATCCCCTTCCCCTCTCTCACCCCACCTCTTTCCCTCCTCCATCTCTCTCTCACCCCCTCTCTCTCACCCCCTCTGTCTCATTCCCCTCTCCCTCTCTATCACCACCCTCACCCCCTCTCTCTCTCTCACCCCCCCTCTCTCTCTCAACCTCACCTCTCTCTCACCTCGCCTCTTTCTCAACCCCCCACTCTCTCACCCTCTCTTCCTCCCCCCACCTTTTTCCTCCCTCCCTCTCTGCCCTTCTTCCATTTCTCTCTTTTTACATCTCCCCCATCTCTCTATCTTCTTCCTATTCCTATCCCTTCTCCTAGTGGGGGGTGGGAGCACTGTGGTAGGCTAAGGGGGGGGGGGGCTTGGGGGGAGAACTGTGGCAGGCTAGCGGGGGGAGTCCACCAGAGACCCTGCATAGCCAATGGAGACCCCAAATAGCCACTTGAGAATGAAGGGGTGGGACAAATTTAGATAGGGGGGCGACTTTAGTCTTGCCTAGGGCAGCACAAAACCAAAATACACCACTCTGTGTATGTATGCATATTTATATAATGGATAGGTTAAGGGTTGCCCTGCCGCTCTTTCACACCAGATACTAGAGATCACACCGACCTATCTTGATTTCCTCTCTGTAGAAAAAGATAACCTGTGCAGGACTAATGCTATGATTTCCTCTTGCAAACAGAGGAAGGTTTTATTAAACTGGTTTACTTTGTTATGAATATCCCCTGAAGTGAATAATAGATAATGCACACACCCATTTGGAAAGTTCAGACCTCCCAATTCCCCTTCCACCACCATCACATTTCCACGCTAGGTATTGACGTCCTTTTTTCCCTACAAATAGAGCTTTCTTTTGGTGGTATTTGATCACATCTGCAGGTTTTTTATTTTTTGCGCTATAAACAAAAAGGCTGACAATTTAAAAAAATATATTATTTTTTACTTTCTGCTATAAAACACATCCAATAAAAAAATTAAAAAATAACACATTTCTTCATCAATTTAGGCCAATATGTATTCTGCTACATATTTTTGGTATAAAAAAATCCCAATAAGTTATCGCGTCTACAAACTATGGAATATATTTATGGAACTTTTATTTATTTATTAGTTTTAACTAGTAATGGTGGCGATCAGCGACTTATAGTGGGACTGCGACATTGCGGAGAACAAACTGGACACTAACTGACACTTTTTGGGGACCAGTGACACCAATACAGTGATACATGCTAAAAAATATGCACTGTCACTGTACTAATGACACTGGCAGGGAAGGGGTTAACATCAGGGGCGATCAAAGGGTTAACTGTGTGCCTAGGGGGTGCTTACTCACTGGGGGAGGTGTTTTTTACTAGGGGAAGGCAAAGATCTGTGTCTTTGCGTTGCAAAAACACAGGATCAAAGCCTTCCTCACTGACAGAACGACAATCTGCCTTGTTTACATAGGCAGACTGCCATTCTGCTTGTGTCCCGAGCAATCGGCGAGTCTGCCGGACCTGCTGATTGTCTCCCACTGTGTCCAATCACAGTGGAAACAGGTCGTTGGCAGCGCGTGCCCCAGACCTGGAAGCGTCAGATCACCTACTAGGTACATGATCAAGCACAGAGTGGCCGGCATGCCCAAGTGAATGTACGTGGGGTGGTTGATAAGTGGTTAAAGAATATTTCCAGGCATGGTGTATTTTACACCAGCTTGGACCAATATAACTACCGTATTTATCGGCGTATAACACGCACCCTAACTTTAAGAGGGAAGTTTCAGGAAAAAAACTTTCCACAGCCCCCTGCGTATAACACGCAGGCACAGTTTACCCTCTATTTTCAGGGTAAAAAAGTGAGTGTTATACGCCAATAAATACAGTATGTATATGATGTCACCTCCCCGCCTCTCCACCTCGTCCAATCAGGGGTCACTTTGCATTCATTCAGGAGATACAAAGCATTATCTGAATGGTGCCTGTGCTTTGTGTTGGACCTCCTGTGTTCACAATGCATTAGGCCAGCCGCTCAGCACAGGACTCATAAATTAATGGAGATCACTGGAATAGCAATGTCTACTTCAGTGATTTCCAGCTTCCAGGAACATTGGCCAGGTATGGTATATACAAAGTTATGTTGGTCAAAGCTGGACTAATGTAACTATGTTAAAATATAAAGTAGCATCCTCCTAGGTAGGTGCTAAAGAATGTGTATAGTTGTTGGGCTTTTCTGCTTAACAGAGAAGCAGACAGGCAAAGTTAGGTGCTGTTTGCTTAACAGAGAGCGGTGATTGGCGAGGTCTGCTCAGTGTGCTCTGATGCTGATTCATGATGTCTTGGAGATTTCACACAGATCCAATAAAAATGAATCATATTGGACAGTGGGAGGAAACCCAACAGGTGAAAGCATGGATGTAGATACAACCCTGGCCAATTAGCAGGGGAGGTGCCCCATTGCATGCTGGGTGACTTTATTTATATTGCAAGAGCACATGGGCTTGGGGTTCAAGTCCAGCCCACCTCTGAGGAAAGAGGTTCTGGTGGGGAGGAGACGGAAGGCCATTCGGCCTCAGGTGCCTGATCTGAGGACCTGAAGCCTAAAAGCTACAACCCAGAGTTCCTGTGCAAGCTGACTGAGGGAGGAAGACTATGGATCTGGCCGTGTGTCACTGGTATTGAGTATCGCTTGGAAGTTAGAAGGAGGCTACCAGCTGTCCCTGGACATTTTGTGAGTACAGACCCTGAAAGGATCCTTGTGACTGACTGTGTGTTGCTGAAATCCCCCCCTCTGGTCTTTGAAGTCAGCATACTGGGTGTGTGAGCTAAAGGAGACACTGGCTAAGGTCTTGAAGACTTGTGTCCATTGACATAGTCAACTGTGTCTTTTCTGCTATAGAGGGACTTATTGTTCCATACAGACCATGTATGGTTCAGCAGATCATCTGAGAGAGTTGTCCTCGCTTGTGAAAAGTTAATTTGGAGTATCCTACTGTCACGGACTTTGGGCTGCAGGAGAATGGCCTGGAGAACTCTGTGTTATAATGTGTTCTTAAGTTATCCAGACAGGGCTGGACACTAATTGCTTGTGGCTTCTTATGCAAGTTAGTCCTATGGGGGAGTCGGACTTTCTAAGGAGGTCATTGTTATGATAATAGGACTAGCTCTACTGTGTAAGGTGACTTTTTTCTGAACTAATGGGAGTTGCCCTTATCTGATGGTTTGCTGTATAATTTCAGTGTGTTTCTAAAAATAAAGCAGTTCCTTTTCTGGTGTACTCCAAGACTGGTATTGTCTGGTCCTTGGGGTTTCTATAGCCAGATCCATTGGTCTCGTGTTCCAGGACTTGGAAAGCAGCTTCTTGGTGGAAACACCCAACAGGGTGTCCGGAGTTCATCACACCCAGGGCCGTCTTAATAGCATCATGGGCCCCTGGGCAAAGTAATGCACTGGGGCCCCTACCAGCTTGACCCAATTTACACACCTACTTTCATGAAATAAAGTATAAATAGTTGATAGAATTAAACATATATTCATTAGTACTTTCAATCAAATCGATTTTACAAAAGGAAAACATTCCATGAATCAAACACTAGTCAACACAAAAGGCACAGTACAGGGGGGAATGCAGAAGGGCACAGTACAGAGGGGGTCAGGAGGGCACAACACTGGGATCAGAAGGGCAGAGTATAGGTTCTGGGACGCTTCCCAGGACACGACACTATCGGGACAGTTTAGTAAAAAGCATATGGCAAAAACATACCTTTGCCAGGCACCTTCAACTGTTTAATTTCCAATGTTTTTGTACCACATGATTGATATTTAATAAATACAAATTTTATACAGTACTACCAATGAGTATCTTTTCATGAGAATCGTTAATATTTGTTGCCCTAAGTGACCCCCTTTTCCAGCCTGTTTCTCCAACAGGCAATCCCCATACCCTTTTCATTATTCTAAGCTATATGGTGAACGGCAAGGACACCTTATTTGGTGAACTATTCATAACTGATCTAATTAATTACATTTGATCGACTATTAGTGGTTAGCTTGCTTCCCTCCCCTTTCCTTTTTCCTTATTTATCTACATTAGTAAAAAGCATGACTGTCCCAGCAAATCCGGGACAGTTGGCAAGTATGATGTAATGCAAGATTATTGTGGGGCCCTCCATGTACCTAGGGCCCCTGGGCAATGCCCAGGAGTGCCCTTGCCTTAAGATGGCCCTGGTCACACCTACTAATTCCCTTCTCCTATCCAAGTTCTTTAAATAAAACATAAAAACACATCCCCTGGACTGGTCATTGAAGATAACGAGCAGAATAGTGTGTGTACCTGACTGTGAGAAAATATTGTGTAACTGGCTGTGGATCAATCAGAGGGAGGACCAGGCACAATAATTCAGCAGCTCCTTCAGGGGTACCACTACAACACCATGCCTGGAGTTATTCTTCAAAAGTAGCCCTTATAAAGGACTCTTTGCCAAGGCACACCTGACGACCCCTCATTTCTGTAAAATATGGCATCCCTGGCTTCAGGATTCAAGATGTATCCCTTTTCAACTAACTAGAACTGGCTATAATCCCAAGTCTAACCATGCCCTGACATTAGACATCATTCATACAATACCCTACTTACATATGTGACTCCCTATATCACTTATGTTGCTATATATTGCTATGTTGGCTGTTTGATTTCTTAATATTCTCTCATCACATATTATTGGCATCCTGACCGATGTTGACTGTTCTATTACTTTCTTTTTGGAATCTGCACATCACCTTCTGTTACTAGACATGCATATCTGTACTTTGTAACATAAAAAAAAAAAACTTCCTTAATAAAAAAATTAAATAAAAAAATAAATAAAAAAAAGTAGCCCATATGTTATGTTAATTTGTAAAATAAAGACTTTATACACATAACGAAAACAAGATGAACATCATCACTCGATGAACTTGTAAACTTGAAAAAATATATATATTTATTTGCCCAAAACATGATTGTTTGCTGATGAAGCTGGAGATATCTTCTATACTTTAAAGTGGATGTAAATCCTCCATACACCCAGTGAAGTTAACAGTCCCAGATGATACACAGAGATGAATCAAATCTCCCTACATAAGTTTTACATGTATATCTGCTGTCTGTGCACACACCCCCTCTCCACATAGGCAGAGACTCTCAGAGGAGTTTTGTAACAGGGCCACCTGCCTGCTAATCTATTTATAGCAACCTCCCCGGCCAGAAGTTTCAGGCTGCTTTTTTTCAGATGTGTCAGAGAATTTGTCAGGAGTTATCAGTCTGATAACAGAGGAATGGTTCAGGAGAGAGCTACGGGACTTAACTCTTTGAAGAGAGATAACAAAATACTGCAGATTAGGGTTGTCCCGATACCGATACTAGTATCAGTATCGGGACCGATACCAAGCATTTGCGCGAGTACTTGTACTCGCGCAAATGCTCCCGATGCTTCACCCGATACTTTTTTTTTTTTTGTGGCCGGAGAGGGCGGGAGGAGTCAGTGGCTGGGGAGGGCAGGAGAGAGGGCGGGGGAGTGCGGGCGGAGTCTGGCTGGAGAGGGCGGGAGGAGTCAGTGGCTGGGGAGGGCGGGAGAGGAAAGTGTGGGCGGAGTCTGGCTGAAGAGGGCGGGCACAGTCGGTGGACGGAGTCCGCGGGCGGAGAGCGAGTCCCTCACCTGCAGTTGAACCTGGTAAGCTGGCAGGGGTTCAGGGCGCAGCCGCATCAGGATCGGTGACCGGTGCTGTCACATTCGGTCGCCGTCAGCAGCTGAACGTCCCCACGCCCATCTTGGTACACCCTGCACTCGGCTGCAGTAAGCAGCAGCAGACATCTTGTTACACCCAGCCCGAGCTATATGGGCTGGGTGTAACAAGATGTCTGCTGTTGCTTACTGCAGCCGAGTGCAGGGTGTACCAAGATGGGCGTTGCAGCAGTTTTTTTTTTTCTTAAATCCTGTGTCATTTCCCCCCCCACCCCCCGCAGCATTTCAGTGCCAGCCACCTATCAGTACCCACAAGTGCTACCTATCAGTGGAATCAGTGCCATCTACCAGTGCCACCTATCAGGTGGCACTGGTAGATGCCACTGATTGCACTGATAGGTGGCACTTATGGGCACTGATAGGTGGCTCTTGTGGGCACTGATAGATGGCACTGATTGCACTGATAGTGCAATCAGTGCCATCTATCAGTGCAATCAGTGCCATCTATCAGTGCCCACAAGTGCCACCTATCAGTGCAATCAGTGCCCACAAGTGCCACCTTTCAGTGCAATCAGTGCCATCTATCAGTGCCCACAAGTGCCACCTATCAGTGCCACCTATCACTGCCCACAAGTGCCACCTATCAGTGCCCATGAGTGCCATCTATCAGTGCCATAAGTGCCACCTATCAGTGCCCATAAGTGCCACCTATCAGTGCCCATAAGTGCCCACAAGTGCCACCTTTCAGTGCAATCAGTGCCACCTATCAGTGCCCACAAGTGCCACCTATCAGTGCCCCCAAGTGCCACCCATCAGTGCCACCTATCACTGCCCACAAGTGCCACCTATCAGTGCCCATAAGTGCCATCGATCCGTGCCCATAAGTGCCACCTATCAGTCCCCATCTTTCAAACTGTCACATGACATTGAAAAAAAGTATCGGTAATCGGTATCGGCGAGTACTTGAAAAAAAGTATCTGTACTTGTACTCGGTCTTAAAAAAGTGGTATCGGGACAACCCTACTGCAGATCTATGTGCCCAGCTCAAATTTCATAAATTGGGTTTACATCCACTTTAAGGTTTCTGATGAATGTTTTCATATTTTTTTTTTTTAACTTTATATTTTTATTCAGTGAGAATAGAAAAGTTACATACAGGTACATACGCATTGGAATATCTACAGTGTAGGTACCAACATATTCATAAAGTACAAAAGAGTGAACAATATATCAGTCACCAGAAGGCAGCTCGGTTCTTCTAAGAACTCTAAGTTGTCTAGGGAGCATTAGCTCCAGTGTACTGGCCTTGGAGCCTCAAATACGGATAATCTTAGACTGAAGAGCCTGTCACCCCTTCCGGGATCATGCTGTGAGCAGGCTGGCTATAAGTAAGTCCTAGTACTGCTAGTACGGCCCAGAATATGGCCGTTCGAGTCACTCATGGGGTATATTGTAGTTATAATCCTGGAACCAAGTTGCCTGAACAGAATAGTCGTAGAAATAGTATTAACATTAGTTGAAATAAGAGTACCTCCTATCCTGTGTGCATGCCGTTAGTTACTGTAGTGCTTGGTTCAATATCACTGCTCTAGTTTAGCCTTTACACCACCAGTCATCAATTTGCATTGTCATTTAAATTCAGCGTAAGTATAGTTCAATGCTATAAGGTAACAGTAGGCTGAGGCCAGTGATCCCAAAATTTTTGATAAACATGTATTCTATCCACTTTATAAGCTAGCATCTTTTCCATTACACTCTGGTTATTTACTCTATTTTTGACTTCCGCTATGGTCGGAGGGTTTGAAGTCCTCCATTTGGCTGCTATGGCTATACGTGCCGCATGTAGAATATTTACTACTAGTTTCCTACTTGTGTAGTGAAAGGATTCTATCCCTATTGAAAGCAGAGCTAGTTCCGGGGTGGGTGCACACCTTGTCTTAAAAATGTCAGAGATAAGATTAAATACGTCTCTCCAAAAGCTTGATAAAAAGCTACAGTGCCACATGATATGGAGGAGATTGCCTCTGGTCTGACATCCCCTCCAACAAAGTGGAGAGATCGTGGGGGACATTACGTGTAGGCGGGTAGGAGTGATATACCACCTATGTAGGATTTTACATGAGTTGTCCCAGTGGTCCACACAGGCTGAGGATACTCTGTTAAATTTATTAGCAGTCAGCCAATGTGTTAGAGAGAAGGATTTTTGTAGGTCCTGCTCCCATTTGAGCATAATAGGGATCTTGGACTTTATAAGTTGTTGGTTACAGAGTCTGTAGCATAGTGATATACCCCTAACGTGTGTCCCACTTTTACTAAGGAAGAAGTTCCAAAGAGTCAGTGGAATTTCTATTGCCTTGTGAGGATTCTTTTTGGTATACTCCCGAATTTGTAGGATCAATAATTTATCAAGTGCTGTAGGATGAGTTATGTCTGCGAGGTCGAAATTTATTCCCTTTTTCTTCCAGTGATGTGTCGAAAAGTTTTGAATGAGGAATGTGTATGTCGTTAGTGGGATGTGTAGTTTGTGGATCGATTCTTCCGGAAATATCAATTTGGTGAACATGGACCATGCCGTGAGCGTGGCCTGTATAGTAGGATATTCCGGTACCATGGGTTTGTGGTGAATAGTGGTTGCCATTAATAGTGCAAAGGGGTCATGGGTGGGGGTTAGCTCTCTCTCAATTTGATTCCATAGATTGTCATCCTGCCTGGAGAACCAAAATTTCAGCTGGTCCAGTATAGAAGCATTATAGTATGCATAAGCATTTGGTAAACTCCCTCCACCCGCAGTTCTGTGTAGGTAGAGAGTTTTCAGTGCTATTCTAGGTTTCTTTTCCCCCCATATGAATTTAGTTAGGTGCTTTGCTAGTTCCGAGAAAATTTTTTGGGGTATGGGGATTGGTATGGTTCTGAAAAGGTACAAGATCTTAGGGAATACTTGCATCTGATATGCTGCTATTCGCCCTATCCATGTCAGTTGGATTTTGGAGATTTGTGCAAATTCCTTTTTGATTTGTTCTAAAAGGGGTAAAAAGTTGTCAGAGTAAAGATTGGTTGTTGGGTGGGACAGTTGGATACCTAAATAGGTGATGGAAGGAGCATCCCAGGTGCATGGAAACAGGAGCTTGAGTTTATTTACTTTTTTTGGGGGGGGGATATTAAGGGGGAGGGCAAAGCATTTAGAAGTGTTTATTTTATAGTATGTTATTTTCCCAAAATTCTGCATAATTTCTGTGGCTTTACTTAGGGAAGTAATTGGGTTGGTAAGAGTAAGGATTATATCATCTGCGAATAATCCCAGTTTGTGTTCCAGGTGTCCTATTTTGAGGCCTGTAATTTCTGTAGTAGACCGAATGAGTTCTGCTAGGGGTTCAATAGCTAAGGAAAAGACAATTGGGGACAATGGGCATCCCTGTCTCGTTCCATTGGTAAGATTGAAGGGATCAGATAACATTCCTGAGGATAGTACTCTGGCGGACGGATTCGTGTATAGAGACATGACAGCTGAATGCAAGAATCCATGTATACCAAATTTATGGAGTGTGTGTGACAGATATGACCAGTGGACTCTATCAAACGCCTTTTCTGCGTCTAATGCTACAAATATGCTTGGCGTGCGAGTAAGTTCTGCGCGTCTGAGTAGGTTAATCATTTTTCTAGTGCCGTCCGGGGCCTGTCTGCCCTTAACAAAGCCTACTTGATCTAAGCCTATGAGTGTGGGGGTTATATGTAATAATCTGTTTGCCAATATTTTCGCATATATTTTAAGGTCCGAGTTTAGAAGTGAGATGGGTCTGTAGTTCTGGGGATGGGCAGGGTCTTTTCCGGGTTTTGGGATGGTCACTATGATGGCTTGGAGCATTTCTTTGGGGAACGTGCTCGTGTTTGCAGCTGTGTTGTATAGATCAGCTAGTCTGGGGGTGAGTATTGATGAGAAATTTTGGTAGTATTCGGCTGAAAAGCCGTCTGCTCCTGGAGATTTATGTTTGGGGAGGTTCTTAATCACTTCCTTCACTTCTTCTTCTGTAATAGGTTCATTAAGTTTGCCTAATGATTTCTGGTCTAGGGATGGGAGATCAATACGTCTAAGGAAATCAGTAATGTCTGTCTCTGTGGGTTGGTGGGTAGTCTCGTCCTTACTAAGGTTGTAGAGGGCTTCGTAAAAGTCTTTAAATGTATTCGCTATATCTTTGGGGTTCTTATATGACCTGTTGGCAGTGGGATGTGTAATCATAGATATTTTTGCTTGTTTTTGTCTTTTCTTCAGTTGAGACGTTAGTAGTTTTCCTGCTCTGTTGTTCTGGGAATAATATGACAATCTGAGTCTCTTATAGCAAAGGTCAAAATCTGATTTTAGGACCTGTCTCAGTTCTTCCCTAGTAGAGTTCAGTTGATCTAATAAGGAGTGGTCCCCAGTTTGTTTGTGTGAACCTTCTAATTCAGCTATACGGTTATGAAGTTGCATTATTAGTTTTTTTTTTTTCCTTTTCTCTCTAGCTGCTATTTGTATCAGGGAGCCTCTTGAGAATGCTTTATGAGCGCACCATACTGTGGAGGGGGAGGCATCGGGGGTCTCATTGAATTCAAAGAATTCCATTAATGTCTTGTGGAGTTCCTCTTTAATAAGGGGCTGGGAAAGTAGGTAGGTGTTATTACGCCATAGGGGCGAGACGTTAGTTTTATCAGCAGAAGTTATATCAATAGTGACGGGGGCGTGGTCTGACCAGGTGATAGAATGAATGTCTGCTTTAATTACTTTTTGTAAGGTGTATTTGTCCGTCAGGAAGAAATCAATCCTAGAATAAGATTTGTGCACCGGTGAGTAGTAGGTGTAGTCCCTCTCTGTGGACCGGAGACAGCGCCAAGGGTCATAGAGGTCTTCTCCTAGGCAGAAGTCACCCAGGGATGGTCTCTGTCTCCGTCCCCCCGAGGAGGAGTCAAGCATATCATTCATGATGACATTAAAGTCTCCACATATTACTAAGTTGCCCCTTTTCATTGCTTTAGCTTTCTTTATAATTTTGCGAATAAATTTCATTGGACTTTTGTTAGGAGCATATATATTAACCAGCGTATACACTTCATTATTGATTTCGGACACAAGAATTATATACCTACCATTACTATCACATTGTTCATCTATAAGCTTAAAAGATACAGAGTCCTTGATAGCTATTAACACTCCATTCTTTTTACTACTGTTATTTGCCATAAAGACATGTTGGAATTTCTTATGGGAGCACTTTGGGGTATTGTGATCCAAAAAGTGAGTCTCTTGTACACATACCACGTCACAGTGGTTGTCCATGGCAGTTTTCCAGAGGGATCTGCGTTTGAACGGACTGTTCATCCCTTTAGCATTGAGAGATAAGAGTTTAAGTGACATTATATTCATTTGTGGTGCTTCGGTGACATCTAGTGGCGCAAAATGGTAATTGACTGGAGCACAGAATTATAACCTTAGCAGTGAGAAGCTGTGAATTGGATTTGACATCAGCAATCTGGAGTGTCCAAAAGATAAAACAGCAAATAACCATCGCAATGTCAATGGTCGAGAAATTAAACCGTAGATCCGTCATCATCAACAGGATGAATTCGGGATAATCCCAAAAGCAGTGTTGGGGTAAAGTCATTAAGGTAATTACCTTATCAGCCGAACATCAGGAGACGAATTCTTCAGTTTCATAAGACATACGAGGTGCAGATGGATTCAAGGGGAAAATAGGAAGTTCAACATAGCAGAAATTTTTCTGGAGTAGATTGGGTGCGGCTATTTTTCACGGTTGTTCCTGGCACTGCGATAAGCAGTAGAGTTTGTTCTGGGCGGCGTCTGGTCCATAGATTCCGAGTGTTCTTCCTGGAGAAGGAGTCCCCACTTGCGGAGAAGCTCCAGACCTTTTTCCAGAGAAGAGATGGTAAACCATTCGTTGTTTTTCTCCAAAATGATTTTTGCCGGAAAACCCCATCTATAGAGAATCTTGTGGTTCCTCAGCATTTTGGTTACAGGAATCAAATTATTTCTGGCTTTCATGGTAGCCTGTGATAGGTCAGCATATATTGTGATCCCAGCATATGGGTCCGGGAGATTGCCGTTTTGCCTGGAAAATCTCATAAGTTGATCTTTCACATGAAAGAAATGAATTCTGGCTATAACATCCCTGGGGATCTTCTCAGGGAGATGTTGTGGTTTATGCAATCTGTGGGCTCTGTCTATAATGACGTCCGACGCAGTGAGAGAGGGGATAGCTTTTTTCATTAGTTGTTGGAGGAATGTGCTCAGCTCGGCAGGTTTAATTGATTCAGGGATTCCTCTGAACTTCACATTGTTCCTGCGTGCTCGGTCCTCAAGATCTGAGACTTTTAGACGGAGGGCCTTGAGCTCATCTTCTAGGTCAACATGAGCATCTACCAGCTCATTATGGGCTGCAGAGAAATCCCCCATCTTAGTTTCCACATACAGGATCCTGTCTCCCATAGCATTCAGTTCTTTGTGTGTGGAGTGGGAGAGGTGAACTATGTCTTGCTGTATGGCCCCTCTCAGTGTCAGAATCATATCTTTCAATTATATATCAGTCATGGGCTGGCCAGATACAGGGATAGCGTCCAGCTTCTGGGTATAGGAGTCAGGCTGCTCCACATCATTTCTCCCCTCACCTTGTTCAGTGTTTTCTTCTCCTGGAGCACTGACCCTCCGTTTTTGTTTGATGGGGCTGTTAGATGGGGATGGGTAAGGGAGCTGATATAGGGTGCTTTCATGCGACTCACCCTGCACAGTGAAGACCGCGCTGTTCTCCCCCTCATGGCTCTGTGGCTCCGACATTCCCGCAGCGGCGCCATCTTGGATAGTCCGGCCTGACATGGGAGGGAAGAAGTCCGTCAGTTTTCTGGGCCCCTCTCTCTCCTTTCTTTTGAACATCTTGCCAGCCGTGTTCCCCCTGTGTTCCGCCGTCCGGATGGGTAGTTTTATAGCCTCGAATGCTGCTTTAAGTTGCTGTTTGCCTCCTGATGTGACGGAGCTCTCCTCTCACACCACCATCCGCTCCGGCTGCCGGCTCCGCCCCCTCGAATGTTTTCATATTAAGTGTAATTAGATACAACTCTGCCTTTGGCGACAGGATGTAAAATAAAATCAGAACCCTAAGTGGAAATATTAGTTAAAGGGGTTGTAAAGGTTTGTTTTTTATTTTCTAAATAGGTTCCTTTAAGCTAGTGCATTGTTGGTTCACTTACCTTTTCCTTCGATTTCCCTTCTAAATATTTTTTTTCTTTGTTTTCTTTGTCTGAATTTCTCACTTCCTGTTCCTCCTCAGTAAGCTGTTCAGGAAGCTGTTCTGGCTGACTCACCACCACTCAGATGATGGTGTGAAGTTTAGTGAGGAGAAACAGGAAGTGAGAAATTCAGACACAGAAAAAAAACATTTAGAAGGGAAATCGGAGGAAAAGGTAAGTGAACCAACAATGCACTAGCTTAAAGGAACCTATTTAGAAAATAAAAAACAAACCTTTACAACCCCTTTAAGGCTAACTAGACAGTACCGTATATACTCGAGTATAAGCCGAGTTTTTCAGCCCTTTTTTTAGGGCTGAAAGTACACCCCTCGGCTTATACTCGAGTCAGTACCTGAAAATCTTCTTATTCCGCAGCCGGCGTCCATTGTTTAAATCTCGCGGCTTTCTTCTGGTCCCTTCCGCGATTAAGCATTTCCAGCAAACACTGTGTTGAGTGTTGCGCCTATCATGGACGTTCTCTTGTCCGACGTCCGTGATTGGCGGAACACTGAACACAGTACCTGCTGGGAAACGGAGTCCGAGAATGAGAGGATCTTGTGATAGGCGCAACACTCAACACAGTGTTTGCTGGAAACGCCTATCACGGAAGGAACCAGAAGAAATCCGCGAGATTTAAACAATGGACGCCGGCCGCGGAATAAGAAGATTTTCAGGTACACTGACTGACTCGGGCACAGGGAGGCTGCAATGGACACAGTAAGGTGGCAATGGGCACAGTGAGGTGGCAATGGGCACAGTGAGGTGGCAATGGGCACAGTAAGGTTGGGCAATTGGCACAGTAAGGTTGGGCAATTGGCACAGTGAGGTGGCAATGGGCACATTCCCCCCCCCAGGCTTATACTCGAGTCAATAAGTTTTCCCAGTTTTTTGTGGTAAAAGTAGGTACCTCGGCTTATACTTGGGTCGGCTTATACTCGAGTATATACGGAAAATGAATTACTATCCTTTACAGTATATGATTATTATTATAATTTTTTACGCATTGAAAGCTCCTCTCTACCTTTCAATATTAGTACTCCTCATCTGAAATAAATAAATACTTGCAGTAAAGTCAAGCACTTTATTTAAAGTTTTATTCAAAGTTTTGCAGTACACAGGATTACCGTTCATATCAAGTTTTTTTTTTTTGTAAAAAAAATACATATATTTATTTTGCACATCACATAAAATGTTTGCATAATCTCTAAAAACATCACCATATTTATAACTCCTTCCATTGTAGGGGATCTCTATATACATCTATCTTGTACGATAGATCATGCAATCTGCCTGTATTTACATCACTCTTTGTCTAGCTTGAACTGTTATAGGGTTTATAAAAAGTTATAAAAGTTTTATAAAAGTTTTGCAGTACACAGGATATCAAGTTCATTTTAAACACAAACATGTCTTGTTAATGGACTCTTGAATATATACAGTACTTCAAATTATATACCATGGATCTGTCAGTTGTGTCTTGAAAATATCCTCTCCATCCATCTCAATAAACCTTTGTTACTCTGTAAAAAATGCTTAAAGTATAACTAAGGACACCCGTTGATGAGGACAAGGGCCTCTTTCCCACAACCCTGGCCAGTGGTTGTGGGGGTCTGCAGGCCGGGGGCTTGATTATAACTGGTTTTACTCTCCAGTAGAGTTTAGAGCAGTGGCGGCTGGTGCTCAAAATTTTTGGGGGGCGCTAACAAACAAACAAAAAAAACACATCAATTGCAGCCTCACTGTGCCCAAACGCAGCCACTGTGCCCATCAATTGTCGTCACTGTGCCCATCAATTGTCGTCACTGTGCCCATCAATTGTCACCACTGTGCCATCAAACGCAGCCACTGTGCCAGCAATTGTCGCCACTGTGCCATGCCATCAATTGTCGCCACTGTGGCATATATTGTTGCCACTGTGCCATCAAAAGCAGCCACTGTGCCATGCCATCAAACGCAGCCACTGTGCCATGCCATCAAACGCAGCCACTGTGCCATCAATTGTCGGCACTTTGCCATCAATTGTCGCCACTGTGCCATCAATTGTCGCCACTGTGCCATCAAACACAGCCACTGTGCCATGCCATCAAACGCAGCCACTGTGCCATGCCATCAAACGCAGCCACTGTGCCATCAATTGTCACCACTGTGCCATCAATTGTCACCACTGTGCCCATCAATTGTCACCACTGTGCCATCAATTGTTGCCACTGTGCCATGCCATCAATTGTCGCCACTGTGCCATCAATTGTCGCCACTGTGCCATGCCATCAAACGCTGCCCCTGTGCCATGCCATCAAACGAAGCCACTGTGCCATCAATTGTCACCACTGTGCCCATCAATTGTCACCACTGTACCAGCAATTGTCACCACTGTGCCCATCAATTGTCACCACTGTGCCCATCAAATTCTAACAATTTGCCCCCCTCAAAAACAGCCAGATTGCTTCCCCTGTCCCCCAGCACTTACTTTTCTCAGGTCAGCCATCCTCCCTCGATGTCTTCTCCCAAGTCCCGCCCTCGATGTCGCTTCAGCCAATCAGGTTACCCGTAACCAGACATGGTAAACCTGATTGGCTGAGACGAGTGTTAGTGTTAACCAGGGAACGCACCCCCCCTGTTTCCCCTGGTTAACTATTTGGAAGCCGATTAGAGCCCACAGGCTGTAATCGGAAAGCCTGTCAGAGCCGCTGTCTCTGATAGGCACTTCCAAACACCAACAAACTGCTGTTATTCAGATGGCCGGCGCTCACCAGGGGGCCGGCCATCTGAATAGTGGGCGGCAGCAGCGACAATACATAAAGATTCATGCAATGCTTGAATCTCTATGTATTGTACACTTGAGTGACAGCGCAGGGGAGAGAGAGGGCAGCGCTCCTGCGCCCACTATGGACGCACCGCCACTGGTTTAGAGATAAAAATTTAGAGTTTTGATTTCCCCAAAATTTGAGCCAAATGTAAAGATCTAAAGATTTCAGTAAAAATGTTGCCATTTTGGCAAAATACTCTGGAGTCAATTGGAAATCCAAAACGAATGGTTATTAGGAGTGCAATGGGCTTTAAAGTAGAAAGCATAATCAATAGAGCAAGGGAGAGCTATAACGCCTGTCACTTTTTTTTTTATTGCCATTTATGTCCCCATTGGGGAGATTTTCTTTCAATTCTTGTCCCCTTAGTCAAAATAGGAAGTGAGAGGAAAGTCTCCACTGGCAGATTTCTCTGCTATTCTTGTTTTGGTGAATCTCCCTAATGGGGGCACAGACAGCAATAAAAACCTCTCTCTATCCAAAACTTTTATTTATACTTCAAATTGCACCCAAGTGTTACAGAGGCTGCTTAAAAGTTATCCTGGACCTACCCCCCCCCCCCCCCACCTCTTGTATGTCACAAAAATAATACAAATCAGGCAGATACATTTTTTTTTTCTAAATAAAAAAATAAAAATGACAAATAATTATTAAATATAAACACAATAAAAGGAAGGAAAATTTTTTTTTATAAAGGAAACTCAATAAAATAAACCACCCTAAATATCGGTACATAGAAATAAAAACAAAAAAATAAAACACTTACTGTAACTGTTTGCCTGGGGTTTAGCATTAAACTAAAATATTGCACAATTTTTTTTTATGATTACTGTATTTATAATGCACAGATATTCAATTCTGTTCATACATATATACACACACATATTTCTTATATATACATACACAGTATACACCTATCCTCATCCTCATTTCATTGTATCTTTCTATTCTGTTAAAAAAAAAAAAATGAAATTTGCCCCAAACCCTTTATAATTTCCCTTTAAAGCAAAGGAAATATAATCTCCAGATTTTTTTTTTAGGTCTTCTTATGAGGATTTTCATAGTCAGCGTCTTTAGGTAAATTTCTGCCTTGGGTAATGGGTCCTCCAGGGGGTACGGGCTGTAAAATAAATCAGGCACATCAAGTAGAAATATTGGGATAAAAATTTTAATTTTGAAAACAATATTTATTTTATTTTAAATAAAACTAATATCTGTGCTGTGCAGTACACATATGCAATATTAATTTTCTTCCCTCGTTGAATAAATGAATACAGTATATACATTAATATTCCCTGATATTCTGTATATACTCACTAGATGACAGTAAAGCAACCTGCACACACCTGGCCCCTTTACAGTCACACTTTGGCAATATGTTTTGGTGCATTAATATGTTAATCACTTGACATTCGGAAGGTTTTACACCCTTCATGACCAGAGCATTTTCTTTATCGTACATCACGGGACACAGAGCACCATAGTAATTACTATATGGGTTATACGCCCACCTTCAGGAGATGGACACTGGCATAATCAAGACAGGAAGGCCCCTCCCTATATAACCCCTCCCATACAGGGAGTACCTCAGTTTTTTCGCCAGTGTCTAAGGTGTTGGTCATGGTTAATACTTTGCTAAAAAGTGCTCCATAGATGACCTGGTCAGGGTCAGAGAGCTACGCTATCGGATCCATTAAAAAAGTCTATAAACAAAGACAAAAGTGGATGGTACCCGAGCCTCGGTATGGAAGAACGAGGTTTTGCCTGTAACGACTTCTCTCAGGAGAGCTGGGCCCTGGGATCCAGCGCCTTGGTCACACTGCTATACCACAGGTTTGCTCAGGCAGGGCGCTATACAGGTCCAAGGTAGTGGACCCTACGTATAGAGGGGACCATGTCCTTGAAGGTCTGGCATGGCACCAACCCGCCGTGATGGGTGAAAATTGGGTCACTGTGAAATTCCAGTTGTACCCTGCAGCGGGAAAGATAAGTTAAGAAGAGCCTGGGCGACATCCTATGGTCTTCTCTTTTATTAAATAGAAGATGTCTTGCCTGTATGTCACACTTTAACAATATGTTTTGTTGCATTAATATGTTAATCACTTGACCTCCGGAAGGAAGATTTTACCCCCTTCATGACCAGAGCATTTTTTGCTATTTGGCACTGTGCTACTTTAGCTGGTGATTGCACAGTCGTGCAGCGCTGTACCTAATGAAGTTTATATAATTTTTTCATACAAATAGAGCTTTTTTTGAGGGGTATTTGATCACAGCTGGGTTTTTTTTTTTTTTTATCATATAAACTAAAACTAAAACTAAAAAAATATATATATTTTCTACTTTCTGTTAATTAAAAAATACAATTAAAAAAATAAATAAAAAATATCTTCATAAATTTAGTCCAAAATGTATTCCTCTACATGTCTTTGGTAAAAAAAAAAAAAAAAAAATCTCAATAAGTGTTTTATTAATTGGTTTGTGTGAAAGTTATAGTGTCTACAAACTAGGGTAAATATATACTGTCATTTACACAGCTATAGATGTACAACTGGTGGTGATCGTGATCGGCGACTTATAGTATGACAATACCCCATAATGACAACGTAACAGAAGTTTGTTTGAAATCTTTGCAAATTTATAAAAAATAAAAATGTAAAAAATTCCCATGTACATAAGTAATTACAGCCTTTGCTTTAACACTCAAAATTCAGTTCAGGTGCATCCTGTTTCCACTGATCATCCTTGAGATGTTTCTACAACTTGATTGGAGTCCACCTGTGGTAAATTCAGTTGATTGGACATGATTTGGAAAGGCACACACCTGTCTATATAAGGTTCCACAGTTAACAGTGCATGTCAGAGCACAAACCAATCCATAAAGTTCAAGGAATTGTCTGTAGACCTCCGAGACAGGATTGTATTGAAGCATAGATCTAGGGAAGGGTACAGAAACATTTCTGCAGGTCCCAATGAGCACAGTGGCCTCCATCATCTGAAAATGGAAGACGTTTGAAACCACCAGGACTCTTCCTAGAGCGGGCCACCCATTCAAACTGAGAGATCAGGGGAAAAGGGCCTTAGTCAGGGAGGTGACCAAGAACCCGATGGTCACTCTGACAGAGCTCCAGCATTTCACTGTGGAGAGAGGAGAACCTTCCAGAAGAACATCCATCTCTGCAGCACGCCACCAATCAGGCCTGTATGGTAGAGTGGCCAGATGCAAGCTCATGTTGAGGGCTTGGCCTAGCGGATCATGTGAACGGACGCATCTCAGAGCAGCTCCGGTCTCTCCTGCAAAATCCTTCGCCATCCTGGGTCGCAAGCGACCGAATTGACAAACCACACAGCCCACCCTGATGCCGAGAGTACTCGCTCTGCAGTTAGGTGTGTATTTCTGGTGGATGGGCAACCGCCAGAAGCAACTGCCGCCTCAGATGAACATTACTACATACTCTGGCCAAGATGGCCTCCGCAGCACATCAGCGCACTATGTCTCACCTGCATCTACCCTCAATCTCTTTGGGGAGGCCCCTGATTTCTCTCCACTGTTCTCCCCGGGTGTCCCGAACCCTCTGCATACATCCTCCCAAATATCCCTCACTGAGCATGAAGGGGATGGTGTGGATCGCGTGGTCGGCGTGGACTGGGCCTACACTGTCAGATGTACTTCGTACCATCAAGGTAAATCATACTGATCTAATGGGGGTTGGTGGCTGAAATTAAGACTGACTTTGCAATCATGCGGCAAGACGTACAATAGATACAGGGACGGGTTACTGAAACCGAATGCCGCATTAGCATTCTGGAGGACACTGTTAACCCCATACTGCCTAAACTTAGTACATATGGTGGGAAGATCACAACCCTGGAGAACAAGGTGGACGACCTCGAGAACCGCCTCCGCCGCAACAACCTGCGGTTGGCGGGCCTCCCTGAACGGGTGGAGGGGTCTGACCCGGTGGCTTTCCTGAAGAGTTGGCTTAAGTACGAGTTCAGCTGTGATTACTTATCCGCGTGTTTCGTGATTGAATGGGCCCATAGGGTCCCGGGTCGGCCTCTCCCAGCAGGAAATCCGCCCCGCACCATGGTGATCCGTCTGCTGAACTACAGAGACCGGGATTCCATCCTCCGTGTGGCTCGCTTGAAAGGGAGCCTCAAAATAAAAAATGCGATGGTCTCGCTATTTCCAGATTACTCCGTGGCTGATCGCAAACCAAAGAGCCCAATTCCAGCAAATCAAGCAAAAATACGGGAGAAAAAGGGAGATACTTTCCCAGGTATTTGGGATTATGATTGTGATTATTGTGTCATGACATTGCTCTTAATGGATCACCAAGACCCCAAAAATGTACTTGTTTTATGCAAAGCGTTACTGGTGCTTTGTTACCCCCCCCCCCCCCCTTTTTATTCACTTTACTGTAATATGACTTTTGTGTTTAATTGCAAAACTTATAAATAAACACATTTAAAAAAAAAAAAAGAAGCTCATGTTGCAAATTTTGGCACTGAGCCAGGCACAATTGGCATTGCATGTTTTTCCGGGTGACAGTCGCAGCAAAATTGGACCGTATTTGGGCTCTAACTAAGAAATAATGCCACTGCATGCATGCTGTGTGTTTGCTGCGATTCCTATATGTTCAAGTGTGACTTACCTGTAGTGTATCATATTCATCCTCTCTTTCCCTTTTCCTGAGAGAAGTGTATGTTGTATCAGAGGGCTGCTCGGGAAATACAAAGAATTATTCTGAAAAAAATTAACTTTTTAAAACTAGAAGGTTGATATTCATATTATTATTTATATTCAATATTCTTATTTCTGAGATTTATTTCAGACCGGGATTACCTGATGTCCTCTTAGATGTCATCATAGAGACTTATTCTCTATTGGAATAATGAAGGTGGGCCTACTACTTTATTCACATTCCTCCCAATGACACCAACAATGGGGCATAATTACTACCAATGACATCAACAACGTGGTACAGTTCCTCCAGATGAAACTAACAATGGGGCCTAATGACACCAATGGTGGGACAAAATTCCTCTCAATGACACCAACAATGGGGCACAATTCTTCCCAATGACACCAACAATGGGGCACAATTCTTCCCAATGATACCAATGATCTGGTACAATTCATCCTAATGACATAAATGACAGGGCTAATTACTACCAATGACATCAACAATGGGGCACAGTTCCTCCAGACGACACTAACAATGGGACCCAATGACACCAATGATGGGGCATAATTCCTCCCAATGACACCAACATTGGGGCATAATTCATCCTAATGACACCAACGATGGGGCACAATTCCTTCCATTGACAACAACCAATGATGGGGCTAATTACTACCAATGACATCAGCAATGGGGCAAAGTTCCTCCAGATGACTGTCACGTACCTGACGGTGACGAGCCCGGATCTGCAGAGGGAGGCCTCTCTTACGGCTTCCACCGGCGGCCCCTGGTACTGAAGACAGGAGGCACGGAGGTAGAAGGGGTACGAGTGCCTGGCAGGATGGATCAAGGTAGAGTAGAGTCTGAAGACTGGGACGGATCCAGGCACCCAGGAAGTATGGCAGGCTGAACCGGAACCAGGAACACAGCAACTGGACTGGAACTGAAGAGACTGGCTGGACTGGAACCAGGATACAGCAACTGGACTGGAACCAGGAACAAGCAACTGGACTGGAACTAGGAACAAGCAGCTGGACTGGAACTGATGAGGCTGACTGGACTGGAACCAGGACACAGCAACTGGAGAGATTGGTCGGACAAGCCGGGTCGGTAGTATTGGCTGACGGCAAGGTACTGGAGGATCAGGCAGAAGATTGGTCAAACAAAGCCGGGGGTCAGAGGCAGGCAGGAAACTGGAAGGGTCAAGGCAAGCCGGGTCGGATACAGGTAAATACACGAATCAGGTCTCTTTGGGTACTACACGCTGTAGAGCAGACAGCAGGGACTGTCTGTCACAGGCATGTTTAAATAGCTCTTCTGGCGCGCTTTGTGGAGCGTGCGCGCGCCCCCGCTAAGCGCGTGCGCGCGCACGTGCTCGCCATCGTGCGCGCGTGTGCCCGCGCGCGTGGACGTGCCCGAGATTCGGAATCAGGAAGTCCAGGAATCCTGTAGCTGACAGGATTTCTATGACATTGCCCCCCCCCAAGGGGCAGCCTCCGGATGCCCAGCCGGGTGAACCTTCCAGGGTGAGTCCTTTTGAAAGCCTGTATCAAACTCCTGGCATGGATATTCTCCTCGGGTTCCCATGAGTTTTCCTCGGGTCCGTAGCCCTTCCATTTAATTAGGAATTGGTTCTGGTTATTTCTTCTCCTGAAGTCCATGATAGCTTCTACTTCGAATTCTTGCTCACCGTCAATAATGATCGGATCAGGGTGATCCGGCTTCCGATCTGGAAACGGATTAGAGACTGTGGGTTTTAGGAGAGAGACATGAAAAACTGGATGGATTCTAAGAGAGTCAGGAAGTTCCAATTCATAAGCTACTTCATTAATTTTCCTCTTAACAGGGAATGGACCTAAAAATTTGGGGCCCAGTTTTTAGAAGGGCATGCCATTCTTAGGTTTGTGGTAGATAGCCATACTTGGTCGCCGGGTACCAACACTAATTCACCCCGTCTCTTCTTGTCATAAATTGTCTTGTTGCGTTCTTGAGTCTTGGTCATGGTCTCTTGTAAAAGCTGGTTATTGACCGAGAAAAAATTTAACTTTTCCTGGACTGCAGGTACAGGACACTCAGGAAGGGAGTTAGGCAGAAAAGTAGGATGAAAACCATAGTTTGCAAAGAAAGGAGTCTGGCAGGTAGCGGAGTGGATGGAATTATTATACGCAAACTCGGCCAACGGAAGTAGGGAAACCCAGTTGTCCTGAGCAAAAGAGGAGAAGCATCGCAGGTATTGCTCGAGCGTCTGATTCGTTCTCTCCGTCTGTCCGTTGGTCTGTGGATGGTAAGCAGAGGAAAACGATAATTCGATTTTCAAGGTTTTGCAAAGGGATCTCCAGAATCGAGAGGTAAATTGAACCCCGCGATCGGAAACAATATTGGCTGGTACCCCGTGGAGTCTGACTATTTCTCTGATGAATACCTGTGCGGTTTCAGGAGCGGAGGGAGTCCCTTTCATAGGGATGAAGTGTGCCATCTTGGACAGACGGTCCACAATAACGAAGATGGTGGAATAGTTCTCGGCCGGGGGTAACTCGACAATGAAGTCGATGGACAACATTCTCCAGGGCCTATCTGGAACGGGTAAGGGTTTTAGTAGTCCCCAGGCCTTGGATCTGGAACCCTTGTTTCGGGTACAAGTTGTACAAGAATCTACAAACCTCCTACAGTCTTCACGTACTCGAGGCCACCAGAAGGTGCGCTGTACCAGGTCAGTGGTCTTGGCAACGCCAAAATGCCCGGCCAGGGCGTGATCGTGGCAGAGTTCTAATGCGGTTACTCTTAGTTTCTCAGGTACGTAGATTCTGTCTTGGTACCACAATAGTCCATCCTTAACCTGCAATTCCGGCTCGGAGAACTGTCTCTGCCCGGTGGAAGCTTGTTTGATTTGAGTGAACAGGTTCTCCTGTAGAAGAAGGAAATTTCCGGGGGCAAGGATGGTATCAGGCGGAGAAGTCTCCTTGGACTTATGGAACATCCGAGACAGGGCGTCAGGCTTAATATTCTTGGCCCCAGGACGATAGGTAACATGAAAAGAGAACCGGGAGAAGAAGAGTGCCCACCTGGCTTGCCGTGGATTCAATCTTCTCGCGGCTTTCAGGTACTCCAGGTTCTTGTGGTCAGTGAATATTAGGATCGGATGAGCCGCGCCCTCCAGCAGGTACCGCCATTCTTCTAGTGCAGACTTGATCGCTAGTAGCTCCCGATCCCCCATGTCGTAGTTCCTCTCTGCTGCAGAAAGCTTGCGGGAGAAGAAGGCTACTGGGTGGAGCAAGGCTTTGACTCCCTGTCTTTGGGACAGTATTGCTCCTACCGCTATTTCGGAGGCGTCTACCTCAAGTACGAATGGTAGTGAGGAGTCTGGGTGTTTCAAGATAGAGGCTGAGGTAAAAAGGGCCTTCAGGCATTCAAAAGCTTCTTGGGCTTCAGGAGACCAGTGAAAACGTGTTCCTTGCTTGGTGAGTTGAGTAATGGGTGCGATAATAGCTGAAAACCCCCTGATGAACTTGCGGTAGAAGTTGGCGAATCCAACGAAACGTTGGATTCCCTTCTTGTCCACCGGTTCTGGCCAGTCCAGGATTGCGGTAATCTTTTGAGGATCCATCTTGATGCCCTCGCTGGAAATGATTAACCCCAGAAATGATATACTCTCTTGCTCGAACTCGCATTTTTCGGCCTTCGCATACAGGCCATGTTGGCGGAGCCGACCCAACACATTTTTGACATGTCTGCGATGAGAATCAAGGGAGGAAGAAAAAATTAAGATATCATCAAGATAAACAATAACAAAGAGGTCTAGGAAGTCCCGCAGAACATCGTTGATAAAATACTGGAAAGTGGCAGGGGCGTTACACAACCCGAATGGCATTACCAAGTACTCAAAATGTCCATACCGGGTACGAAAGGCGGTCTTCCATTCGTCACCTTCCTTGATACGGATCAAGTTGTAGGCTCCGCGGAGGTCAAGTTTGGTAAAGATGGTGGCAGTACCTAGTCTCTGAAATAACTCTGGTACCAGGGGGAGAGGGTAGCGATTTTTTACTGTAATTTTATTCAATTCCCGGTAATCCACACAAGGTCGAAGGGTGTGGTCCTTTTTCTCTACAAAAAAGATGCCTGCGCCTGCTGGGGATGTGGAAGGGCGGATGAACCCTTTTTGCAAGTTCTCATCAACATAATTTTTTAAAGCCCCTTGTTCCACCTCCGTTAAAGGGAAGACTCTACCGAACGGAATCTTTGCTCCAGGAAGTAGGTCGATGGGGCAATCGTAGGCCCGATGGGGTGGTAGAGTCTCTGCCTTTTGTTTACTAAATACGTCAAGGAAGTCGTGGTAAACTTCTGGGATGGATTGACGGGTGCCATCTTCGGTGTCAATGCATAGTAACGAGGCCGGCCCAGGAAGTTTATATGAGCCACAGGACTGTTGGCAATAGGAAGAAGGAAAGGCAACTATTCCCGTAGTCCAGTTGATAGTGGGATTGTGGGCTTGTAACCAAGGCATACCAAGGATCAAGGGAAACAACGGGGAAGAGATGATGTCCAGACACAAGCATTCTTGGTGGGTTCCAGAGGTGGTAAAGATGGTAGCGGGTATAGGAGTGGTCTCCTGGGTCACAGGTCCGGACTTAATGACGGAACCATCAGCCAGATGGACACGAAGTCCGTGGGTCTTGGTACGAAGGGGAATTTGGTGTTTAATGGCAAAGGCTGAGTCCATAAAGCAGCTGCATGCTCCGGAATCAATAATGGCGGGTACTTGCAAAGTCCTTCCTGGGAGCTGTAATGAAACAGAGAGGGCAAGGTGAGATGTGGTTTTGGCTTGTAGGTTAGTCATGTTAGAAGAAACTGAAAGAAACTTACGAAGCTTCAGGGGACAGGTTCTAACGAAATGTCCGGGGTCCCCGCAGTACAGGCACAGATTATTTATTCGGCGGCGCTGGCGTTCCTCAGGAGCGAGGGATGGACGAAGGAGCCCGAGCTGCATTGGTTCAGGCGTGTCAGATGTGGGAGTTGGAGGTGTAGCAGGAGCCGAGTACAGGTGACTAGGAGCCCGAGGAAGCATCCAGGTTGGGCGGGAGAAGCCAGTGGTCCTCTCAGCCCTCCGTTCCCTCAGACGTCGGTCAATCTGGATGGTTAGATCAATCAACAGGTTGAGTGTCTGTGGTACGCCAACTCTAGCTAGCTCGTCCTTCAAGGAATCGGAAAGTCCTAAACGAAACTGATGGCGGAGGGCGGCATCATTCCAATTGGTATCCGCACTCCACCGCCTGAATTCTGCCACATAGTCCTCCGCTGGTCTGCGTCCTTGTTGAAGGGAACGCAAGGCGGCTTCTGCGGTTACTGAGAGTTGGGGATCTTCGTATAGCTGGGCCAGGGCATCGAAAAAAGCAGCGAGGTTGTTTAGTGATACATCCTTCTGTTCAAAGAGACGGTGGGCCCAGCTCTGAGGGTCTCCAGCGAGCAAAGAGACCACAAAGCCCACCTTGGTGGCCTCTAGAGAAAAGGTACGGGGCTGTAGGGCAAAATACAGTTCACACGAATTCCGGAAGGCCCTAAACTTGCTCCGATCCCCGGAAAATCTTTCGGGTGTAGGAACCTTAGGTTCAGGAGGAAGCATGACCACTGTGGGTGAGGAACTTGTTCCGGCTGTGGAAGCAGAGGCGTGGGGCCCCTCCTGGATGGCAGAGGGATTGGTGAGGACTCGCACTTGTTCTTCCAAGCGGGTGTATCCTTGTTGAAGACTCTTGACTGCTTCAGATAAACCTGCCAGGTGCCGACAGAGTTCCTCCATAGGTGAGGCTCCCTGCCCGGGCTCAGACATGGCTGTCTGCTACTGTCACGTACCTGACGGTGACGAGCCCGGATCTGCAGAGGGAGGCCTCTCTTACGGCTTCCACCGGCGGCCCCTGGTACTGAAGACAGGAGGCACGGAGGTAGAAGGGGTACGAGTGCCTGGCAGGATGGATCAAGGTAGAGTAGAGTCTGAAGACTGGGACGGATCCAGGCACCCAGGAAGTATGGCAGGCTGAACCGGAACCAGGAACACAGCAACTGGACTGGAACTGAAGAGACTGGCTGGACTGGAACCAGGATACAGCAACTGGACTGGAACCAGGAACAAGCAACTGGACTGGAACTAGGAACAAGCAGCTGGACTGGAACTGATGAGGCTGACTGGACTGGAACCAGGACACAGCAACTGGAGAGATTGGTCGGACAAGCCGGGTCGGTAGTATTGGCTGACGGCAAGGTACTGGAGGATCAGGCAGAAGATTGGTCAAACAAAGCCGGGGGTCAGAGGCAGGCAGGAAACTGGAAGGGTCAAGGCAAGCCGGGTCGGATACAGGTAAATACACGAATCAGGTCTCTTTGGGTACTACACGCTGTAGAGCAGACAGCAGGGACTGTCTGTCACAGGCATGTTTAAATAGCTCTTCTGGCGCGCTTTGTGGAGCGTGCGCGCGCCCCCGCTAAGCGCGTGCGCGCGCACGTGCTCGCCATCGCGCGCGCGCGTGCCCGCGCGCGTGGACGTGCCCGAGATTCGGAATCAGGAAGTCCAGGAATCCTGTAGCTGACAGGATTTCTATGACAATGACACTAACAATGGGGCCTAAAGACACCAATGATAGGGCCAAATTCCTCTCAATGACACCAACAATGGGGCACAACTCCTCCTAATGACATCAATGGTGAGGCACAATTCCTCCCAATGACAACAACAACGAGGCACAACTCCTCCCAATGACACGAATGATGGGGTACTATTTACTCCCACTGATGCTGGGACAGTTTGTGTTTCCAATTGGCACAGTTCGCCACCAACCCCAATCCCCCCCTCCGGCCCAAGTCTGAAGGACAGTAAACTGTCCCTTTGTTTGGAAAGTTTAGAGACCCCTGATATAAACTTTTCCTCTTCAGCCTGCCTCCCCCTGGCCCGCCTCTTTCATTCATTAAATTTCATGTCTTTCAGTCATGGAGGTTCAGCACCACATGTGGGCATTACCAAGGTTGGCCTGCATGCAAAAACAGTCTGCCCAGGAACTCCCACTCCTCCAGACTGACATCCAACCATTAAACCCTTTTTATATTTACAAAACTCCACCCAAGAGCCAGCCCACTGAGCTGAGGGCTGAGAGGAGTACTCAGGCCGGGTGCTGAGATATTTTCAGGAAGCGATGTACAGCACCCTGATTGCCCCTCCTACCAGCCACATACTGCATACATTGCTTAGAGCACAGAGACCCAGTGATGACATCACTGATTCTAAAATAAGCTATGTAATGATATCAGAAAGGTTTTATTTTAATATCTCATTAGCACTTTGATGGGATGGGAGGAGGGGGGGACCAGGAAAGGCAAATGTAAGCAGATTAAACTTCATCTTTAAAGTGGGATCCCGACTGGCTCTCCTTGGGTGTTGTTTGGGGAAAGACCACTTTACTGTATACGTTTTCAATTATTTGGGAATTTTGAATCTGTTTACTTTTTCTCCCGATTCACTATAGATTTTTTTTTCTTCAACAGCCTATGGTAATGATTTATTTATACAGAAGAGAAAGTAACTGTAATCTGAGAACAATTTAATCCTTATCGTACCTGAGGACTCGCCGCTCCGTGGAATGTTTTCTTTCTAAGAATTGGAAACAAGAAGTAGGATTGTCATTGTGCATTGTGGTTGTAAAGGAAGAGGAGTAACAGAATGAATTATAGTTTTATATACAGCGGAACCTCGGATTGCGATTAACGCGGTTAACGATCGTTTCGCAATACAAGCAATTTTTTTGTTTAAATCCTGACTCCGTTCCCGAGTGTTTCCGAGCCTTTCCGAGGGTTTCTGAGTTGTGCAGATGAGCGCCCCCTTCCCACCTCTGGCCACATGCGGTATTGCATGCCATAAAAGTCAATGTGGAAATAGTTTCCATTGACTTCTATGGGGAAACTCGCTTTGATATGCGAGTGCTTTGGATTACAAGCATTCTCCTGGAATAAATTATGCTCGTAATCCAAGGTTCCACTGTATATATATTTTATAGTTTTTTCTTACACGCTGTCCAGCATAACTACCCATTACTGCAGTTGGGACAAACCATATAATACTATCTGGGTACTTACATTGGTCAGCTTTTCATATTCACATCTTTTAACCCTTTTCCAAAACATAAACAAAAATCTGCTGCTGTAACTTCCAAAAAAAGTGTGGATAAAATGTTACTTTCATTTGTTAGTTGCATTCTTAACCACTTAACGACCGCTCACTGTATATATACGTCGGCACAATGGCACCGACAGGCACAATCACGTAGAGCATACGTGATTGCCTTTGTACAGTTGGGGGGTCCGATCGGACCCCCCTTCTGTACAGTGAGCGGTCGGAATTCGTCTGGGAGCGTTCCGAGATGGGGGGGGCGGCCGTTCGATTCCGACCACCCCCCCGTGATCGCTCCCGACGAATAGAAATGCCCCCTCTGTCTGTGTAATGTTTACACAGATAGAGAAAGCAGGAGGAAGTGATGTCATCTCCTGTGCGGCGCTCACATATACCGAGCGTCGTACAAGAGAAGACACACAGGTCAGTGCACTAACACTACACTAACACCAGCACATAAATCGCCCCCCCAGGCCCCCCCAGATCACCCCCCAGCCCCCCCCCCAGATCACCCCCCAGCCCCCAGTCACAGTGTCACTGATTGCAGTGACCATTTATTTACTGATCACTGCAATCAGTGACATTTGTGACTGTAAAAGTGTCACTACATTTAGTTTTAGGTCCAGTGTAGCCCCCTAACCCCCCCTAATAAAGGTTTAACCCCTTGATCACCCCCCAGATAACCCTTTCACCCCCTAGCACCGCCGTCGCTTGGCGATCATTTTTCTGATCGCTGTCTTGGCGTCGGTGATGCAGATCGGTACCCAGTAATTTTTTTTAGGTTCGCCGCAGGTTTTTATAGCGTTGGGTACCCCCATAAATTATCTAATAAAGGTTTAACCCCCTTGATCGCCCCCCAGGTAACCCTTTCACCCCTATCACCACTGTCACTAAGCGATCGTTTTTCTGATCAATGTCTTAGCGTCGGTGATGCTGATCGGTAGCCAGTATTTTTTTTTTAGGTTCGCCGCAGGTTTTTATAGCGTCGGGTACCCCCATAAATTATCTAATAAAGGTTTAACCCCCTTGATCGCCCCCCAGGTAACCCTTTCACCCCCTATCACCACTGTCACTAAGCGATCATTTTTCTGATCGCTGTCTTGGCGTCGGTGATGCAGATCGGTACCCAGTAATTTTTTTAGGTTCGCCGCAGGTTTTTATAGCGTCGGGTACCCCCATAAATTATCTAATAAAGGTTTAACCCCCTTGATCGCCCCCCAGGTAACCCTTTCACCCCCTATCACCACTGTCACTAAGCGATCATTTTTCTGATCGCTGTCTTGGCGTCGGTGATGCAGATCGGTACCCAGTAATTTTTTTAGGTTCGCCGCAGGTTTTTATAGCGTCGGGTACCCCCCATAAATTATCTAATAAAGGTTTAACCCCCTTGATCGCCCCCCAGGTAACCCTTTCACCCCCTATCACCACTGTCGCTAAGCGATCATTTTTATGATCGATGTCTTAGCGTCGGTGATGCAGATCGGTAGCCAGTAATTTTTTTTAGGTTCGCCGCAGGTTTTTATAGCGTCAGGTACCCCCATATATTATCTAATAAAGGTTTTAACCCCCTAATTGCCCCTAGTTAACCCTTTCACCAGTAATCATCATATAAGTGTTACGGGTGACGCTGGTTAGTTAGTTTGCTTTTTATAGTGTCAGGGCACCCGCCGTATATAACCCAATAAAGGTTTAACCCCCTGATCGCCCGGCGGGTGATATCAATTAGGTTTTAGCGTCAGAGAGGGTCTGCGTCACACCCCAGGCAGCGTCAGGTTAGTGCCAGTAACGCTAACACCCACGCGTGAAGCATACACCTCCCTTAGTGGTATAGTATCTGAACAGATCAATATCTGATCTGATCAGATCTATACTAGCGTCCCCAGCAGTTTAGGGTTCCCAAAAACGCAGTGTTAGCGGGATCAGCCCAGATACCTGCTAGCACCTGCGTTTTGCCCCTCCGTCCAGCCCAGGCCACCCAAGTGCAGTATCGATCGATCACTGTCACTTACAAAACACAACACACATAACTGCAGCGTTCGCAGAGACAGGCCTGATCCCTGCGACTCCAGTGCTGTAGGAGGTGATTTCACCACCACAGTTAAAAAAAAAAGCATATATGCCGAAGCATTGGGGCAGCAGGGGCGGAGGAGCGATTTTGCTCCTAATGCCGCGTACATACGGTCGAAATTCCGACGGAGGCTTGCCCGTGGAAAAGTCCGACCATGTGTGTGCGGCATAACTTTTTTGCGGGAGGATGCCCCCATGCTTCGGCATATATAAATGGTGCATGTATGCCCATCATTAGAAGTGGGTGGATGAAGGGCGGTATTCTAATGGTGGGCATACCCACCGATCAATCTCTTTTTTCGTTCAGCCACCTGGCTGCATGAAAAAAAAAGATTACAATACATGTCCAACAAGGACCAGCAACGTACTGGTATGTTGCTGGACTTTGAATGGTTATACCAGATTGATGCCTGCGGGTTTAGGTATCATCTTGGTATCATTCTTTTCAGCCAGCGGCCGGCTTTAATGTAAAAGCAACCCTAGTGGCTAATTAGCCTCTGGACTGCTTTTACAAGCAGTGGGAGGGAATGTCCCCCCCCGGATATAAAAAGCGCCATTGGGAAATTGGGAAAGCATTTTATCACACCGATCTTGGTGTGGTCAGATGCTTTGAGGGCAGAGGAAAGATCTAGGGTCTAGACCCCAGTTTTTTCAAAAAAAGAGTACCTGTCACTACCTATTACTATCATAGGGGATATTTACATTCCCTGAGATAACAATAAAAATGATAAAAAAAAAAAAAAAACATGGAAGGAACAATTTAAAAATAAAATAAAAAAGCAAAATTAATAATAAAAAAAAAAAAAAAAAAAAAAAGCACCCCTGTCCTGCCCTGCTCTTGCCCAATGGCGAACGCAAGCGTCGGTCTGGCGTCATATGTAAACAGCAATTGCACCATGCATGTGAGGTATCACCGCGAAGGTCAGATAGAGGGCAGTAATTTTAGCAGTAGACCTCCTCTGTAAATCTAACGGGGTAACCTGTAAAGGCTTTTAAAGGCTTTTAAAAATGTATGTAGTTTGTCGCCAATGCGCGTTTGTGCGAAATTTTAAAGCATGTCGTGTTTGGTATCTATGTACTCGGCCTAAGATCATCTTTTTTATTTCATCAAACATTTGGGCAATATAGTGTGTTTTAGTGCATTAAAATAAAAAAAAGTGTATTTTTTCCCCAAAAAATGCGTTTGAAAAATCGCTGCGCAAATACTGTGCAGAAAAAAAAATGCAACACCCACCATTTTATTCTGTAGGGCCTTTGCTTTAAAAATATATATAATGTTTGGGGGTTCAACATAATTTTCCTGCAAAAAAAAATATGTTTTCATGTAAACAAAAAGTGTCAGAAAGGACTTTGTCTTCAAGTGGTTAGAAGAGTGGATGTAAGCTTCGTAATGTTGTGTATAAAATGCCAGAACAGTTCAAAACCCCCTAAATGACCCCATTTTGGAAAGTAGACACCCCAAGCTATATACTGAGAGGCATGTCGAGTCCATGGAATATTTTATATGTTGACACAAGTTGCGGAAAAAAGACAATTTTTTTTTTTTTTTTTGCACAAAGTTGTCACTAAATGATATATTGCTCAAACATGCCATGGGCATATGTGGAATTACACCCCAAAATACATTCTGTTGCTTCTCCTGAGTACGGGGATACCACATGTGTGAGTCTTTTTGGGAGCCTAGCCGCGTACGGGACCCCAAAAACCAATCACCGCCTTCAGGCTTTCTAAGGGTGTAAATTTTTGATTTCACTTCTCACTGCCTATCACAGTTTCGGAGGCCATGGAATGCCCAGATGGCACAAAACCCCCCCAAATGACCCCATTTTGGAAAGTAGACACCCCAAGCTATTTGCTGAGAGGTATTGTGAGTATTTTGCAGATCTCGCTTTTTGTCACAAAGTTTTGAAAATTGAAAAAAAAAAAAAAGAAAAAAAAAAAAATTCTTTCTTCATTTTCAAAAACAAATGAGAGCTGTAAAATATACTCACCATGCCTCTCAGCAAACAGCTTGGGGTGTCTACTTTCCAAAATGGGGTCATTTGGGGGGGTTTTGTGCTATTTTGGCATTTTATGGCCTTCGAAACTGTGATAGGTAGTGAGGAGTGAAATCAAAAATTTGTGCCTAGAAATCCTGAAGGCGGTGATTGGTTTTCGGGGTCCCGTACGCGGCTAGGCTCCTAAAAAGTCCCACACATGTGGTATCCCCGTACTCAGGAGAAGCAGCAGAATGTATTTTGGGGTGCAATTCCACATATAACCATGGCATGTGTGAGCAATATATCATTTAGTGACAACTTTTTGTATTTTTTTTTTTTTTTTTTGTCATTATTTAATCACTTGGGACAAAAAAAAAATATTCAATGGGCTCAACATGCCTCTCAGCAATTTCCTTGGGGTGTCTATTTTCCAAAATGCGGTCATTTGGAGGGGTTTTGTACTGCCCTGCCATTTTAGCACCTCAAGAAATGAGATAGGCAGTCATAAATTTAAAGCTGTGTAAATTCCAGAAAATGTATCCTAGTTTGTAAACGCTATAACTTTTGCGCAAACCGATAAATATACACTTATTGACGTTTTTTTTACTAAAGACATGTGGCTGAATACATTTTGGCCTAAATGTATGACTAAAATTGAGTTTATTCGATTTTTCTTATAACAAAAAGTAGAAAATATCATTTTTTTTCAAAATTTTCGGTCTTTTTCCATTTATATCGCAAAAAATAAAAATCGCAGAGGCAATCAAATACCATTAAAAGAAAGCTCTATTTGTGGGAAGAAAAGGACGCAAATTTTGTTTGGGTACAACATTGCATGTCCGCACAATTTACAGTTAAAGCAGCGCAGTGCAAAATTCTGAATTCACCTCTGGTCCTCTAGCTACCAAATGGTCCGGGGCTTAAGTGGTTAAAGTCCATTTAAAATTATGTGGAATATTTATGACAAAAAAAAAATCACCCAGTGAAAGTCCCTTATTCTGTGCAAATGGATCGAATAAAGAGGAAAATACCACATTTGGCCAATAGATGGCGCTAAGTATCATAAGAAATGTCTATGATGCATAGGGGAAGATTTACTAAAACTGCATGGTGCAAAAGCTGGTGTAGCTCTGCATAGAAACCAGCTTCCAGGTTGTATTGCCAAAGTTTAATTGAACAAGCTGAAGTTAGAGGTTGATTGGATATCAGGCACATCTGCTCAAGATTCTGAGTGCTCCAGTTTGCGTAAATCTCCCCTTTAGGGTCATCTAGTGGCCAAATTTGGAATTTTTTCTTTTTAAATGATTGAAAAACATTCAACACAAGAAATAGCCTAATAACACTAGTTTTTGACCCCTTTGCACAGAAGGGATGTACTGCAAATGCACTTTTACTGAGAAAATTGCTGTGCAATTATTTTTTTTATAAATGCACCCATTTGTGTTCATCTAAAGCCACCCTAGAGGTAATCTTAGGACAATGTTGCAGTGATTTAACTGCAGAACAAATAGTTTTGTCACCATTGAGGCCGGGTTCACACTGGTACAACAAACTCTCAGACATTGAGAGCTCATGTCGCATGATGTGTATAAATTAATGGTTCCCTAGGAGAGCCGTCCTAACTGGTCAGACACAAGTCGGTCCAACTTTTAAAAAGCTTATTGAAGTCGGATCAAGGTCAGATCATTGTCTTAACTGATCCGAATTTGGCATGCGACTTGTGCTCTGAGGATCTTGAAGGGGAACCCCACGCCAAAATGTAAAAAAAAAGCATAAAGTCCTCCTTCAAGACCATACCAGACCTTTCAGTCTGGTATGGATTTTAAGGGGAACCCCAACGCCAAAATTTAAAAAACAGCATCCCCCCCCCAAAATCCATACCAGACCCTTATCCCCCCCCAACCCAAAGCACCTTGTCCCTATGTTGATAGGGACAAGGTCCTCTTCCTGACAACCCTGGGCGGTGTTTGTGGGGGTCTGAGGGCAGGGGCCCCCCAGATCGCCGGCCCCTCAAACTATGTGAATGAGTATGGGGTACATTGTTCCTCTACCCGCTGACCCCAAAAAAGTGTCAAAAATAAAAACAGTACACATGTTTTTGACAAAGTAATTTATTAAAGCAGCTCCAGCGTCTCTTCTTCTTCTGATTTCCTCTCCCTCTGGTTCTTCTCCCTCCGCTAATGACTTCTTCCTCCGCTGAAGTCTTCTTCTGCTGCCGGTTCTCCTCTCTCCGCTGTCTTCTCCCTCTGCCAGTTCTTTCTCCGATGTTCTCCTGACGCTCACTCCCGCTACAATGTCAGGTCCGCCGTGTGGCATTACTTATATAGCAATGGGGCATGGCCACCCGGCGACATCATCCGGAGGTTCTGCCCCTTTGTGAACCGCCCGTGGCATGATGGGGTGGTTTCGTCACAAGGGGGTGGGGCCTCCGGATGATGACACCGGATGGCCACAACCCATTGCTATATAAGTAATTGCACACGGCGGACCTAGCATTACAGCGGGAGCGAGCAACGGGAGGACATCGGAGGAAGAACCGGCAGAGGGAGAAGACAGCAGAGAAAAGAGAAACAGCAGTGGAAGAAGACATCAGCGGAGGAAGAAGAACCGGAGGACGAAGCCATCACCAGAGGGAAAAGAAACGCCGGAGCTGCTTTAATAAATTACTTTGTCAAAAACCTGTGTACTGTTTTTATTTTTGACACTTTTTTACCCCATACTCATTCACATAGGGTAGGGGGGACCAGGATCTGGGGGCCCCTTTGTTAAGAGGGGCTTCCAGATTCCGATAAGCCCTCTGCCCGCAGACCCCCACAACCACCGCCCAGGGTTGTCGGGAAGAGTCCCTTATCCCCATCAACATGGGGACAAGGTGCTTTGGGGTGGAGGGCGCAGGGCCCCCCCTGAACCAAAGCACCCACCCACCATGTTGAGAGCATGTGGCCTGGCATGGTCCAGGAGGGGGGAGGGTGCTCGCTCGTCCGCCCCCCCCCCCTCGTTTGCTTGGATAAGGGTCTGGTATGGATTTTGGGGGGAGGCCACCATGCCGTTTTTTTTTTATTTTGATGTGGAGTTTCCCCTCAAGACACAAGGGGACGGGTATTGTCGGGATCAAAGTTGGATCCCGTTCATTGAAGTCGGGTGGAAGTTGGACTTCAAGTCACAGGGCAAAGTCGGATCCACAGTTGTACGGCGGTTGTGTAATACCAGTGTGATCCCGGCCTTACAAGAAGATGGAAATAAATAGATCTACTGACAAGATCTTCGTGTAAGAAAAATTAAATACTGGGGAATCAAACAAACAACACACTGTTAATGCCAGTGACATACTGCAGTATGTAATTTTTAATTTTTTTTCCCATAGTTCTATTTTAGGTACTTTTAAGACCAAGAATAGTTTTAATGACTCGTTCACACCATGTGCAGTGTCCTGCATTTTTCCGCACCTGATCAACTCAGGTCACCGCAAGCGTACATAGAAAACAATGGTTTCCTATGTGCCTCATTTATATCACAATGCTGTACACATGTGCATTTCACCTAAATAGGTGGCCTGTCTGCATTTTAACACAATGCACATGAACGCATGTAGACACAACACAACTGAAAGTAAAGATATAAAATAAAAAAAATGATGTAACCATTTGGACCCTTTCAGGCACACGCCACTTCACATTGTGCAACCATGACATGAAAATGCGATGTAACACAACACAATGTACATAAAAAATGCATGTTAAATACACATCAACGCACATGGATTTTCAATGTGTTGCGGTGAGTTTTTAAGTGCAGTAAGGTGTGAAAGGACCATAAATCGGACAAAAAATCAGCCTACCTCCAGCAGAAGTAGATGATCAGTGCAAGAAAAGGAAGGCAGATGATGCCAAGGAAAGACAAATATGCGTAACTTGGATTATCTGCAAGGAAACATACATTTCAAAGGGTGATAATAGTAAATCTTCTGTATAACCTTTAGTATTCATGATCTACACCAGGGGTCTCCAAACTATGGCCTTCAGGCCAAATCCAGCCCTCTGAATAATGATGTAAGAGGGAATTCTAATGGAGACTGTCATGTTACATACATAGTTACATAGTAGGAGAGGTTGAAAAAAGACACAAGTCCATCAAGTCCAACCTATGTGTGTGATTATATGTCAGTATTACATTGTATATCCCTGTATGTTGTGGTCGTTCAGGTGCTTATCTAATAGTTTTTTGAAACTATCAATGCCCCCTGCTGAGACCACCGCCTGTGAAAGAGAATTCCACATCCTTGCCGCTCTTACAGTAAAGAACCCTCTACATAGTTTATCCAGTTCCGGACCGCCCACCGTTGTTTTACGAATTTACAAATTTTCTGCTTTTCCGAAAAATGAGTGAAACGGGTTTTTCTCTAATTTGAATATTTCTGATTTAACTAATTTGTTGAATTTCTTAAAAAAAACGAATTTGGAATGAAAAAAATTGGCGATGTCTACCAATCACAAACTGGGGGTGGGCCCATGACAGCCTGGGTTTGGATGAATAAGTTTGAACAATGCTGGTTGTCATTCAACATGAAAAACTGAGGACATCTAGTGGTGGAAAATAAGTACTGTGAAGGACAGCTGTGGTTTAGAGGGGGGCATTGTTGCAAAATCTGTTTATTTAATTTCATCCTTTAATAGACTATTTTATTTATGTACTTTTCTGTTTGATTGGAGATCTTCTTTAAATAATAGAAACATATGGAAGTGAAATAAAGATAAATACAAGTAGTATACATTATTTTTGTAGTACTCACATTGCTCAGTGAACTCGAACACAGAGGACTCTTCTGTTCCCATTTCATTAGTTGCAGCACAGATATATTTTTCAGTTGTTGTATCCTTCACAGATATTTTATCCCCGTATCCATGTAGTAATTTCCCACCTTCACCAATCCGGTACCAGGAGTAATTATTTACCGGAGGATTTGCTTGACTTGAACAAAGTAATGTGACATCATCATCACCTTCTTGTGCGTTCTTGTTATCATCAATTGAAATGGTGACACTCCTAGGATGATCTGCGCATTAATAAATAATATATGACATGATTTATACAGTACCACATAAATAAAATAGTATAAGATATATTGCTGAAAGTAAATGTTTACAACATATTTTATGGCTGGCTGGAGGGGATGGCAGGGTGCTGTACATAGCTTCCTGAAAACATCACAGCCTGTCAAGAGCCCTCAGTCCTGATGTAAGCAGTGAGCTGCCTCTTGGGAGGAGTTACAGAAATATCAAAATGCCCTGATGGATGGATGTGAGTCTGGAGGAGTGGGTAGTCCCAGGCAGACTATGTTTCCATACATACCACCCTAAGTAATGCCCACATGTGATGCTGAGTCTCAATGATTGGTAAAAATGAAAACCATGGAATGAAAGGGGTAGGCCAGGGACAGTTAGTCTGGGCTAGATGTTGTTGGACGTCCTCCAGCCAGAAAATTAGGTGGGCTCTATCTGAATTGCTGCAACTTCTAATGCACATTGTGAAAAGCTTAGAGTATGCAGGAAAATCAGAGTAAGCCATTCCAGTCCAGGAGAGGACCGAAGGGAAGGCTGGAATAAACACATGTTTAGCAGGTGCTTACAGGGGTGTTATGTAAAAATATAGTTCACTTTATTTTTGTTTTCTTTGCAGATAACGTGAACCGAGATAAAGTTCTATATTGCTGTGCCTTGTAATATAATGTGTAGGTAGTTAGTCAGTAGTTTGTCCAATGGCTACATCTGCCCACTCAAATGTGTTTATGGCTCTGCCCCCTCTTAGTGAACCTTAAATACCAGGGGAGGGCTCAGGGTCTCATTCTCTTCCACATGGGAATACAGAGGAAGGACTGCTGCACTATGTAGTCCTGCTGGAGCATGTGCCCCCCCCCCCCCCCCTAGTGGGATTTTGGGATTCCCCGGGAAAGGATTCTACCAGTAATGGACCTATGCTGAATGGACTCAGTTTTTCCAGAAGGTATGACATGGATAGCCAGAGTTAGCTAGTGTTAGGACTGTGTAAGAAGAACTGTGAGAGACTGTATTAAAGTATCATTTTTTGTTTTGGATATTGTAGTGATTAGAACACATGTCAGTTTGTATGGCTGTCTGTACCCCCAATAGGGAGATTTATTTTCTCTATTTGTCCTGATTACCATTATCATTGAAAGTGAAAGTAAAAGAAAATCCCAATTGTGGGTTGTCCTCACAAAAGTATAATGCCGCATACACACGATCGGGAATACCGACCATGTAAAGTCCGATGTGAGCTTTTGGTCGGAAATTCCGACCGTGTGTAGGCTCCATCGGACTTTTGCTGTCGGAATTTCTGCCAACAAAAGATTGAGAGTAGGTTCTCTATTTTTCCGACGGAAAAAGTTAGTTTGTCTGTATGCAATTCCGATGCGCAAAAAAACGTGCATGCTCAGAATCAAGCAGAAGAGCCGAACTGCCTATTGAACTTCATTGATCTCGGCTCGTCGTACGTCTTGTACGTCACCGCGTTCTTGACGTTCGAAATTTCAGACAAGATTTGTGTGACCGTGTGTATGCAACACAAGTTTGAGCCAACATTCCATCGGAATTTCTGATCGTGTGTACGAGGCATTAGAGGGGAAATCTTCCAATGGGGACACTGGTTCTGGTGACCTGGAGAACCCAAGGAATTCTCTTAATTTGCAGGGATTTCCTCTCCCTTCATGTTTTGGCTATGGGACAGGAAGTGAAGGGAAATCTCTGCAATGGGACACAGATGGTGAAAAAAATCTGACAGGGGTCAGATGTTCTATCCAAAATGAAAAAAAAAAAAGTTTTGCCTATAGCTCTACTTTAAGGCCCCATGCACACGAGACGCAGGTGCAAACTCTGCTGAACACACGTTTTTAAACGCTGAAACCGGCGTTTATAAACGCGCGTTTTACCGCGTTTGCGTTTATAAGCGTTTCATCATAGATCCTCCCTAAGCTCAAAAAACAGTAAATTTTAACCATTTCAGCCAGTTTGTGAGACCAGAGTGAGTAGCAGCAGCTGAGAGAGCAGCAGTGTACTTGTATTTAGCGTGTCACTTGCCACATCATCTGCCACAAGTTGTGGATTGTCCACTTGCCACGTCACCTGCCACGTCACCTGGCCACATCACCTGGCCACGTCACCTGGCCACGTCACCTGCCACAAGTTGTGGATTGTCCACTTGCCACGTCACCTGGCCACATCACGTGCCACGTCACCTGCCACAAGTTGTGGATTGTCCACTTGCCACGTTACCTGGCCACGTCACCTGGCCATGTTACCTGCCACGTCATCTAGCCACGTCACCTGCCACAAGTTGTGGATTGTCCACTTTCCACGTCACCTGGCCACATCACGTGCCACGTCACCTGCCACAAGTTGTGAATTGTCCACTTGCCATGTCACCTGCCACGTCACCTGGCCACGTCACCTGCCACAAGTTGTGGATTGTCCACTTGCCACGTCACCTGGCCACGTCACCTGGCCACGTTACCTGCCACGTCACCTGGCCACGTCACCTGCCACGTCACCTGGCCACGTCACCTGCCACAAGCTGTGGATTGTCCACTTGCCACGTCACCTGGCCACGTCACCTGGCCACATCACCTGACACAAGCTGTGGATTGTCCACTTGCCACGTTACCTGCCACAAGTTGTGGATTGTCCACAATGCAATGCAAGCAATTACAGTTTTCTTTTATATTTTTTAATAGTTTTTCATCATTTGCCATCATTTTTGAGATTTCTAATGTTAAAAAATAGGTCACCTTTAAAAACGCTTATAAACGCAAACGCAGCAAAACGCCGGTACCGCGTTTAGCCGCGTTTAGCCGCGTTTAGCAGCGTTTAGCGTCTGAAACGTGGAAAACTTTTGCGTCTGAACCCATTTTTTTGCTTCTGGAAAAACGAGGCTAAACGCAACTGCTTGTAAACGCCAAAAAACGAGAGTGTGTGCATGGACACATAGGATAACATTGAATGGGTTCAGGAGCAGTTGAAAAAAGCGTCCAACTGCCTCTGAACGCGCGTTCAACAGCAAATAACAGCGTCTCGTGTGCATGGGGCCTAACTTGTACTGGCAAAGAAGCTTCAGTAAAGTTCTGTTAACTGTTAATTGACTGGTGTGAAGTATTTTCAAAGGGGTACATGGAGGTACATGGCATATCCAAAGAACTGGGATTGTAACACACAAGGGGATGAAGAGGAAGAGGAATCGTTCCACCATTCAAGGGTTAACAATACAGAGGAGCTGGCAAAAAGTCAAATCTAACATGCAATGGGTAACCAGGACTGGTGGGAACGCAATAACAGCCAGCTAGCGTGAGAGTGGTGCTGGGCATGGGTGACGGAGTCCTCTGCTTAGCGATGGGATTGGTATACTGACTCCCTCCCTAGCAGTCAGTGCCCCTAGAGTATCCAGGACCGAACCCATGGCACAGAGAACCTACGGACCTAGCTGGAGGTACGGGAGAGTTAAAAAGTTAACGTGGTCTGCAGGCAGAGGTCCGCACTTTGTGCACGGCGGGACCACCACATTGTCACTGGGAGTGAGGTGACGATTGAAGATGCCTCAAGTTTAATGTGTATCTGTGTAAGGTGAATGGCTCACTTCTAAGTATGGAGTGCCACCTCAGTGCTGATTAGGGATGAGCTTCGTGTTCGAGTCGAACATACATTCGACTCGAACATCGGCTGTTCGATCGTTCGACGAAGATCGAACGATTTGGGCCGTTCGCGCCAAATTCGAGTGACGCGAACGGCCCACAATGCACTACGCCATCGCAGTGTCATCCAGGCGCTGTGATTGGCCAAGCATGCACTGTGACCCCGCATGCTTGGCCAATCACAGCGCCGGCAGCGAGGAGAGCAATGATTGGCCACAGGCAGGATGCCTGTGGCCAATTATTGCTGAGGGTGTTTAGTACACGCCCCACACTATAAAAGGCCGCCAGCACGGCGGCCTAGTGTAGTGTGTTCCGGAGCAGGGATAGAGCAGCATAGGCAGGGACAGTGACTGTTATTTCTTTCTTGCTTAACCTGGATTCCTTTAGTTTAGGGAAAGAGAAGGATAGGTAGGGAGAGTGTCAGTGTGTTTTGTGCTTGTGCTATAGTGTGCTTAAAAAAAACATTTATTCTAGGGACAGAAAACTGTAGGTAGGGAGAGTGTCAGTTTCTTTCACTCTGCAAGTCCTTGTTTCCAGGGACCTGGAAGGACAGTGAGTGAATTGTCCTTGTGCTATATTGTGCTTAAAAAAAACATTTATTCTAGGGACAGAAAACTGTAGGTAGGGAGAGTGTCAGTTTCTTTCACTCTGCAAGTCCTTGTTTCCAGGGACCTGGAAGGACAGTGAGTGAATTGTCCTTGTGCTATATTGTGCTTAAAAAAAACATTTATTCTAGGGACAGAAAACTGTAGGTAGGGAGAGTGTCAGTTTATTTCACTCTGCAAGTCCTTGTTTCCAGGGACCTGGAAGGACAGTGAGTGAATTGTCCTTGTGCTATATTGTGCTTAAAAAAACATTTTTTCTAGGGACAGAAAACTGTAGGTAGGGAGAGTGTCAGTTTCTTTCACTCTGCAAGTCCTTGTTTCCAGGGACCTGGAAGGACAGTGAGTGAATTGTCCTTGTGCTATATTGTGCTTAAAAAAAACATTTTTTCTAGGGACAGAAAACTGTAGGTAGGGAGAGTGTCAGTTTATTTCACTCTGCAAGTCCTTGTTTCCAGGGACCTGGAAGGACAGTGACTGAATTGTCCTTGTGCTATATTGTGCTTAAAAAAAACATTTTTTCTAGGGACAGAAAACTGTAGGTAGGGAGAGTGTTTTTTTTCTTTCACTCTGCAAGTCCTTGTTTCCAGGGACCTGGAAGGACAGTGAGTGAATTGTCCTTGTGCTATATTGTGCTTAAAAAAAACATTTATTCTAGGGACAGAAAACTGTAGGTAGGGAGAGTGTCAGTTTATTTCACTCTGCAAGTCCTTGTTTCCAGGGACCTGGAAGGACAGTGAGTGAATTGTCCTTGTGCTATATTGTGCTTAAAAAAAACATTTTTTCTAGGGACAGAAAACTGTAGGTAGGGAGAGTGTTTTTTTTCTTTCACTCTGCAAGTCCTTGTTTCCAGGGACCTGGAAGGACAGTGAGTGAATTGTCCTTGTGCTATATTGTGCTTAAAAAAAACATTTTTTCTAGGGACAGAAAACTGTAGGTAGGGAGAGTGTTTTTTTTTCTTTCACTCTGCAAGTCCTTGTTTCCAGGGACCTGGAAGGACAGTGAGTGAATTGTCCTTGTGCTATATTGTGCTTAAAAAAAACATTTATTCTAGGGACAGAAAACTGTAGGTAGGGAGAGTGTCAGTTTATTTCACTCTGCAAGTCCTTGTTTCCAGGAACCTGGAAGGACAGTGAGTGAATTGTCCTTGTGCTATATTGTGCTTAAAAAAAACATTTTTTCTAGGGACAGAAAACTGTAGGTAGGGAGAGTGTTTTTTTTCTTTCACTCTGCAAGTCCTTGTTTCCAGGGACCTGGAAGGACAGTGAGTGAATTGTCCTTGTGCTATATTGTGCTTAAAAAAAACATTTTTTCTAGGGACAGAAAACTGTAGGTAGGGAGAGTGTCAGTTTATTTCACTCTGCAAGTCCTTGTTTCCAGGGACCTGGAAGGACAGTGAGTGAATTGTCCTTGTGCTATATTGTGCTTAAAAAAAACATTTTTTCTAGGGACAGAAAACTGTAGGTAGGGAGAGTGTCAGTTTATTTCACTCTGCAAGTCCTTGTTTCCAGGGACCTGGAAGGACAGTGAGTGAATTGTCCTTGTGCTATATTGTGCTTAAAAAAAACATTTTTTCTAGGGACAGAAAACTGTAGGTAGGGAGAGTGTTTTTTTTCTTTCACTCTGCAAGTCCTTGTTTCCAGGGACCTGGAAGGACAGTGAGTGAATTGTCCTTGTGCTATATTGTGCTTAAAAAAAACATTTATTCTAGGGACAGAAAACTGTAGGTAGGGAGAGTGTTTTTTTTCTTTCACTCTGCAAGTCCTTGTTTCCAGGGACCTGGAAGGACAGTGAGTGAATTGTCCTTGTGCTATATTGTGCTTAAAAAAAACATTTTTTCTAGGGACAGAAAACTGTAGGTAGGGAGAGTGTCAGTTTATTTCACTCTGCAAGTCCTTGTTTCCAGGGACCTGGAAGGACAGTGAGTGAATTGTCCTTGTGCTATATTGTGCTTAAAAAAAACATTTTTTCTAGGGACAGAAAACTGTAGGTAGGGAGAGTGTTTTTTTTCTTTCACTCTGCAAGTCCTTGTTTCCAGGGACCTGGAAGGACAGTGAGTGAATTGTCCTTGTGCTATATTGTGCTTAAAAAAAACATTTATTCTAGGGACAGAAAACTGTAGGTAGGGAGAGTGTCAGTTTATTTCACTCTGCAAGTCCTTGTTTCCAGGGACCTGGAAGGACAGTGAGTGAATTGTCCTTGTGCTATATTGTGCTTAAAAAAAACATTTTTTCTAGGGACAGAAAACTGTAGGTAGGGAGAGTTTTTTTTTTCTTTCACTCTGCAAGTCCTTGTTTCCAGGGACCTGGAAGGACAGTGAGTGAATTGTCCTTGTGCTATATTGTGCTTAAAAAAAACATTTTTTCTAGGGACAGAAAACTGTAGGTAGGGAGAGTGTCAGTTTCTTTCACTCTGCAAGTCCTTGTTTCCAGGGACCTGGAAGGACAGTGAGTGAATTGTCCTTGTGCTATATTGTGCTTAAAAAAAACATTTTTTCTAGGGACAGAAAACTGTAGGTAGGGAGAGTGTTTTTTTTCTTTCACTCTGCAAGTCCTTGTTTCCAGGGACCTGGAAGGACAGTGAGTGAATTGTCCTTGTGCTATATTGTGCTTAAAAAAAACATTTTTTCTAGGGACAGAAAACTGTAGGTAGGGAGAGTGTTTTTTTTCTTTCACTCTGCAAGTCCTTGTTTCCAGGGACCTGGAAGGACAGTGAGTGAATTGTCCTTGTGCTATATTGTGCTTAAAAAAAACATTTTTTCTAGGGACAGAAAACTGTAGGTAGGGAGAGTGTCAGTTTATTTCACTCTGCAAGTCCTTGTTTCCAGGGACCTGGAAGGACAGTGAGTGAATTGTCCTTGTGCTATATTGTGCTTAAAAAAAACATTTTTTCTAGGGACAGAAAACTGTAGGTAGGGAGAGTGTCAGTTTATTTCACTCTGCAAGTCCTTGTTTCCAGGGACCTGGAAGGACAGTGAGTGAATTGTCCTTGTGCTATATTGTGCTTAAAAAAAACATTTTTTCTAGGGACAGAAAACTGTAGGTAGGGAGAGTGTTTTTTTTCTTTCACTCTGCAAGTCCTTGTTTCCAGGGACCTGGAAGGACAGTGAGTGAATTGTCCTTGTGCTATATTGTGCTTAAAAAAAACATTTATTCTAGGGACAGAAAACTGTAGGTAGGGAGAGTGTTTTTTTTCTTTCACTCTGCAAGTCCTTGTTTCCAGGGACCTGGAAGGACAGTGAGTGAATTGTCCTTGTGCTATATTGTGCTTAAAAAAAACATTTTTTCTAGGGACAGAAAACTGTAGGTAGGGAGAGTGTCAGTTTATTTCACTCTGCAAGTCCTTGTTTCCAGGGACCTGGAAGGACAGTGAGTGAATTGTCCTTGTGCTATATTGTGCTTAAAAAAAACATTTTTTCTAGGGACAGAAAACTGTAGGTAGGGAGAGTGTTTTTTTTCTTTCACTCTGCAAGTCCTTGTTTCCAGGGACCTGGAAGGACAGTGAGTGAATTGTCCTTGTGCTATATTGTGCTTAAAAAAAACATTTATTCTAGGGACAGAAAACTGTAGGTAGGGAGAGTGTTTTTTTTCTTTCACTCTGCAAGTCCTTGTTTCCAGGGACCTGGAAGGACAGTGAGTGAATTGTCCTTGTGCTATATTGTGCTTAAAAAAAACATTTTTTCTAGGGACAGAAAACTGTAGGTAGGGAGAGTGTCAGTTTCTTTCACTCTGCAAGTCCTTGTTTCCAGGGACCTGGAAGGACAGTGAGTGAATTGTCCTTGTGCTATATTGTGCTTAAAAAAAACATTTTTTCTAGGGACAGAAAACTGTAGGTAGGGAGAGTGTTTTTTTTCTTTCACTCTGCAAGTCCTTGTTTCCAGGGACCTGGAAGGACAGTGAGTGAATTGTCCTTGTGCTATATTGTGCTTAAAAAAACATTTTTTCTAGGGACAGAAAACTGTAGGTAGGGAGAGTGTCAGTTTATTTCACTCTGCAAGTCCTTGTTTCCAGGGACCTGGAAGGACAGTGAGTGAATTGTCCTTGTGCTATATTGTGCTTAAAAAAAACATTTTTTCTAGGGACAGAAAACTGTAGGTAGGGAGAGTGTTTTTTTTCTTTCACTCTGCAAGTCCTTGTTTCCAGGGACCTGGAAGGACAGTGAGTGAATTGTCCTTGTGCTATATTGTGCTTAAAAAAAACATTTTTTCTAGGGACAGAAAACTGTAGGTAGGGAGAGTGTCAGTTTCTTTCACTCTGCAAGTCCTTGTTTCCAGGGACCTGGAAGGACAGTGAGTGAATTGTCCTTGTGCTATATTGTGCTTAAAAAAAACATTTTTTCTAGGGACAGAAAACTGTAGGTAGGGAGAGTGTTTTTTTTCTTTCACTCTGCAAGTCCTTGTTTCCAGGGACCTGGAAGGACAGTGAGTGAATTGTCCTTGTGCTATATTGTGCTTAAAAAAAAACATTTTTTCTAGGGACAGAAAACTGTAGGTAGGGAGAGTGTCAGTTTCTTTCACTCTGCAAGTCCTTGTTTCCAGGGACCTGGAAGGACAGTGAGTGAATTCTCCTTGTGCTAAATTGTGCTTAAAAAAAATATTTTTTCTAGGGACAGAAAACTGTAGGTAGGGAGAGTGTCAGTTTCTTTCACTGTGAAAGTCCTTGTTTCAAGGGACAGAGAAGGACACCTGAAGGTAGCCCTTATTGCTTTTTTCCCATCTCCCTGCAGGCCATCTATTAGAATGTCTGGAAGGCAAACAAGGAGAGGCAGACAGTCAGGAGGCAATAAAAGAGGGCAAGCAGGCTCTGTGTCTGGGGGCAACAGTGCTGGTCGTGGACGCGGTGCATTGTCATCAGCACATGGCCATGGGACACGCTTGTCCTTCTTTTCGGCAGCTGGACATGTTGAGCCACATCATGCCGAAGACTTGGTAGAGTGGATGACCAAGCCCTCCTCCTCCTCCTCATCCTCTCTCACCCAGGCTCAGGGTACTGGAAAAGCAGCTGCCAAAGCGTCGTCTTCCCTGGTATCAATGTCAGACTCATCATCAGTCACTCCTTCCCTAGACCCACCATGTCCTCCTCCTGAGGAGTCCCCCGAACTGTTTCAGCACAGTGTTGGGTACATGCTCCAGGAGGATGCCCAGCGTTTCGAAGGGTCTGATGATGAAACCCAGCTAGAGGAAGGCAGTAGCGTGAGAGCAGACAGAGGGGATGCTCAAGAAGGACACCAATCTGGCAGTCATGTTCCAGCAGCTGCAGCATACTGCCAGATTGGCTCCAGTGATGAGGAGGGAGGTGATGATGAGGTCACTGACTCCACGTGGGTGCCTAATAGGAGAGAGGAGGAGGAGGAGGATGAGGAGGAGGCACATCTCCAACGAGGCAGGATGCCCTTTGGTGGCCAGCGTAAGGGCAGTACACCGACGGAATCACACCGCAGAGCTCCGCCTGTGCAGGGCGCTGCCTCTGCCCGTCATTCAAAAAGTTCTTTGGTGTGGGCCTTTTTTGAGGCTAGTGCATCAGATCGCACAGCTGCTGTTTGCAACATATGTCTCAAGCGTATATCGCGTGGCCAAAACATCAGCCGCTTGGGTACCACATGCCTGACCAGACATATGTTGACCTGCCATGCAGCTCGTTGGCAAGCCTACCTCAAAGACCCACACCAAAGAACAAAGCGGACCTCTCCTTGCACCGCATCAGCTGGGATCTCCAACCCCACTATAACTTCAGTCCTCTCTGAAACATGCACTGAGAGGAATGAAGGTGTAGAATTAGGTGTGTCACAGCCAAGTACTTGCGGCCACTCTGCTAGCAGTACACCGACGTCCGATTCTAGCAGGCAAATTTCCCTGCCCCAGCTGCTGGACCGTCAAAAGAAGTTCACTCCCAGCCATCCACATGCCCAGCGGTTGAATGCTAGCTTGGCTAAATTGCTAGCGCTTCAACTGCTGCCTTTTCAGTTGGTAGACTCGGCCCCCTTCCGTGAGTTTGTGCAATGTGCGGTTCCTCAGTGGCAGGTTCCCACATGCCACTTTTTCTCACGGAAGGCTATTCCGGCTCTCTACCGGCATGTGGAAGGCAATGTCTTGGCCTCGCTGGACAGGGCGGTCAGCGGTAAGGTGCATATTACCGCTGACTCATGGTCCAGCAGGCATGGACAGGGACGTTACCTTTCTTTCACGGCCCATTGGGTCACTCTTTTGGCAGCTGGGAAGGATTCAGGACAAGGTGCAGTAGTGTTGGAGGTTGTCACACTGCCACGCCTCCAAAATGCTACTACTGGTTGTGACACACCTCTCTCCTCCACCCCCTCCTCTTCTTCTTCCTCCATGGCCTCTTCCTGTGGTTTGTCCTATGAACCAGCGGTGCTCCGTAGCCGTTCACGGGGCTACGCAAGTACGCAGGCAAAAAGATGCCATGCCGTGCTTGCGCTGGTGTGTTTGGGGGACAGAAGCCACACTGGGGCAGAGGTCCTGTCTGCTCTGCAGGGCCAGGCCGAGAGGTGGTTGACGCCACGCCAGCTTAAGCCAGGAATGGTGGTTTGCGACAATGGCACCAACCTCCTCTCCGCCCTCCGACAGGGACAACTGACCCATGTGCCCTGTGTGGCTCACGTCCTTAACCTGGTGGTGCAGCGGTTCTTGGGCAGGTACCCGGGCTTACAGGATGTCCTGAGGCAGGCCAGGAAAGTCTGTGTGCATTTCCGCAGATCTTATAATGCCAGTGCTCGCCTGGCTGAGCTGCAAAAGGAGTTGAACCTGCCCAAGAACCGCCTTATATGTGACATGCCCACCAGGTGGAACTCAACGTTGGCCATGCTGCAGCGGCTGCACACGCAGCAGAGGGCCATCAATGAGTACCTGTGCGACTACGGCACCAGGACAGGGTCAGGGGAGCTTGGTTTTTTTTCTCCACGCCAGTGGGGCATGATCAGGGATGCATGCACTGTCCTGGCACCATTTGAGGAGGCCACGAGGATGGTGAGCAGTGACAGTGCATGCATCAGTGACACTGTACCTCTTGTCCACCTGTTGGAGCACACGCTGCGTGGAATAATGGACAGGGCACTTGAGGCAGAACAGAGGCAGGAAGAGGAGGACTTCCTTGCCTCTCAAGGCCCCCTTTACCCAGACAGTGTTCCTTCTGTCCCACCCATCGCACAGGAAGAGGAGGAGGAGGAGGAGGAGGAGGATTGTGTCAGCATGGAGGTGGAGGCTGGCACTCAGCATCATCAGCAGCAGTCTTTTAGGGATGATTTACAGTCCCAAGAAACCAGTGGACTTGTACGTGGCTGGGAGGAGGTGGCTGCGGATCATGTCGTCCTTAGTGACCCAGAGGACTCCGGAGCGAATGCCTCAGCAAACCTACGCTGCATGGCCTCCCTGATCCTGCAAAGTCTGCGGAAGGATCCTCGTATTCTTCGGATCAAGGAGAGGGACCATTACTGGCTGGCCACTCTCCTTGATCCACGGTAAAAGGGTAAGGTTGCGGACCTTATGTTACCGTCGCAGAGGGAGCAGAGGATGAGACAACTCCGGGAGGCCTTGCAGAAAGGTCTGTGCAACGCGTTCCCAGAGACTGGGAGGTTGCAAACTCCTGGTCCTGGACAACGAGTTGCTGAGGCTTCGGCCAGTCAAAGAAGGAGCGGTGGGGAAGGTGGCCGTCTGACCGATGCGTTCAGACAATTCTTTAGTCCGCAGCCCCAAAGTATGATCGGTTCCAGCAACCATCGCCAGCGTCTGATAAACATGGTGCAGGAATATCTAGGGGCAAGGTCAGACTTGGACACCTTCCCCACCGAAAATCCTCTGGCTTACTGGGTCTTGAGGATGGATCACTGGCCAGAGCTTGCACAGTATGCAATTGAGCTACTGGCCTGTCCTGCATCCAGCGTTCTTTCGGAACGCACATTCAGTGCTGCTGGAGGATTTGTCACGGATCACAGGGTGCGCCTGTCCACCGACTCGGTTGATCGACTGACTTTCATCAAGATGAACCAGTCTTGGATCACCACCAGCTACCACACACCTGATGCTGATATAACAGACTAATTGATTTTAACATGTCACATCCCTTCAAGACTGATGCTGATGCTGAGTGCCTGTGCTGTTATGTTGACTGGCTATCCTCCTCCTCCGAGTCCTCAATGATACGATTGATGATGATAGCTTGGAAGATCATTTTTGTTTATGGGTGCCGCCACCAGTGCCTAACGCCCAATTTTTCAGCCCCTGTTTAACAGGGGCGTGTAATTACAATTTTTGAAGCAATACTTTGCAACAGGGCTCATTGCTGTGCTCCAAGTACAGTATCTGTGAGGAGTTGCAGTGTTGTGCCACCAGTGCCTAAGGCCCAATTTTTCAGCCCCTGTTTAACAGGGGCGTGTAATTACAATTTTTGAAGCAATACTTTGCAACAGGGCTCATTGCTGTGCTCCAAGTACAGTATCTGTGAGGGGTTGCAGTGTTGTGCCACCAGTGCCTAAGGCCCAATTTTTCAGCCCCTGTTTAACAGGGGCGTGTAATTACAATTTTTGAAGCAATACTTTGCAACAGGGCTCATTGCTGTGCTCCAAGTACAGTATCTGTGAGGGGTTGCAGTGTTGTGCCACCAGTGCCTAAGGCCCAATTTTTCAGCCCCTGTTCAACAGGGGCATGTAATTACAATTCTTGATCTAATAATTCACAGCAGGGCCCATTGCTGCACCCACCAAGAGTAACTGTCAGGGCTTACAGTGTTGTGGCACCAGCACCACCATCAAAGGCCCAATTTTTACTACCACTGTTCAACAATTATATGTAATTAAAATTCCTGATATAATAGTTGACAGCAGGGCGTTCCAGCACCAACCAAGAGTAACTGTGAGTGCTTACAGTGTTGTGCCAACACCAACAACTAAGGGGCCTATTTCTGCAGAGTATATACGGCAGGTCCCTACTTTCAAACATCCAACTTACAAACGACTCCTACTTGCAAACGCAAGAAGACAACAGGAAGTGAGAGGAAATCTACCACTAGGAAGGAAAATTCTCTCCTGTAAGAATAAATATGGGAGAAAGGTGTCTCCTCTGTACTGATGCTTTATCAGCAATCCTTGTTTCAAGAAAAACACCACATTTCAAAAACAGTTGTCATTGGGACGCAAAGTGAGGTGAAATGTTCTGAACAGGGGCACAGACAGCAAAACAAATGTTACAGGGGTGATAACCCTTCCCTATGTTTTCCAAAAAGCTTAAAAATAGATTTTTTGGCTGGAGCTACACTTAAACAATGTACCTGTTCAAAATTACAAACAGATTCTACATAAGAACAAACCTACAGTCCCTGTCTTGTATGCACCGCCTGTATAGGGCTGTTCAGAGTATATAGGGCCTTTTTTATTTTATGTGCGGGGTTCCCCTTAATATCCATACAAGACCCAAAGGGGCTGGTAATGGGCTGGGGTAGGGGGGGGGTCATGGGGTAGCTATGCCATTTTTCTTAAAGAATTTCATCCATATTACCGGGACCAGACATTACATTAAAGCCGCAAGCAGTTTTAAATGGCTTTTTTTTCCTTTAGAAGTGTCATTTTGTGCAGGGACAGTTCTAAACACGGGAAACACGTGGCACTTCACAGGCATACTTTAGACACCCCCCAGGTACGATATTTAAAGGAATATTTGACTTTTTTTTTTTCACTTTATGCATCATTAAAATGACTGCTCCCGAAAAACGACCGTTTTTAAAACTTCTTTTTGCATTGATACATGTCCCCTGGTGCAGAACCCGGGTTCCCAAACCCTTTTTAGGACAATAACATGCATAATAGTTGTTATAATTAGCACTTTAGAATTCGAACGTTCGCATCCATTCTATTTAATAGGGTTCTAATGTTCGTTCGAACTTTCGGCCCGTTCGCGGGTTCTGGTGCGAACCGAACCCGGGGGTGTTCGGCTCATCACTAGTGCTGATTAACGCATGACCACGACCTCGTCTGGTCCCAGGCATTAATGAGCGATTTCACAGAAAGAGTCCTTATCTATGTGGTGAGTAGCTACACATGTAAATTAAAATTTACTTACATTTAATATTAAGAGTAATTATTTGAACAGATGTTTCATTATTAGGAAAAGTAGCTGTACATTCTAGAACTGTCTTGTCATCTGTATAGGAAGCAGTATAGGTCATTATGGACTCCATCCTCCACTTTCCTAGAACATGCAAATCTTTATGATCCTCCATTATGGGATGACCAGTGATGGACCGTGTAAGAGTCGGGGGATGGGAGGGACAGGTGTGATTTACAGCACAGGAGATGATCACCGTCTTCTTGTCTTCCAGATTTTCAGTTCCTGATATTGATGGTTCTGGTGGTCTGCCTGAAATCAGAAAAAGAAACATTTTATCTGAGAAATAAATCCTTGTGATATAAATTTGACTTTTATAGGTTCCTTCTACCAATCACGAAAAAAAAAGGGTTCTAGTCCTGCGCTCTTCAATCTGATCAACCATTGATTGGATGAGGTTCAGTGGGTTCAGCTGCTCTCCCAACAAAAACTGTTAACAAGGTCTGTGCTGCAATCTGTAACGGAAGATAGGAAGGGGAAAAGACAATTGAAGAGCTCCTCTAGTGTAAAACCTCTTTTATTTTGACACAATAAGAAAAAATATTAAAATGCGCTCATACAGTTCCAGTGAACACCACGCCTGTCACAGTTGAAATAGAGCTCATGTGATCCCATCCACCAAGCTGAATGGCTGCTCCACAATGTGCGCTGCCTGCAGCCTGGGGCTCTGAGCAAAGGGCGGCTGCGGGACTCAGGAAGGAGACACTGTGGTGGTGCGGTGCAGAACCGAGGCGGCTGAAAATGCCGGACCAATGTGCCGAGGAGGTCACAGAACACAAGTCCGTGTACTCCAAGTTGTTTTGGATATTGCAACGCGTTTCTGTGGGTGTGGCCTCCTTCTTCAGGCTGCAGGCAGTAGCACTTTGTGAGTGCATCAAAATATTTTTTTCTTATTGAGTCAAAATAAAGGAGGTTTTACACTAGGGGAGCGCTTCCCCTGTCTTTTCCCCTTCCTTTCCAACTTAAACCAACCTCTATGTCACCACCATGTCCTGCTGTCACATAGGGGCCAGTGGAAGGAAGCACAGAGTGCAGAGGGGGATTAATAAACCTTCACAGCCAGAATTTCTAATTTTATGACAGGTTCACCTTAACAACACATGAACTCTCTTTCTTCTATCCTTACAGTGTCACTTTAAGTAAGGGTGGCTTTGTGAACCTGAAACCTGAATGAAGCTTTTGCATTGTTGTCTGTGTTGAATACTATTAAATACGTACCTGTCACATACACTGAAACATATCTACTTTTGAGTTTATAGGAATTGATATCAATATTTATTCCTGGATAATAATCTTCTGTTTTTTCCACATCGATGATCTTTATGGAGCAATTATTTTCTGTATTCCCAGTAAGAAATGTCCGCCTTTTATATTCATCGGCCACATCACTCGGGGTTTTATTGTTGAAGATTTTGGCTTGATCACTTTTTGAGTACCAGAAGAAATTATAATCTTTAGTATCTTCAGGATGGGTGAATGTGCAGGGAATGTCCACACAGGAACCTTTTACAGCAAAAATAGTGTATGAGAATGTAAACTGCCAGTCCTCACATGATCCGTCTTCAGAGCAACCTGAGAGAAGAAACATTTTTGAAAATATATATACTGTATATATGTTCCATCAAAACATATCCAATTCATCTACTGTAAGTGGTAGAAGTGAGCAAACTTCCAATCTCAGTCTACTACAAATTGCCTGCCTATGAATGGAAGACCATGGAGATACTATAAAATCTGAGAAGCTCATTATATAATAAAGGGTATTTGTCATTGTATAATGCTGTGGTCATCAACCCTGTTCTCAGGGCCCACTAACAGACCAGGTTTTATGTATTTCCTTGGGGAGATGCAGACTAGAATACTAGAATACTAGACAACACTGCAAGACTAGAATACTGCAATCACTGAGCAGCAAATGATATCACCTGTGATGTATTTCAGTTATCTTGCAAACCTGCCCTGTTAGTGGGCCCTGAGGACAGGGTTGATGACCACTGGTATAATGGACTTTTGGGGTGCTGAAGGAACACGTAGTCAAAAGTTATATTAGAGGGGATTTACCCAATAACTTTTATTGATATACAGTTAGAAATTAGCTATACAAATATCCACACCTATGTTGTATGGATATTTATATATATAATTTTTTTAACTGTATATCAATAAACATTATTTGGTAAATCCCTTTTGATAAAACCTTTGACTACATGTATTTTCAGCACTGTGAAAGTCTATCATACAATAACAAATACTTTCTGTAATAATGCAGGATGTTGGTGCTAGTGTAAAAGTCCAATACAATCCCTTCATTTTCATTGGATAAAGGATTCCTGTGCATGACATCCTATATTTCTAAAATAAAAATATATAAAGAAGGAGGTAAATAGAACATTAACAAAGAAAAACTGAACCAATTGGAGAGACAGATTTAGAAGATAAGCCCCATAGCTCCCAATTGTCCTCCAATTGTTGTACTTATTTAGAAATGAAATTCAGCCTCAGAACTGTCACAGAACCTAGAATACCTAAGGTGCAATTTTTAAAAGACAAATAATAAAATGGGAAAATCCTGCACTAAAATGAGTGCACACATATCACAATATACCGTAATCAAAACAGCTGTACTCACTATTACCAACACAAAAAATATAAAATAACACAAATGCACTTAAATAAGTGTTGTACTTTGAAAAAAATTGTTAATACAAAATATATTGACAAGATAGTGTCAACAATTCAGATTGGAATTCGAACATTGGAATTATATATGTACTGTATATACTCGAGTATAAGCCGAGTTTTTCAGCACATTTTTTTGTGCTGAAAATGCCCCCCCTCGGCTTATACTCGAGTCACCTTTTTGTGCCTGATCTCCCGGAATTTGCGGCCCACCGTAAACTTGGCACACATGTAGCCCCACTCTTTCTTGACAAGTGTGCAAAGTTTGTTGTCCGGGGGACCTACGGCGAGGGAGCATCAATTTTTCAAAGCCGGGCACCCCTTCCATAGACTCCAATGTTAAACGGTAATTTCTCCGGTGATTTTGGATTTTGGAGACCCGGTACTGGCCGGTCTTAGGTCTCCTGGACCCGAAACTTGGCACACATGTAGCCCCATTCGTCCTCTACAAGTGTGCAAAGTTTTTTATGTGGGAGACCTACGGCCGGGGAGCATTGATTTTTCAAAGCCAGGCAGCACTTCCATAGACTCTTATGTTAAACTTCAGTCTAGTCATGGACACAGTGAGGCATGGGCACAGTGAGGCATGGGCACAGTGAGGCATGGACACAGTGAGGCATGGACACAGTGAGGCATGGACACAGTGAGGCATGGGCACAGTGAGGCATGGACACAGTGAGGCATGGACACAGTGAGGCATGGACACAGTGAGGCATGGACACAGTGAGGCATGGACACAATGAGGCATGCACATGGACACAGTGAGGCATGCAGATGGACATTCTAGGCTTATACTCGTGTCAATATGTTTTCCCATTTTTTTGTGGTAAAATTAGGTGCCTCGGCTTATATTCGGGTCGGCTTATACTCGAGTATATACGGTATATAAAGTTTCCGTTAACTATGTCACCAAAGTCTCTGAAAAAAAGAAGAAAGAAGAAAGAAGTGCATCCAGAGAAAAGACGGTGTCTCCAAATCATGAGGTAAAATTCCTCTTTACAGACGTGTACCAGCTTGTCACAAAAAACACGTTGCCTTCAGTTATACTTTAACAATTTTTTTAAACATCTTTACCTGTGACTTTGACTTTGATACTCCGTTTCTCATTAAGGTCATAGGAATTTATCTCTTTATTTATTCCTGGATAAAACCATTCTGTCTTTGTCACATCGTTGATTCTCAGTGAGCAGCTGTTTGTTCCGTTATCAACAAGAGTTGTCCGTCCTTTGTACTCTTCTATAACCTGAGAGGGGTCTTTACTATTGAAGATCTGGGGGTATCCTTTAAGTTGATACCTATACCAAATCAGATTGACCTCACTGTAGTCTATCGGAGCAGTGAATGTGCAGGGAATGGTCACATCAGAATTCTTCAGTGCTTTAATGGAGTCTGGAAATGAAAACTTCCATTTTCTTCTGCTCACATCTGATGACTCCACTATGAAAAACAAAAACAGAGATAATTCTGTGTAAAATATATCATAGACAATAGGGGACAAATCATGGAAGGTGACTATAGTCAAGTACATATAAGGTACATGGGTCTTTTATTTTATTTTTTTTGTTTCATGAAAGAGGATCATCTTGGGTAATTGAAAAAAGGAAGTGCATCTGTTTTATATTTGAATTCCCAGAGGAAGTCATGAGATTGTGACGAAACCGGTAGGAGACGCTTGATTGGCTGACGTGAAAGGTAGCAGGACGTGTTTTGGAGAGCAGACACAGGACGGAGTGAATGCCATGAACCAGGGCTGCAGATCCGGACTTCAGGCGACATTATCACCCCCCCAGTATACCAGTATACTAAAAACGCATTTTTATTATATAAATGTAAATGTATGTAATGCAATTAAAACTTTTTTAAAACGATATCACACTATTGCACACCTCTGTTGTTTTCCGCATGTGATATATATGAGGAAGTTATTGAAACACCAGGAGGAAGTAGTGGCTTTTGATCTGTGCTATTACCAGGAGGTGGAAGGGATCTGTGAACTGTATTTAAGCTAATAAGCCACCATAAGAATAAGGAAACACAGGAGGATCTTTCAAGCTGTTGATATTAACTACAGGCTTATTTATAAAGCCCTTAAAGTGGTTGTAAAGTCATTATTTTTACTTTTACCTACAGATAAGCCTATACTAAGGCTTACCTGTAGGTAAAAGAAATATCTCCTAAACCTTTACGGTTTAGGAGATATTCCCCTCGCAATGCGCCGCTGACAGCAGCGGCGCATGCGCACAGGGGATTCTCGGGCTGAAGGCTCGGCAGACGCCAAGCCTCGCCGGAATGAAGTCTCCCGTGCGCATGCGCGGGAGTGAGACATCTCGGTTCCAGCCACTCACAGCGCTGGAGCCGCGATACCCGGAAGACACGCCGAGGCAACATGTCATCTCCCTCGGCGTGGACCAGGTGAGTTACCGATGCCTCGTTCTAAGGTAAGTATTTCATAATAAGCTTGTATGCTGTGCATACAAGCTTATTATGCCTTTTCCTTTACAGGTGTAAAAAAAAAAAAAAAGGCAGCGGCTTTACAACCGCTTTAAGGTGAGGGTACACCTGGTGGAGGGAGTGTGCACATTGCATGAAGACACCATTATCACATGTTTTATGCTGCTATAATGGACTATTATTGTTTGTTATAATACATCATTAAGGGTTGTGGTGCAATACGCAGAGCACTTGCACTTTATTTTGGACGTTATATGCAAATTACACGGAGCACTTGCACTTATTTTGGACGTTACATATTATTTTTGTTTCATGGAATATATATATATATATATATATATATATATATATATATATGTAGCGGCCTCCTCACTCCCCTCTTTGCATCAGCTCATCTGTCTCTTGTCTAGGGGTACCTTAGAGGAGAGAGAGCGGGGTCACCACGCCAAGCCTTCACCGCAGATGTCTGTGCAGTGTAAGCAAAGTTCTTTCTTTATCTTCGGGTCAGTGTTGTGCACCTGGAGTTACCTTGAACAATGTCCGCCAAAAAAGAGCCCCACACCATTAAAGTCCAACACTCCTTTATTCTTCTCAAGTGAACAGTACAATCAGTTAGGCTCCCTTAAAGAACAGAACAGACAAGGAGGTGTGGATGCGAGTAGGCCCAGACACAATGAACTCTCCGCTTTCCTCCCTGAAAGAGGGTTGTGGTCTCCGAGCGGGGGTGGGGGGGTTTCCTTCCAGGCGGTCTCCGATGGGAGGCTCACAAGTCACTGGCAATCTGTCTTCAAGTGAGTAACTCCCCCCGGTCCATTACGCCTTCCGGATTCGAGTACCCAATCCCTGGGCTCCCTAGGACCTCTTTCCCTCGCGGAACTCAGTGTTGGGCACTGAGCTCCAGACCTCCATCCGAGTACCTCACCCCAGGCTAAAGGTGCCTGGGATGGAACACGATCTCCCAACGTCCTCTAGGCCTAGGCCGCCTAGAGGACCGACACGAACCACCGCCCTCAGGCTGAAGGTGCCTGGGACTCGAACCCGTGACAAAGATGGCCGGCCCCTTTATCCCCTCTCCCAGCAAGCACGGCAGGTTCCCCGCCCCACCATACCACTGCCGAGGGAGGACAAAAAGGAGACACGGCACACAGCAATGGTTCAACCCCAGCCCAGGGCGACAGCGCCACCTGCTGGGCTGTAGGGAACTGCACATCGCTGGTGTCTCTGCCAGTTTTAAATACACAGAAAAGTGTATACCCGCTACACTCTCCCCCTGGTGATTTGACACTGGTCCACAGTGTCTGGAGTAAACTATGCCTTCAACGGCTGACATAGCCCAGTCCAGAAACCAACTGTACAAAAGTAAAACTTTTTGAAAAACTTGATAAACTGGAGCAATTGTGTCTGAGCCCTAAATAAAAGGGAAGGGAAACAACAACATTTAACCATAACTTTTGAATCACATATTCATATTACACTTTTCCCCTCCCATCCTGACTAAGACCCACCCCATACTCAGTGGTCTTGATGGGATGCTCTCCTGCATAGGGAAAAGAAAGAAAATTAACACACATAACCCTGACACATGTATTCGTGTGAGAGAAAAGAAACTTCTCCGGGAAGAAATCCCTTTTCTCCAAAGAGTGAGTGTGTGAAAAGTGTTTAACGATGCGCAACACTGCCACCTGGTGACAGCATCGCTGTAACTGCACTCGTGGAACCTTTCTTCTTCTCTTGAGCCCTATCTACCCCAGAGTCCATGATCTCTTGCTGGAAAAGTGAAGAACAAAACAGGAACAGTCCTTCATTCCTCTGGGTAACAAGGACAACGGGCCCCAGAAAGTTCAGCAGCATACAACAAGAACAGAGTCTTTTCTCTCCTACAGGTAGAAACGGGGATGCGGCAGAACAAGTGGCTTCAAGTGCTGGTCCATGGTCTCCAGATGATATTCTACACCTTCCCCTTTCTTGCACCGGATCAGCATCTTGTCTGCATGGATGTGCCGTCCCAACATCCACTCTGCCTTGCAGTCCTTAAAACGCCTTGGGGGAGCATGCCAGGTACCTGCGGGCGTGTGGAACCTGAAGGTGGGTCCACACAAAGTCATTGTACCAGCGCTCCCGGCACACTTCCACCTCATAGAGCAACTTCTTGGACAAGTATGGATACTCCCATCCGTACTCTGTAGCAACCTTCTGGCCAAATAGGCGTTGTAGTCTCGCCAGAGGAGGCATAGTAGCTTTGTCCCCTTCGCCAGGTAAAACTATTGAGCCTGGGTGGCGAGGGACCTTGATCACATCTGGTCTGGGCATAGGTGCCCGCAACAGCAGTCTCTTTTCCCCAGTCTTAGGCGCAGGTGATACCGGGGATGTAGAGGCAGGCTGGGGACAGGACCCCTCTTCAGGCGCTGGTGCCTCCACCCGGGGTGTACTATCCCCTGTAGACATGGGTGGATCCCTGGTTCTGTGGGATGAGGCGAGAGGTACTTTGTCCCAGCCCTTTTCTGCAAACAGTTCGTCAATAGCAACGTCGTCTCCTCACTCCCCTCTTTGCATCAGCTCGTCTGTCTCTTGTCTAGGGGTACCTTAGAGGAGAGAGAGGGGGGTCACCACGCCAAGCCTTCACCGCAGATGTCTGTGCGGTGTAAGCAAAGTTCTTTCTTTACCTTCGGGTCAGTGTTGTGCACCTGGAGTTACCTTGAACAATGTCTGCCAGAAAAGAGCCCCACACCATTAAAGTCCAACACTCCTTTATTCTTCTCAAGTGAACAGCACAATCAGTTAGGCTCCCTTAAAGAACAGAACAGACAAGGAGGTGTGGATGCGAGTAGGCCCAGACACAATGAACTCTCCACTTTCCTCCCTGAAAGTGGGTTGTGGTCTCCGAGCGGGGGGGGGGTTTCCTTCCAGGCGGTCTCCGATGGGAGGCTCACCCGTCACTGGCAATCTGCTGCACCCGGTCTTCAAGTGAGTATCTCCCCCTGGTCCATTACGCCTTCCGGATTCGGGTACCCAATCCCTGGGTTCCCTAGGACCTCCTTCCCTCGCGAAACTCAGTGTTGGGCACTAAGCTCCAGACTTCCATCCGAGTACCTCACCCCAGGCTAAAGGTGCCTGGGATGGAACACGATCTCCCAACGTCCTCTAGGCCTAGGCCGCCTAGAGGACTGACACGAACCACCGCCCTCAGGCTGAAGGTGCCTGGGACTCGACCCCGTGACAAAGATGGCCAGCCCCTTTATCCCCTCTCCCAGCAAGCACGGCGGGTTCCCCGCCCCACCATACCGCTGCCGAGGGGGGACAAAAAGGAGACACGGCACACAGCAATGGTTCAACCCCAGCCCAGGGCGACAGCGCCACCTACTGGACTGAAGGGAACTGCACATCACTGGTGTCTCTGCCAGTTTTAAATACACAGAAAAGTGTATACCCGCTACACTCTCCCCCTGGTGATTTGACACTGGTCCCCAGTGTCTGGAGTAAACTATGCCTTCAACGGCTGACATAGCCCAGTCCAGAAACCAACTATACAAAAATAAAACTTTTTAAAAAACTTGATAAACTGGAGCAATTGTGTCTGAGCCCTAAATAAAAGGGAAGGGAAACAACAACATTTAACCATAACTTTTGAATCACATATTCATATTACACTTTTCCCCTCCCATCCTTACTAAGACCCACCCCATACTCAGTGGTCTTGATGGGATGCTCTCCTGCATAGGGAAAATTAACACACATAACCCTGACACATGTATTCGTGTGAGAGAAAAGAAACTTCTCCGGGAAGAAATCCCTTTTCTCCAAAGAGTGAGTGTGTGAAAAGAGTCCACGTGGCAAGGGACCTTGATCACATCTGGTCTGGGCATAGGTGCCCGCAACAGCAGTCTTCTTTCCCCGGTCTTAGGCGCAGGTGATACCAGGGATGTAGAGGCAGGCTGGGGACAGGACCCCTCTTCAGGCCCTGGTGACTCCACCCAGGGACATGGGTGGATCCCTGGTTCTGCGGGATGAGGCGAGAGGTACTTTGTCCCAGCCCTTTTCTGCAACGGGTCGTCAATAGCAACGTCGTCTCCCATATCCGAGAGTGACTCCAGGTCAGAGGTGTCACACTCCTCCGCGGGCAGGTACCCTTTAGTGGAGACTGAGTTTTCACCTCTTCCCACACACCAAATCTCTCCGCCCGGCTTACCTCGGCCTTTACTTGAAGCGAGACGTCCGGGACTCCTGCCGACGGATCCATCCGGGCCGGGCGTAAGCGGGCGAGATGGTCCACTACAACCGCTGGTCGGGGCTACCATACTGGTCTTTCTCTTCGGTGGTGGACGCTGTGAGACAGTGGTGACCGAGTCAGCATCCTCGGATTTCTCCCGTTGAGTTTTCACGACCTCCTCCGAGGTCGCTGCAGTGTGCGCAGGGATGGCTGTCAAAGCAGTGATTCCTCCTCTCTGAGTGGTGTTGCCTGCAGCATGGCCGGGGTAAATGGTTCTGGGCTTCTCAACCGCTGGATCCACTTCGAATAGAAACTCCCCACAGGCCTCGCATCGCCCGAACGGCTTCAGTTGGCACACCAGTCCCGAACAGCCGGGACAAATCATACCCAGGGCCTCAACCTCCATGCATGAATACAGGGCGAATCGACCCCTTGGCTTTAGCCGGATCCCCGTATCTGTTACCGGAGCAGCAGCAGTCAGGGTCGTGGTAGAAGAGTGAACCGGAATCCACAATGTATGTCCGAACATGGCGACCTGTTGCTGATCCATCGCACACTGCAAGGTTTTTGCGCCAACGTCCCACGTGTAGTCCTTCACACGTATTGGACTCCTCCCCTTTGCTCCAGTTCGCGGGCTTTTCTTCTTTTTCCTTCTGAGTCACGCCCACGAACTAAGCAGTGGGGGTGTGCCTGGTGGCGCAGTGCAAATAGAAGCCCCCACGTGTAGTCCTTCACACGGCTGAGCTCCCCCCTTTCCTCGCTCTTCTGCGCGGGCCTTTCCCTTCATTGGGTCATGTCCACGACTTCGAGCAGGGATGCACTTCGGCCAATGAAGGCCTGCCTACTCGTAACTCCTCTGGGCAGACAGGTTCAATTCCATAGTACACGAACACTATACCGGACCCGAGCCCCCACGTGTAGCGGCCTCCTCACTCCCCTCTTTGCATCAGCTCGTCTGTCTCTTGTCTAGGGGTACCTTAGAGGAGAGAGAGCGGGGTCACCACGCCAAGCCTTCACCGCAGATGTCTGTGCGGTGTAAGCAAAGTTCTTTCTTTACCTTCGGGTCAGTGTTGTGCACCTGGAGTTACCTTGTACAATGTCCGCCAGAAAAGAGCCCCACACCATTAAAGTCCAACACTCCTTTATTCTTCTCAAGTGAACAGCACAATCAGTTAGGCTCCCTTAAAGAACAGAACAGACAAGGAGGTGTGGATGCGAGTAGGCCCAGACACAATGAACTCTCCACTTTCCTCCCTGAAAGTGGGTTGCGGTCTCCGAGCGGGGGCGGGGGTTTCCTTCCAGGCGGTCTCCGATGGGAGGCTCACCCGTCACTGGCAATCTGCTGCACCGGGTCTTCAAGTGAGTATCTCCCCCCGGTCCATTACGCCTTCCGGATTCGGGTACCCAATCCCTGGATTCCCTAGGACCTTCTTCCCTCGCGAAACTCAGTGTTGGGCACTGAGCTCCAGACTTCCATCCGAGTACCTCACCCCAGGCTAAAGGTGCCTGGGATGGAACACGATCTCCCAACGTCCTCTAGGCCTAGGCCGCCTAGAGGACCGACACGAACCACCGCCCTCAGGCTGAAGGTGCCTGGGACTCGACCCCGTGACAAAGATGGCCGGCCCCTTTATCCCCTCTCCCAGCAAGCACGGCGGGTTCCCCGCCCCACCATACCGCTGCCGAGGGAGGACAAAAAGGAGACACGGCACACAGCAATGGTTCAACCCCAGCCCAGGGTGACAGCGCCACCTGCTGGGCTGCAGGGAACTGCACATCACTGGTGTCTGCCAGTTTTAAATACACAGAAAAGTGTATACCCTCTACATATATATATATGTAGCGCCCCTTTACTTTTTAGGGGTGCTATGTACTTAAATTTAGGGGTTGGTCTGAGCTAGTAGCCAGGCTCAGACCACTTTGATTTATTAGTACCCGCTTCTGCCTATGTGATGTAACCTGATGTGCAGTTCCCTGTGGCCTGTAGGTGGCACTGCCATATCAGGTTAGGGTTGAACCGTGGGTGACATTGCTATGCCTTAGGGTGTACTCTCTCGGCAGGGGTATGGTGGGCGTTGTGGCCTGCTGTGCATGCTGGGAGAGGATACATAAGGGGCCGACGCCATTCTTTTGGGGTTCTTCTCTCGCACCACCCGGCCCTCCAGGCCAGGGGTGCGCGCGTGTATCAGTCTCAGGCACCTTTAGCCTGGGGCTGCAACTCCACTAATAGGCCCAGCACCTTTTAGCTGGGCCTATCTCCAAAAGAAGAATCCTAGGGTGCCCGGGAAAGGGTGGACCCGATCTAAGAAGAGGAGATCGAGGGAGGACCTTTCTGATGGACCGGTGAGAGTTCACATGGAAAGAGAGGCCTGGTTACCTTCTGGCGGGATTCAAAGATCCACTAAAGGCCTTGCAACGTGCTATCACTGGCACCTGTCCTTGTGTTGCAACAGTTGAGAAGTTTGGGAATTAAAGATTTTGTGGCAGAGGCTCTCCTGATCGTATCTCTAGGAAAACCTAAAGTGAACGTTCGAGCATCACTCCGGCTGCTAGGATCCGCTCTTACAGGGGACTATCCGGGTGAGCTAAACCTACTCGGGATCGAGTAGCGGCTATCGTACCAGTTTGTGCCTGGACCTATCTCCCAAAGCTTACTGTCCTTTCTCTCATCCACCCTTCCTGTCTGCTGAACTTGAACTTGCTTATAAAATAAACTCAGCGTTGGAGTTAAAGTGGTGTGGACATTGGCCTTCCTGGGGGGAAAAATAGAGACTTGTCCCTATACTCTAGGAGATGAGAACCAGTCTGCTGGGAGAACTTGCTGCAGGACCCAAAATTGTTAGCACCGCAGGAGGGTACGGGCATATAGCGCGGTGTGCCTTAACCTGCGAGTGAGCCGAAGGCAGGAAAAGGTCTGTGTGCTACATATATATATATTGTCATCTTCTTTTCACTGCATTTTTTTATATATAAGTAATTTAATTATTAATTTTCACCCTAGGTTTTAGTTTGGCAGCTCACAAGGTTTTCCCCATTTGTTTTTTAGCCATATAGCAGTAAGATAAATACAAGTATTAAGGATTAGTTTGTCCCCACCCTACTCTTTATGTCTGGAGGCTCCATATCATCCTTGACTAATTTTTCTTATGTGCCCAAAAACTACAAGTGCAAACTACAAGTGAAAAGTGCACTTGGAAGTGCAGTCACTCACTGTAAATCTGAAGGGTAGATCTGAAATGAGGGAAGCTCTGCTGATTTTATCATCCAATTATGTGCAAGCTAAAATGCGTTTTTTTTATTTTCCTTGCATGTCCCCCCCCCCGGATCTACAGTGACTGCACTTCCAAGTGAAATTTCAAGTGCACTTTGCACTTGTAGTGCAAAGTGGATTTGCCTTTCGTAAATAACCACCTTTGGCTTTAGTGAAATGCTTTAGAAAAAATGTGGATGACAGGACACTGCTATGTTCAAATACAAAGAGAAGGGAGAAATTCATGACAGTTTTCTAAAGGCAAACCTGCTTCAAGAAGTGACTTAGCCGCCCAAAATAAAAATAAAGATTCAGAATTAATTAAAACATATTAATAATACAACAATATTTTATATTATTATACAGGATCTATTTGTCATAAATAGCTTATGCAGTGCGCATAAAGTAAGACAGGACAGATACAATAGACAAGAGCATTGAGAGGACCCTGCTCGTGAGTAATTACAACGGGGGGTGTGGCTATTGCCAATACATGGATATCGCTACCCGGAAAATACTTCCAAACAAAGTGAAATTCACCCCTAGGCATTTCGCGAACTGTAAGACATATGGGGGGTTATTTACGAAAGGCAAATCCACTTTGCACTACAAGTGCAAACTACAAGTGCAAAGTGCACTCGAAATTGCACTGAAAGTGCACTTGGAAGTGCAGTTGCTGAAGATCCGAGGGGGACATGTAAGAAAAATAAAAAACAGCATTTTAGCTTGCACATGATTGGATGATAAAATCAGCAGAGCTTCCCCTCATTTCAGATCTACCCCTCAGATTTACAGCTAGTACACTTCCAAGTGCACTTTCAGTGCAATTTCAGGTGCACTTTGCACTTGTAGTTTGCAGTTGTAGTGTAAAGTGGATTTAGATTTTGTAAATAACCCCCTAGGTGTTGTTTACCTCCTGCAGTGTGAATGCAAATGCTTCTATGTAGGCAAAACGAAAACTGAATTTTGGCAAAGAGCATAGCGCCAAATTTTGAGTATGCAATCATGTAACCCAGACCTACCACTAGGACGTCATGTAACGCACTTCCATGGTGGTATTTTTAGGTTGAATGCAAAAAAAAATCCTGGACTCAACGAGACGATCTTCCCTCTTGCATTGTTTTGGAGAGTTTCGTCTCCGGGGGTCCCGAACTGTATTAGCTTTCATTAGCTTATATATACTCTCTTCCCTCTTGTATTGTTTCCTCCCCCCGCTCACTCCAGTTTATACTGTTTATACTGATCCCACGTGTGGGGTAGAGTCCCTCTTATTTTACTGGGGCTTCACCGGCTGTTTGAAATTTTACCATCCATTAATTTCCAAGCATTTCCAGTTTAGTGCTTTATGCTTTGTCTTAGCTGCGCACGCCATCTGCATGGATTTGACCAGCCTCGTTGTGATCCCATGTTCTATCTAATACACGCAAGCCCCAGACATTGCTTCCTGGGATGTTATTTACACTCCTAGTGCTACGTTTCCGCATCTTCTGGTTGCCATAGTGTTCCTCCATATACAAGCACATAGCCCATCCAATGGCTGATGATGCATTACGCCGCTACGCTGCACAGTATGGCGCAGCGAGTTGGTGTTATTACTAGGCTAGACCCCAGTGTGCTAATTGCCTTGTTTGCCACACCTGGGGCGGACGCTGTGATATTGCAGACACCATGGGGTCTGGGTATTCTGACCAAGGTGTCTGTAGTTATCTTTTATTCACTTACACATATATAGTGCCTAGTACCTCCATCAGTCTTTTGACATAAGGTGAGTCCATCATGCGGCTGGGATGTTTTGGCTTGCTATTTCATTTTGGGGTCTGCACCGCCAATTCAGTGGTGCCATGATGATGCTTTGCATTTCTTGTAGCTAACAGATTTTTTCTGCTGCTGCTTTTAGATCAATATGGCTTCTCCAGCCATTTGGTAGACTCCTGCACTAGTTTATGGCCTGCGATGGTTCGGATCCAAGTCCTGTCTTTGGGGAATAAATACTTTTTATCTATTTTAGAGTTTCTGTGAATGTAGGTATGATTTTTTGGTTTTTGTTCATTCATTATAGGAAAATGACTTTTTGCCAATAGCTCAGGATATTATATCTGAACTAACTGGTGGACCAATCTATTTACCTATTTAGATATACCACAGTCAATTATCTAGGCTATTGGCCTTTCCTTAGTGGCACCAGTCTGCCCTACATGGATCACTGTTTGACGTTGACTTCCTGGTCTGATGCCGGTGTGTGGCTCTGACGGACCAACCTCTTTCTCCATTCGTTGAGTTATCTCTTTCTGTTTGGGTGGAGTATTAACACTTGGAGTCAGTATGTTCAGCTACTATTTTACTGCCTCTGTCACAGTATGTATGTATGATGTTTTTTTCATATATGAAATGTAAGATGCTCTATATCTTTTCATCCATGCATAATTCTGATGATATGTATTCTGTTATCGTAGATTTACGCTACAGATCTGGAACTTCCAAGCCCTCTCTCCCTGAAGGAGATCTGCATTTATTTTTTTTGAAACGCGTTGGCTGCCCTGTCTGTCTGACAGTCTTGGGCTTTCCTTTCAGCTGTTTCCATTTCTGCTCCCAACACATGTTTGTTTTTATTACCACTCTAATGTTGTTGATTGATATTTATGTCCAATAAATTTGTATATTTTTATAATTACTGTTTGTAGTCCATTTAAAGTCCAAATTTGAGGAATCTGTTCTTACTCTATGTACCAGAGATGTGGTCCACAATCAGTACAGTCAGCTCTTTGTGGCAAATATCTCTTCTATTATAATTACAATGTAAAAGTGAAGAACAAGTGGTAGAAAAGTAATAAATGTATGGGAGTAAACTGATGGAGAATGTAAAAGTTCAGTTGTTGGGTGGAGGTGGGATAGGCTTCTTTGAAGAGATGAGATTTCAGGGATTGTCTAAATGTGGAGAGAAAAGGAGATTGGGGAACAGGTTGGGGTAAGGAGTTGCAGAGAATGGGAGAGGCTCTGGAGAAGTCCTGGAGGTGATCATGGAGGGAGGTTTCTTATGAACACATTCTACTTCTTCAGAGAATGTTTTATACACCATGAGATGGATGGAAGGAGTTTTCTTACTAACTGCTACGTTGTTGACATTCTTTGTCATTAATGTACCGTATTTATCGGCGTATAACACGCACAGGCGTATAACATGCACAGGCGTATAACATGCACAGGCGTATAACATGCACAGGCGTATAACACGCACCCTAACTTTGAGTGGGAAGTTTCAGGGAAAAAACGTTCTACAGCCCCCTGTGTATAACACACAGGCACATTTTCAGGGTAAAAAAGTGAGTGTTATACGCCAATAAATACAGTAATTCAATAAATGGACTATTGTTATAACAACATTACCTGTGACTTTGACCAAGACACTCTGGCTGTTATTAAGTTTGTAGGAATTGATCTCTTCACTTATTCCTGGATAAAACCATTCTGTCTCTCTCACATTCCTGATTTCCAGTGTGCAGTTGTTTGTTCCGTTAGAAACAAGACTTGCCCGTCCTCTGTACTCTTCTATAACTTTAGAGGGGTCTTTACTATTGAAGACCTGGGGGTATCCTGAAACATCGTACTTAAACCAAATCAGATTGGTTGGCCTGAAGTCTATAGGAGAAGTGAATGTGAATGTGCAGGGAATGGTCACATCAGAATTCTTCTGTGCTTTAATGGAGTCTGGAAATGAGAAGGACCATTCCTTTCTGTCCTCATCTGATGACACCGCTGTGAAAAACAAAAACAGAGATAATTCCACATCAGTGTAAAATATATCATAGATAATATGGGCGAGGAATTGAAGCCAAGCCTAATAACAATGCTTACAGGTCATGTTTTTTTTTCCTTCATGAAACAGGTTCATCTTGGCAAAGTGTCAGCGTACTTGTTTTATATCCATATTGTAGCAAGATCATTAAAAAGCAATAACAATTACTTGGTTGTCACTGCTATTGTCTGGAGGTGCCATACCATCCTTGACTAACTTTTTTGATTTAAATGTGCTGAGAAACAACCCCAACAATTGTACATTCTGATAATTATTAAGGTATTGCAACACTGTTGTAGTGGGGTATAAAAACTTCTTCTAAAACGAATGCATCCAATAGCCACCTGAGATACCGCATATGTACTGCGTCAGGGCGGCTCTATTGGGTGAAACTACGTACCTGTACGTTTTTCCCCCCTTCAGTCCATCATGAATGCTGCTGCCAGACTCATCCACCTTACCAACCGCTCTGTCTCTGCTACTCCTCTCTGTTAATCCCTCCACTGGCTTCCGCTTACCAAACAAATTAAATTCAAAATACTAACGACCACCTACAAAGCCATCCACAACACTGCCCCCAGCTACATCACTGACCTTAGTCTCTAAATACCAACCTAATCGTTCTCTTCGTTCTTCTCAAGACCTCCTGCTCTCTAGCTCTCTCATCACCTGCTCCCATGCTCGTCTCCAAGACTTTTCTAGAGCCTCTTCAAGCCTATGGAACCAATCTGTCTATGGAACCAATCTGTCTATCTATCTCCTTCTCTATTAGCTTTTAGAGGATCCCTAAAAACCCTCCTCTTCAGAGAAGCCTATCCTACCCACACCTAACAACTGTATTTTCATTTTGTCCACCTGATCATCCCCAACAGCTACTACTCTTTGTTTCACTTGACCCTCCCTTCTAACGAGCAGGGCCCTCTGATCCCTTTGTATTGAATTGTATTGTGACTGTATTGTCTTCCCTGATGTTGTAAAGCACTGCGCAAACTGTTAGCGCTATATAAATCCTGTATAATAATAATAAATAGTGTGGGCGTGCGCCCGCTGCACAGAGGAGGAGCCAATGCACGTGCCCGGCGGACCAGCGGTTCAGAGAGGCAGAATGGGGGTTTGCCTATGTAAACAAGGCAGATCCCCGTTCTGACAGGGGACAACATTTAGATTTGCTGTCCCTAGTGATCAGGAACAGCGATCTCTGTGTTGTTCCTGTCAGCACTTCCTCCACACAGTTAGAAACACACTGAGGGAACACAGTTAACCCTTTCATCGCCCCTCTAGTTAACCCCTTCCCTGCCAGTGTCATTTACACAGTGATCAGTGCATATTTTAGCATTGATCACTGTATTGGTGTCACTGGTCCCCAAAAAGTGTCACTTAGAGTCAGATTTGTCTGCTGCAATGTCACAGTCCCGCTAAAATCGCCACCGCAGATCGTCGCCATTACAAAACAATTAAAAAAATCCCTATTTTGTAGACGCTATAACTTTTGCGCAATCCAATCAATATACGCTTATTGGGATTGTTTTTACCAAAAATATGTAGAAGAATACATATTGGCCTAAACTGACGTATACATTTGTTTTTTTTTATGAAGCGATACCCCCAACTTAAGAGGGCCGCTGGTATTATTTCGGGCCCTGTACACAGCACTGCCAACCCCCGGCAATCTACTTGACCCTCTTCTGGCACAGCTAGTCTAGGGGATGAGGTATTGGTATAACTCTGTAATTGTCTATGAGCAATCCCACAGTAATGCAAACAGTAATAACGTACAGTAATTGACACTGATACCAGAGTACTTAACCATAGCAACTTTACTTTGGTATAAAAGTTATATAGCAATACAGTACATCATAACTCATGCAGAGCCCTGCAATTAAAATTACACCTAGCAATACTGTAAAAGAATGAATCCCACACCACGTGCAGCTATTCTCCCTATGAGCAATATGGCACTCAATATTGTTCTACACTACCCAGTCAGGCCTGACTTTAGTTAAAGTTTAGTCTTATGGTGAAGAATCTTCGCATGCAAGGGGTAATCGGTGGTGCACATTCAGGAACAACAATTTGTAAATCCAAAAGAATTGTATCTGGTAACGGAACAACTCACAGGAGACTATAAACTCAGTTCTGGAACCAGTCTCCTGTTAAGATAGTAGGTATAGCACGAAGGGCCAAAGCAGTTAATAGGCCTAAACAAAGTACTTGGCTATAGCTGTGAGCAGGTGCTCTCTCACCACACCGGACTTAGTCCTCGTCCGTAACTTCCACCACTGTGTACCCGCACACAGGGTATGCGATAGCCAGGTCTTCGGTCCTCCTGATGTCAGTGAGAGGCAAGAGGAGATCAGGTGCCACACAGGCTCTGCAGTGGGGTGGAAGGTTCTTTGGAAGTGCGCAAGGCCCAGGCTTCAGGCCTTGCACCAGCAGTGAGTCCGCACAGGGGGATCCCTTTTGATAGAAGCGCGGTGTCCAAAGAGGCTGAGCTTAGCCTCGCCCCTCACCTTTATAACCCACCCCAGGAGTCTCTGCGGGTGGCAATGCACCTTGGGTGCTAAACGGGGGTTCTGGGAATCGTAGTCCATGAGGCCTTAAAGGTGACCCGCTACATTTATATATATATTTTTTTGGATATGTTTTATAGCAGAAAGTAAAAAATATATATATTTTCATAATTGTCAAAAAACTAAAACGCAGAGGTGATTAAATACCACCAAAAGAAAGCTCTATTTGTGGGGAAAATATAGACATCAATTGTCAAGTTAAGTAACGCAGTGCCGTATTGCCAAAAATGGCTTGGTCATTAAGAGGGTAAACCTTTCTGGGGCTGAAGTGGTTAAAGTGGTTGCACCTCCCGGCGCTCACGTGACCGAACGCCTCTCTCTTATCCCATTCTGACAGCTGACAGAGGAAGAGAGGCGGGCGGTCACGTGAGCGCCGGCAGGCACTCTGAAATAAGGTAGAACTCTGCTTTTTTTAAAATAAATGTAGCACCTTAGGTAGGTGCTAGAGAGTGTATATTATTTTTGGCTTTTCTGCTTAACAGAAAAGCAGACAGGCAAATGTAATTGCTGTCTGCTTAACAGAGAGCGGTGATTAATTAGTGAAGTCTGCTCAGCGTGCTCTGGGTGCGGCTCATGCTGTCTTGATGTTTCACAGTGATCCAGTAGCAAGAAGGCATATTGGACAGTGAGAGGAAACCTGGCAGATAAGAGCATGGATGCAGATACAGCCCTGGCCAATTAGAAGGGGATGTGCCCCAAGGAATGCTGGGTGCCTATATTTAAGTCTGAGGAGCACATGGGCTCTGTGTTCCAGTCCATCCCACCTCTAAGGAAAGAGGTTCAGGTGGGGAGGAGGCGGCTGCCTTAACCCAGAAAAGGTTGCCATGTGACCTCAGGTGCCAGACCTGTGGGCCTGAAGCCTGAAAGATACAACCCAGGGTTCCTGTGCAAGCTGACTGAGGGAGGAAGTATAATGATCTGGTCTTATGTCACTTGTATAGAGTGTCGCTTGGAAGTTGGAAGGAGGCTACTAGCTGTCCCTGGAAGTTTTTGGAGTACAGGCCCTGAAGGAATCCTTGAGGCTGAGTGTGTATTGCTGAAATCCCCCTCTTGGTCCTAGAAGTCAGCATACTGGGTGTGTGAACCAGAAGAGTGGACTGGGGAAGGGGCAGTGGAAAGAGGCATCTGCAGCCAAGAGGGCTGGCAGGGCCTGATGGGGGCTAACTGGCATCAGTAGCCATAGTTAGGACAGCTGGCACAAGAACTTTCTACCATTTTTCTCTGCTATACTACAGGGGCCCACGGTCCTTGCCTGCACAAGGCGGTTACTAAGGCCTGAATGAGCAAGTGCCAGGCCTAACCAACATAATGTACTAGCTGATCCTGGGAACCAAGTAAGTGCTAGAGGTGGGTAAGTGTAACGGTCTGCAGCAAGTTGAGTGCTGGAGGAGAGGATTATTAGGCTTCAATCAGGTGATGTGCAGGAGGAAGCAGAAGGTGTATGTACAGGGAATGTACATAGTTGTCCTGAAACCAATTGCTTTGATTCACGCTGGGCATCCCATATCTCCCATTCCCATCCAAGTTATATCCCTCAATAAAACAAAAAATAAAAACAAAGTTCACTGACTGATTCATGTCTCGGTGTGTCAGAGATAGAATGCATGGCTGAGCAGGGTGACAGACAAACCACAATCTTTAGCAGCCCCTGCGGGGGTACTGCTACAAAAACATAATAACAAATCCCTTAGACTGGTCATTGGAGACAACGAGCGGAAGAGTGTGTGCACCTGGCTGTGTGGGAACACTGTGTAACTTGCTGCAGGATAATCAGTGGGAGACCCAGGTACAGATATTCAAGCAGTTCCTGCGGGGGCAGTGCTACATAAAGGATATACAGTGGGGCACATATTGTTACCTAACAGAGTGGATTGTAGGGACATGACACTGTTATGATAGCAGCAGGAGGGGAGGATCGGGGAGCAGATTGGAGCTGACAGGCAGGGACGGAGGGGTGAGGGGGACAGAGAAGGACAGAGGAGAGATCGGATGATGGAGGCACGTAAACTGACCATGGTGTCAGGGCTCAGCAGCCATGATATACCGTGGTCAGTTTACAGGGGGGAGGGCAGAACCAGGCAGGATCAGCCGGGTATTTCAGGTGATAGAAAGAGCCAAATTACACAGCACAAGTACTGTGCTGTACAACATGCTTTAAAGGAACAGGATCTATTTTTTTTCTTTCTAGGGTTACAAATACTTTAAATCAACCCAAGGCCAGTCTTTTCATTAGCCGAAGCAAAGCTGTTTCTTCACCTCTACAAATGTGGTCTCAGTTAATGGCTATGATGGCTCTAGTAAAATGCTTTAGAGAAATTTGGTTGACAGGACACTGCTATGTCCAAATACAAAGAGAATGAAGTAATCCATAACAGTATCCTATTCAAGAAGCAACTTAGTAAAATACAAATAAAGATTCAGAACGGCAGGTAAACTAATATTAAAACATAGCCATACCTCCTCGGATCTCGTTATGCTTGATTACAGCTCATAGAGCCATTTTAAAGTCTTGGACATCACCTATAGTTCCTAAAGTGACTCTGGTAAAAGAAGAGTTGAAGTCCCTAATGTATATTGAGAAGCTAGACACAATAACTCAAGCATTCAGTCTCACAAAAAGTGGAATTTACATTATTGAACTCAATTAATGACATCCTTTCTAGAGTCCGGGTTCACACTACTGCGACTTTGAAGTCGGACCTCAGTGGAACTTCGGCACGGCTTGCATGCGACTTCTTTAACAGAAGTTAATGCAAAGTGGACTAAAGTCGGACCAAAAGTAGTGCAGGAACCTTTTTCTAAGTCGGAGCGACTCAAGTCGCACCAAATACATTGCACTGAATGGGGTCCGACTTCTGAAAAGTCAAGTGCTCCAAAGTCGGAGCGCTTGTCGCATCGCTGTGAACTGGGCCTTATACTGAATGATATACTAAAGCAAACTTATATAACTGCCCGGGAAGATTAAAGATCTCACAAAATCATCCCTCACATCTTGCTGTTCCTACTCCTTAAAGGGGTTGTAAAGGTTCGTTTTTTATTTTCTAAATAGGTTCCTTTAAGCTAGTGCATTGTTGGCTCACTTACCTTTTCCTTTGATTTACCTTCTAAATGTTTTTTTTCTTTGTCTGAATTTCTCACTTCCTGTTTCTCCTCACTAAACTTCACACCATCATCCGAGCGGTGTTTAGTCAGCCAGAACAGCTTACTGAACAGCTTACTGAGGAGGAACAGGAAGTGAGAAATTCAGACAAACAAAACAAAGAAAACAAATATTTAGAAGGGAAATCGAAGGAAAAGGTAAGTGAACCAACAATGCACGAGCTTAAAGGAACCTATTTAGAAAATAAAATGAACCTTTACAACCCCTCTAAGAAAATGTAAAAACTAAACTATTGGTTATATTTCACAGCTATAATCCACAATTTATTATTACTTAAGACAGAAGATGTCAATGTTGGCTTATTGGATTTATGTTTTTTTTTTTCCTTAGTAGATCCACTAGAAAAGTCTCTACTACGATTAGCAAAGTTATATCTTCTGAACAAAAAAGATGTCTACTAATCCATGCTTCCACCATGGCTATAATTTGTTTCCTTGGCCTGTTTAACACCTATGCAGGTTGCAGTTGTTGCATATTCCAGGTGCCTTTTTCATTTTTTAATATACATTTATGATCCATTGAAGCATATGGAACCAAAAACACAACCTGCTGGTCCCTGGCCCTTTCCATAAAATGCACAGATGTGAACATGACCCATAGGAAACCATGTTATATGGACTGTAGTGTGTTTCTGCAAAATTAAAAAAATGCTTAGGTGTGAACCAGGCCTTAGATTTGAGTCTTCATAATATACCAATGCATTAGGTCTTTGGTTTTGACTGTTTTCCAGAAGCTCAAACAAACAAATTAAATGGCAACATGGTTGGTTTTTGTCTAATTAACATGACAAACTAAAGTCTTATCATTTTTTCTTTATTTATGTTGTTTATTTTAATATTACCGTATATACTCGAGTATAAGCTGAGATTTTCAGCCCTTTTTTTTGGGCTGAAAGTCCCCCCCCCTCGGCTTATACTCGAGTCAGCGAAATTGAATATTGTAAAATGTACCTGAAGGCTGCGGCGTCCATCGTTTAAAACCCCCGGGCTCTTCCTGGTCCCGTGATAGGCGGAACTGTTTCTGCCGAGAATCGCCTATCACGAACGTTCTCTCATCCTCACCCATCCCAGCAGACGTCCGTGATTGGCGGAAACTGAACACAGTGTCTGCTGGGATGGGTGAAGATGAGAAAACGTTCGTGATAGGTGATTCTCAGCAGACACAGTTCCGCCTATCACGGAAGAGACCAGGAAGAGAGCGCGAGTTTTAAACGATGGACGCCGCAGCCTTCAGGTACAATTTTACAATGTTCAATTGCAATTCTAGGGAAACAGTGAGGGTGGGCACAGGTGAGGGTGGGCACAGGTGAGGATGGGCACACGTGAGGATGGGCACAGGTGAGGATAGGAACTTGTGAGGATGGGAACAGTGAGGATGAGAACAGTGAGGATGGGAACAGTGAGGATGGGAACAGTAAGGTGGCAATGGGCTTAGTGAAGTTGCAATGGGTGGGCATTGTTGACCCTAGGCTTATACTCGAGTCAGTAAGTTTTCCCAGGTTTTTGTGGTAACATTAGGTACCTCGGCTTATACTCGGGTCGGATTATATTCGAGTATATACGGTATATATATTATTGTTTTACATTTTGCTGTACAATGTAAAAATTCAATAAAAATTTAACAAAAAATAAAAAACATAGCCATAAAATATGCTGGAAATTGATAAGAAACCATTCATTCTATTTATATTACCTTGAAGAAGAAATATGAAAATGTATCCTAACAAGTAACAGGACGGTTTCATTATTCAGAGTTCTGTTTCTCTTTCTTTTCTTGGGTTCACTTATATTTACTTCTCTACAGAAAGATAAAGAGTAATTAGTCATCAGTTACAATACAAGGGGAAAATCTTTACACAAAAATGGCAAAAATCTTCAAACGGTAGAATGTAGTTGCTACTTATTTACAAACTTCACCATGTCTGCCTGCGTTGCTGGTGGAGAGTTCCCCTCATTTCGTCTTTGACTGGAAATCTCTGTAAAGGAGTCTCAGACAGCAACAAGAAGCTGACAGGAGATCTAACCCTCCCCCCACTCTATCCTAACCTACAAAGAAAAGTTTAGCCTGGACATAGACTTTAACTGATCCAGGTGCAGCAATGCAAACTGTAATCCATCTAACGATCTTTTACATTTTTAGAGGATCGTTTTTCATTTAGCACATTAAAAATAACCTGCCAACACAGAACCACTTACAGCTATATTATCAACTCTTGACAACAATATTATCAAGTTCACCAATCAAATGCATGTACATGACATGTTAAGGACCGATCTTTCGCACTGCCTTACCCTCTACATCTCTGCCCCCACCCCACATACCCATCTTACCAATAACGACTGACAAGGTTGTGGAGTAAAATTGGCCTTGCGGCCTATTTATTTAACAAATTCTTATATATAAAAATAAATAACCATTTAAATAACATTTAACATTTTTCCATTTCAATAAATTTTTATTTTTCAATTCAAGACATGTACAGAAAATCTTAAAAAATTGTTGTTTAAACATGACAAAGGGTTATTTCCAATTGTTTATGTCACAATGTTCTCATCAAGAGATTAAAAAAAAATTAAAAAAAATTAAAAATAGGCATTCAGGGAAGTCACACCCCACCTGGACGCCCCTAACGGGATCATCCTGCGCCCAGGTCAGGCCCCCCCCCCCAGCCCGCCATCCTCATATGAAACCAATAAAAAGGAACTCGGAATCTTAATGAAGAACAGTACTACACTCATATACAATAACGCCCATCAAATTTAAGACTTGGAAATACCGCAATAAGAACACAGTAAATAATGATATCAAATCTTTGAATCATGTTTAAGCATCGAAACATTTAACATTTTTCAATACCCTGGTGGTCTTAGAGACCACAACTCCAACTTGGACACTGGGACCAAACTATATCCCGTAGGCCTCCAGTCGCAAGACACCGACTCGGAGGCGGTACACATGTCCGCAGTGCCCTAACATTTTCCCCCTTCCTGGTTAACCCTTGTTGACCGGAAGGTACCCAATAAACCCCATACCACCTATGGGTACCACCTTTTTTCCAGAACTTCCACTTTTACCTCCTTTTCCAGCAACCAAACACCGCCACAGCTCGCAAGGGGTAAAGCCTTACCCTTGCGCGCACCTCCACACCCTCAGGGCCCGCTGAATTCCCTCCTGCAACCCCAGGGCCCAAAGATCAAGGCCAACGGAATTCAAGTGGACACCGTCACCCCTTAGGTACCGCCAAGAGTCCACCTCCAATTCTCGGTGGCGTACCACAAGGCCACCATTCCATACAAAGAATCTCCCCACTTCCTTATTAACTTTTACCCGTGCCTTGTTGACTTTTTCCACCGACCAGGCCCAACGCCATGCCGTTCTGCCCACCATATCTGACCAAATGACAATCATTCCCGGGTAAGCAGTGCGCAACCTTAAAACATCATATTTAACATCCCGGATGAGCTGGTGCATGGACCTGGCCCCCATGTCATTCCCCCCCACATGCAGCACCAGGATATCCGGCGCCTTATCACGGCATGCAAACCTCTGTATTTCCGGCATAACCCCACTCCAGACCATGCCCGGTGCCCCAATCCATCGGACCTGGGCTTCTCGTAGAGGAATCCCCAACTGCCTTCCATTGGGCCGAACATCGGCCCGTCTTGCCCCCCAGAACACGTACGAGTGACCCAGAATCCAAACCAATATGGGCTCACCACCTGAAAAACATTGAAAATAACAAACCATTTTTTTTTTTTCTTTTTTTTTTTTTGATACATCCGCCATTTTACCACACAGCCCAAACATAGCCCCCAACCAGTATCCCTTACTTATGCATCAGATGTGGGCGAATATAAAGCCTAAACCTGTCAGACTCCCACCGCCCAATCCGCTTTACTGCGCCTGCCGTCAGGCCCACCCTTGCCGCTTCCGTGGCTGCCCCAATACGAAAGGAATGCGAGGCATAACCCTTCGGATCATACCCCGCCGCCAACAAACATTTTTTGAACACCGCTATAAATTGAAACCTAGACAGCGCCGACCCATCCTCATGCATCAGAAAAGAACCCCCAAGTCCCGGACGCATGGAACAAAAGGATTCCACCGCCCGTATAGGACAGATTGACACATCAGGAATGCGAAACAACAGGATTCGCATGCCCTTTCTACCTTGGTCTGTTTTGGACTTACTCACCCAAATCCCCACCGAGTCTTCTGAACACTCCACGTCTTGAACCAACAAACCCCCTTGCGCCTGTCTGGAAGAACTGACCAGCTCTCCCACCCTCAGGGCCCCAAAAAAAAAAAGCAAGCGCGAATGCTGCCCGGAACAAGTGACACTCATATTCCGAACTGCACACGGCGTGCAAATGCAGGAACAAGTTCTGGAACATCACAAACGAAACCGGCCGGTGGCTGTCCACCGCCTTCCGGCCTTTCCTGTACCCCTTCACCGTCTGTCTCACCCAAAATTCCTTTGTGTAGTCCCTGCAACCATACCATTTGAAAAGGAAAGCCAAACCCGCTAGTGCCCGATCCACCGCGGACACGGAAACACCTCGCTCCATCTTCAAAGTAAGAAAATAAAGCAGGGCCACACCCAAGTCGCGCCCCACCGGGGAAACTCCAAGCCCTTGCACAAATGACCGCCATTCCTGCCAAACCTTAGCATAGGCATTCCAGGTGCCCCCACTCACCGACCGTTTAATCCACTGGACCGCGCTGCCAAAGCTATGTTCCACATCCAGCTGGGACAGGTAACCCCGCGTTGCTCCGCTGCTGGTGCCAACTCCCGGAACCTGTCCCACTGAAAACGAGACAAAGCGTCAGCCAGAGTGTTATCCACACCAGGAAGATGTACTGCATAAACGAATACATTCAAATGCAAGCAGCGCAGGACCAAATGTCGTAGAAAACGCACCACCGGCTGCTCCAGCAGTACTAGGTTCTTCAAGAACCCCACCTCCTCCCACTCTTTGGGCCAAGGAGCCGCGCTCCATTTGCCCTGACAGAACGCCCCATACCCCGTGGAGCCTGCCGCGTCCGTAAACAATTCCAAATCAAAATACTGACGGGCCCGGCCATCCACAGCGCCCGTCCTTTGAAAGATTCCAGGAATTCATGCCACACTTCCAAGTCTTCCCGCAGCTCACCATTCAGACTCACAAAATGAGAAGGAACCCGCACCCCAGCCGTCACAGCCGACAGCCTGCGGCTAAAGACCCTACCCATCGGCATTATCCGGCAAGCGAAACACAACTTACCTAGTAGTGACTGCATCTGTCGCAGCTGAATCTTCCGCCGCCCGATGACGCCCCGCACTCAAAGCCTCCAGCTTATCCTCCGGTAGTCTACATTCCATCTTCAAGGAATCCAGCACTATGCCCAAGAATACAATGGACGATGTGGGACCCTCAGTCTTCTCGGGGGCCAAAGGGACCCCGAAACGGTCAGCCACGTATTGTAACGTCCCCAACAGGACGGAGCAAACGTTAGACTCCGCCGGACCCACGCACAAGAAATCAACCAGATAGTGGATGATCGAACTGATGCCCGACGCATCTCTGACCACCCATTCCAGGAACGAGCTGAAAGTCTCAAATAACGCGCAAGAGATAGAGCATCCCATGGGCAAACAACGGTCCACATAGTAAGCTCCCTCCCATTTACAGCCCAAAAAACTGAAACTGTCCGGGTGTACCGGGAGCAACCTAAATGCCGATTCAATATCAGCCTTAGCCAAGAGCGCCCCACGACCACACCTACGAACCCATGCTACCGCAGCGTCGAAGGAAGTGTACGATACCGTGCAGTCCTCCGGCGCAATAGCATCATTGACCGACCCACCCTTGGGAAAGGAAAGGTGGTGAATCAAGCGAAATTTATTCGGTTCCTTCTTGGGGACAACCCCCAAGGGGGACACCACCAAATCCGTCATTGGAACCTCCGTGAACGGCCCAGCCATACGCCCCAACTGCACTTCTTTAGCCAATTTCTCTGAAACCACCAAGGGCTGCAGCAGGGCAGACCGGAGGTTCCTGGCCGCCGGGGGAACGGCAAAGGGCGAACAAGTAATCTTGAACCCGCTGGCGAAGCCCTCCTCTAACAACCTAGCGGCACCCCTATCGGGATATCTATTGAGAAAGGGAAGCATCCTTTCCACCCGAGTTGGCGTCATTCCCTTTACCCGCAGAATCTCCGGCACGGCCCTTGCCGCGCTTGAAGCATTTGGAAAAGGCATGGCTGCCCCCGCAACCTGAACACACGTGCTTGAAGCGACAGCTTGCGCCGTACTTACACGTGCCTTTGTTAAATTGCCAGCAGTAGCCCCATTTTTTCTCGGTCGGTTGTCCTGAGGCCGCGGCACCTTCGACCCCCCCTGAAAAAACAGATTGGAGGCACGAGATGCCGTCATCAGTCTCCTCCACAAGTTGATGTCCTTGTGATCCCATCGCAGCCCTGGTCTGATGGCCATCCTTTGCCGGAACTGCTCATCGTACCGTAACCAAGCTACCCCCCCATATGTCCTGTATGCTTCGCAAACGGCCTCCAAGTAAATGAACAGCCCAGAACAATGTTCCGGGGCCTTCTCCCCTATCACACAGGCCATGATCGCAAATGCTTTCAGCCAATTGGTAAATGTGCGGGGAATAAGACGATAACGCCGCTTTTCCTCGTCCTCCTTCTTGCTCTCCTCCGGCTTCACCCTATCCACCCTATCCAGGTTGAATTTCTCTAAGGGGAGCAACGTAAAGATCTCCACATACTCACCCTTCCAGATCTTCTCTCTGACGTCCGCCTTGAGGTGAGCTCCCAACGGCGCCTCAAAACAAATATACATCTCGTTTTTCGCGGCAACCTCCCCCGGTAAGGGGGCCTGCACTGTTCCTGTCACCCCACCCACAGGTACACTAGTGGCTAATGGAGCCGTCGCCGGCCCCCCGCCCGCCACAACTGCCTGAGATTAACCCCCTTGCTGAACCCACGCCCCCGTGGGAGACACCGAGTCGCCCCTGCCCGGCTCAAACCGCCTGACCAACTCTCTTAACCCTGACCACAAATCCTGCGCCTCCCCCGCAGCCCCCTGCCTTACCGGGGAAGAAAGCACCCCCGGGGACCCACTTGTAACTGAACCCCCCCCAACACTACTTTTACCCAATAAATCCTGTAAAAGTGTACAACTATTAGCTGTAGAATTAGACTTACCGGGCTGCCTTGGACTGGGTCCACGAGCCGCCGTACTGGACTCCATCGCCGCCTGTTGTCCCGAGTCCTCGCCACCATCCGACCCGGACAGCTCACCCTCCGACCTGTCGTCACCCGCTTCTGCTGACCCATGCGCTGGCTGCACCCCGTGCAGACGCGACCCGGTGGGCAAGGGCCGGCGTGGCTGTGCGTCCCGTCCCCTCGATCCTGGCACGCCCGAACCATTCGCGACCTCCACCGATGGACTCCGGGTCCGCCCCCTGGCACGGGTGTCATCCGCTCGACCTCCTCCATTCACCCTCGTCGACACTGCACCCCTCACCGATCGTCCTGCTGCCACAACCGGACCTCTAGCCGCCACCGCCTCAAGGCCACCGGCCCGTAGACTGGGTCCTCCACGCTGGGCCGCACGACTGCTCCGACCATCCCTCGCAGTCTCGGCCGCGATGTCACTGCATCTCCGACGCGCGGGGGGAGGAGGCCAGAGAGCCGCTAGTCTCCCCCACCGCCGAGCTCCGTCCTCGGCGCGGATTCCTCCCGGCCCCTCCACAGGCTAAGTGCGGCGCGGGGATGCAGCCGGAGGGCCCCTGTTGGGTCTCCGAACTGAACTTTCCGGACCTGGGGATGCGTCAGGGCTGTACCGCTCAGGCGGCCTGGACCGCCTAGCGCGCGCCGCTGTATTACCCCCCCGGCGGCTAATACCGCCTGCTCCTCCAGGACCGCTGTGACCTGGTCCTGTAACCACTCGGCGCCCTGTTCTGATAGTGCTGCCCTCAGTTGTTCCATTAACCCGGCCATCACAGCAGAGGAGGCTTTCCAGCAAACTTCTTCCTCGTGTGTCCAAGAGGAATACTGAAATCGTCACTTCCTCCCCACACTAAACTTCTGCTGACCTTCCTCCCGGCCCCTAGACCACTCCCCTTTCCTTAAAGCAACACAGCCTAACTAAGCTGCTGCCTGTCCCACTTGTCATGCCGTCCCTGCGCTCATTCTTTTGCTGTCTCTGCTCCGGGACTCTCTGTATATAAAGATAGTCTTGGTCCAAAACGTATAATCTGTAATACATCGGTGCTTACATTCACTTCTCCCTTTCTATAGCCATAAATAACAAGTAAAGTATTTGTTCTTACTTTGCATTGGCCATCAAAGGTTCCTGTGGTAGGTGAGGTCCGACCATGTTTGTAACTAACCTCTCTTGTAACCACGTCCTCTCTTCTATGTCTACCTTAACTGTACCAGTTAAAAATAATGAATCTACTGGTTTCTGCTTTGTGTTTGCACAAGGAGATGCAGAAAGAAATAACAATCCTTGTAGACAAGCAACCCGAATCTACATCAAAAACAAATGTTTTGTGCTATTGCCTCTACCACACTTAATATTCTTTCTACTAATCCTTGGTAAATGTAGCAGGTGCTATTGGTTTTTTTTTTCTGGAGTTTTTGGAAACTTTACTATAGCTTCACACCATAGTATACCACGAAAACAGATTTATGGTCAATTTGTAGCTTCTCCAAGCCACTTCTTCAGTACTTCAAATGAACTGAATAAGTGGGTTAGAGTAGTTACTTAAAGTGGTTGTAAACCCCGTTTTTTTTTTTTAAACAACCTGCAAAACAAAGACATAATGAGCTAGTATGCATAGCATACTGGCTCATTATGAATCACTTACCTGAGATCGAAGCCCCCGCAGCGGTGCTCGGACACCTCCATCGCCGATGCCATCTTGCTCCCCTCTGCCTTCCGTGTATCGCCGCTCCGGCGCTGCTATTGGCCCAGGAGCGGCGATGACGTCACACGCATACGCGCTCGGGCCGGCTAACTCCATTCAGAAATCCGGCTACTAAGCCAGCCCGCTAGCGTGTGACGTCAGCGGCGCCGGTTTTAAAAGCAAATATCTCCTTAACCGTGTAGGTTAACCACTTAACGACCGCTCACTGTATATATACGTCGGCAGAATGGCACCGACAGGCACAATCACGTAGAGTGTACGTGATTGCCTTTGTACAGTTGGGGGGTCCAATCGGACCCCCCTTCTGTACAGTGAGCGGTGGCTAAGTGTCCGGGAGCATTCCGGGATGAGGGGGCAGCCATTCGTTTCTGGCCACCCCCTCGCGATCGCTCCCGGCGAATGGAAATGCCCCCTCTGTCTGTGTCAGGCAGAGGGAGCAGGAGGAAGTGATGTCATCTCTGGTGCGGCGCTCACATATACCCCAATATATTATCTAATAAAGGTTTAACCCCCTTGATCGCCCCCCAGGTAACCCTTTCACCCCCTATCACCACTGTCACTAAGCGATCGTTTTTCTAAACGCTGTCTTAGTGTCTGTGATGCAGATCGGTAGCTGGTAATTTTTTTTAGGTTCGCCGCAGGTTTTTATAGAGTCAGGTACCCCAATATATTATCTAATAAAGGTTTAACCCCCTTGATCGCCCCCCAGGTAACCCTTTCACCCCCTATCACCACTGTCGCTAAGCAATTGTTTTTCTAAACGCTGTCTTAGTGTCGGTGATGCAGATCGGTAGCCAGTAATTTTTTTTAGGTTCACCGCATGTTTTTATAGCGTCAGGTACCCCAATATATTATCTAATAAAGGTTTAACCCCCTTGATCGCCCCCCAGGTAACCCTTTCACCCCCATCACCACTGTCACTAAGCCATCGTTTTTCTAAACGCTGTCTTAGTGTCGGTGATGCAGATCGGTAGCTGGTAATTTTTTTTAGGTTTGCCGCAGGTTTTTATAGCGTCAGGTACCCCAATATATTATCTAATAAAGGTTTAACCCCCTTGATCGCCCCCCAGGTAACCCTTTCACCCCCTATCACCACTGTCGCTAAGCAATCGTTTTTCTAAACGCTGTCTTAGTGTCGGTGATGCAGATCGGTAGCCAGTAATTTTTTTTAGGTTCGCCGCATGTTTTTATAGCGTCAGGTACCCCAATATATTATCTAATAAAGGTTTAACCCCCTTGATCGCCCCCCAGGTAACCCTTTCACCCCCATCACCACTGTCACTAAGCGATCGTTTTTCTAAACGCTGTCTTAGTGTCGGTGATGCAGATCGGTAGCTGGTAATTTTTTTTAGGTTCGCCGCATGTTTTTATAGTGTCAGGTACTCCCATATATTATCTCATAAAGGTTTTAACCCCCTGATTGCCCCTAGTTAACCCTTTCACCAGTGATCACCATATAAGTGTTACAGGTGACGCTGGTTAGTTAGTTTGCTTTTTATAGTGTCAGGGCACCCGCCGTGTATATAACCCAATAAAGGTTTAACCCCCTGATCGCCCGGCGGGTGATATCAATTAGGTTTTAGCATCAGAGAGGGTCTGAGTCACACCCCAGGCAGCGTCAGGTTAGTGCCAGTAACGCTAACACCCACGCGTGAAGCATACACCCCCCTTAGTGATATAGTATCTGAACAGATCAATATCTGATCTGATCAGATCTATACTAGCGTCCCCAGCAGTTTAGGGTTCCCAAAAACGCAGTGTTAGCGGGATCAGCCCAGATACCTGCTAGCACCTGCGTTTTGCCCCTCCGTCCAGCCCAGGCCACCCAAGTGCAGTATCGATCGATCACTGTCACTTACAAAACACAACACACATAACTGCAGCGTTCGCAGAGACAGGCCTGATCCCTGCGACTCCAGTGCTGTAGGAGGTGATTTCACCACCACAGTTAAAAAAAAAAAGCAAATATGCCGAAGCATTGGGGCAGCAGGGGCGGAGGAGTGATTTTGCTCCTAATGCCGCGTACATACGGTCGAAATTCCGACGGAGGCTTGCCCGTGGAAAAGTCCGACCATGTGTGTGCGGCATAACTTTTTTGCGGGAGGATGCCCCCATGCTTCGGCATATATAAATGGTGCGTGTATGCCCATCATTGGAAGTGGGTGGATGAAGGGCGGTATTCTAATGGTGGGCATACCCACCGATCAATCTCTTTTTTCGTTCAGCCAACTGGCTGCATGAAAAAAAAAGATTACAATACATGTCCAACAAGGACCAGCAACGTACTGGTATGTTGCTGGACTTTGAATGTTTATACCAGAATGATGCCTGCGGGTTCAGGTATCATCTTGGTATCATTCTTTTCAGCCTGCAGCCGGCTTTCATGTAAAAGCAATCCTAGCGGCTAATTAGCCTCTGGACTGCTTTTACAAGCAGTGGGAGGGAATGCCCCCCCCCCGGATATAAAAAGCGCCATTGGGAAATTGGGAAAGCATTTTATCACACCGATCTTGGTGTGGTCAGATGCTTTGAGGGCAGAGGAAAAATCTAGGGTCTAGAAGATTAAAATTAAAAAAAGTGTATTTTTTAACCCAAAAAATGCGTTTGAAAAATCGCTGCGCAAACACTGTGTAGAAAAAAAAAATGCAACACCCACCATTTTAATCTGTAGGGCCTTTGCTTTAAAAATATATATAATGTCTGGGGGTTCAATATAATTTTCTTGCAAAAAAAAAATTTTTTTCATGTAAACAAAAAGTGTCAAAAAGGGCTTTGTCTTCAAGTGGTTAGAAGAGTGGATGTAAGCTTCCTAATGTTGTGTATAAAATGCCAGAACAGTTCAAAACCCCCCCAAATGACCCCATTTTGGAAAGTAGACACCCCAAGCTATATACTGAGAGGCATGTCGAGTCCATGGAATATTTTATATGTTGACACAAGTTGCGGAAAAACTACAATTTTTTTTTTGCACAAAGTTGTCACTAAATGATATATTGCTCAAACATGTCATGGGCATATGTGGAATTACACCCCAAAATACATTCTGTTTGCTTGTCCTGAGTACGGGGATACCACATGTGTGAGACTTTTTGGGAGCCTAGTCACGTACGGGACCCCAAAAACCAAGCACCGCCTTCAGGCTTTCTAAGGGTGTAAATTTTTGATTTCACTTCTCACTGCCTATCACAGTTTCGGAGGCCATGGAATGCCCAGATGGCACAAAACCCCCCCAAATGACCCCATTTTGGAAAGTAGACACCCCAAGCTATTTGCTGAGAGGTATTGTGAGTATTTTGCAGATCTCGCTTTTTGTCACAAAGTTTTGAAAATTGAAAAAAAAAAAAATATATATATATATTTTCTTTCTTCATTTTCAAAAACAAATTAGAGCTGTAAAATACTCGCCATGCCTCTCAGCAAATAACTTGGGGTGTCTATATTCCAAAATGGGGTCATTTGGGGGGGTTTTGTGCGATTTTGGCATTTTATGGCCTTCGAAACTGTGATAGGTAGTGAGGAGTGAAATCAAAAATTTGTGCCTAGAAATCCTGAAGGCGGTGCTTGGTTTTCGGGGTCCCGTACGCGGCTAGGCTCCTAAAAAGTCCCACACATGTGGTATCCCTGTACTCAGGAGAAGCAGAAAAATGTATTTTGGGGTGTAATTCCACATATAACCATGGCATGTGTGAGGCAACTTTTTGTAATTTTTTTTTTTTTTGTCATTATTCAATCACTTGGGACAAAAAAAATATATTCAATGGGCTCAACAGGCCTCTCAGCAATTTCCTTGGGGTGTCTACTTTCTAAAATGGGGTCATTTGGGGGGGTTTTGTGCTATTTTGGCATTTTATGGCCTTCGAAACTGTGATAGGTAGTGAGGAGTGAAATCAAAAATTTGCGCCCTTAGAAATCCTGAAGGCGTTGCTTGGTTTCCGGGGTCCCGTACGCGGCTAGGCTCCCAAAAAGTCCCACACATGTGGTATCCCCATACTCAGGAGAAGCAGCAAAATGTATTTTGGGGTGAAATTCCACATATAACCATGGCATGTGTGAGCAATATATCATTTAGTGACAACTTTTTGTAATTTTTTTTTTTATTTTTTTTTTTAGTCATTATTCAATCACTTGGGACAAAAAAAAAAAAAAATTCAATGGGCTCAACATGCCTCTCAGCAATTTCCTTGGGGTGTCTACTTTCCAAAATGGGGTCATTTGGTGGAGTTTTGTACTGCCCTGTCATTTTAGCACCTCAAGAAATGAGATAGCCAGTCATAAATTTATAGCTCTGTAAATTTCAGAAAATGTACCCTAGTTTGTAAACTCTTTAACTTTTGCGCAAACCAATATATATACGCTTATTGACATTTTTTTTACTAAAAACATGTGGCTGAATACATTTTGGCCTAAATGTATGACTACAATTGAGTTTATTCGATTTTTCTTATAACAAAAAGTAGAAAATATCATTTTTTTTCAAAATTTTCGGTCTTTTTCCATTTATATCGCAAAAAATAAAAATCGCAGAGGCAATCAAATACCATTAAAAGAAAGCTCTATTTGTGGGAAGAAAAGGACGCAAATTTAGTTTGGGTACAACATTGCATGTCCGCACAATTTACAGTTAAAACAGCGCAGTGCAAAATTCTGAATTCACCTCTGGTCCTTTAGCTACCAAATGGTCCGGGGCTTAAGTGGTTAAGGAGATATTTCATGCACCTACAGGTAAGCCTTAATCTAGGCTTACCTGTAGGTGCATGTTGTCAAAGTGGGTTTACAACCCCTTTAAAGTCTTCAACAAGTCCAGCTGAATGTGACTAATTTCTACTAGATATACCACAACCAGGATAAATTATAACCTTCACAAATATACTCCATAAATATATGTGTAGCGGGTATTTGAATTTAGGGGAAGCATCTAGGTGGTAGTGTAACCCAGATTCACTGATTGCTAGGGAGTCTGAGACCCTTTTATGGTTCTTGGAGGACTCTGGTGGTGTGAGGTTCCCTGCGGCCTACAGGTGGCGTTGTTGCCGGGGGCCGGACTTGAACTCACACCGCAGGACTGTGCCTTTTTGTCCTCCCCTGGAGCTGGTACAGCGGGGCGGGGAACCCGCTGTGACGCGAAGGGAGAGGGGATAGGAGGGGCGGATGCCCTTACCACGGGGTTCAGAGTGCAGAGTCGGAGGACGCGGACGCACCCAGGCACCTTCAGCCTGGGTGCTGGCGTTCCGGTGTTCCGGGCCCAGGTGCCTTTGACCTGGCCGGAGCGGAGATGGAGTCCATCTCAGGCACCTTTAGCCTGGGGTGAGGTACTATGGTGGATGCCTGGGGCTCAGTACCTTCGACTGAGTTCCGAGAGGGTGGAGGAATCCGAGGGAGCCCTAACTCCTTGGGTGCCCGTTTCTGAGTTTGTGAGGTCTGGTGAGCAGAACTTCTCTGGAGAGTCCGGCGCAGCATCGCTGGTGACAGAGAGGCCTCCAGTATCTCCCTTGGACGGATATCCTTCCCCTGACAGGGGCTGTGCTAGCGAAGGTAATTCACGTTCTACTTCACATAGTCAGTGGCAGTGACTATTCGCCACTGGTGATACCACAGTGGTTGGCAAGAGAAGGGAAAGGATTGTGCCTCGACCTATTCCCATTACTACTAAGCTGTTGCAAAATAATCCAACTTAACTGTGCTGTATGTTTATTCGCTGAGAAGAATAAAACTGTGTTGGACCTATTCACTGTGTGGAACTCTGGTTACTAGGAGCAAAGGAGTCAGGGACGAAGTACAGGACTTGACTCTAGGACATCTACACAAAACCCGATCTTTCTGGCCTTCACCTCGTCACTATGGAGGACATGGGCCGTGGTGTATCTCATCCCTCCCCCCGGTACTGACACCCCTAGATGAAGAAAAGCAAGCCGAGAATGAGAAGGGGAGAGAGGGGTGAAGCCACTACATATGTTTTTATGGTATACTATGGTGTGAAGCTAGACTACGGTTTCCAAGAACTGCAGGGAAAAAAAATTATAGCACTTTCTACATTCACCAAGAATTAATAGAAATAATATTAAGTAAAATAATAAAAATAAAACTGGTACTCACAGAGATTCTGCAGTCAAACTCGGAGAAGGAAGAGATTATGGCAATGTTAGAGAAGAAACTTCACTGTGATGAGAAATAACCACTATGTGTTTTGTGGTCAGTCTGTAACTTCCTCAGGAAAAGTAACTTCTCCTTTCAACACATTCAGAACTACGCAAATGGCCAAAAATTCCACGCTACTGATCAGTTCTTTGAAATCCTGTTCACTATAAAGCTCGAAAGCTTTGTCAGGTGGAAGAAGTACAGAATTAATGGATGTTGGATGTTTTAAATCTTCAACAATTTCCAAATCTAACTGGGCTGCTTGCTCTGTCCAATAATACAGTAGTTTGGTAATGCTAACAGTAGGTTCCGGAAGAGGCGAGACGCTCAAAGCCCTGACATTCAACTTTTCCACTTGTATCTTTGTGGATTCACCAGTTCTCTGCTATACAGGGGGTCCCCTGGTTACAAACAAGATAGGGACTGTAGGTTTGTTCTTAAGTTGAATTTGTTTGTAATTTGGAACAGGTACATTTTTAGGGTTAGCTTCAGCCAAAAAAATAGTTTTTATACTTTTTGGATAGCATAGGAAAGGGGTATCACCCCTGTAACATTTGTTTTGCTGTCTATGCCCCTGTTCAGAAGATTTCACCTCACTTTCCATCCCAAAGACAAATGGATTTTGAAAATTTTTGGTTGTTAGGGAAACATGGACTGGTGATAAAACTCCGGTGGAGGTATCTTTTTCCCATAAAAATGCTTACAGGAGAGAATTTCCCTTCCTAGGGGTAGATTTCCTCTCACTTCCTGTTATCTCCCTCCGTTTGCAAGTAGGAGCTGTTTGTAAGTCGGATGTTTGTAAGTAGGGGACCGCCTGTATTTATATTAGTTTTATCCTTTCATGGTTCTTCATTTTGCTTTGTACTTCTCATTAGACATGTGCAATTCGTTTAGTTACAAATTCGTTATCCGTCAAAATTCGTTATATTCGTTGATTCGTAAACATACGAATGAACGAACGGTTCGATAACATTACAAACGAACAACGAATAATCTAAACGAACGAATATGGAAAACAAATAAAATACGAATTTAGTAAATTTGAAACAAACAAAAAACAAAAAAGTGAAAAACGAAAACATAAAAACAACGAAAACACAGAAAAAAGATAAAAAATAACGAAAATAAAAATGAACGAAAACGAGATATTACGAATATTCGAAAAACAAAACAACGAATAACGAACAAAGATCCATATTAACGAATATCAAAATGAACGGAAAAAAAATTACGAATCTTCGGAAAACGGAAATGAAAACAACGACAATTCGTAAAAACTTAAATTCTATTTCGTTAGTTCTGAATTAGTTCTGGACTTTGGCCAATGGCCAATAAGCTTGTCCCTTCCCCTGAAGAGGTTGTCTCTTCCCCCAATGAGCTTGTTTCTTATAGACATGTGCTATAATGTGTGTGTGTGTGTGTGTGTATGTGTGTTTTTTTGTGTTAGACTGCAGTGCATTCCATCCAGAGTCCAGATAGGGTGTGGTTGGGTAGGTTGCACTGTTCTGTTGGATTTTGTGAGTAATTTTTTTACTTGGGAGAGAGAAATTCTTTGTTTCTTAAGGATATTAGATTGAGATTCTAGAGTCTACATTCTAATTTATAATTTTATTTATGTAATATCTCTGACATATTGTATTTTTCTTCTTTGTCAGACTACATTCTAGACAGGGTGTGGGTGGTGTTTGATTTGTGAGTCATTCAAAGAGATTGATATAGAAATTATAAATTTCTTACTATTTCTATTACTCCTAGGATTTTCTAAAGTTAGTTTTTTTCCCTTTTCTGGGACTGTGTTTTATTATATTGCTGTCTGTCTGCCCCTACCTATTTTTTTTGTTGTGTTAGCCAGTGCTACTACTAGGCCAGCCCAGGCAGCATATACTACGTATTCATGGTAGGAGAAGTAGATTAGTATATTTTTTTTTTTGCATGGACCGGTAAAATAAGAATACTCCAGTCCTCAATCCCTTTATTTTCCAGAACCAATTATTTTATTTTTTTTTATAAAAAAAAAAAGATTAATAATACTATTTTAAAATAGAAATATTTTATAATGGACTCTACTTCTCCCACTCATCACATTCCCACCACAAGGGAAGCAACAAAGGAAAAAGTTCAGTGTGACACAGCAACAACTTCAAAAAAGAGGCCAACTGTAACACCGTCTCTTTTTTACAAGAGAGGCTGTGCAGTTCCTAGTACTAAGGCTGTTGCTAGTGTCCATAATTTTAGGTAGCCAAAAATTGAAATTTTACAGCTTGAGCAGGAGGGAATTGCTCAGCCTCCAGATGTAAAATAAATATCAGACAATATCACAACAGATAGCAGCAGCTTTTTTGATGTAACTTCAGTATATCCTAATCCAAGTAGGCACCAGGCAGAACAGGCTGCTGAAGTAGAATTAGCTGTGAGTCCGACCCTTGAAGGTCTGGCCTTAACACCTTGGTGTGTGCTTGTATATGTGGTTAACCTTTCATAGCTACTTGTATATCTCCGCCCTGGTTCACATTGATCATTCTTTGAAATCGCGCTACCTCACTTGAAGTAACGCGATTTCAAAGTAGCAAGGTCAGCACTATTGCAGGTGCTACTTGATAGACATCTGTGGGGCTTCATACACAGATGTCTCTTGAAGTCGCACCTGAAATCGGCAAAAGTAGTACAGATTGTATCGGCAACAGTAGTACAGTGTCGCACCGATTGGAACAGTGCCATTGCCTCCAATAGGCTGCGACTTGTCATGCAATTTAATCTCTCAAATCGCATGACAAATTGCTCCAATGTGAACCTAGGCTTTGGCAGGGTTTCCACTGGAACTGGCCGCGGATCGCACAAGAACACTGTGCATCCCTGTTCTCCATTTCAGGGATGAATCAGGACCGAATCTTTGCCTGAATTTGGCCCTGAAACAGAGCCAAAGACGCAGTGCACTCCACAGCTGCCCCTGGAGATATGTGAACTGGCTCCATAGAGAGCCAGTTACATTCCCCTGCTATGCGAATTGGATGCAGGTAAACCAACATCCAATTCACATAGGTGTGAACACGGCCTAATGCTGCCTTCTGACATATGAAGAAAAGTGTAATTTCTGATTGTAGATCAGTCTGAATTTTATTACCCATCCTGCTGACTACATTCAGCCCAGGTTCACACTGATGCAGGTTAGAAACCGTGCAAGTTCAGCTAAACTCTCACAATTTCAAACCAGCAATGCAGTCCGACTTTAGGGGGCGATTTGACAGACATCTGTGCGGGTTCATGCACATATGTCTATTCAAATCACCCCCTAAGTCGCCAAAAGTAGCACAGGAACTACTTTTGGGAATCTGTGCGGTGCCACAAAGTTTTTCGTTGCACCAATGCAGACGGTGCCATTGCCAGCAATAGCTGCCGATATCGCATGCCAAATCGGCCCAATGTAAAGGGTGCTTAAATAGGAAGTGCAGTCTGCGCACATAATTTGGTATTATTAGAATGCAATTGGAGACCCTTATTTGGCACTGATGAGTCTGTGCTGATGGGCACTGGTGAGTCTGCATTGATGGGCACTGATCAGGCTGCCTTGATGGGCACTGACGAGGCTGCCTTGATGGGCACTGGTGAGGCTGCATTGATGGGCACTGACGAGGCTGCACTGATGGGCACTGATGAGGCTGCACTGATGGGCACTGACGAGGCTGCACTGATGGGCACTGACAAGGCTGCGCTGATTGGCACTGATGAGTAGTGGTGCAACGGATCGGTGGTGATCCGAACGGCCACCTTGTTTGGATCGGATCACCACACGATCGGCGGAGCGCTCCGGAGCCTTGGCTGTAGGAAAGGCCGCGGCTTCGGCCTAGCTCCAGAGCGGCGGCAATCTTGGTACACCCGGCCGCGGCCGCTCTAGTGACGTTTCGCCGCCATCTTGCTCCACCCCACACTCCTGCACAGTAATGATAGAGAAGGGGCAAAGCGGACATCTTGTTACACCCACCGGAGTTTTAGATTTCATTTCATTTCAACACAAAACTGAGCTTATATGCTACATTATTTGGAAATCCATCGGACTGTTTACATGTTAAATTTAAAAGCAACAGAAAACCTTACATGGTTGCTAATGTGACGGAACACCTCTGATTTTCACATTCAACAGTTGAATGTGAAAATCAGAGGTGTTCTGTCACATTAGCAACCATGTAAGGTCAGCAGGTTTGCTGCTGCTTTTAAAATGTAACATGTAAAGAGTCCGTCGGATTTCCAAATACTGTATTTAAAGCGGTTGTATACCGCAAAACTTTTTTTTTTTTTTTCACAACCTGCAAGGCAAAGTCATAATGAACTAGTATGACTAGCATACTAGCTCATTATCAATCACTTACCTTAGATCGAAGCCCCCGCAGCGGTCCTCGGACACGTCCTCCGTCGCATCCATGATACCCGGAGTGACTTCCGGGTATCGCCGCTCCGGCGCTGTGATTGGCTGGAGCGGCGATGACGTCACTCCCGCGCATGCGCGGGGAACGACACGATCCCCGCGCATGCGTGAATTCCGGCAGTGTCCGGCAGGCTGCCATTCAAGAGCCGCCGTTATCTACGGCGCGCATGCGCCGTAGATAGCGGTGCACTCTTTTTTGCAAATATCTCAGAGACCGCGTAGGTCTCAGAGATATTGCAAGCACCTACAGGTAAGCCTTAATGTAGGCTTACCTGTAGGTGCATTTCATATTTGTGGGTATACAACCACTTTAAGCAAATAAGCTCCATTTTGTGTTGAAAATAAATGAAATCTAAAACTCCGGTGGGTGTAACAAGATTTTGTCTTTTTTTTTTTTGCTGATCCGAAAATTGATCCGATCCGTGAGTTTTTTGATCCGTTGCACCCCTACTGATGAGGCTGCTTTGAAGGGCACTGATGAGGCTGATTTGATGGGCACTGATGAGGCTGCACTTGGTACCCACTTTTAACCACTTCAATACTGTGCACTTTCACCCCCCTCCTTCCCAGACCAGGCCAATTTTCAGCTTTCAGCGCTGTCACACTTTGACAATTGCGCGGTCATGCTACACTGTAGTCAAATTAAATTTTTATAATTTTTTTTCACACAAATACAGCCTTTTTTTGGTAATATTTAATTACCACTGGTGTTTTTATTTTTTACGCTACAAATAAAAAAAAGACTGAAAATTTGCCCAAAAATAAAGCATTTTTCTTAGTTTCTGTTATAAAATTTTGAAAAAAAGTAATTTCTCTTGATAAATTTTGACCATAAATGATGCTGCTAGATTTCTTCTGTAAAAATAACCCAAGTCAGTGTTTATTTGGTGTTGCAGTGATGGAGGACAGACAGGTGTTTTATGGGGACAGGGGTGACAGTGGTGCTTGGTGTACTGTTTGTGGGGTGATCTGTAACAGCTCTCTGTGTAAAATCATCATCACACAGAGAGCTGTCACAGATCAGCCGTCACGTGATCGGGAGGGCCAATCACAGCACCCATATCCGATCTCTGCTCAGCTGGATTCTGTGATCATAATGATCACAGGATCGAGCCGCAGCGCATGGCTCGTTCTGAGGGACGTTCCTGACGAGGAAATTACCACACAGCCATTTATGTGCAGTGGCCGGGTGGGAGGTGGTTAATGTACGGAGAGAGAGGTGGGGCTCTAAAAAGAAAAGGTGGAGCCTAAAGAGAATAGGCTGTGGTTTACAGATGACAGGGCGGGTCTTAAACAGGAATGGGCGTGGCATTGACAGGAAAGGGTGGGTCATATTTAAATTAGGGGGTGCACAAGTTTAGTCAGGTGTAGGGCAGCACAAAACATAAATACACCACTGAGTGATTGTACCACCCTTTTGTAACCAATAAAAATGTTTGTGAACAAAAAAAAAAAATATTGCAATAATTACCTGTGTCTGACACCAGTGGTGGGCCTGCAAAACTTGGAGACCAGATTCACGGAGTCCTGGACCCGTCCCCAGCCTGCTGCCTTCTCGGATGTTGGCACGGTTTGGCAGAAGAGTGTCACTTTGTCTTTTAGAACTGCAGCAACCAATGCTGCATTCTCCTCTTGGGTATATACAGGCCCCCTTGATTTTTCTTGCTTACTTTTGTGGTGGGGTTGCTGCATGTCTGATTCAGCACTATCTGATGTAGGGGGGGACACATGTCTCCGTTTTTTGGCATGCTTCCGCTCCACTCCACCTCCACACTCCCTTTCAGGCCTTGGCTCCACTACACGCCTCCGTTCACCTCCACTACTCTCCCCTCCACTCCTCCTCTCCCCAACAATACTATCCTCTCCACGCCTCTTCTTCCCTCCATGCCTCTTTTTCCCTGCACGCCTCTCCTCCCCTCCACGCCTCCCCTCCCCTTCACGCCTCTCCTCCCCTCCACGCCTCCCCTCCCCTCCACGCCTCCCCTCCACTCCACGCCTCCCCTCCCCTCCACGCCTCCCCTCCCCTCCACGCCTCTCCTCCCCTCCACGCCTCTCCTCCCCTCCACGCCTCCCCTCCCCTCCACGCCTCCCCTCCCCTCCACGCCTCTCCTCCACTCCACGCCTCTCCTCCACTCCACGCCTCTCCTCAACTCCACGCCTCTACTCCACTCCACGCCTCTCCTCCACTCCACGCCTCTCCTCAACTCCACACCTCTCCTCCACTCCACGCCTCTCCTCTGAGTCCCCTCCTCCACTCCTCCGCTCCCCTCCACTCTCAGTCACACCAACACCAACTCTCATACCAACACACTCACTAACACCAACATTCTCACTTACAAGACTCACACGTCCATTCTCACTCCCAGACATTCTAATTGCAATAAAACCACCAAACCACACAAAAACAACTACAAAAACCACAATATCACTCTCTGCACTGCTCTCTGCTCCTCCCTCACCACACCACTTACACCCTCTCAAAATGGCGTACAGGGGCGGAGGCTATAGCCGCTTGTTGAAAACGAAACTAAAATACGAGATTGCGAATGGCCGCAATGTATTTACGGAAGTACGAATGCATTTGAAGCACGTGGACGTATTTTAGTTTCATTTTCAACACGCGGCTATAGCCGCGTGTTGAAAATAAAAATAACTAGTAACGCGAGATTGCGAATGACCGCGCCGAGATGTATTTACGAAAGTATAAAAAAATTACGAATCCATTCGAAGCACGGTAGTAGACACGAATCAAGGAAAACAAAACAATGTTACGAATCAACAGAAACGGCAGAGTAGTGTACAGAAAAACGAAAATTATTATCTAACAAAATTACGAATTACGAATCGTTCAGTATCAACGAAAATCAAACTGTTACGAAAGTACGAAAATAACTTAAACAGAAATACGAATCATTCAATATCAACAAAATTACGAATTTCAAATCAACGAAAATAACTTAGACAGAACTACGAATCATTCAGTATCAACGAAAATTAAACTGTTACGAACATACGAACGAGTCCGAATAGGAAAACTCGCGTCTTACGAAATTACGAATCTTTACGAACCTACGGAACGAGACGAAACGAAACGATAGGAAACTAATTTTTTGGTTGTGCACATGTCTACTTCTCATATGATGCTGGTAGTTGGCCTTGGCAGTGACTTAAATGGTCTCATGTGCTCAACATGTTATCACTACTTGCTCAAAGGGCAGCAAATAAGCCACTTCTCTCCAAGAAAACATCAGGGACAGACTGATATTCTGAAAAAGGTACAGTTATTGGACTGCTGAGGACTGGGGTAAAGTCATTTTCTCGAATGAATCTCCTTTGTGATTGTTTGGGGCATCCGGGAAAAAAAACCTTGTACGGAGAAGAAAATGTGAGCGCTACCATCAGTCCTGTGTCATGCCAACAGTAAAGCATCCTGATACCATTCATGTGTGGGGTTGCTTCTCAGCCAAGGGAGTGGACTCACTCACAATTTTGCAGCCATGAATAAAGAATGGTACAAAAACAGCCTCTAATGCCTTGTACACACGATCTGATTTTTCGTCGGGATAAACTGTGACGGGTTTTTCTGACAGAATTCTGTTCAAGCTGTCTTGCATACACACTGTCACACCAAATTCCGACCGTCAAGAACGCGGAGACGTACAACATTACGACGAGCCGAGAAAAACAAAGTTCAATGCTACCGAGCATGTGTCGACTTGATTCTGAGCATGCGTGTTTTTTTCTCCGTTGGAGTTCCATACAGACGAACGGAATTTCCGATTGGAATTTTTTCCATCGGAAAAAAATAAGAACATGTTCTCTTTTTAAATTCCGACGGGAAAAAGTCTGATGGGGCCCACACACGGTCGAAATATCCGATGAAAAAATTCCGTCAGACTTTTTCCATCGGAAATTCCGATCGTGTGTACAAGGCATTAGAGAAACTTCTCCCAACCATCCAAGAACAGTTTGGTGACGAACAAAGCATTTTCCAGCATGATGGAGCACCTTGCCATAAAGCAAAAGTAAAAACAAAGTGGCTTGGGGAACAAAACATCAACATTTTGGGTCCATGGCCAGGAAACTCCCCAGACCTTAATCCCATTGAGAACTTGTGGTCAATCCTCAAGAGGCAGGTAAACAAAAAAAAAAAAAACACAAATTCTAACAAACTCCAAGCATTGATTATAGAAGAATGGGTGACCATCAGTCAGGATCTGGCCCAGAAGTTGATTGACAGCATACAAAATTGGCGTCCTTTTTGTCCCACAAATAGAGCTTTCTTTTGGTGGTATTTGATCACCTCTGCGATTTTTATTTTTTGCGCTATAAACAAAAATAGAGCGACAATTTTGAAAAAAATGCAATATTTTTTACGTTTTGCTATAATAAATATCCCCCAAAAATATATAATTTTTTTTTCCCTCAGTTTAGGCCGATACGTATTCTTCTACATATTTTTGGTTAAAAAAAAACGCAATAAGCGTTTATTAAATGGTTTGTGCAAAAGTTATAGCGTTTACAAAATAGGGGATAGTTTTATCACATTTTTGTAAAAAAAAAAAATTCTAATATTGGCGGCGATCAGTGATTTTTTTCATGACTGCGACATTATGGCGAACACATCGGACACGTTTGACACTATTTTGGGACCATTTTCATTTTTACAGCGAACAGTGCTATAAAAATGCACTGGTTACTGTAAAAATGACACTGGCAGTGAAGGGGTTAACCAGGAGGGGGCGCTGTAGGGGTTAAGTGTGCCCTGATTTGTGTTTCTTATTGTGGGGGGCGTGGCTTAGCGTGTGACGTCACTGATCGTCATTCCCTATGACAGGGAACAGACGATCAGTGACAGGCTCATTAGGAAGCACGGGGAGAGGTTTGTTTACACTTACCTCTCCCCGTTCTTCCTCTCTAGGACCGGGACACCAGCAGCGATCGGGTCCGCTGTTCCCGCAGGAACGGTCACGGAGAAGAGGACTGGGTCGCTCGCAACCCAGGGCTGGGGTCTTAAAGGGGACGTACCTGTACGCCCATGTGCCCAGCCGTGCCATTCTGCCGACGTACATCGGCGTGCGGCGGTCCTCAAGTGGTTAAACACATGCCATTGTTAAATCAAGAAGTGTTTGCACAAGACTAGTTTTGCTGTCCTTCAACCTTCAACTTGCCGTCCGCCATATAGCGGCAAAGTGGTTGTGATATCCTGACCGGACGTCATATGACGTGATCAAGATAACACAGCCGGCGTGCGCCCGCGGGGGCGTGCAGCGCGGCTATAGGAGGTGCTGTGTGTCAGTCTGATAAACACGAAATTTACACATAGCCCCTATTCTTCAGGAACAGGGCGCTACATACAGCATGGGGTTTATTTACCAAAGCCTGAGAGTGCAAAACCAGGCTCACTTCAGTATAGGAACCAACACGAATTGACAATAGCCTGACTCTACATATTTATCATGTATGGTACTATCCTGCCATCTAGAGTATGTAAACAGAAGTGTGTTCCTCATTAAAACTGATATAATTTGAAAGCCAAACCTTGTGGGAATGGTACATTTTACAAGATAAAAATTTTACAAGATAAAAATTAAGCAGCACAAGCTGAAACAAAGACTTTGCCATGGACAAAACTCAAAAATCCGCATTGCAAGAAAGAAAGACTGCCAAGACTAAGAACCCCATTCTCTTGCAGTTGCCTGAAATGCCTTGAGTCCTATTCGATACAGAAATCAATGACTAGCTAAGTGACTTTAGGTAATCCCTATTGCATACAGACTAATGCATTTGTTAGGTGAGTATAGGTAGCATGTGCATGAGTGTATGCAGGGGCGTATCGACCACAAAGCAAGACGTTTGCCTTGAGTGGCATTTTTCAGGGGGCGGCAATGCAGAAGGGACACTACGAGGACTGCAGAGACGCAGTGGCATTGCTACGGGGGTGCGGACCGCACCTGGGTGACACCAAGGGCAGCAGCAGACTAACTGTTCAGTGACAGTGAAGTGAAGTGGAAGCAAGAGGCAGTGGTGGCTGCAACCTACCATTTCGGAAGTAGCTCAAGTGGCAGAGCAGGTCAAAGTCCCAGTCTGTGATCGTGTCTCAGCAGCCTCGCTACACACAGCAGCTAAAAATGAGTGGGCGGCCAGTGGAAAGGTCAGAGTCCAGTGAAGTTTTTCTTGGTGGGGGGGCATGGGAAAGTCTCCTGGTGTAGTATGGTTTGATAAGGGAGCCCCCTCTCTCTCACCCCAGCTCTTTCCACCTGCCTCCCCCTCTCACCCCCTCTCACCCCCTCTCATCCCCCTCCCTCCCTCACTCCCCTCTCCCTCTCTCACTCCCTCTCTCTCTCACTTCCTCTCTCTCTTACCCCCTCTCTCTCTCACCCCGCTTCTCTCTCACTCACCCTGCATCTCCCTTACCCAACTTCTCTCTCTCAACACCCCCTCTCCCAACCCCCCCTCCCTCTCTCTCTCCCACCTCTTCCCCTCTCCCTCTCTCCAATTCTTCAATTTCTCTCCTTTTCCATCCCCCCCATCTCTCTCTCCCTCCTATTCCTATCTCATCTCCTAGCAGGGTTGGGGAGCACTGTTGTAGGCTAATGGGGGGGGGGGGTTGGGGGAGCACGGTGGCAGGTTAGCAAGGGGGGGACAGTCCACCAGAGACCCGGAATAGCCACTAGAGAACGAAGGGGTGGGACAAATTTAGATGGGGGGGTCTGATTATAGTTTTGCCTAGGGCAGCACAAAAATAAAATACACCACTGTGTGTCTGTATGAATATTTATATAATGGATAAGTTGAGGGTCGCCCTGCCCCTCTTCCACACCAGATATTAGAGATAGAACCTATCTTGGTTACCTCTCTGCAGAAGAAAATAACCTGTGCAGGACTAATGCTAGGCTTTCCGCTTGCAAGCAGAGTAAAGTTTTATTAAACTGGTTTACTACTTTGTTATGAATATCCCCTAAAGCAGGGATATGCAATTAGCGGACCTCCAGCTGTTGCCAAACTACAAGTCCCATGAGGCATAGCGAGACTCTGACAGCAGCAAGCATGACACCCAGAGGCAGAGGCATGATGGGACTTGTAGTTTTGCAACAGCTGGAGGTCCGCTAATTGCATATCCCTGCCCTTGTCACGTTCCTGGTAGGAGTCTGATATGACAAGGTCGGCCTCTCTTGTATCTCCAGTCCAAGCCCCACTGAGGGTGGAACAGATGGTGGCAAGGCTAGGAGGAACACGAGTGCCAGTAGAGGTTGCTAGCAGAAGTTGCAGGGGCAGGTGAAACTTGGAGATCCCGATGGGTAGACAGGTTCCAGGCACTTTTATGGAAGAGCAGGTGTAAAGGGGAACTCCAACCCACATGCAGATTCTGGAACATAGCAAACAGGAACAGAGGTCAAGGGTAATCGGGTTCAGCAACAGGCAGGCAGCGCAGTTCAAGGAGAAAGCAGTAGCAGGGTCAAGGAAGCCGGGATCAGGAACCATAAGTCAGCAAATAATCAGAGTCCAGAGAAGCGTCAGGGCAAGCCAGAGTCAGCAACGGGTATCAGGTTAATCATACGGATAGCAGGAAGTTTCACAGGACAAGCTGAAGACCAGTCAGCACTTGTAGGGAGTCAGAGCACCCTTTAAATAGGCCGTCTGGCGCCAACTGGCATTAGGGGCGCGCTCCTGCGCGTGCACGCCGTTCATTGCGCATGCGCATTGGCGCACGCATATGCGCCATACGAGAATACGTAGTTCTCTTACAGCCCTAAAGTGAATAACCGATAATGCACACACCCATTTGGAAAGTTGAGACCTCCCAATCCCCCATAACCTCCTTCACCCCCATCACATTTCTACACTAGATATTAGAGATGGTGCCCATATAATTATTTTCTCCGGTAAACATGAGAAGAACTAGTCTGTAATTCCCAGGGATGTATCTTGGCCCTTTTTTAAATATTAGTGCTACATTGGCTTTTCTCCAATCAGCTGGTACCATGCCAGTCAGTAGACTGTTTATAAAAATTAGGAACAATGGTCTGGCTGAGTTCCTTAGGGACCCTCGGGTGCAAGCCATCTGGTTAATCTGACTTATTACCGTTAAGTTTTTCCAAGTCTATTTCTAATTCTGTCCTCTGTTAGCCATGAGGGTGCTTTCTGTGATGTCTCATGAGGATAAACATTGCAGTTTTGGTTACTGAAGCCCCCTGATTCCCTCATGAAGACTGAGGAGAAGAATAAATTTAATACCTTTGCCATTTCTCCATCCTTAGTAACCAGATTCCCTTCATCATTCTTTATGGGGCCAATATGATCTGACCTCCCTTTCTTACTATTTATGTACTTAAAGAATTTCTTGGGATTTTTTTTACTCTCCTCCGCTATGTGCCTTTCATGTCTTATCTTAGCCACCCGGATTGCACTCTTACATTCTTTGTAAAGTTGGAATGCTGATGATGACCCCTCAGCCTTGTATTTTTTGAAGGCCTTCTCCTTTGCTTTTATATGCAGTTTTACATTGGAGTTAAGCCACCTAGGACTTTTATTAGCTCTTTTAAACGTATTCCCATTGGGATTCACTGGCTAATACCCTTATTTAATATGCTCTTAAAGCATACCAATTTTTCCTCAGTGTTCTTTGTTTCTAAGATTTTACCCCAATTATTATCTTCTAGCAAGGATCGTAGTTTAGGGAAGTTGGCTCTTTTGAAATTCAGTGTCTTTGTATTCCCCTTATGTTTCCTATTTGTGTGATTTATACTGAAGCTAATAGACCTGTGATCGCTGTTTCCTATATTGCTCCATATTTCCACATCCATGGTCAAGTCTCTATTGTTGGTAATTGTTGGTAATCAGTAGATCTAGTAACACTTCGTTTCTAGCTGGTGCATTTACCATCTGACCCATGAATTTTTCCGGCAAGACATTTAAGAACTGGCGAGCCTTAAATGAATGAGCAGTTCTTTCCACCCAGTCTATGTCTGGATAATTAAATTCCCCCATTATAAAGACACTTCCCATCCTTGCCGCCAATCCAAATTGTGATAGGAGGTCCGTCTCCCCCTCCTCCCTCAGGTTAGGGGGCCTATAGCATTCTCCCAGTGTAACTTTCGCCTTAGGTTCCTCCCTTTGGAGCTCTACCCATAAGGATTCCACCTCCTCCCTAGCTTCCTTAGTGATATCGTCTCTCACATTCACTTGTACAATATTTTTGATATACAGGCATACCCCTCCCCCTTTTGTACCCTCTCTATCCCTGTGATATAGGGAATACCCTTGAATGGTTGTGATAAATTACAATATTTTTTACTTTCTGCTTTAAAACACATACAATAAAAAAAATGTAAAAAATCTAATTTCTTCATCAATTTAGGCCAATATGTATTCTGCTACATATTTTTGGTAAAAACAATCCCAATAAGTGTATATTGATTGGTATGCATTAGTGTCTACAAACTATGGGATATTTTTATGGAATTTTTATAGATTTTTTTTTTTACTAGTAATGGCGGCGATCGGCGACTTATAGCGGGACTGGAACAAATCGGACACTAAGCAACACTTTTTTGGGGACCAGTGACACTAATACAGTGATCAGTGCTAAAAAATATGCACTGTCACTGTACTAATGACACTGGCAGGGAAGCGGATAACATCAGGGGTGATCAAAGGGCTAAATGTGTCCCTAGGGAGTGTTTTGTAACTGTATGGAGGAGGTGCTTGCACTGTAAGACGACAGAGATCCATGTTCCTAGCTTAGCAGAAACACAGGACCTCTGTGTTCTCCTGTCACAGAGCGGTGATCTGCCTTGTTTACATAGGCAGACTGGCATTCTGTCTGCCTTGGGAACGATTGGCGCGTCTCGGCCGGACCCACTGATTGGCTCCCGCTGTGTCCAATCGCAGCAGGAACAGGCCGCCGTCAGTGCGCACACCAGGCCCGGAAGCAAATAATCACGTACAGGTACGTGATCTTGCGCTAAAGGGCCGCCCTGCCGCAGTATATGTACATGGGGCAGTCCTTAAAGTGGAGTTCCACCCACAAATGGAACTTCCGCTTTTCGGAACCCTCCCCCCTCCGGTGTCACATTTGGCACCTTTCAGGGGGGAGGGGGGTGCAAATATCTGTCTAAGACAGGTATTTGCACCCACTTTCGGGCATAGACTCCCGTGGGAGTCATGCCACTTCCAGTCCCCCCCCCCCCGCTGTCTCCTGGGAAACACACTGGTCCCAGGAGAGAGCGGGGACCAGTGAGGGCGCGCCGCGCTACTTGCGCATGCGCTGTAGGGAACCGGGCAGTGAAGCCGCAACGCTTCACTTCCTGATTCCCTCACCGAGGATGGCGGCGGGGGCAGCCGAGAGATGAGCGATTGCTTGGCTTCGGCTGCTAACATCACGGGCACCCTGGACAGGTAAGTGTCCATTTTTAAAAAGTCAGCAGCTGCAGTATTTGTAGCTGCTGGCTTTTAAAAAAAAAAATTGGGGTGGACCTCCGCTTTAAGCAGTTAATCTGCTTCTATTTTGCCTTCCCTGGTTCCTCCTTCCCCCATCTACATGCTAATGAATTTATTAAATAAAACCTTTTGGTATTTATTACAAACCTTATTTTAGACCAGATAAAATCATCACTGGGATGCTCTACTTCTCTATGCAAAACAGACAGACCATGGCTTGTGGGAGGGGCCGGCAGAGTGCTCTGCTCAAGAGCCTTCAGCCCTGATGCAGGTAATGGGAGGAGTTATGCAAATATCAAATAAGCTGGTCAGATCTGCTGTTAGAAATCACAGGGCCCCATTCAGCCTACCTGACAGCCCCCCCCCCCCCTCCACCTCTGAAAATATCAAATGGCAAGACCCATCCAAATGACTAGCACTTCTCTGAGGCTTTCTGTTCATTCACAAACTGAAGCATAGTAAACACAGTTTACTATGCTTCAGTGGTGAATGGACACATTGACTGTTTGGTCACCCACTGTTTTCATTCAGGAAAGGAAGGGCCCAGTAAATATAGCATATTTACTGTCTTCCCCCATCCTGAAACTGATCCTCCTGTGTGCCTGCAGCCGCCAGTGGGAATGGAGAGGGGGGAGGTCCCAGACATTTGGTGGAACAGGGGTGCAGATACTATACCCGATCCCACTGCAGCTCAGACGGAGGGAGAAATGTAGAAGCCAGCAGCATGGCAGAGGGATCAACAAGAATCACAAGTATCAGCAATAATTCAATACAGCCAGCCCTCCTGCTCGGCAAGTGCCCAGGCCCCCCCTTTTGAACTGATGGAGCCTGGGCCCCTTACAGGAGGGTCGGCAGTGTTGCCCTATCAGTGTCCCTGAAGCTGGTAGAGCCCCACCTTGACTATTATAATAGAGAATATGGCCTTATGATATGTAGGGGACAGGTGATCTGCAGTCTGAAATACATCTCAGAAATAAGAATATAAATGGTGATAATGTGGTTGAAAATGCTCTCAGATCTTTTAATATGAGTTTATATATTTGTTAAAAATATCAGCCTTCAATATAAATTTTTTTTTTACTTTTTTTACTTTTATAAATATTATTATTTTTATTTTCCGAGGCAGCCTTCAACATACACTTCTCTTAAGAAAAGAGAAATACAGAATGAATATGCTACACTAGAGGTAAGTCTATGCGTACAGCCCATTGAACCTTCAGTTTAAATCAGCCAAATACATTCCATCAAAACAAAATGTGTTCAAAGTCTTTTTTCCCACAGCCTGAGTAGAAAAGGGTAAAAAACTGCGCTAGTACTAAAATAAAACAGAAACCTAAATATAGGCAGCAGTAATAGTGTGACAGCACCAAAACATATAAAAAGAAAAAAACTGCGCCAACCCTCTCAAACTTAACCCAAACCCATTCCAACACCACTTGAAGATGGTAACTTGGTAAGAAGTCAGGGTAAAAAATCCAACAAAGATTGCACCAATTGCAGTCCAACAAATATTGTACAATAAATGGTCTGAAAAGAGTCCACAAATCCTTATGTTAGGGAAACACAGAGTACAGCACCACAGTGACTCCTCAAAACTTGTTGTGAGGTATCCACCACCAAAATAGGGAAGCAGCTTACCAGAAGGCAAGCGGTTTGGGACATTCGACTGTAACCCAGCCGCGACCTTTATTGTAGCAGTAGTCCTTCCTTAATCAGCAGGCATACTCCGTTCGGGTTACCCCCACACACATCCAGATCGTAAGCCCCCAAACATGAAATGGATAGAAAAGGCAGACCAATAGCGTAACTCCGTTTGACAAAAATTTAATTTAAAAACGTAAGTTATACTTACAAAGTAGAAAAGTAAAACAGCATATGACAAAATAGTTGCCGGCCGGCATAACAGGAGTCTCCCTCCTCGAGCGTGGTGACGTCACTGAGCGTCCTCATAGACGCGTTTCGTCATCACTTAGACGTTTTCAATAGGAGTGGGCTGAGTAAAAAAGCCTCTTTTCCTGCGGCCTGCCAGATTGCATGCTTGGATAAGGGTCTGGTATGGATTTTTGGGGGGATGCCTACGCCAATTTTTTTTACATTTTGGTGCAGGGTTCCCCTTAAAATCCATACCAGACGTGAAGGGCCTGGTATTGATTTTGGGGGAACCTCCACGCAATTTTTTTTTACATTTTGGTTTGGGGTTTCCCTTAATATTCATACCAGACCCAAAGGGCCTGGTAATGGACTGGGGGGGGGGGGGGATTCATGCCGGTTTTTTCAATGAGTTTTATCTATATTGCCAGGACCCGACAATACATTACAGCCCTGAGTAGTTTTAAATTACCCCGGTGTGGATCATAAATTATAAGCATTTTACTGCCATCTAGTGAGTATACATGAGATTTATTTGTTTATTTGAATAATTTATTCAATAAGTGTACAGAAAACAAATATTGTATATGTGTACTGCAGAGCACAGAAATTAGTTTGCAATTTTAATTATTATCTCAATATCCACTTGATGCGTCTAATTTATTTTGCAGCCCGTATCACCTGGAGGACCCATTACCCAAGGAAGAGACTCATTTAAACGCAATGAATATGAAAACCTTCAGTAGACCTAAAAATTACTGGATAATGTATTTTACCTTTAGAACAGTGAAGGGATTTGGGCAATTCTTTTGTTTGTTTTTTTGCTTTTTTTTTCAATTTGTTACAAACACTTTTATAGTTTCCATTTTTCATTGTTTTACCAATAAACAATAAATACAGATTGGTCCCAGGAATGGTAATGGACTATACCAGTTACTTAAGCCTTGCACGATGGACTCAATGTATTTTAATCCAACTATGGATGTTATTTTGAACATCATATTAACAATTCAATAAGGAATTCCTATTTTTTTGTTTTTTATTCAATTAGCTTTGATGCTTCAGGATACAATTTTTTACACATTTGTTTTTGTTGGTATACAGTAGCATACCAGCTATTACTATATATATATATATGTTTCATTCTGGCCATCCAGAAGGGTATTTATGTTTATGTGCTTTTAAATGCCTCTAACTTTTTGGTCTTCTTTTTTTTGTATTTATTTCCGTGATTTTTTTTTTGGGGGGGGGAGATTTCATTTTTTTATAAGACAATAAATTAGACTTTCTATATTTATAAATATTGTTACGCTAATTTATTTATCTCATCCGGTATTTATCAATCTGTTTGGGGAATTGTTCAAGGTAATATAGTAAATTAATAGGCGGTATCCCTTTTTTTTGGATGACTTTCATTTAAAAAAAAAATCTTATTGCAATTTTTGTTTATTTGCAATAGGCCCAAGCCATTAACTTATCAAAAATACAAAATAGAAAGATACAATAAATTGGGAATAGGTAAATTGTTTTGTTTGTTTATTTTTTACCTGTAAAAGCCAAAAAAGCCTTGAGACTGCTTTTTAAATGTGATGTCAGCGGACTTAGCGTTATTCATTCTAACATTTCCCGTCACTCTTCCCAAAGCAGCTACATAGATGGTTATGTAGGGAGGCGAGGGAAGGCAGAGAGGAGCTGGGTCAGCACAGAGAGTAATCTCCTCCTTGAAGAGGAGATGGCTATAACATACACGGAGGGCTGTGCTAGGAATTTGACTCTTCCTGGAGTACTCAATTTTTTTAGCACGTTAAAAGACACATTACAAGTGAACAAAAATAAATATTTTCGGAAAGGAAAAAATGCTAAAATTCATAAAATACCTGATTGGTCTGTGCTTTTAACTGCAATTGTTAAAGCTGGTGACAAGGTGTCCCTTGAAGTCTGAAACCACCAGATTGTTTATTCTGGTCTGTTCACGGCTTCACAGGCTGGGAGTTTGATTGCTTCCCCCTGCCTTTAGATTAAGTTTCTAGAGTTTAGAGAAGGAGAATTCAAATTATCAGCCTGAATATTAATCAGGGCCCAGCAGCAGTGGGGGGGGGGGGGTGCCTAGATGGTGACTGGGATGCTGTTAAATAGCCTGGAGCCCTGAGATGATTGTCCCTTTTCCCTCCTGAGGGAATGGATCTGTTTGCTGAGAGGGGGCTGCCTGCCCCTGGCGCTGGATGCTGGATTACTTTGGACTGATCTTGTTCCAGGATTCTGTGAGTAGAGCCTCCGTTTTGTGCTAAGGCTACTTCATGATCCCCAGCTGTGAACCTGACTAGCTTTACTTGTGCTAGAGCTACTTCATGATCCCCAGTTGTGAACCTGGCTAGCTTTACCTGTGCTAGAGCTACTTCATGATCCCCAGTTGTGAACCTGGCTAGCTTTACTTGTGCTAGAGCTACTTCATGATCCCCAGTTGTGAACCTGGCTAGCTTTACCTGTGCTAGAGCTACTTCATAATCCCCAGTTGTGAACCTGGTTAGCTTTACTTGTGCTAGAGCTACTTCATGATCCCCAGTTGTGAACCTGGCTAGCTTTACCTGTGCTAGAGCTACTTCATGATCCCCAGTTGTGAACCTGGCTAGCTTTACCTGTGCTAGAGCTACTTCATGATCCCCAGCTGTGAACCTGGCTAGCTTTACCTGTGCTAGAGCTACTTCATGATCCCCAGTTGTGAACCTGGCTAGCTTTACCTGTGCTAGAGCTACTTCATGATCCCCAGTTGTGAACCTGGCTAGCTTTACTTGTGCTAGAGCTACTTCATGATCCCCAGTTGTGAACCTGGCTAGCTTTACCTGTGCTAGAGCTACTTCATGATCCCCAGTTGTGAACCTGGCTAGCTTTACCTGTGCTAGAGCTACTTTATGATCCCCAGCTGTGAACCTGGATAGCTTTACCTGTGCTAAAGCTACTTCATGGTCCCCAGCTGTGAACCTGGCTAGCTGTACCTGTGCTAGAGCTACTTTATGATCCCCAGCTGTGAACCTGACTAGCTGTACCTGTGCTTGAGCTACTTCATGGTCCCCAGCCATGAACCTGGCTAGCTGTACCTGTGTTTGAGCTACTTCGTAATCCCCAGCTCAGAACCTGACCAGCTGTACCTGTGCTAGAGCTACTTCATGGTCCCCAGCCATTAATCTATGGACTGTTCTATTCTAGCTACACCTGTTCTAAAAAACGATTTCATGGTTCCCAGCTGTCAGCGGAAGACTGTGCTACTGCTGTTTACAGAGAGAGAAGTGCCTTCTGCAAAATTGTGCTCAAGCGCTTTGGAATATTCCATATCACCCCTAATCCCCTCTACAAGCAATAAAATACAAAAAAGACAAACCTTAGACTGTTCAATGAGCCGGAGTGATTGATGAGATGGGGCTGTGTGCCTGGTTGTCTCTTCACTGAGTCAGGAAAGAACAAGTAAAATGATCTACAGCGGCTACTTTGGGGGTAACGCTACATCTACAATATATTGTAACATGGTATCAGGTAAGGAAAAATAGTTTACTAATTTATTTATTTTTTGTCCTAACTATAATAATGAAAGAAAATACAATTTGTACAAAACCCACTAAACATTCCCTTAATGGAAGAAACCGAAGGCTGCGATGAAATCTAAAAATATGTCTTACTAACTCATCATAACTTCCTTACTCAGTAAAAACGAATTTGGGTTTTAAGAAAGTTTGAATTATGCAAAGAGTAGCTGGACTGCCAGATAGTTCCATGACCTTGTTGTGCAGCTCTGTTAACCACCCTTGTCAGCTAATGGAAAATGCATACAATATGTAGAGAAGGTGATGTTGCAAAAGATTGTGAAAGATTCTGTTATGACAAAGATGACCTTTTGGTGCCCTTCAACTTGCACTTATGCTTAGTTCCTCATAACACTCAGCACAACAGAGACAGTAAAGGACTGTGTACTTGAGGGAATACATTTTCAAATATGTCTAAGTTTTGTTGTTGGAAAATTGGAGAACCAGCTCTCAAATTTTTGTTGTCGGAAATTCCGACAGCAAATGTTCGATAGAGCCTACATTTCCGACAACAAGCTCCCAATCGATCATTTGTTGTGGGAAATTCCGACCATGTGTACGCGGCATAAGAGTCTTTAAATTTGAAGTTGACCTCATTCTAGGTTGCTTTCAGCAGCTTTGGCATGGGGATATAAGCAGGTCCAATGTGAAAAAAAGTCTGTATGCTGTCTGTAATCATGCCTAATTTCAGATTTTTTCCATCACTCCCAACCAGTTTTGATTGTGGATTGGATCTGTCATGGATCAGGGAATTTTCTCCCACTAGGAAGAAGACTAGGCAATCAGGAGTTGATAGCAGCAGCTGAAACTAGGTAGCAGCGTTGGCCACAGAGGAGACACAGGTGACTATGTGGAATCTGGATTGGATACATGAAGACACTGATGGATAGAACCCATTCTGGACATTCAACAGTAGAAGCGAGAGCCTTTAGAAGGGAAAAGGCACAGAGTCTAAGGTGCCGTCTTGTCTTCACCGGTTCCCCTAATGGTGGAGATGGACTTGGCTGCGAGCGACGTCCAGGTTGCGGCCCTCTGAAGCACCAGAGCAGGCAGCTACTGGGAAAGGTGAGTAGGTTACTGGAGAGAGTCCTTAGCAGTTCTGGAGTGCAGGACTTACAGACCATTGGGTAACACAGACCAGGCAAGCAGGAGTGCACAAACACACAGGGGCACGGAGAATGGGTTGAGTTGCACAGAATTACAAAGGGGGTCACAGGATGCAGGTTGCAGGTGCAGTTGTGTAGGATTATGAAAGTATGGATCACAGTACAAGTAGCTGGCTTAAGCACTCAAAGAAGCGCACACCTGGAACATGGGTCACATAGACAATACTGGAAGGCACTGGGTACCACAAGAGAACACAAAACAACAAAGGAGAGGCCACAACGATCTAGTGCATTACCATAAATCAATTTTATTAAGTAATAAACAACAAGCGAATACAAACACATGTCATGCACAAGCAGAACTAGAGATGTGCCAAATCACCATAAGGAAGACCTCATAGGGTCTACGAATGGCTAACGTGTTTCAAGGGTCAAGCCCTCTTCCTCAGAGCCCACATTTTTTTACCACAAAAGAACATCCAGGATAACAAAGGGAGTCTGGCTGCTAGTGTGTGGACACATTGTTTGAGTACCGAGCAACCTGCATGCTAGCCTGCTAGGATGGCAGGAAGCTGAATGCTTCTGTAGAATGGGAGGTTTAACAGGATCAAGGGAGCCTCCCAACAGCCAGGTTTGTATTAACTATAAAAGCACTCCCAAAGAAGGCATGCTTGGGTCCTGCAACTGGTCTTTGTCCATAAGCATTTAAAATATTTATTGATAGTGTCAATAATACGGGTTGTCCATATTCTTTCCTGGGCTTTAATGTTAAACATAAGAAGTTCAGAAGCTGGAAGAAGAGACCTAAAATATTGCATGCCCCTTTACAACTACTACCTCAGGGACCCATGAAAATGTTAGAAATTACACATTCTTCTGGGCAGCATCACTCAGAATAAAATTGCCTTTATTTGTAAAATCCAAAATCCAAAAACCACACTACAGGTCACAGCATACTGGTCAAGCTGACGTGTTTCACACTGTACTAGTGTTTAATCATAGCTATCTAGCACACAAATCATTTGTATAATATACCCCTCAAAAGAATGTCATGTGATTCAAAAACAAGGTGTAAGTAATTAACAAGTAATTAACAAATAATTACCAAGTGATCAGTTAATTGATGGTGAACGATGTGTGGTTCAGGTGTCCTGAACACTAAGGAGTGAAAAAACCTCTAGAGTTGTATAGATATATAAATTAATGAAGTAATTGAAAAACAAAATCGGATAAGTGAATATTGAAAGAAATGATGCGGATAGTGAGATGGATAATAGAATGTGGGCAATAAAATAAATTAGTGTATATATTAGGCTTGTGCAATTCGTTTCATAACGAATCGAAATTCGTCCGAATTTAGCAACTTTCGGACATTCGGAAGCATTCGAATTTCCGAACAAAGCAATTACGAATAAAACCGAATCTGAAATAAATTATACCGCAAATAGCGAATGCCCGAATTGGCATAATTCGTTATGAAAAAAGTTACGAATGTACGAATCCATACGAAGCACAATAACTCTCACTCTGCTCTCTGCATCTCCCTCACCGTGCTGAACTCCCTCTCAAAATGGTGTACAGGGGCGGAGGCTATAGCCACATGTAAAAAACGAAAGCAAAATACGAGATTTCGAATCGTTACAAATAACCGCTATGTATTTAGAAAAGTACAAATCCATTCGAAGCACATTAGGCATAATAGGCAGCGTCGTCGTGAGAGAGACACTGAAAATTACGAATCAACGAACCCAAAAAAAGTTACGAAAGTAGGAGTTGTGTCCAGAATCAACGAAAAACAATGTACTCTACCGAAAGTACGAATTATAAATCAACTAAAAATAAGGCTTACATTAATACGAATCATTCTGATTCAACGAAAAACAATGTACCCTACCGAAAGTACAAATTATAAATCAACTAAAAATTCAACTAAAAAAGTCGCTTGCGAAAATACGAATTAGTCCGAACACGAAAAATCCCGTCTAACAAAATTACGAACGATTACGAATCAACAGGACCGAAAAAAAAACAACCGAAACTAAACAAATTTTTCCGTTGTGCACAAGTCTAGTATATATATATATATATATATATATATGTATCTCATGGATTTATACAGCCATGGGTGAAGTGGATGCTTATGCCCACCCATATGTATATAGGTGTATTGCCATTATTCAGGTTCCAAAACTAAAACCTTAGACCTACCGTACATAGTGGGCCAAAAGGCCCAACTATATAGAACATTCTGGTGAGGTGAATTCCAAACCAAAAGACTCACTATACAAAAAGACTCGTTATTCAAGATGTGTGAGATTGTGAAGAATGTGAAAGAAATTAATATGTAAATGTGTGTATACACACACATACCGGTATGTATGACCCGTGCAAAACACAAATCTATAAAGAGGGGAGAATGAACTACTAATTATAGTCTAGTGTAGTGTTTCTCAACTCCAGTCCTCAAGGCGCCCCAACAGGTCATGTTTTCAGGATTTACCTCTGATGAAACAGCTGTGGTAATTACTAAGGCAGTAAAACTGATCAAATCACCTGTGCAAAATAATGGAAATCCTGAAAACATGACCTGTTGGGGCGCCTTGAGGACTGGAGTTGAGAAACACTGGTCTAGTGTAATATGTATGAATAATGTATGTACAAGTGTGAAGACACTCGAGTACCAATGAAGACGTATGAATGGATTATTCTTTATAACACTGGTAAAAAACATATAAATGTATATATAAGAAAAAATGAAGAAACTATTGTTGAGAAGAATACAGTATATGCCTCTGAGTGCCCCGCCATGCTATTAGTTAATGTATATAGATAAAAATGTGTCTATATCGCAGCCGTAATGACAGTACCGACGTTGAAAAAAACGTTGGCACTATCCCACAAATGCGACCTGGATAAAACACATCAGGCAGACACCGCAGACTTGCACCCAGTGCAAACTGTGTTTTGAAATATACATATCTCTCTCCTGGCAAAAATGAGTAAATAAAACAACGATAACGGTGATAGAAAATCACCTGTGTATGCCATGAACTGTAGAAGAAACCTTACACAGATAACAAGACCCGGAATGTAGATAGTCAGACAGCCCGAAAAAATCTGAAAAAGCGGAGAAAAGGGAAGTTGGTATACTAGAACCAAGGTCTGTTATAAAATCGTGGTTAGTTGGTAAACTTCCCAGGAGTGATAACATAAATATATGTAGGAAAATGGCACCATGTGTAGTGTACTGTACACCAAATAAGTCAATGAAAATGACTAGGACTGTCTATATAACAAGATGAACTGTCAAAAGTCCACTCGATATTTATGATAATGGATATAATGATGTATATAGGTGTGTAGATACATGGCGCCAACCTTAGAGCAGTGCTATAACGGATATGTTCATTACAACAAAGTAAAAATGATATGATCATATATCTAGTATGAACCTTGTTGTTGGATCTGTGTATGTATGTTATAGGGGTAAATATACATCTATTTCCTTTCCTAACACTAAGGTCATGATGAAAATCCATGTTAAAATTACATTTCAAACACCGCTTACTAAAACATATAAACCTGTACAGTCTACATATATATGAAAAAATCAAAAAAGTTCAACATTAAAAAATGAAAAAGAAAAAAGAAAGAAAAAATCCTTGGTACATAAAACAAACATATAACATGATTACATAAGCATAAGTAGCTTCACACTCGTTGGTAGTTGTGCAAAAAAATGGGTGAAACCATTCAGCTCCTTAAACGATTTAAAAAATATGTCGATGATAATTCATAAACTATAAGGAGGAGAAGAAAATAAACAAACCCCATAAAAACAATAGGACTCTTACATTCCATGGGCCGTCGGAACAGGACAGGCAAACCAAGCAACTGCTTGGGGCCCCGAGCTGGCCTGGGGCCCCAGCAGTCCCGGAGGAGAGGAGGTAAGACAAAGACACGAATCCCCCCCCCCCCCCCCGCGCTTATCCACTGTAATGTAAAAAAACGAAAAATCAGTAGCAACCCCCCCCCCCCGCTTCTCAACTTGTAGATTTAGTTGTCCATTCTGCTTGGGGCCCCCAAATTCCTTCAAACGGCCCTGATTGAAACAGGAGTTAAATTCTAAAGGATTCTAAAAAGAAAAATCAACATAAATGTGGACATGTGTGTGGACACATGAAAACAGGGGCAGCTTCAACAGGATGGTTAGCTTTAAGGATTCTGTGCAGGCAGTGAGGGCTAATCATAGTAATGGGAAACAACCCATTCAAAGTTTAGACCGGCCGGTATTCTCGTATGTAGTGAGAAGATCCAATAGACCTCACGTCTGACTAAGAATTTTGTATTGCAGTTAATGAACTGCTTTATATCAAAAGTCTTATTGTTGGTGCTGGAATGTACCACCTGACCTGTCTTGATGTGTTTGCAATAATTGCAACCTGAAATACCACATCTAAACGTAACCAAATAAAACAGCTAGTTTGAGACTCCTCCATATATCATGATCTTTAATATCTGGGGGCAGTTAGCTCCCGCTCAACCTGGGAAATTAAGGCCCCTTTCACATTTGTACGACTTGTCCCACGATTTGGGACTGCAAAGTATCATGACAAGTCATTCCCCATGATTTCCAATGACAACCATTGGACTTCAAAGTAGTCCCTGCACTACTTTGGTCTGATTTTGATGCCAGTTACAAAGGCATTTCTTGAAATCGCGGCAAAATCGCGACTGCGAAACGCGGCAAAATCGCGGCCGCAAAATCTCGGTAAATTTGTGCGACTTTGAAGTCGCAGTAGTGTGAAAGGGGCCTTAATCTTACTCTTTCATCTCGGAGACAATAAGTGAAGACAATTCTCCCCAACAGCACACAGATGAAAAAATAATAATCCATCTGAGTTTTTAACCCTTCAATACTTTTTCAAAAACTGAAAAAAAAAGTTTTGGCTATATTTACTCTTTAATGGAGGCCATGCGCAGTGTGATAAAATATATAAGGCTCAGCCGGGGAGCTAAAACACAATTTTGGAATAAATATGGCACATAATGCACATTTGGAATCTTCACTTGGATGTTTGCCTTTGTCCAGCACTGACAGATCAGAGAAGTCCTTCACTATTACTAAATGATCCATCCACTGCCAATACCATCTTCTTCGGGCCTTTTTCCAGATTCCCATCACTCCTTTTTTTTAAATAGTTACATAGTAGGTGAGGTTGAAAAAAGACACAAGTCCATCAAGTCCAACCTATGTGTGTGATTATATGTCAGTATTACATTGTATATCCCTGTATGTTGTGGTCGTTCGGGTGCTTATCTAATAGTTTCTTGAAACTATCGATGCTCTCCCCGCTGAGACCACCGCCTGTGGAAGGGAATTCCACATCCTTGCTGCTCTTTCAGTTATGCCCTGTACACACGATCGGTTTTACCGATGAAAACAGTCCGATGGACTTTTTTCATCGGACAAACCGATCATGTATGGGCCCCATCGTTTTTTTTCCATCGGTGATTAAAAATAGAACATGTTTTAAATTTTACCGATGAAAAAAAAACGATAGCAAATTCCGATCGTCTGTGTGGAACTCCATCGGAGAAAAAACCCACGCATGCTCAGAATCAAGTCGACGCATGCTCAGAAGCATTGAACTTAATTTTTCTCGGCTCGTCGGAGTGTTTTAGGTCACAGCGTTTGGGACGGTCGGATTTTTGACTGATGGTGTGTAGGCAAGACTGATGGAAGTCAGCTTCATCGGATTTCCGATGGAAAAATCCATCGGCTTTTATCCCATCGGAAATCCAATCGTGTGTACAGGGCTTAAAGAACCCTCTACGTAGTTTAAGGTTAAACCTCTTTTCTTCTCATTTTAATGAGTGGCCCCGTGTCTTGTTAAAAAAAATAAGTTTTATGCCTATTGTGGGGTCACCAGTACGGTATTTGTAAATTGAAATCATATCCCCTCTCAAGCGTCTCTTCTCCAGAGAGAATAAGTTCAGTGCTCACAACCTTTCTTCATAACTAATATCCTCCAGACCCTTTATTAGCTTTGTTGCCCTTCTTTGTACTCGCTCCATTTCCATTACATCCTTCCTGAAGACTGGTGCCCAGAACTGGACGGCATACTCCAGGTGCGGCTGGACCAGAGTCTTGTAGAGCGGGAGAATTATCTTTTTATCTCTGGAGTTGATCCCCTTTTTAATGCCAATATTCTGTTTGCTTTGTTAGCAGCAGCTTGGCATTGCTGAGCCCATCATCTACTAGGACCCCCAGGTACTTTTTGACCATTGATTTGCCAGATACTGTATGTGCACAGGACTTATGTTGTCTCAGGACGCAACTCCATTCTCTGACTCTATAGATGCTGGACAGTGGTGAGGAATGTACATTTTATATGAGAAACAAAATTTCTAGGAGCCAGAGAAAGGTGGGGTTTTAGAGGTAAGTTTGGAGATTTAAATCCTTGAAACTCACTCTGATTTTAGTTTCATGCAGAATTTAGAATATTTAACAATCTCCCCATGGTTGTACATAATCACCTATGAAAGCCCAAATTAGGGTGTAGACTTACCCCCCCCCCCGGAAAAAAAATAGAACTAGAGGGAAATACAAATCCGCTTTCATTACTCATATGTTAAAGCGGAGCTCCACCCTAAAGTGGAACTTCCACTCATCGGATTCCTCCCCCCCTCCGGTGTCACATTTGGCACCTTTCTAAGACAAGTAATTTCACCCACTTCCGGGAGTCCTCTCTGCGAGTATTCTGCGGGTAGTACGTCACTTCCCGCAGAATACCCGTTGTGTTCTGGAAGACACTCGGCTCCCAGAACACAACGGGGACCAGTGAGGATGGCGCAGCGCCACTCGCGCATGCCCCGTAGGGAACCGGGCAGTGAAGCCGCAAGGCTTCACTTCCTGGTTCCCTCACGAGGATGGCGGTGGGGGCAGCATAGTGATGAGCGATTGCTCATCTTCTGCTGCCGACGTCGCTGGACTCCTGGACAGGTAAGTGTCCAAATATTAAAAGTCAGCAGCTGCAGTATTTGTAGCTGCTGGCTTTTAATATTTTTTTTTTAGGGGAGCTCCGCTGTAAAAAAAGGAGGTTCACCCAAAAGTGAACCGCCGCTTTTCGGAACCCTCCCCCCCTCCGGTGTCACATTTGCCACCTTTCAGGGGGGAGGGGGTGCAGATACCTGTATAAAACAGGTATTTGCACCACTTCCGGGTATAGACTCCAGCGGCGCCCGCCCCTTTGCGTCACCCCCCCGTCGTGTTCTGGGAAACACACGGCTCCCAGAACACAGCGGGGACCAGTGAGGACTCGCGCTTCACTTCCCGATTCCCTCACCAAGGATGGCGGCGAGGGAAGCCGAGAGCCGAGCGGTAGCTCGGCTTCGGCTGCCGACATTGTGGGCGACCTGGACAGGTAAGTGTCCATTTTTTAAAAGTCAGCAGCTGAAGTATTTGTAGCTGCTGGCTTTTAAAAAAAAAAATTCCGGTGAACCTCCGCTTTAATATTGAAAAGGACTTTTATTTGATATTTTAGACAGTATTTCGTGTTTTTGAGTTCCAGGTAAGGGCCTCATTTCCTCATATGTGTTTTTATATTCAGTTAAATTGGTCTTTCCTTGTATCATCTTCCGAGTTGCTGGCTGTAGAAAATAAGAACAGTTGGATCAATTGCAATATCAATATGTGATTTACATTTATATAAATTTGTCCTTGTCACACGTGGATATTTATACCAGAAATAATTCGAAAATATATTAAATAAATCAGGTTTTAACTTGCTTACCTCTATTACACAATAAACTGTATTTTCTCTCTCCATAAGATCTGTATACCTGGTATCCTATATAAAATATAGTATAAGATTTTTTTTTTTGCTAAACAATGATTTATTGGGAGATTTGTCGATTTTCTAAAAAAAAAAAAACACTCTCATAGCAAAATTAATATTCACATATCTTAACCAATCTCATACCATAGGCATGCTACATATGCCCAAAAAACTTTTACCAAACTGTAGAGAGCATACATAGCACATCTTTGGCCCCTTTCACACTGGGGCGGTTTGCAGGCGCTATTTTGCTAAAAATAGCGCCTGCAAACCGACCCTAAACAGCGGCTCCTTTCTCTCCAATGTGAAAGCCCCTGAGGGCTTTCACACTGGAGCGGTGCGCTATCAGGACTTAAAAAAAAGTCCTGCTAGCCGCATCTTTGGAGCGGTGAGAGGAGCGGTGTGTTTACCGCTCCTCCACCGCTCCTTCCCATTGAAATGAATGGGATACCACGGTAATACCGCCCGCAAACCGCGGCTGTAGCCGCGGTTTGCGGGTGGTATTGACCCTTTTTCGGCCGCTAGCGGGGGTTAAAACCACACCGCTAGCGGCCGAATACCTCTGCAATCCCGACGGTATAGCGCCGCTAAAAATAGCGGCGCTATACCGCCACCGCACCCACCGCCCCAGTGTGAAACCGGCCTTTGGCTCGCCCTCCCTCCCCCGCCACCCAATATCCCCCCAATTTTACCATATATATATATATAATGGCCCGTACACACAATCTGATTTGTGATGGCAGGGTTTTGTCGGAAAATCCAACCGTTTGTACGCTACATCGGACAATTGTTGTCGGATTTTCCGACAACAAATGTTGGATAGCATGCTTTAAAATTTTCCAACAACAAATGTGTGCCATCGGATTATCCGATCGTGTGTACAGAAGTATATCCGAAAAAAATCCAAAGTACAAACACGCATGCTCCGAACCAATGCTAACCATAAGACAACATTAGCAGAAGTTGCCCAAAGGGTGGCGCTAAAGAGCTGAAAAACCACGTGGTTTTGTGTATGTTGGCTGACTAAGTTCTGCAGTCTGTATGCAGAACAAGTTCACGGCAAACCCCCCTCGCTCAAAATTCCACGGATTTGTCCGATGGAAATCCGATCGTGTGTACGAGGCTTCATGCCGCGTACACACGACCATTTTTCATGACGGGAAAAATGGCATTTTTTAATTTGATCATTAAAAACGATCGTGTGTGGGCTCCAGAGCATTTTTCGCGACGTGAAAAATGGCCATTAAAAATTTGGAACATGCTCTAATTTTTCTCGTCGTTTTTCACGTTGTCGTTTTTCTCGTCGTGAAAAAAGGCCGTGTGTAGGCTTTAACGACGTGAAAAAAACGTGCATGCTCAGAAGCAAGTTATGAGACGGGAGCGCTCGTTCTGGTAAAATTAGCGTTCGTAATGGAGATAGTAACGGACTTAAGAGCACAAGGCTGAAATACGCGAATCGTCTCTCACCAAACTTTACTAACACAAGGATCAGCAAAAGCAGCCCAAAGGGTGGCGCCATCCGAATGGAACTTCCCCTTTATAGTGCCGTCCTACGTGTTGTACGTCACCGGGCCTTGCTCGAGATTTTTTTTTTCACAGTAGTGTGTAGGCAAGGCAGGCTTGAGAAGAATCACGTTGAGAAAAACGTTTTTTTTTTCAATGACATTAAAAACGGTCGGGTGTACGCGGCATAAGAGTGAGAGCGCTGAAAGCTGAAAATTGGTCTGGGCAGGAAGGGGGTAAAAGTGCCCAGTAAGCGAGTGGTTAAGTGAAAATTCACTTTGTGAAATGAACAGCCTCAGCGTCTTCCGTACATCTCTTTCAGTCAGTTGCACTGATTTTCAAAAGAAAAAAAAAAGAAAATAATTCTAGGTGTCAAAAAGATATGGGTAAAATACCAACTTTGCAATATGCTGCAACACCATGGGAAACAATGGTGAAATACAGAGTCACAGAGAAGTGACGACATTTATAAGAAAAAAAAAATGACTTGATGCAAGCCAAGTTCCCTTTTCACTGTGTCGTCTGTTTCTTAACTACAAATACTGCAGCTGCTGACTTTTAAAATAAGGACACACACCTGTCCAGGGAGCCTGCAATGTTGGCACCCGAAGCCGATCTCTCCCTCGGCCCTCGGATGCTGCGGCCGCCATCTCGGTAAGGGAATCAGGAAGTGAAGCCTTGCTGCGCGTTCCCACTGGTCCCTGCTGTCTTCTGGGACCTGTGTGTCTCCCAGAAGACAGCGGTGGTGGGGGGGGGGGGGAGTGGCGTAGATACCCGCGGGTGGCTCGGGTATCTATGCCCAGAAGTGGGAGCAAAATACCTGTATTACACAGGTATCTGCTCCCCCTTGAAAGGTGTCAAATGTGACACCGGAGGGGGGGGGGAGGGTTCCGAAAAGCGGAAGTTCCATTTTTGGGTGGAACTCAGCTTTAACCACTTAAGCCCCGGACCATTTGGTAGCTAAAGGACCAGAGGTGAATTCAGAATTTTGCACTGCGCTGCTTTAACTGTAAATTGTGCGGACATGCAATGTTGTACCCAAACGAAATTTGCGTCCTTTTCTTCCCACAAATAGAGCTTTCTTTTAATGGTATTTGATTGCCTCTGCGATTTTTATTATTTGCGATCTAAACGGAAAAAGACCGAAAATTTTGAAAAAAAAAGATATTTTCTACTTTTTGTTATAAGAAAAATCGAATAAACTCAATTGTAGTCATACATTTAGGCCAAAATGTATTCAGCCACATGTCTTTAGTAAAAAAAATGTCAATAAGCGTATATTTATTGGTTTGCGCAAAAGTTATAGCGTTTACAAACTAGGGTACATTTTCTGGAATTTACACAGCTTTAAATTTATGACTGCCTATCTCATTTCTTGAGGTGCTAAAATGGCAGGGCAGTACAAAACCCCCCCAAATGACCCCATTTTAGAAAGTAGACACCCCAAGGAAATTGCTGAGAGGCCTGTTGAGCCCATTGAATATTTATTTTTTGTCCCAAGTGATTGAATAGTGACAAAAAAAAAAAATTACAAAAAGTTGTCACTAAATGATATATTGCTCACACATGCCATGGTTATATGTGGAATTGCACCCCAAAATACATTTTGCTGCTTCTCCTGAGTACGGGGATACCACATGTGTGGGACTTTTTAGGAGCCTAGCCGCGTACGGGACCCCAAAACCAAGCACCGCCTTCAGGATTTCTAGGCACAAATTTTTGATTTGGCTCCTCACTACCTATCACAGTTTCGAAGGCCATAAAATGCCAAAATAGCACAAAACCCCCCCAAAAGACCCCATTTTGGAAAGTAGACACCCCAAGCTGTTTGCTGAGAGGCATGGTGAGTATTTTACAGCTCTCATTTGTTTTTGAAAATGAAGAAAGACATTTTTTTTTTCAATTTTCAAAACTTTGTGGCAAAAAGCGAGATCTGCAAAATACTCACAATACCTCTCAGCAAATAGCTTGGGGTGTTTGGTTTCCAAAATGGGGTCATTTGGGGGGGTTTTGTGCCATCTGGGCATTCCATGGCCTCCGAAACTGTGATAGGCAGTGAGAAGTGAAATCAAAAATTTACACCCTTAGAAAGCCTGAAGGCGGTGATTGGTTTTTGGGGTCCCGTACGCGGCTAGGCTCCCAAAAAGTCTCACACATGTGGTATCCCCGTACTCAGGACAAGCAAACAGAATGTATTTTGGGGTGTAATTCCACATATGCCCATGGCATGTTTGAGCAATATATCATTTAGTGACAACTTTGTGCAAAAAAAAATAATAAATAAATAAAAAAAAAATCTTTTTTTCCGCAACTTGTGTCAACATATAAAATATTCCATGGACTCGACATGCCTCTCAGTATATAGCTTGGGGTGTCTACTTTCCAAAATGGGGTCATTTGGGGGGGTTTTGAACTGTTCTGGCATTTTATACACAACATTAGGAAGCTTACATCCACTCTTCTAACCACTTGAAGACAAAGCCCTTTTTGACACTTTTTGTTTACATGAAAACATATTTTTTTTTGCAAGAAAATTATGTTGAACCCCCAAACATTATATATATTTTTAAAGCAAAGGCCCTACAGAATAAAATGGTGGGTGTTGCATTTTTTTTTCTACACAGTATTTGCGCAGCGATTTTTCAAACGCATTTTTTGGGGAAAAATACACTTTTTTTTATTTTAATGCACTAAAACACACTATATTGCCCAAATGTTTGATGAAATAAAAAAGATGATCTTAGGCCGAGTACATAGATACCAAACACGACACGCTTTAAAATTTCGCACAAACGCGCATTGGCGACAAACTACATACATTTTTAAAAGCCTTTAAAAGCCTTTACAGGTTACCCCGTTAGATTTACAGAGGAGGTCTACTGCTAAAATTACTGCCCTCGATCTGACCTTCGCGGTGATACCTCACATGCATGGTGCAATTGCTGTTTACATATGACGCCAGACCGATGCTTGTGTTCGCCATTGGGCAAGAGCAGGGCAGGACAGGGGTGCTTTTTTTATTATTATTATTAATTTTGCTTTTTTATTTTATTTTTAAATTGTTCCTTCCAAATTTTTTTTTTGTAATCATTTTTATTGTTATCTCAGGGAATGTAAATATCCCCTATGATAGCAATAGGTAGTGACAGGTACTCTTTTTTTGAAAAACTGGGGTCTAGACCCTAGATCTTTCCTCTGCCCTCAAAGCATCTGACCACCCCAAGATCGGTGTGATAAAATGCTTTCCCAATTTCCCAATGGCACTTTTTATATCCGGGGGGCGACATTCCCTCCCACTGCTTGTAAAAGCAGTCCAGAGGCTAATTAGCCACTAGGATTGCTTTTACATGAAAGCCGCCCGCTGGCTGAAAAGAATGATACCAAGATGATACCTAAACCCGCAGGCATCAATCTGGTATAACCATTCAAAGTCCAGCAACATACCAGTACGTTGCTGGTCCTTGTTGGACATGTATTGTAATCTTTTTTTTTCATGCAGCCAGTTGGCTGAATGAAAAAAGAGATTGATCGGTGGGTATGCCCACCATTAGAATACCGCCCTTCATCCACCCACTTCTAATGATGGGCATACATGCACCATTTATATATGCCGAAGCATGGGGGCATCCTCCCGCAAAAAAGTTATGCCGCACACACATGGTCGGACTTTTTCACGGGCAAGCCTCTGTCGGAATTTCGACCGTATGTACGCGGCATTAGGAGCAAAATCGCTCCTCCGCCCCTGCTGCCCCAATGCTTCGGCATATTTGCTTTTTTTTTTAACTGTGGTGGTGAAATCACCTCCTACAGCACTGGAGTCGCAGGGATCAGGCCTGTCTCTGCGAACGCTGCAGTTATGTGTGTTGTGTTTTGTAAGTGACAGTGTTCGATCGATACTGCACTTGGGTGGCCTGGGCTGGACGGAGGGGCAAAACGCAGGTGCTAGCAGGTATCTGGGCTGATCCCGCTAACACTGCGTTTTTGGGAATCCTAAACTGCTGGGGACGCTAGTATAGATCTGATTAGATCAGATATTGATCTGATCAGATACTATACCACTAAGGGGGGTGTATGCTTCACGCGTGGGTGTTAGCGTTACTGGCACTAACCTGACGCTGCCTGGGGTGTGACGCAGACCCTCACTGACGCTAAAACCTAATTGATATCACCCGCCGGGCGATCAGGGGGTTAAACCTTTATTGGGTAATATACGGCGGGTGCCCTGACACTATAAAAAGCAAACTAACTAACCAGCGTCACCCGTAACACTTATATGATGATCACTGGTGAAAGGGTTAACTAGGGGCAATTAGGGGGTTAAAACCTTTATTAGGTAATATATCGGGGTACCTGACGCTATAAAAACCTGTGGCGAACCTAAAAAAAATTTACTGGCTACCGATCTGCATCACCGACGCTAAGACAGCGATCAGAAAAACGATCGCTTAGCGACAGTGGTGATATAGGGGGTGAAAGGGTTACCTGGGGGGGCGATCAAGGGGGTTAAACCTTTATTAGATAATTTATGGGGGTACCTGACGCTATAAAAACCTGCGGCAAACCTAAAAAAAATTACTGGCTACCGATCTGCATCACCGACACTAAGACAGCGATCAGAAAAATGATCGCTTAGCGACAGTGGTGATAGGGGGTGAAAGGGTTACCTGGGGGGCGATCAAGGGGGTTAAACCTTTATTAGATAATTTATGGGGTTACCTGACGCTATAAAAACCTGCGGCGAACCTAAAAAAAAAATACTGGCTACTGATCTGCATCACCGACGCTAAGACAGCGATCAGAAAAATGATCGCTTAGCGACAGTGGTGATAGGGGGTGAAAGGGTTATCTGGGGGGTGATCAAGGGGTTAAACCTTTATTAGGGGGGGTTAGGGGGCTACACTGGACCTAAAACTAAACTGTAGTGACACTTTTACAGTCACAAATGTCACTGATTGCAGTGATCAGTAAATAAATGGTCACTGCAATCAGTGACACTGTGACTGGGGGCTGGGGGGGGGTGATCTGGGGGTGCCTGGGGGGGCGATTTGAGTGCCTATGTGTGCTGGTGTTAGTGTAGTGTTTGTGCACTAACCTTGATGTCTTCTCTTGTACGGCGCTCGGTATATGTGAGCGCCGCACAAGAGATGACATCACTTCCTCCTGCTTCCTCTGCCTGTGTGTACATTACACAGACAGAGGGGGTATTTCCATTCGCCGGGAGCGATCGCGGGGGGTGGCCGGAATCGAACGGCCGTCCCCTCATGTCGGATCGCTCCCAGATGAATTCCGACCGCTCACTGTACAGAAGGGGGGTCCGATTGGACCCCCCAACTGTACAAAGGCAATCACGTATGCTCTACGTAATTGTGCCTGTCGGTGCCATTGTGCCGACGTATATATACAGTGAGCGGTCGTTAAGTGGTTAAGTACCAGAAGATTTTCCCCCTTAATGACCAGGACATTTCTTGCGATACGGCACTGTGTCGTTTGAACTGACAATTGCGCGGTCGTGCGACGCTGTACCCAAACAAAATCAATGTCCTTTTTTTCCCATAAATAGAGCTTTCTTTCGGTGGTATTTGGCCACCTCTGTTTTTATTTCTTGCGCTATAAACAAAAAAAGAGCGAAAATTTTGAAAAAAAAAAAGAAAAGCACTATTTTTTTTTTTTTTGCTATAATAAATATCGACAAAAAAAGTAAAAAAAAAATTGTCTTCCTAAGTTTAGGCCAATAAGTATTCTGCTACATATTTTTGGTAAAAAAAAAAAAAATCCCAATAAGCGTATATTGATTGGTTTGTGCAAAAGTTATAGCGTCTACAAACTCTGGGATAGATTTATGGCATTTTTAATAATATTTTTTTTTTTTTACTAGTAATGGTGATCTGTGATTTCGGCAGACACATTGGGCACTTTTGACACTTTTTTGGGACCATTGACATTTTTACAGCGATCAGTGCTGTAAAAATGCACTGATTACTGTGTAAATGTCACTGGCAGAGAAAGGGTTAACACTAGTGGACGATCAAGTGGTTACGTGTGTTCCCTGGGAGGTGTTGCTAATTGTATGGGGGCTGGCTGGGCTGACGGGAGGAGGAGAGAGATCGCTGTTCCTAATCACTAGGAACAGCAGATCTGTCTCTCCTCCCCTGATAGAACGGGGACCTGTTTGTTTACACTGATAGATCCCCGTTCTGCCTGTTTCTGGAGCGATCGCGGGTGGCCGGCGGACATTGAGTCCACCGGACCTGCTGGTTGGCTCCCCCGCTCGTGAATGGACGCCTGCACGCCCACAAATGGCCATGTACCTGCCCAATGTACAATAACGGCTATTCGCACAGGGGAGCCAACCTGTCGCAGTACAACTGCGGCGGGCGGCTCTGTTACTAGTAAAAGTAACAAATAGTCACATAGGGTTTGATTTACTAAAACTGGAAAGTGCAAAATCTGTTGCAGCTCTGCATGGAAACCAATCAGGGAGGGTGGGTGGGAACTTTCCCCCGCGCTGTGTTGCCTTAGGGGGCGGGGATTACCTTTTTATCTATCCTTATTCACTCCCCCTTACACTTAATTTAAGCCAATCATTAATCCCTTCACATCTCCATACCCTGTTCTCTCAGTCATGCCAGCCCTCCGCCTATGGCATTCTTTCTTTCTGCTCTGGGCTTTTCTCGTGCCATTCAAAAGAACCGCCGTTCTTTTGAATGGGAAGAACGCAGTGACGTCATCGACTACGACGAGCCGACGCTCGTAACATTTGGTGCCGTCGCCGCCATCTTGCTTCACCCAACACTAACCTTGTATGCTACCGCGCATTCGTCAGAGTCTTTTCGAGCATGCGCGGGTTTACCTTGTGCAGGTAAGCATACAGACGACCGTTTTTCACGGCAGGAAAACTCTGCCGAGAATCCCGACGAGAAAATTAGAGAGCAGGTTCTCTATTTTTCTCATCGAGATTCCAGGCAGTTTTCCTGTTTACCAGAAATCATACACACAAACGTTTTTCTCTGCAAAAAGCTCTCCCAGCAGTTTTCTTGCCGAGAAAAACGGTTGTGTGTATGAGGCCTAATACCGTAATGTTGGGTGTTACTTTGGGTGCCAGAGGTTGCGTGCCTATAGACTCCAGTGATGGAAATCTAGTCCTGGTCCTATTTTGTAAAGGGTCCCTAAAGTGGGCCTTTAATTTTCTTAATCCCTTCACGACCAGCCGCCGCAGTTTTACTGCAGCAGATTGGCTCCCCTGGGCAAACCAGCTTAACTGTACGTCGGTTCGCCTTTTGACCACTAGGGGCGCACGCCAATCCGGAGCTGATGGGCGTGCCTGGCAATCGCAATCGCTCCACACAGAGACAGAACGAAGATCTGTCAATGTAAACAGACAGATCTCCGTGCTGACAGGGGTGAAGAGAGTGATCTGTTGTTCATACTAAGTATGAACAACGAATCGCTCTCCTCAGTCAGTCCCAACCCCCCCCACAGTTAGAATCACTCCCTAGGACATACAATTAACCCCTTGATCGCCCTCTAGTGTTAACCCCTTCCCTGCCAGTGTCATTTTCACAGTAATCAGTGCATTTTTATAGCACTGATCACTGTAAAAATGACAATGATCCCAAAAATGTGCCAAAAGTGTCCGATGTGTCCGCCATAATGTCGCAGTCCCGATACAAATCGCTGATCACGGCCATTACTAGTAAAAAAAAATTATAATAAAATAAAATAAATCTATCCCCTATTTTGTAGACGCTGTAACTTTTGTGCAAACCAATCAATATACGCTTATTGGGATTTTTATTACCAAAAATATGTAGAAGAATACGTATTGGCCTAAACTGAGGAAATTTTTTTTTTTTTATAAAAAAAAATTGGGGATATTATAGCAAAAAGTACAAAATATTTTAATTTTTTTCATAATTGTCGCTCTTTTTTTGTTTATAGCGCAAAAAATAAAAACCACAGAGGTGATCAAATACCACCAAAAGAAAGCTCTATTTGTGGGAAAAAAAGGACGCCAATTTTGTTTGGGAGCCACGTCGCACGACCGCGCAATTGTCAGTTAAAGCGACGCAGTCCTGAATCGCAAAAAATGGCCTGGTCATTAAGGGGGCAAATCTTCCAGGGCTGAAGTGGTTAAAATGAACCTGCCCCTAGGTGGATAAAGTAAATTAAACAGTCCCTTGTAAAGAAGATGAACACATACCCTTCTGGCAGGTGGTGAGTTTCACCTTCACTCTATTGAAGAGCTCTGACCACCAATTGTATCTGACCCTTCCAGATGTGTTGGATAGCGTGTCCCTACTGGACCCAGTGATTTCAAGTGTCGACCCCTATGTCTCTATAAAAGTATACACTTGCCGGCCACTATATTAGGTACACCTTTCTAGTACCGGGTTGGACCCCCTTTTGCCTTCACAACTGCCTCCATTCTTCATGGCATAGATTCAACAAGCTGTTGGAAACATTGAGAATTGAGATGTGGTGAGTGTGGAGGCCATTGGAGTACAGTGACCTCATTGTCCAGTGGTGAGATGATTGGAGCTTTGTGACATGGTGACATTATCCTGCTGGAAGGAGCCATCAGAAGATGGGGACACTGTAGTCATAAAGGGATGGACATGATCAGCAACAATACTCAGGTAGGTCGTGGTGATTAAACGATGATCAATTGGTACTAAGGGGTCCAAAGTGTGCCAAGAAAATATCCCCCCCCACACCATTACACCCCCACCAACAGCCTGAACCGTTGATACAAGGCAGGATGGATCCATGCTTTCATGTTGTTTACGCCAAATTCTGACCCGACCATCTGAATGTCGCAGCTGAAATCCAGACTCATCAGACCAGGCAACGTTTTTCCAATCTTCTATTTTGCAATTTTGGTGATCCTGTGTGAATTTTAGCCTCAGTTTCCTGTTCTTAGCTGACAGGAGTGGCACCCGGTGTGGTCTTCTGCTGCTGTAGTCCATCTGCTTCAAGGTTGGATGTGTTGTGCATTCAGAGATTTGAGTTACTGTTGCCTTTCTATCATCTGGAACTGGTCTGCCCATTCTCCTCTGACCTCTGACATCAACAAGGCATTTCCTCCACACAGCTGCCACTCACTGAATATTTTCTCTTTTCCAGACCAATCTCTGTAAACCCGAGAGATTGTTGTGCGTGAAAATCTCAGTAGATCAGCAGTTTTTGAAATACTCAGCCCAGCCCGTCTGGCACTAACAATCATGCCACGTTCAAAGTCACTTAAATCCCCTTTCTTCCCCATTCTGAAGCTCGGTTTGAACTTCAGCAAGTCGTCTTCACCACGTCTAGATGCCTAAATGCATTGAGTTGCTACCATGTGATTGGCTAATTAGCAATTTGTGCTTTCAAGCAATGGAACAGGTGTACCTAATAAAGTGGCCCCCCTTTCCCACTAGTTACTAGAAGGAAACATTGATAACTCTGTACCATGTACCTTGTGCATTTTGCATGACGTATCTATGACCACTGCCTAATGTTTATGCTTGGTTTGTCTTTCTCTGTTCTTATGAAAAAATAAAAAACTTTTTGTTAAAAAAAAAGTGTCCGGTGAGTTTATATCACCAGCATGACACGTATTGTGAAATACAAATTATATCCAAACATGTATACATAAGATCACAGTTTCAGGAACATGCAGGACCCCTTTGTCAGACATGTGATCATGCTTGACAAAGGGGTCCTGCGTGGCTCTGAAAGGTTACACTTTACCGCTGTGATGTCATCTCTTGAAAAATTATGTTTAGACAACATTTCCAAGATACACGGTGTGCTTATAATGTTACTGGTTTCCAGCTGGTGGTGGCCACTACTGCACCCACTGAATCTTCTGCCATTTCCAGGAATAGGTGTATAGGAAATATTATACATGCTCTACAAGACACAGTAGTGACGTAAAGGTTGTTGGGAGGAACCCTAGAGACCAATTGGTGGACATGCTATTAACATACCCAGAAGTGTTGGATAACATCTATGCCCAGACGTCTACAAGAGAGTGAAGTTTATCTCCACCACAAAGGTCAATATTCATCTTCTTCTCTTGCAGGCTTCTAAACGACTGCACAACGACTGACGCATACCCCATGCCCCAGGTCAATGAACTGTTATGCCCCGTACACACGATCGGACCTTTTTCCGATCAAACTTCCATCGAAATTCTGACGGAATTTGATCGGAAAAAAATAGAACATGTTCTATTTGAAAATTCCGATGGAATTCATCGGAATTTCTCCGATGGGGCCCACACACGGTTGGAATTTCCGATGAAAAAAGCCCAACGGACTCCGTCTGTCTTTTTTCATCGGAAATTCCTATCCTATGTGTACAGGGCATTAGACCGCATCGCCTGAGGTCGTTTCCTAACTACCCTTGACCTATGCATAGGGTACTGGCAGATTCCTCTGGATCCGGAATCTGTTCCAAAGTCAGCATTCATGACCTCCTTCAGCTTGTTCCAGTCTAAGGTCATGCCATTTGGGATGAAGAATGCTCCGGCGACGTTCCAGAGGATGGTAGATCAACTCCCCAATGGCCTCCAGGATCATACCTGTGCATATCTGACATTGCCATCTACAGCGATAACTGGGAGGAACGTCTACTCCACCTGGGTACTGTGTTAGACCGCATCAGGGCTGCGGGACTAACATTAAAGCCAGAGAAATGTAGCATAGGGATGTCCGAGGTTCAGTACCTTGGGCATCGGGTGGGCCGTGGGCAACAGTGTCCCGAACCTGCTATGAGTCCCAAGTTGTCAGAGACCATCATGGCCTTTTTAATAAGTCCTTTTGCATTAAATAACAGAACATCTTCCCAAACGCTTGCAGCTCCCTCAAATGCCAGGGCCCATAGTCGGTAGGCAAGAGGCTAACATTCAGTCCCCTCCAAAAGCCTCTGTCCCAGGTGAGTCTATCACACTTTTTACTTGGGAGAATAAGTGACAGGGTCACTTTAAGTGCAGGAACCTATTTAACCAATCAGAATTTACTTTTTAATGGTCTTTAATGGACCTTAGCAGAGTGGATTTTAATTGGTTATGCACCCAAGTACTTGAACCTCCTAAGGAATAAACAAGTTGTATATTTAATAGGTTGGAAGGGGTTGCATTTAACTAGGCTACTACTCCTTCAGATACACTTACCTTGGTGCCTTTTGTTTCAAAAGAATCATTTTTTCTTCTAAATGAATCGGGGGCACTGGATGTGGAAGATTTGTTACCTAGAAGGAATCTTAAACAAAGAGAAAGGGTTTGGTGTCATTTATAGGGAAAACCTGGCAGAATGATTTTGTGGGCAAAAGGCAGAAGCTTTGTTATTTAGCAACACCATGAGACACAATTGTCGTAACATTTCAGTGGAAAATGAAGAAACAAACTTTTAGCACTATGCTATGGCACGCTAAGTCATAAAAGTACCAAGAAAATGTCTTAATAAAGAAAAAGTATTGCAAGTGCAAAAGGCAAGACAAAAACACCAGCCACGGCTTAAAGGGGTTGTAAACCTTCGTGTTTGTTCACCTTAATGCATCCTATGCATTAAGGTGAAAAAACACCTGGCAGTCACCAGCCACCCAGCCCCCCCCCCCCCGTTTTACTTACCTGAGCCCCGAATTTCCCTCGTCTGGGACGCGCTGTACCTCTCTCCACGGGGTCCCGACTCTTGATTGGATAGGTTGATAGCAGAGCAGCCATTGGCTCCCGCTGCTGTCCATCAAATCCAATTCAGGGGTGGGGCCGAGTCATACATTCAGCGGCTATAGACACCGAATGCTGGACTCGCAAGCGCACCCACAAGGTAACCCCCCAGAAGAGCGCTTCTCCCAGGGTGTTATCTGATGCGGGGAGGAGCCAGGAGAGCCTCCAAGGGACCCCAGAAGTCGGTGTTCTGAGCCAGTCTGTGCAAAACGAACTGCACAGTGGAGGTAAGTATGACATGTTTGTTATTAAAAAAAAAAAAAAATTTAAGCTTTACAATCGCTTTAAAGGAGATTTTCAGGCTAAACCTCATTAGTCTTAAAAATTCCACCCTCTTAGCTTAACGCCTTTGCTGATTAACCAGTGTAAGAAAGATGTAAATACCTACCTATTTTTAGCCCGCTCGGGTACGGTCTGGTCAAATGATTCAGCTCCCCTGTGTCAGTCAGCAATGGCTGCAGGGGAGAGGAAGCAATGCCAACAACGGATGAGCCATCAGAACTTATGGGTGACGTCACCGCTCCCAGGTATTACCAGCCATTGTTGAGTGCTCTCTCCTCTCCCCTACAGTCCCTAATGGCAATTTCCAGTTTCCAATGTTTTTTTTTTTCTTTGACAATATCTTACTTATTGGTCCAACAAATGGCCAAAATTGAACAACAAGACCCCCCCTCATAGAATTTAATAATGGTCACAACAAGAATGAGCAAAACATTTCAAACAGAATTCACAAAACTGCTTGTGTACTGAACACAAGAAGATTTGTCCGTTCCTGAAGAAGAAACGGTGGGCTGAAAAATGTGGACTTCCAGCTTTCAATCAATTGTGTCAATTAATGAAAAAAAAAAAATACAGCATTTTCATGATCATTTTCTGTATAATATTGCTAATCGATAATAGTATACTCTACCTCCAAATGAAGAAGGCGATCAGTAACAATGAGACTAAGCATGCTACAATTATAATCATCCTAATATCCTTGTTCACATTTTTTTCCACTGTAAAAAAAATAAAAAATATATAAATCATCAGCATCAACATCCATCACCTTTAATTGGTCAGTTTTCCTTGCATCTTTAAATTTGTTTGCCAGCTGTTTGAACCATCATTAAATCTTTTTTTTTTTTTTTTATAAGATCAATCAAAATGATCGTTTTATCTGCTAGTTTTATCATCACCTGTGTTGACCGAAGGCTGCCAATGTAGTAATCATCACTATACTGTATATTTTTGTTATAGCGCCCCTCCGACTTCAATAAATTTCTTCCTTTATTTTGTGAATAACATTTTCATTGCTATTATTAGGAGCCCATTCACAGGGTGACTCGTCAGGCGGCTCAGCCGCCTGACAAGTCGCGTCCCGCTCTGTTCAATAGAACCGTTCTAATAGGAGCGACGCAAGTCGCTCCGATTTAGAAAAAGGTTCCTGTACTACTTTGGGGGCGACTCGGGGCGACTTGCATTGACTTCTATACAGAAGTCATTTTGCAAGTCGTCTCTGAAGTCGTCTTGAGATCGCCTTGTCGAGTCACCCCCAAAGTCATGCCGCCCCTGTGTGAATGGGCTCTTAGAACTAGACAAATGCATCCTTTGCATTAAGGTGAAAAAACATCCGACAACACCCAGCCCCCCCGTTTTACTTACCTGAGCCTGTTTACCTGCTGCGCTCGCCCCCGACGTCCTCTTCGCCGCTCAGCCTGGTCGTTGATTGGCTAGAGTGGATGGATTGAAAGCAGCGCAGCCATGGGCTCGCGGTGCTGTCAATTACATCCAATGACGCGGCGCGCCAGGGGGCGGGGCCGAGTGATACAGTGAGAGGCTTGTATGAAGGTGAGGAGTTCTTGCGGAGGGGGGCGGGACAGCCGCCGAGGGACCCCAGAAGACCAGGTTCGGGGCCACTCTGCAAAACGAGCTGCGCAGTGGAGGGAAGTATAACATGTTTGTTATTTTAAAAAAAAAAAAATCTCTTTACAACCCCTTTAATCAGACCCAATCACGCAAAAGTACATGACACAATTACTAAAATCTCATACGAGCTTTAACATGTTAACGTCATCTCAAAAGTCATTTTTAAAGTGGAACTTTACCCATAACAACTTGATAAAAATAATGTTCTTTAGCAAGGAAAATACATGCCACATTAATAATTATGCCACCAGAATTAGTGTGCACTGTTAATTGCCTCCATCATTTTTCCTGTCTCTTCTTGCTGGAGGTGGCCATTTTGCTAAAGCCCAGAGCCCCTGAGCATCAGTAAATCTGTGGGCTGTCAGCAGATTGTCCTCAACAAATTTGGCACAGTGCTGAGAACAGAGAGCAACTGAGCATGTGCAGAGCAGGATGAGACAGTATATTACTGGATTTTCAACAGTATAGGCACTTATTTATAAATGTTTTCATATCTATACCTGCAAAAGGGGCCAGTCTGAACTGATGTAGCAGGACTTACTTTTCTGACTAAAGTTCCACTTCAATAATTTTAAATCTGCATCTTTTATTTAACTTATCATCCCTGGTGATCCTAACATGAATGTCCTTGTTCAGGCACTTCCTGTTATAGGGTGACAATGTTCTGTCCCTGTCTCTGCTTCTGCATTGTCATCTTCAAATGAGCCCTTGGGGAAGACTACAAGCAGCCATACCAACACACATAATGCTGGCATGGACCACCATCGTCCAGGAAGCAAGTACAGATCTGTGTTGGGCAACCAAAACTAGAACTAGAGCATGTAGACAGGAAGTGTCGGAAAGAGGCTAGACCAGTGGTCATCAACCCTGTCCTCAGGGCCCACTAACAGGCCAGATTTTATGTATTAGGCTACTATCACACTGAGGCGCTGGATGCGCTGGCGGTATAGCGGCGCTATTTTTAGCGCCGCTATACCGTATTTTTTCCCGCGATTTGCGGGCGCTAGTGGGGGGATTTTAACCCCCGCTAGCGGCCGAAAATGGGTTAAAAACGCCCACAATAACGCCTCTTTGTTGCGTTTTGCGGGCGTTTTGGAGGCGCTACCCCATTGATTTCAATGGGCAGGGGCGCTATAGGAGCGGTATATTTACCGCTCCTATTGTGCCTCAAAGATGCGGCTTGCAGGAGTTTTTTGACCCTCCTGCAAGCGCAACGCTCCAGTGTGAAAGCCCTCGGTCTTTCACATTGGATACAAATAAACGGCTTTTTTGGGGCGCATTGCAGGCGCTATTTTTAGCGCAATAGCGCCTGCAAAGCGCCTCAGTGTGAAAGGGGCCTTACCTTGGGGAGATGCAGACTAGAATACTGCAATCACTGAGCAGCAAATGATATCACCTGGGATGTATTTCAGTTCTCTTGCAAACCTGGCCTGTTAGTGGGCCCTGAGGACTGGGTTGATGACCACTGGGCTAGAGGACATAAGAAGCACTGAGATGCACCAAAAGAGGATAGAAGTTGAAAATATTTTTTTTGCAAACAAATGTTACCAACAAACTAATGTCTAAAGCCTCGTACACACGATCGGACTTCCATCGGACTTTTCCGTGGATTTTGGTCCGAAGGGCATTGGCCGTGAACTTGTTCTGCATACACACGGCAGAACATTTTCAGCCAACATTCACCAAATCACGTGGTTTTTCAGCTTTTTACGGCCACCCTTTGGGCAACTTCTGCTATTGTTGTCTGATGTTTAGCATTGGTTCGGAGCATGCGTGTTTGTACTTTGGGTTTTAGTTGGACGGACTTGTGCACACACGATCAGATAATCCGACGTAACAGATTTATTGCCAGACAGTTGGTGAGCATGAACAGCCAACATTTGTTGTCGTTAATTCAGCCAAAAATTGTCTGATGGAGCATACAAACGGTCAGATTATCCGACACAACGCGTCCGTCAGACAATTATGGCCATAAAATTGGATTGTGTGTACGAGGCTTTAGACTCTACCACAGTAATATACTGAATAACATACTTTTAATAATGTTGAGTTTAGCTGCAGTTCGACTTGTTTGCCCATTAGGGAATGTTGCTGTACAAAAGATGCTTGAACCCTTATGATCTCCAGAAGCTAGATAGGTTAGTTCAGATGTTTTTAGATACTTCCCTTTCCCAAGGTCCTGGTTATACTCTGACAAGGGCAATCCTGAGATGTTCCAGTTCAAAAAAGGTGGACTGGTGGCACAGGTATGTTCCACAGAACAGGTGACCAAAGTTGGTGTTCTGACAATTATCTCTCCAGGCACGGACAACACCGGCTGAGGTGGAACATCTATTGATGAAGTTTAAAGAGTTATGGTTAAAGGTTATGTTTCTGAAGAAAAGTAGAGATTGAAAGTTTGCAACTGAAAAAAATCAAAGTATGAGATACTATGATTAGTATTATTATGAAATGTTTGACCTTCAACAAGAACAGGAATACCACCCCCAAACAGAGCCGGATTTAGACCTTGGGGGGGCCTGGGGCAATTCAGGTTCGGGGGCCCCTAAACATAGATATTAAATTATATGACAAATAAAACAATGAACTGAAATGAATGATAAACAACATTTGTTCTAAAAAAATATATATTTATGTTAGGTTCTGAAGAAGACACTTCTTCAGATTTTTTCCTCAATTTTATTGACTGTCATGCCCCATACACACGATCGCTTTTCATGCCGTTAAAAATGCCATTTTTAAAAATGGGCATTAAAACCGATCGTGTGTGGGCTCCAGAGCATTTTTAACGATGTGAAAAACGGCCATTAAAAATTTCGAACATGCTCTATTTTTTCACGTCGTTTTTCTTGTCGTTTTTTTTAACGACGTGAAAAACAATAGTGTGTATGCTTTTACGAGGTGAAAAAAAACGTGCATGCTCAGAATCAAGTATGAGAAGGGAGCGCTCGTTCTGGTAAAACTAGCGTTCGTAATGGAGATAGCACATTTGTCACACTGTAATGGACTGAAAAGCACGAGGCTGAAAAGCGCGAATCGTCGCTCAACAAACTTTACTAACATGAAGGGTGGCGCCATCCGAACGGAACTTCCCCTTTATAGTGCCGTTGTACGTGTTGTACCTCACTGCGCTTTGCTTGAACATTTTTTAAAATGATTGTGTGTACGCAAGACAGGCTTGAGAGGAAACATGAAAAAAAACGACGAGAAAAACTTTGGTTTAAAAAAATGGCATGAAAAACGATCGTGTGTACGCCGCATCAGAATACACCTGGCAAGGGGGCCTGGGGCAATTTCCTATTTTGCCCCCTTATAAATCCGGCACTGTCGCCAAATGCTGGATCGTTTTGGCAGGCAAAGCTCCAACACTTATGTCTAGCATTGGCCTTCCCTCAACATTCCTATTGACCTATCACTAGGATGGGCAGCATCACTGGCAGATAGGACTACACAGGAGGCAGAAAGGGATGGGAAAGTTTCAGTAGTACCAGGATAGGGTGTATCTTTGTAAGAACAGCCTTAGATTTGGCTCAGAAGGGTTTTGAAGGCCATTGAATGTACAGGAAGTCCCCGAGTTACGAACATCCGACTTGCGAACGACTCCTACTTACGAACAGGAGGCTGCGTGATGTATCTGCTGTTCTGCGCATGCGCGGCCACTTTGACGCCGGGCACATTCGACGGAACATCAGAAAACTACGTATCTGCCGTTCTGCACATGCTGTTCTGACTTACGAACATATTCGACTTAAGAACAAACCTACAGTCCCAAGCCCGTTCGTAACTCGGGGACTGCCTGTATGTGCCCTGGTATATGCTTGCATTTCAAGAGATTTCCTTTAAATTAAAATAAGTTTTGTGCAAGTTTAAAATGTTTAGTTGGTCATCACCAAACATTTGAGTCATCTCAAAGACCCTGGCGCCCAGCCTGTGTCCTTAAGGTCACAAGTCCTTCTGGTACTTGTTGTGATTCCCTAATGCCCTGTACACATGACCGGATTGTCCGACAGAGTTTCAACGGAATTCCGCTCAAGCTGTCTTGCATACACACGGTCACACTAAAATCCGACCGTCAAAAACCCAGTGACGTACAACACTACGACGAGCCGAGAAAAATGAAGTTCAATGCTTCCGAGCATGCATCAACTTGATTCTGAGCATACAGACGAACGGATTTTCCGATAGAAATTTTTGTCCGCCGGAAAAATAGAGAACACGTTCTCTATCTAAGTCCGTCGGAATTTCCGAAGGAAAAAGTCCGATGGGGCATACACACGGTCGGAATATGCGATGACAAGAGCCCGTCTGACTTTTTCCATCTAAAAAAAAACGGTTGTGTGTACTTCACACCCATGGAAAATGTTTGAGATAATTTTTCCTCTGAAAAACACAACGTACAATATTTTTTACCTGTAACCCGTAACTGAACATACTCCGGAACTTTCCTTTTAAAAGGAAGCTTCCTATCGCCTGGATAATACATCTTTTCGTCTTTTTCCATCACTTCATGAATTAGGAGCGTACAGCTGTCCTCTGGACTGCCTATGAGTGCTGCTCGGTTTTTATACTCGGTTGATATTTCAGAAGGATCTGAGCTGTATATAATCCTGGAAGCAGGAATACGTTTCACTATGTGCCACACCACCTTGTCATTCTTTGGTTCTGTTGTAGATGTTCTGACCGTACAAGGGATCTCCACACAGGAGCCAATCAATGCTTGGATCTCAGATGGGAAATGAAATTCCTTTTGCTGAACAGTGTAAGTTGCTGTTAAACACGAAAAAGAAAAAAAAAATTTGAGGTAGAAAATGCTCATCCACAAAATGTGGGTTAAAATTAAAATATCTCTTTTAAATCATGCATCCGTTCTCAGTAAGAATTGAACATAGTGGAAAAGTAGAAATAGTATCCTTAAAACAGACTTAAACCCTCAATGGATGACATATTCCTAATTCGCTTAATCACTAATATGTCACCCATTTTTTATTCCCGACCATCCATAGTCATCCATGGTGCGTTGGATATCAACAGATATGTGTTTGCTGACACCCGCTGACATTCGGTGTGCTCAAAACAGATGGCTGGGGATCCATTCCCCATCCATCCAGTGGAGCAAACTGGATCGGTTGATATTCAGATGGAAATGGACAAGCAGTCTGTTTCCATCCAGCCGCCCCATAGTAAAGATTGGGCTGAGTCCATGTCTGCTTTGCATAGAGAGGCGGACACCATGGGCGTCCGCTGAACTTTTTCCAGAGGGGGGGGGGGGGCATCATTAGGTCATCCATGCTTGGTCCCTTTTTGACAATGTCATGAAGGGGAGGGGCTTGGGGCCATATTTTGATCTTTATGAAAACAGCCTATGCTGTATAGGTTGTTTTCATCAAGATCAAAATATGGCCGTCCACAACACAGATGTATTGCAATACATTGCAATACAAAAAGATGTACACAGTGGTGTCGTGGCACAGGCACTGCTGCTTTTACCTGTAGTTCTTCAGCGATAGGCCCAGGGCAGGCACTGGCAGCATAATCTCTCTTGTCTCGGCCACTGCACGCCACGCACCTGTGGGAGGAGGAGCCGGCGCCGCGTCGGCCGGGATCGGCATAGGCACAACATACATTTTTTACACAAGCAGAGGCAGGCTGAGGCAGCAGCCAATCATGGAACAGCTGGGCCATGGTGATGTTAAGCAGAGGCCTGAGCGGCAGAGCTAATCCGATGCTCGGGCCGGGGGTGAGGAGGGAGGGATGGATGTGTAGTCGGAAAAGACTGAGAGCAACCCCAGCCCCCAGGCCAGCAGCAGACTTAGAAAAAAAAGTCCACGGCTGCCGCGAAGGCCATTGCAACACAGGAGGCAAGTGTCTTCACTCTGACTATAACACTCTTACGATTCCAGGGGGGGCAATTGACCCCCCTTGGCCTATGGAGCGGATGCCCATGGCGGACACAGACCTGTCATCTGCCTGCCCAGCGGGGATCAGCGGAGAGATCCCTCGCTACAGGCAGATCTGCTTAGCAAAGTCCACCCTGTCTGCAAGGGACCATATTGGAACTCAGTGCTGCTGATCTTCCCAAGCTTCTTTTAATTACTTCCAGTCTACATGCACTCCTTCCAGCATAAGCTGCACGTTATTGGTCTAGATGGGATTCCTACTGTAATTACAACATGGAACATGCTTGGACAATCTGTATTGGCATGGCAGCTTGCAGGCTCAACCAGGGGAGCATGTGACAATGTATCAGAACAACTAGGAGACAGGAACAGGGTGTCACCCTATTCAGTGAACAAGGACCTTCATAACAGGATCATAAGGTATTCTTCTAATAAAAACTGCAGATTTAAAAGACTGAAAGCAACTTCTGAAATTACATGTATTTTCTTCTTTATTTATTTACTACAGGTACTGTACTTATAAAGTGCCGTCAATTTACGCAATGCTTTTCTATAGATATATATACAGTGGAACCTTGGATTACGAGCATAATCCGTTCCAGGAGAATGCTTGTAATCCAAAGCACTCGCATATCAAAGCGATTTTCCCCATAGAAGTCAATGGAAACAAAGATAATTTGTTCCACATTGACTTCTATTGCATGCAGTACCGCATGTGGCCAGAGGTGGGGGGGTGCCGGAGAGATTTGCAAATACTCTCAGACTGTTCGGATGGAATCGGAAACCCTCGGAAAGGCTTGGAAACACTCAGGAACAGAGTATTTCTGAGTGTTTCTGAGTATTTGAGAGTTTCCGAGTATTTTCGAGTTTTCCCGAGTGCATCCTAACGGCTCAGAGTGTTACCAGCTCCCCCCACCTCTGGCCAAATGCAGTCCTGCACACTGCAGAGGCTTTAATCCTGCTCATTTTGGGAGACAACATTCGCAAACCGAGTCAGGATTTCAAAAAAATATTAGCTTGTATTGCGAAACGCTCGTTAACCGTGTTACTCGCAATCCGAGGTATATATATATATATTGAACATTCATATCAGCTCCTGCCCTCAAGGAGCTTACAATCTAAGGTCCCTAACTCACATTCATACATACACATACTAGGGCCAATTTAGACAGGAGCCAATTAACCCACCAGCATGTCTTTGGAGTGTAGGAGGAAACCGGAGGACCCGAAGGGAAACCCACACAGGCACAGGGAGCACATGTAAACTCCAGACAGTTGGTTCTTTAAAGGAGAAGTCCAGCCTGAGCTCATTTGGCTGTGCTTCTCCTATGAGTCACAGGAGTGCAATTCGTTTTGGACTCCTGTGACCCGTTTTTAGCAGAGAGCGGTCTGAAGTCCGTTCTCTGCTGACGTCACACAGATCAGTCCAGGCACCGCGTCATCCCGACAATAAAGTCCGGATCCGCCAGGTGCCTGGACTGATGGCAGTCTCAGCCTCTCAGCAAGCCACTGAGACAGCAGCTCACCGCCCCTCCACAGCTCAGCACTCCAGTGAGGGAGGAGGAGCAGAACAGGAGAGATGCTGACTGACAGTTAGCAGCTCTCCTCTCGGGGAGCTCAGAGAATAGAGCCATCGGCGGTGTTCGGTGGCTCGGTTCTCAGTGTAGAGACGCCGGGGGACAGATGCAGCATCGGACCAATGCTGCATCCACCTAGGTAAGTATGATTATGGGAAAAAAGCCAAACCCCATACTTCTCCTTTAAGACGTTTTTCCCCTTTTACTTATACCTGGTGATCCCACCAGCAACACAGTGTGACAACCCAACTGTATTTTATCTATGGAGGAGCAGCATTGTCACCCCAGTTTGCTCTCTTGATGTGGACTACAAACAGCGGGTACTTTCCTTCTCTCCATAAGATAAGACTACATCATGCACAGGACAACACTATATTTTTGGCAGTATCAACCAGGATTTTTTTTTAATTGCAATCATCGTATAGATGTAAAAAACCCCTTTCAACGATATTTGTCACAGATCAAAATAGAACAATTAAGAGAAGTTGTTGGATTCTACTTTCACTTCCTACCATAAGTAGGAATGAGTTAGCAGTATATATATATATATATATATATATATATATATATGTAGCGGCCTCACCCCCTACTCCCTTGGAATAAAAGGATATGGCTGGCTTCTGTCTAGGGGTTGAGGGAGGAAGGTGAGGTACGCCACCACCAGCTTTCACCTCGTGTGTGCTGTGAGGTTTGAGTGAAGTCCAAGTTTACCTTCGGGCCTGTGTAGTCTACGTGGAGCCTCTGCTTCTCCTGTGGAGGTTAGTTGCCACCGTTGGAGACGGAGTAAGTTGCTGCCAGTGAAAGATTTCCACACCATGAAAAGTCCAACACTTGTTTATTATCTTGAGCACGTGAAACAGGGCTGGTTGACTTTATGAGAACAGACAAGGGTGTGGGTACGAGTAAGTCCAGGCACAAACTTTCTCTCCTATCCCTTTGCAAGCGAATAGGCTTGGCGCACAACCGCTGCCACCGGTTGTGAAATTGGTTCCTGCCACAAACCTTGGTGAACGTTGAGGTCCCTGCCACAGACCTGAATATAGGTCTCTGCCACCGACCTGGGTTGAGTTGGGCCACTGCCACCGACCATAAGCACGTGAACTTATCTTCCTAGAGAGAAGGGACCCGTGTCGGGGAAAACATCTATCCGGACGGTCTCCAGAGGCCCGCCCGTCACCGGCAATATGCTGCACGGGGTCTTCGGGGGGGACACATCCCTGGTCCCTTACGCCCTGGATTCAGGCACCCGTACCTGGGGCACCTTAGGCATGTTCCTCCCTCGCGGGACCCAGTGGAAGGTACTGGGCCCCAGGTCTTCCATAAAGTACCTCACCCCAGACTGAAGGTGCCTGGGGTGGAACCAGAACTCCACGTGTCCAGGCCAAGGGCGCCTGGACACCGACCGCAGCCCACAGGCTGAAGGTGCCTGGGACTCCTACGACCAACCGGCAAGACCTTGTGCGCAAGATGTCCGCCCCCTTTATACCCCCTCCCAGCAAGCACAGCAGGTTCCCCGCCTTGCTGTACAACCGCCACGAGAGGTCACAAAGGGCACGGCACTGCAGTGGTGGTTCAACCCCGGCCCAAGGCGACAGCGCCACCCGCTGGGCCGCAGGGAATTGGACACCACTGATGTCCTGCACACCTAAATAACGGCCATTTCCTACAAATTAGTGCATATGGGTCATTCTACCACCCAAATGCGACCCCTAAATAGTATATACCCGCTACATATATATATATATATATATATATATATATATACTGATTTGTCATAGTATTTTCAAGCCAACCTGCCCATTTGCTCATTTCTTGTTCAGTGTCTCCTTTAGTGTTGGAAGTTTTTGGTGCAGAGCCAAAAGAACTACAAACAGCTGCAATGGTGGTGGGTAAAAGTTTAAAGGACCAAGCCTATTTTTTACACTTGGTGTTTACAAGATAAAATATATTTTTTTTTTGCTAGAAAATTACTTAGAACCCCCAAACATTATATATATTTTTTTCTTTCAGACACACTAGAGAATAAAATGGCGGTTGTTGCAATACTTTATGTCACACCGTATTTGCGCAGCGACCTTACAAACGCATTTTTTTGGGAAAAAAAATAGGAATAAAAAAAATAAGAAATCAGTAAACTTAGCCCATTTTTTTCTATACTGTAAAAGATAATGATATGCTGAGTAAATAGATACCTAACATGTCATGCTTTAAAATTGCACCCACTCGTGGAATGGTGGAAAACTTTGACCCTTAAAAATCTCCATAGGCGACGTTTAAAAATGTCTACAGGTTACCAGTTTTAAGTTACAGAGGAGGTCGTTTGCTAGAATTATTGTGCTTGCTCCAACGATTGCTGCGATACCTCACATGTGTGGTTAGAACACGGTTTACATATGTGGGCGATAAAAGTAATCTTGCGGCGAATCCGCAAGATAATAGTGATCTTGCGGCAAATCCGCCACAGAGACCACTGTTATCTAAAAGCGGACCGCCTGCCATTGGAAAAAATACCAGGGTTATGGCAGCTATCTTCCGCCATAACCCCGGTATTTACCGTCAAAGTAGCGACGTATATCCACGGTGGGCGGTCTGTAAGTGGTTAATTTCACCGACCACCTTCAATTCTTGAATTCTGTACTGTACACACAATTTATACACGTTACCCTTCTAAACACACATCCAAATCCCCTGTCATTCCAGTTTCGCAGTGCAGGACAATAAGAAATAATAAGACACAAAAAATTACCTTGAAGAAAAAAAATGATACAAATATTGTTTCCATTCATGCTGACACACAAAATAGCTGTGAACCAACCAATGTGATAAGTTGTATGTTCCTAGTTTTAGTTGAATGATGCTTCACCTATTAAAATATAATAATTATAACAAATTTCAAAAACTGCATAAGTCAAGTAACAGTATATAAAGCACAATTCTTTACATGATAATAAAGGTTAAAAAAAAAAACTCTTTTTGACTTTCCTTTGTATTGCTTACAATTTTTTTGTCCGCTACTTAGAATTGTGCCACATTCCTTATCAATTGTTTTGTAGTTATGGGGGTTGATTTACCAAAAACAAATAGGCTGCTCACTTTGCAAGGAAATTTGCACTTTACAAGTGGATTTTCCCCTTAGCTTGGTGAATGAGGTGAAGCTCTGAGGACTGCCATCTTTGAACCTAGGGTTGCCACCTGTCCGGGATTCACCCAGACAGTCCGGGATTTAAATCATGTGTCTGGTTTTCAGACCATCTGAAAGCCAGACACAATATTCAGAATGGACTGTGGATCCCCAAGTAACCAAGTACGACAACGGCCAAATGTGCATAGGTGTGTGGCACAGGACCCACCCCCATACACGGACAGGAGAGGAGAGAGGGCTTGATCTGCTCCTCCTTCTCCCGCCCCTACCCCTCTGTCTGAGCCTCTATCCTCGGGTGAGTGAGCTAACCATCCATTGTCTGTGACTGAAGACTCCCCTCCCAGCTCTCTCCTGTCTCTAAGCGAGGTAAGGGGGGTCTCAGATGTAAGGGGTGCCCTGTGGACTCTGATGAAAGGGGGCTTTTGGAACCCTAATTTAAGGGGGAATGCTGGAAACTCTGATGTAAGTGGGAGGTTTGGTGAGAAGAAACCCTCTTACACCAGAGTTCACAGTGCTGCCCCTTAAAAATAAAATTTTGCAGTGCGCCGCAACCCTATTTGATGTACGTGATTGGGTATTCTTTGAGAAGTGAATTTTCACCACTTTCAATAAGCTATGGAAAATTCCTTTGCACAGTGAATAGCCTATTGCATTTAGTAAATCCACCCCATGGAGTCTACCTGCACAGTTCTGCACTGATACAATTGCATAAAAAGGTCATGTGATCTCCAGGTGATCATTGGCTTGGCTGGTAAATAAAGCCAATCCTTATCCTAACACCCACCCAAATCCTTTGTTGATCAACATAGTCATGTGACCACCACAAACTGACAAACAGAAAATATCGTTTCAGAAAAAAGGGACATTTTTGTCTAAATGTCTCAATTTTTGCATGTGTTGCTCAGGCTTAAAAGATTATATATAAATAAATATGTATATATATATATATATATATATATACACACCGTATACATATATTTATATATATATATATATATATATATATATATTTATTTATATATGTAGCACACAAACCCTTTACCTGCTTTTGGCTTTTGGCTCCTTGGCAGGATAAGGCACACCGTGCTATGTGCTCGTACCCTCTTGTGTGAAGAGGTTGAGCGGTGTTATGAAACAGGTCTCCACAGGGAGGTTCTCCAGAGAATGGTTCTCATCTTCATGCACAACAAAGACAAGTCTCTATTTCCCCCAATAACTCCAAGGTCCACACCAGTTGCAACTCCAACGTAGAGAGGAGGTCCAGGCACGAACGAAATACGCTTTACTACTTAGTTTCTCAAGTAGACTTAGCCCATTTGGATAGTCTCCCTCAGAGAGGAGGCTAGCAGCCAGAATGATGCTTGAACTAGATACACACAGTCTCTGCACAAACTCTGCCACAGAACCGGTGAACTTGGGTCTCTGCCACAGACCTGGTGAACTTGGGTCTCTGCCACAGACCTGGTGAACTTGGTTGCAACGTTAAGCCTCTTTTAAGGAGAAGACATCCCTCCAGAGAGTTACCGGGCCCCTTCCTTCACTGTGACTTCTCACCAGTCCCTCGGAGCGGTCCTCCCCCGACCTCCTCATCTAAGATACGGGCCCCCTCGTAAGGCAGCACCCTGGGATTCCTCAAACCTTTGTGGGCCCCAGCTAAAGGTGCTGGGCCCAAGGCCTTTTTGTTGCAGCTCCAGGGCTAAATGTGCCTGGGACTGATTCACCGGACAGCATCCCTGTCCCTGGGGTAGGACTCCCCTTGACAAGACACGGAACCCCAATCCTGGGGTGGAAGACGAACCCCCAACAGGCAGCGTCTGCCCCTTTTATATCCTCTCCCGACATGCACAGCTGGTTGACCATGCCCACTGTACTACTGCCAAGAGCGGACATCCAAGGCACAGCACTATACCAGCGGTTCAACCCTGGCCTCAGATGACAGTGCCACCCACAGGCCACAGGGAACTATACACTAGTACTCCACCTGCGGTACAAAATTGGCCAGCAACGCCCTAGCAATCAAAGGGTTTGAGTATAACTACCACTCAAACATTCCCTCTAGATTTAAAAGCCCCGCTACATATATATATATATAGATATATAGAGAGAAAAAGAGAGAGAGACACAGAAGAAGAAAAATAAATGTTACGGCATGAAAATGCATTTGCTATACAAATTATAATTACCTATAACTGAAATTTCATTATGGGTTATGAGGGATGAGAGATGAGGGATTTTTTTATTTTTTATTTATTTATTCGAAAGCAACAAACATCAGGCCGTTAAAAAAATAAAAATACATTTTTTAAGTCACAGTAAAAATAATAGGGAACACTAAAAGGAACACATTTTTTTTAAATAACAAACATGTTATACTTACCTCCACTGTGCAGTTAGTTTTGCACACAGTGGCCCCGATCCTGGTCTTCTGGGGTCCCTCGGCGGCTGTTTCAGCTCCTCCCCGCAATAGCTCCACACCATAATGCGAGCGAGCTCGCATGGTGTGGAGTTACTGCGGGCGCGCTCCCGTGATACAGCGGCGACCATAGCCGCCGACTGTATCACTCGGCCCCGCTCCCCGGCGCGCCGCGTCATTGGATGTGATTGACAGCAGCGCCAGCCAATGGCTGCGCTGCTTTCAATCCATCCAGTGTAGCCAATCGGCGGCCAGGCTGAGAACCGAGGAGGATGACGGGGACGAGCGTGGGACTTTCGAGGGGCCAGGTAAGTAAAACGGGGGCTGGGGGGGGGGGGCGGTATTGTCGGATGTTTTTTCACCTTAATGCATAGGATGCATTAAGGTGAAAAAACATGTACCTTTACAACCCCTTTAACCCCTACAGCGCCACCTAGTGGTTAACCCCTTCACTGCCAGTGTAATTTTCACAGTAATCAGTGCATTTTTATAGCACTGATCGCTGTAAAAATGACAATCGTGCCAAAAGTGTCCGATGTGTCCACCATAATGTCGCAGTCACGATAAAAATCGCTAATCGCCGCCATTACTAGTAAAAAAAAAAAATATTAATAAAAATGCCATAAAATTATCCCCTATTTTGGAGACGCTATAACTTTTGCGCAAACCAATCAATAAACGCTTATTGCAATTTTTTTTTACCAAAAATATGTGGAAGAATAGGTATCGGCCTAAACTGAGGAAAAAAAATGTTTTTTTATACATTTTTGGGGGATATTTATTATAGCAAAATGTAAAAAATATTGAATTTTTTTCAAAATTGTCGCTCTATTTTTGTTTATAGCGCAAAAAATAAAAACCACAGAGGTGATCAAATATCACCAAAAGAAAGCTCTATTTGTGGGAAAAAAAGGACGCCAATTTTGTTTGGGAGCCACGGCGCACGACCGCTCAATTGTCAGTTAAAGCGACGCAGTGCCGAATTCGCAAAAAGTGGCCTGGTCTTTAACCAGCCAAATGGTCCGGGGCTGAAGTGGTTAAATACACAAACAAGGATAAAATCACAAATACAAAAATCTAAGTACAGTATGTTTCTTCTATACTCAGAGAGCAAGATTAGGAGACCCCAGTTCTGTGAATTCTGTAATTTTCCAGCAAAATCAGTTTACTGCAATCACTCCATTTATCCAGTCCCTATTATTATGGCATATTTTGGTATCTATTATTATAGCATCTTTTGGTATGAAGCTTTAGCATACCATTGGTTAACAATGCGCAACCTGATTCAACATGTTCATTCTTTAAAACCTTAAAAAAAATGTTTACAAGCATCTTTTTTTTTTTTTTTTTATAAAATTGTCAAAGTAAACACAACTGAAAACACTTTAAACAAATAAAAAAAGATGGCAATCAGGTTGGTACTTACTTCTTCTCTAGAGTCTAGACAGTAAGTGGTCCACCACAATCTTCTAAATAAATTGTAGCTTCTTTTTGTTTTACGTAAATTCCTCTCCCGTCACCCAAACATGGTCATTTACAATTGTCTGCCACCGTATACTGTACTGACATTCAGTTTGTGACGGAATAGATATCCACAAAATAATAGTTCCCTTTTTTGTTATATATTAAATTATTCTCCCTCCACCCTCCACTTCTTCCCCATCAACGCTTTCTGTTGTAATCAAGTATAACACAACAGTTCTTTGCAGTATGAATCTTGTTTACCTCCAAAGATGAGCAAATAACGGTCAAAAGTCCAGAAATTTGGACAAGCGGGTATCATTCTTCGCAAGATCTCTTACGATTCAAGTAGGAAAAAGCCTTTTTTTTTATTTTTTATATAAGTACAAGGTTGACAAAAATATTTTAAATACAAAGTGTATCTAATATTAAGAAGGAAAAGCTTTTTTAAATATTCTGGTTAGTATTTGAAGAATTTCTTTATTTTTATATTAAACACTTGCCGTCCTATGAGGTCCTGGTCTTTCAGTGGTGATATCTGAATGATGGGTGCAGCTGCAGGCATCGTTCAGATATAGTTTTTTACCGTCGGCGATTCCCTGCACCATAAGAACGGTCATAGCGCCGTACGATCGGTGACTCAGACAAAGAATCCGCCATTGGCTGAAGTTAGCCGTAGAGATTTCTGAGGAGGGACAGATGGCCCCCCGGCAATCTCCATGACTCTCGGAGGCCCGGGCGTGACGTTATGACGTCACGTCCTGGCCGGCGTAAGTAAACAATGCCGGGGACTCGGCAGGAAAGCCCTTCTATGAGGTCCTGGTCTTTCAGTGGTGATATCTGAATGATGGGTGCAGCTGCAGGCATCGTTCAGATATCGTTTTTTACCGTCTGCGATTCCCTGCACCATAAGAACGATCATAGTGCCTTACGATCAGTGACCCGGAGAAAGAATCCGCCATTGGCGGAAGTTAGCCATAGAGATTTCTGAGGGACAGATGGCCCCCCGGCAATCTCCATGACTCTCGGAGGCCCGGGCGTGACGTTATGACGTCACGTCCAGGCTGGCGTAAGTAAACAATGCCGGGGACTGGGCAGAAAAGCCCTTCTATGAGGTCCTGGTCTTTCAGTGGTGATATCTGAATGATGGGTGCAGCTGCAGGCATCGTTCAGATATCGTTTTTTACCGTTGGCGATTCCCTGCACCATAAGAACGATCATAGTGCCTTACGATCAGTGACCCGGAGAAAGAATCCGCCATTGGCGGAAGTTAGCCATAGAGATTTCTGAGGGACAGATGGCCCCCCGGCAATCTCCATGACTCTCGGAGGCCCGGGCGTGACGTTATGACGTCACGTCCGGGCCGGCGTAAGTAAACAATGCCGGGGACTCGGCAGGAAGGCCCTTCTATGAGGTCCTGGTCTTTCAGTGGTGATATCTGAATGATGGGTGCAGCTGCAGGCATCGTTCAGATATCGTTTTTTACCGTTGGCGATTCCCTGCACCATAAGAACGATCATAGTGCCTTACGATCAGTGACCCGGAGAAAGAATCCGCCATTGGCGGAAGTTAGCCATAGAGATTTCTGAGGGACAGATGGCCCCCCGGCAATCTCCATGACTCTCGGAGGCCCGGGCGTGACATTATGACGTCACGTCCGGGCCGGCGTAAGTAAACAATGCCGGGGACTGGGCAGAAAAGCCCTTCTATGAGGTCCTGGTCTTTCAGTGGTGATATCTGAATGATGGGTGCAGCTGCAGGCATCGTTCAGATATCGTTTTATACCGTTGGCGATTCCCTGCACCATAAGAACGATCATAGTGCCTTACGATCAGTGACCCGGAGAAAGAATCCGCCATTGGCGGAAGTTAGCCATAGAGATTTCTGAGGGACAGATGGCCCCCCGGCAATCTCCATGACTCTCGGAGGCCCGGGCGTGACGTTATGACGTCACGTCCAGGCTGGCGTAAGTAAACAATGCCGGGGACTGGGCAGAAAAGCCCTTCTATGAGGTCCTGGTCTTTCAGTGGTGATATCTGAATGATGGGTGCAGCTGCAGGCATCGTTCAGATATCGTTTTTTACCGTTGGCGATTCCCTGCACCATAAGAACGATCATAGTGCCTTACGATCAGTGACCCGGAGAAAGAATCCGCCATTGGCGGAAGTTAGCCATAGAGATTTCTGAGGGACAGATGGCCCCCCGGCAATCTCCATGACTCTCGGAGGCCCGGGCGTGACGTTATGACGTCACGTCCGGGCCGGCGTAAGTAAACAATGCCGGGGACTCGGCAGGAAGGCCCTTCTATGAGGTCCTGGTCTTTCAGTGGTGATATCTGAATGATGGGTGCAGCTGCAGGCATCGTTCAGATATCGTTTTTTACCGTTGGCGATTCCCTGCACCATAAGAACGATCATAGTGCCTTACGATCAGTGACCCGGAGAAAGAATCCGCCATTGGCGGAAGTTAGCCATAGAGATTTCTGAGGGACAGATGGCCCCCCGGCAATCTCCATGACTCTCGGAGGCCCGGGCGTGACATTATGACGTCACGTCCGGGCCGGCGTAAGTAAACAATGCCGGGGACTGGGCAGAAAAGCCCTTCTATGAGGTCCTGGTCTTTCAGTGGTGATATCTGAATGATGGGTGCAGCTGCAGGCATCGTTCAGATATCGTTTTATACCGTTGGCGATTCCCTGCACCATAAGAACGATCATAGTGCCTTACGATCAGTGACCCGGAGAAAGAATCCGCCATTGGCGGAAGTTAGCCATAGAGATTTCTGAGGGACAGATGGCCCCCCGGCAATCTCCATGACTCTCGGAGGCCCGGGCGTGACGTTATGACGTCACGTCCGGGCCGGCGTAAGTAAACAATGCCGGGGACTCGGCAGGAAAGCCCTTCTATGAGGTCCTGGTCTTTCAGTGGTGATATCTGAATGATGGGTGCAGCTGCAGGCATCGTTCAGATATCGTTTTTTACCGTTGGCGATTCCCTGCACCATAAGAACGATCATAGTGCCTTACGATCAGTGACCCGGAGAAAGAATCCGCCATTGGCGGAAGTTAGCCATAGAGATTTCTGAGGGACAGATGGCCCCCCGGCAATCTCCATGACTCTCGGAGGCCCGGGCGTGACGTTATGACGTCACGTCCGGGCCGGCGTAAGTAAACAATGCCGGGGACTGGGCAGAAAAGCCCTTCTATGAGGTCCTGGTCTTTCAGTGGTGATATCTGAATGATGGGTGCAGCTGCAGGCATCGTTCAGATATCGTTTTTTACCGTTGGCGATTCCCTGCACCATAAGAACGATCATAGTGCCTTACGATCAGTGACCCGGAGAAAGAATCCGCCATTGGCGGAAGTTAGCCATAGAGATTTCTGAGGGACAGATGGCCCCCCGGCAATCTCCATGACTCTCGGAGGCCCGGGCGTGACGTTATGACGTCACGTCCGGGCCGGCGTAAGTAAACAATGCCGGGGACTCGGCAGGAAAGCCCTTCTATGAGGTCCTGGTCTTTCAGTGGTGATATCTGAATGATGGGTGCAGCTGCAGGCATCGTTCAGATATCGTTTTTTACCGTTGGCGATTCCCTGCACCATAAGAACGATCATAGTGCCTTACGATCAGTGACCCGGAGAAAGAATCCGCCATTGGCGGAAGTTAGCCATAGAGATTTCTGAGGGACAGATGGCCCCCCGGCAATCTCCATGACTCTCGGAGGCCCGGGCGTGACATTATGACGTCACGTCCGGGCCGGCGTAAGTAAACAATGCCGGGGACTGGGCAGAAAAGCCCTTCTATGAGGTCCTGGTCTTTCAGTGGTGATATCTGAATGATGGGTGCAGCTGCAGGCATCGTTCAGATATCGTTTTTTACCGTTGGCGATTCCCTGCACCATAAGAACGATCATAGTGCCTTACGATCAGTGACCCGGAGAAAGAATCCGCCATTGGCGGAAGTTAGCCATAGAGATTTCTGAGGGACAGATGGCCCCCCGGCAATCTCCATGACTCTCGAAAGGCCCGGGCGTGACGTTATGACGTCACGTCCGGGCCGGCGTAAGTAAACAATGCCGGGGACTCGGCAGGAAAGCCCTTCTATGAGGTCCTGGTCTTTCAGTGGTGATATCTGAATGATGGGTGCAGCTGCAGGCATCGTTCAGATATCGTTTTTTACCGTTGGCGATTCCCTGCACCATAAGAACGATCATAGTGCCTTACGATCAGTGACCCGGAGAAAGAATCCGCCATTGGCGGAAGTTAGCCATAGAGATTTCTGAGGGACAGATGGCCCCCCGGCAATCTCCATGACTCTCGGAGGCCCGGGCGTGACGTTATGACGTCACGTCCGGGCCGGCGTAAGTAAACAATGCCGGGGACTCGGCAGGAAAGCCCTTCTATGAGGTCCTGGTCTTTCAGTGGTGATATCTGAATGATGGGTGCAGCTGCAGGCATCGTTCAGATATCGTTTTTTACCGTTGGCGATTCCCTGCACCATAAGAACGATCATAGTGCCTTACGATCAGTGACCCGGAGAAAGAATCCGCCATTGGCGGAAGTTAGCCATAGAGATTTCTGAGGGACAGATGGCCCCCCGGCAATCTCCATGACTCTCGGAGGCCCGGGCGTGACATTATGACGTCACGTCCGGGCCGGCGTAAGTAAACAATGCCGGGGACTGGGCAGAAAAGCCCTTCTATGAGGTCCTGGTCTTTCAGTGGTGATATCTGAATGATGGGTGCAGCTGCAGGCATCGTTCAGATATCGTTTTTTACCGTTGGTGATTCCCTGCACCATAAGAACGATCATAGTGCCTTACGATCAGTGACCCGGAGAAAAAATCCGCCATTGGCGGAAGTTAGCCATAGAGATTTCTGAGGGACAGATGGCCCCCCGGCAATCTCCATGACTCTCGGAGGCCCGGGCGTGACGTTATGACGTCACGTCCGGGCCGGCGTAAGTAAACAATGCCGGGGACTCGGCAGGAAAGCATCAGATCGTTATTTTTTTTATTTTTTATTGATCTGATGCTTTCCAGCCTGGAGGAGAGATGTGAGGTCTTCTAGACCCCGCATCTCTCCAGAAAGAGGACAGATTACAAACCAATCCTAATACAAGGGATGTTTACATTCCTTGTAATAGGAATAAAAGTGATCAAATTTTTTTAAAAGGGAAAGTGTAAAAATAAAATAAAATAAACTATAAAAAAAAAGAATAATTAAAGGGCCCCTGTCCCCCGCAAGCTCGCACGCAGAAGCGAACGCATTTGTAGGTTGCGCCCACATATGAGTCCATCCAGTTCAACCGTAAAATTAAATAAAATAAAAAATATCATACAATCCCATATACCCAATTCTATACCCACATGTGAGATATCGCCACAAACGTTAGAGCGGGAGCAACAATTCTAGCACTAGCCCTCCTCTGTAACTCTAAACATGTAACCTGTAAAAAAAATTAAAGCTTCGCCTATGGAGATTTACTGAAGTTTGGCGCCATTCCACAAGGGTGCGCAATTTTAAAGCGTGACATGTGGGGTATCTATTTACTTGGTGTAACATCACATTTCCTATTATACAAAAAAATTGGACTAACTTTACAGAACAAAATAGAAATGAATAGAACAAAACAGAATAGAAAATAAAAGAACAGAACTGAATAGAAAATAATAGAATAGAGTAGAATAAAAAAAGAATAGAATAAAATAGAAATAATATAACCATCTTCTGAAATTCGAATTTCAAATAGAATAAATTTGAATTTGAATTTGAATACATAAAAAAAGAATAGAATAGAAAATAACGGAATAGAAAAAAAAATAGAATAAAATAAAATAGAAAAGAATAGAATAAAAAAAAGAAAAGAAAATAATAAAATAGAAAGAATATAACCATCTTCTGCTTTTTTTTTTTATTCATGAAGTTTTTTTTTTCCCCCTAAAAAAACGCGTTTGAAATGCTGCTGCGTAAATACCGTGTGACAAAAAAGTTGCAATGACCGCCATTTTATTCCCTAGAGTCTCTGCTAAAAAAAATATATATATATAATGTTTGGGGGTTCCGAGTGATTTTCTAGCAAAAAAAAAAATATGATTTTTACATGTAGTAGAGGAGTACTGGAATTTGCCCGGTGGGTAAGTGGTCAAAGTAGACCAAATTTGAATTTAAAATACATAAGAAAATAATAGAATAGAAAAGAATGGAATAGAAAAAATATTAATAAAATAGAATAAAATAGAAAAGAAAAGAATAAAAAAAAAAACAATAGAACAGAATAAAATAGAAAGAATATAACCATCTTCTGAAATTCGAATTTCAAATAGAATACATTTGAATGCAAGAGAAAATAAAAGAATATAATTTAAAAAACAATTACATAGAATAGATTGAAATAGAAAGAATATAACCATTTCCCCAAATTAAAATAGAACCAATTTGAATTTGAATAAAATAGAAAAGAATAGATTAGAATAGAATAGAAAATAACAGAATAGAATAGAAAAATAAACAACAGAATAGAATAGAATGAAATAGACAGAATAGAGCCATCTTCCGAAATTTGAATTTTCGAATGGAATAAATTTGATTTTTTTTTTATTTTTTTTATTGAAGTTATATTGCAGTAAGGAAAAAACATCCAGGTTGCCAACGTGGCACCCACCCGACATTGCAACCTCGCAGGGCCCAAAAAACAAAACATTCCAGAACAAAACATTCCCTGTTATGTGAGGGTGCCTAGACACTCCCGTTCCAACAACCTCATAGCTGTATATCTTCAGTGTGAGATCTGAGGTACTGCTGCCTCTTACCAGATTTGGAGTGAGATTTGGTGATGTCACTACTGTGCGGATCACTGTTCTCCTTGCTGGAGGCTCCAACATGAGGAAGAAAAGCTCTTCCTCTACCAAAATAGCTGCCTCCAAATAGGGACACAGTGAAGATCAAGCCATGGTAAGTCAGTTATGGGAAAAGACCAGCTGCAGGGAGACAACAGGTAACATGGGTGACAAAAAAAAAAAAAAAAGAAGGTGTAAGTGGCGCTGCCAATTATTGGTACCACTTACTCCTCTTTTTTTTTCTTTTTTTATCGCACTCTACCTATTGGTAGGAGAGTTGGGGTGAGGCAGCAGCAGAGGCGGCTCTCTAATTAGGCAAATTAGGCGGTCGCCTAAGGCCTTGCACTCACAGGGGCCTCGCGGCCGCCTAATTTGCTTCTGATCAATACTAATGTCAGCGTCATCGGATCTCTCTATTACCCCTCTCTCTTTCTCACCTCCCCCTCTGCCCCCCCTCTTGCATTGGCTGAATATGTCTGATGGGTGAGGAGGGTGCCCTGGAAGTGGTGCTGATCACCTGTGTGCTAGATCCGTGCATTTTCTTCAGCCATTTTTCTTGCTTGAATTATTTTTCCCATTATGGGCGTGAGTGGGGCCTCATGTCTAAGTTTTGCCTAAGGCCTCACAAAGCCTAGAGCCGCCTCTGCAGCAGCCAGATATATGATCCAAAGCGTGGAATCTCCATAGCGATCCATAGTAGTGATGACCCAAACTCCCCTGGGTTCGGTTTGGTGAACTTCAAAGAGGTTCAGATGCTGAACCCAAAGCCCCATCAAATCAATTGAAATAATTGGGAGCCGAAAAAGTTAAATTTTCTGGGCTAATAGGGGGTTGCACTGATACCACTTTTTTTAAGACCAAGTACTCGCAGATACAGATTACCGATACTTTATTTTTTCATGTGACAGTGGCACTAATATGCAGCACTGATGGGCGCTGATAGGTGGCACTGATGAGGCGTGGACTGTGTCAGTAATTTTTAATTTAAATTTAATTTTTTTACAATTTTTTTTGTTTTATTTACATGGAGTTCCCCCCAAAAGGGGCAGGTATGAATTTACTGGGGGACCGCATATATTAAATGTTTTTTATTTTTATTTTTTGCAAGTTCCCCCTTAAAATCCATACCAGAATTAAAGGTGCATTTTTTGCAGATGACATTTGTTGCCCCCTTTTTTTTTCTTCAATTTATATATATATATATATATATATATATATATATATATATATATATATATATATATATTTTACAACGCTGTCTTTTTTTTTTGGGGGGGGGGGAGTGGATCGTGTCAGTGTTTTTTTATTATTATTTTTTTTTTTTTGCAACTTGACTTTTAAATATTTATTACAATTCTTTTTTTTATTATTATTATTATTATTTTTTTTTTTTTATCAGACCCCTGACATCTCCCCTTTGAGACAGGGAAAGGGACAGAGGATAGAGAGTCCCCAGTTCCTTTCTCTGCAGCCTCAGCTGCAATGAAGATGAATGGACAGGAGATAGCGGCTCCTCTCCATCCATAAACAAAGGGGGTGGGGGACCAGAGGAGGACACAGAGGACCTGGGGAGCACAGAGGGGGACCCAGAGGAGGACACAGAGGGGGACCCGGAGGAGGACACAGACGGAGACCGGAAAAGGACACGGAGAGGGACCGGAGGAAGACACGGACAGGGACTGGAGGAGGACACGGAAGACCCAGAGGAGGACACAGAGGGGGACCTGGAGGAGGACACGGACGGAGACCGGAAAAGGACACGGAGGGGGACCGGAGGAAGACACAGACAGGGACTGGAGGAGGACACGGAAGACCCAGAGGAGGACACAGAGGGGGACACGGAGGAGGACACAGAGGGGGACCCGGAGGAGGACACGGAGGGAGACTGGAAAAGGACACGGAGGGGGACTGGAGGAAGACACGGACAGGGACTGGAGGAGGACACGGAAGACCTGGAGGAGGACACAGACGGGGACCAGAGGAGGACACGGACGGGGATCTAAAGAGGACACAGACGGGGATCAGAAGAGAACATGGACGGGGACCAGAGGAGGATAAAGAGGACCCGGGGAGCCAGAGGAGGATATGGGGGACAGTCGGGGGTGATAGGTGCAGCGGTGGGGGGACCGGAGGAGGACACGGAGGACCCGGAGGATTTTTATTGAGACTGCGACATTATGGCGGACAGATCGGACACTTTTGGCACATTTTTGGGACCAGTGACAATTATACAGCGATCAGTGCTATAAAAATGCACTGATTACTGTGTAAATGTCACTGGCAAGGAAGGGGTTAACACTAGGGGGCGATCAAGTGGGTTAACTGTGTTCCCTAGTGTGTGTTCTAACTGTGGGGGGAGGGGACTGACTATAGGAGATGGCAGATTGTGGTTCCCAGATAGTAGGAACTCACAATCTCTCTCTCCTCTCCTTACAGAACAGGGATATGTGTGTTTACACACACACACACGTCCCTGTTCTGCCTCTTGTGCCCATGATCGCGTGTGGCCGGCGATCACCCCCGCTGTTCAGCGCGTTCGCCTGCTATCTCACTTAAAGGAGCCGATGTACAGCCACGACGGCTTGCGGGATCGTGCCGACCTCCCACAATATAATGACGGCGGCTGGTCGGCAAGCGGTTAAAAGAAAAAAAGAGCAATGAATGTCATCTGCAAAAAATGCACCTTTAAAGCGGGATTCCACCCGAGATTTTTTTTTTTTTTAAAGTCAGCAGCTACAAACACTGTAGCTGCTGACTTTTAATAAGGACACTTACCTGTCCTACTTGCCTGCGATGATGCCCCCCCCCCCCAGGCCGATTTCAGGGTGGAACTCCACTTTAAGTCTGGTATGGATTTTAAAGGTGTACTTCTTGCAAAAAAAATAAAAAATTATAATAATTAAAAATATATGAGGTCCCCCAGGAAATACATACCTGCCCTTTTGGGCCTGGTATAGATTTTAAGAGGACCTCAATGTAAATAAAAATAAATAAATTCATGAGGTCCCCATAAATATCCATAACAGACCCTTAACCACTTACGGACCGCCCGCCGCAAGAATACGTTGCTACTTTGAAGAGGAATATCGTTGTTCCCTCTTCAAGAGCGGGCAGTCCACTTTCAGATAAAAGTGGCCTCTGCGGCGGATTCACCGCAAGACTACTTTTATCGGCGGCGAGAGAGGGGTCTCCCCCCTCCCGTCGCTCTCCGGTGCCCTGCGCCGCTTACCGGAGCCACCGGCAGCGACGGAGACGATCCGGTCCTGTCCCTGGGCTGACATGGAGATGAGTGAGGGGAAGGTGGCCGTCAAAACGTCACTTCTGCCCAATGCTCTTAAAAAGGTTTTTTTTTTTTTTTTAATGGCAGAATTTTTTTTTTTTATTATTGCATTTTAGTGTAAATCTGAGATCTGAGGTCTTTTTGACCCCCAGATCTCACATTAAAGAGGACCTGTCATACTTTTTTAAAAACAGTGTCAAAATAAAAAAATGAAAGTAAAATAAATAAGAATTTTTTATTTAAATCGCCCCGTCCCGACGAGCTCGCGCGCAGAAGCGAACGCATATGTGAGTAGCGCCCGCACATGAAAACGGTGTTCAAACCATACATGTGAGGTATCGCCGCGATCGGTAGAGTGGGTAGAGTGAGAGCAATAATTCTAGCCCTAGACCTCCTCTGTAAGGCCCCTTTCACACGGGCGGACCGTATGTCCGCTTTTTCATCCATCCGTTTACAGATGAAAAAGGGACATACATGTATCCGTATGGGATAGCGGGTGTCAGCGGATGAACATCCGCTGACACCCGATCTCAACCGGGTCCGCTATGTTCCGTTTCTGCAGATGGAGGAAAATCCTAATTTTCCATCCGTCTGCAGATCGGATTGGATGAACACGGACAGACGGTCCGTGTTCATCCGATCCCCCCATAGAGGGGAGCTGAGATCTGGGAGCTGAGATCTGACAGGGCGGTCCCTGCACAGACCGCCCTGTCACCTGCCGGCTCAGCGGGGATCAACGCTGAGCAAGCGGATGTTCACGGGGCGGATCATTATGGGTTCCGCCCGTGTGAAAGGGCCCTAACTCTAAACCTGCAACCTGTAGATTTTCTTTAATGAGATTTTTAAGGGTAAAAGTTTGTTGCCATTCCACGAGCGGGCGCAATTTTGAAGCGTGACATGTTGGGTATCAATTTACTCGGCGTAACATTATCTTTCACAATATGAAAAAAAAAAGGGCTAACTTTACTTTAAAAAAGTGCGCTTGTAAGACCGCTGCGCAAATACGGTATGACAAAAAGTATTGCAACGACCGCCATTTTATTCTCTAGGGTGTTAGAAAAAAATATATAGAATGTTTTGGGGTTCTAAGTAATTTTCTAGCAAAAAAAAAAAAACAGTTTTTAGCTTCTAAATATCAAATCTCAGAAAGAGGCTCGGGGCTTAAGGCCCCTTTCACTAAGGTGACCAGATTTTTAAAATGAAATCCGGGGACATATTTTTTTTTTTACTAATAATGGCGGCAATCAGCGACTCTCTTCCCATCGCCGCCGCTGCCCGCTTCACAGCCTGTCAAGTCTTACTCTCCGGGCCCCGGCTACTACTGGGTGGGGAGCGGAGGAAGATCACTCCACCAGGGAAGGCAAGGAGATAAGCAGGCAGGCGGCTGGCCGGGTCTTGAGCCAAGGCAGAAGAACATGCGAGCGGAGCTGAATGGGCACCCGAAACTGAAGAAATATTCCCTCCGCTCCGACCAGCACATGATCATCAGAAAGGGGCACAGATAATGGAAGAAAATACCACCCTAAGCTAGTAGGAGCGGTGGAGCGGGGGGGGGGGGGGTGTAATTCAGATTATTTATTTTTTTAATTCTGCACTGACTGTCTTTGAAATCGCCCCAGCCCCTGTTCAAATCCAATCCGGGGACAAAACCGGGGACAGATTTGGTCCGGGGACAGTGTCCTCAATCCGGGGACTGTCCCCTGAAACCGGGGATGTCTGGTCACCCTACCTTTCACACATGCGGACCGCTCATTTTATCAGTTCAGTCATGTTTTTTTATCATAAGTTCTTGTCAGTCAATGTCAGTTTCTCATCCGTTTTCTTTTCCGTTCATCTCTGTTTTACATCCGTTAACATCCGTTTTTGTCCGTTTATTTTTTTCAAATTTAATATAATTTTTTTAATATATTCATATATCATTACATATTTTGGTTAAAGCGGAGCTCCACCCTAAAGTGGAACTTCCGCTCATCGGAACCCCCCCTTCCTTCCGGTGTCACAATTGACACCTTTCAGGGGGGAGGGGGGTGAAGATACCTGTCTAAGACAGGTATTTGCACCCACTTCCGGGAGTCCTCTCTGCGGGTATTCTGCGGGTAGTGCAGAATACCTGTTGTGTTCTGGGAGACACTCGGCTCCCAGAACACAACGGGGACCAGTGAGAACGGTGCAGCGCGACTTGCGCATGCGCCGTAGGGAACCAGGCGGTGAAGCCGCAAGGCTTCACTTCCTGGTTCCCTCATCGAGGTTGGCGGTGGGGGCAGCAGATAGACGAGTGATCGCTCGTCTTCTGCTACCGACGTCGCTGGACTCCGGGACAGGTAAGTGTCCTAATATTAAAAGTCAGCAGCTGCAGTATTTGTAGCCGCTGGCTTTTAATATTTTTTTTTCAGCGGAGCTTCGCTTTAAAAACAGATGTCAACGGTTCGGATGTAAACGATCGTCCACTAACATCAGTTTTTCGTCCGTTCCGTTTTTTTACGGATGAAAAAATAGGGTTTTCTTCCACCATGAAAAACGGAGCTTAGCGAGGACGTATGTCCGCTAACATCCGCTATCCCATAGAGATGCATTGATGTCCGTTTTAATCCGTCAATGAATGGATGAAAAAACGGACGAACGTGTGAAAGGGGCCTAAGTGGTTATTCTGAACATGTAGCCTGGATGGCCAGGAAAGTGAAAACATTCACAAAAAAAAAAATGTAACCATAGAAATAAAGACACCCAGTTTGACAAATCTTTTATAAAAAAAAAAAAAAAAAATAACAAAAAATGTTCCTCGTTGTAAATCCATCATAAGTCATATTGTACAGTGATGCAGGTCCACAGTCGCCAAGAAAAATACACCACCGCCATGACATGTTGCGCTTGGTCACTTGACACGCTTTGAATAGAAAGTCCAGTGATTGACAGCTGTTATATCCAAGGGGTGAAGTTTCCCAGATTTACCATGCGACAAGAAAAAAAAAATCACATGGCTTTGTTTTTCTCTTTAAAGTGGAGCTCCACCCGCAAATTTTGGTAAGTGTCCATTTATTAAAAGTCAGCAGCTGCAGTATTTGTAGCTGCTGGCTTTTAAAAAAAAAAATTCGGGTGGACCTCCGCTTTAAGAATAACAAAAAGTAGGAATCTGCAACAAAGTTTGTTAAAATCCCTGTAAAGTACATAGATCACCCAGAGGGAGGGTTTTTTTTTTTCAACAAAAGTGGAGTTACTCTTTTAGGCCTCATGCCCACGGACGTTTTTACAGCCGCGTTTTTTACAGCTTAAAAACGCCTGTCCAAGTTATTGTATACATTTTTTGACCTTTTTTAAAAAAAAACAAAAAACCCCCAAAAAAAACGTCGGAGCTCAAAAACGCAATTGCAGCGTTTTTGCACGTTTTTTTTAACACTTCGCGTTTTTTTATGACTAACGCCGATGCCGAGGAACGCACTGGTCCTGGGTCTTTTTTTACAGCCTAAAAACGCCTATGCTATTTGCAGCTCAAAAACGCCTAGGTGGGCATGAAGCTATAGACTAACATGGACAGGTGTTTTTAAGCTGTAAAAAACGCGGCTGTAAAAACGTCCGTGGGCATGAGGCCTTAATCTGAAAAACAGCATGGTCAAAGATATTTATCCAGAAATATGTGTTTTATTTTTGTATTTTATTGAGAATTGTTACAAAGTTAGGAATAAAGGTGGTGACATCTATACAGTCTCTCTTGCTCTCTCTCTAAAAATATATACAGCCAATCACATGGCAGCAACTCAATGCATTTAGGCATCTAGATGCGATGAACACGACTTGCTGAAGTTCAAACTGAGCACCAGAATGGGGAAGCAAAGGGGATTGAAGTGACTTTGAACGTGGCATGGTTGTTGGTGCCAGACGGGCTGGTCTGAGTATTTAAAAAACTGCTGATCTACTGGGATTTTCACGCACAACTATCTCTCTGGTTTACAGAGAATTGTCCGAAAAAGAGAAAATATCCAGCGAGTGGAAGTTGTGTGGAGGAAAATGCCTTGTTGATGTCAGAGGTCAGAGGAGAATGGGCAGACTGGTTCCAGATGATAAAAAGGCAACAGTAACACAAATAACCACTCGTTATGTCCAAGGTATGCAAAATACCATCTCTGAATGCACAACACATCCAACCTTGAAGCAGATGGGCTACAGCAGCAGAAGACCACACCGGGTGCCACTCCTGTCAGCTAAAAACAGGAAACTGAGGCTAAAATTCACACAGGATCACCAAAATTGGACAATAGAAGATTGGAAAAACGTTGCCTGGTCTGATAAATCTGGATTTCAGCTGCGACATTCAGATGGTCGGGTCAGAATTTGGCGCATGGATCCATCCTGTCTTGTGTCACCGGTTCAGGCTGGTGGTGGGGGTGTAATGGTGGGGGGGAGATTTTCTTGGCACACTTTGGGCCCCTTATTACCAATTGATCATCATTTATACACCACGGCCTACCTGAGTATTGTTGCTGACCATGTCCATCCCTTTATGACTACAATGTCCCCATCTTCTGATGGCTCCTTCCAGCAGGATAATGCACCACGTCACAAAGATCCAATCATCTCACCACTGGACAATGAGATCACTGTACTCCAATGGCCTCCACATTCACCACATCTCATCCAATAGAACACCCTTGGGATGTAATGGAATGGAAGATTCCCATCATGGATGTGCAGCCAACAAATCTGCAGCAACGACGTTATGTCCCTATGGAGCAAAATCTCTGAGGAATGTTTCCAACACCTTGTTGTATCTATGCCACCAAGAATGAAGGCATAGAACCCAGTACTAGCAAGGTGGACCTAATAAAGTGGCTGGTGAGTTACGGTGAGTGTATATATATATATACAATGTATCCCTTTGTAAAGTGTCCTTTTTCTCTTGAAGAAAGAACTGTGTTGTGTATTTTTAATGTTTTATAGTAGCGTAACTGACATTGTCTCCGTAGCCATCACCATCAATGAAATCCTGCCTTCTTCCATGGTGGGTATGTGCGATGGTGGAATATTCAATATCTGTTTCTGAATGTAAAAACTGTAAGAAAAAAAAGAAAAAGAAAAATTATCACTTTTGTAATTGACCAGTTATATACTAACAAAACAAAAAAGGTGTAGCGCTAAAACTAAATATGAACTGCACTGAAAGTGCAGTAATCAACAATACATATTCAAATTATACAAACATCTTAAAGGACACAGTGAAGAAATGAAAATTATTCCAAAAAGTCCTCAGTGATGTGAGTACTAAATTGTAAAAGTCACAATGAAACTAAATTCTTTGGTGTAAACCAAATAAAATGCTGGTGAAGTTGAATTGGTGAAAATCAAAGTCAAAATCAAAATCAAAATGGTGGTGCTCCTAAAGTAGACTTGACACAAAACAAGTACTTTCAGAGTGAACGTCACCATACGATAGTACAAAAGGCTTATCGAAAGGCGTGGACCCCAAAAAACTTACGTTCAAAGGGTCAACCAAGCATGGGTAAGCCACTATGGACAGCGAATCTCCAACTGTGATTTAAACAGGGACCTCGGACATCAATCCAATACAGAGGGTGCAGAAAATATCTCTGGCATCCAAATGGCGATGGAACTTGCAGAAAATGCCCAATAATGGCCAGGTGTTGAATTCAGGTAAGTTATAGAAAATGGAAGGAAAGAAAAAAGCACATAGCGTAATCCTGTATAAAAGGTTAATTTAATGTAGGTAGGAACACTTACATTTAAAAAGATGTAACAGCGCTTCATCAAATAGTTAGTGGCAACAGTAGGGTGCCCGACGCGTTTCGCATCCAAAAGCATCATCTGGTGATGCTTTTGGATGAGAAACGCGTCGAGAGACCCTACTGTTGCCACTAACTATTTGATGAAGCGCTGTTACATCTTTTTAAATGTAAGTGTTCCTACCTACATTAAATTACCCTTTTATACAGGATTACGCTATGTGCTTTTTTCTTTCCTTCCATTTTCTATAACTTACCTGAATTCAACACCTGGCCATTATTGGGCATTTTCTGCAAGTTCCATCGCCATTTGGATGCCAGAGATATTTTCTGCACCCTCTGTATTGGATTGATGTCCGAGGTCCCTGTTTAAATCACAGTTGGAGATTCGCTGTCCATAGTGGCTTACCCATGCTTGGTTGACCCTTTGAACGTACGTTTTTTGGGGTCCACGCCTTTCGATAAGAGTTTTGTACTATCGTATGGTGACGGTCACTCTGAAAGCACTTGTTTTGTGTCAAGTCTACTTTAGGAGCACCACCATTTTGATTTTGATTTTGACTTTGATTTTCACCAATTCAACTTCACCGGCATTTTATTTGGTTTACACCAAAGAATTTAGTTTCATTGTGACTTTTACAATTTAGTACTCACATCACTGAGGACTTTTTGGAATAATTTTCATTTCTTCACTGTGTCCTTTAAGATGTTTGTATAATTTGAATATGTATTGTTGATTACTGCACTTTCAGTGCAGTTCATATTTAGTTTTAGCGCTACACCTTTTTTGTTTTGTTTGTTTTTCACCATTTTTCAATTGGTTGTGTGAGCGGCTTCACCATAAGGCAGCGCAGAATTTTTTGTATCCATTTCCAGTTATATACTAAACCCCATATTTTGTAATGCTAGTTTGATATCAAATCCTTATGCCGATTGGCTAGGAGGAAAAGAGATGGCCGGGACACAGAGGAGACGAGGAGGGAAGCAGGGCTGACGGGGACCTGGCGGGCCAAGAGGGCGAGCCTGTGACTGGGGTAGCGGGGTGGGAAGTGTTGTCAATGGTGTGGGGTGGCGGGCGAGAGTGATGGGGGGGGGTCTGTTGTCAGGTCTGTCTGCCGCCCTGCCCCCCCCCTGCACCGGCCACCACTGGTTAGGGGCTCTCAAATTGGAGAAATGCCATCATGAACTCAGCAGCATGCAGTGTGAGATGCCTGCAAGTTGCCCCCCCCCCCTAATGAATGCACCTAGCAAGATTTACTGTAAGCTGATGTAGTGCCGGCTGGGCTTTTTACATTTTGCCCAGTAGTGCGCTTGAACCCCTAGTGTTGCAGAGAATTGTTTTTCTCTCTCCATCCTCTTTGAAGAAAAGGCAGAAAGACAGGTGAGGACACTAGGACCCTAATTGCCAGCCAGAGCAGTCAGGAAAGCCCACCCTGGCAACCCTGGGAAGCAGTGGCGGTGTGTCCATAGAGGGTGCAGGAGCGCTGCCCCCTCTCTCCTGCACCCATCAATCAACAATAGATAGATTCATGCATTGCATGAATCTGTCTATTGTCGCCGCTGCCGCCCCCTATTCAGGTGTCCTGCCCCTTGTCGAGCGCCGGCCATCTGAATTACAGCGGTGGGGGTGTTTTGGAAGTGCCTGATTAGAGCCGTCGGCTCTAATAGGCTTCCTCATTAGACCCTGCACCCTCAGGTGTCCAATCATAGCAGAGATGACATGAAGAGGACGGGAGTAGACATTGAGGACTCGGAGGGAGGCATTTGATGGGGTAAACTGGTGGCTATTGATGGGGCAAACTGGCTGCGTTTGATGGGGCAAACTGGCAGCATTTGATGGGGCAAACTGGCAGCATTTGATGGGGCAAACTGGCGGCATTGATGGGGCAAACTGGCAGCTATTAATGGGGCAAACTGGTGGCTATTGATGGGGCAAACTGGCGGCTATTGATGGGACAAACTGGTGGCAATTGATGGGGCAAACTGGCAGCAATTGATCGGGCAAACTGGTGGAAATTGATGGGCACAGTGGCTGCGTTTGATGGCAATGTGGCGGAAATTGATGGGCACAGTGGCAGCCTTTGATGGGCACAGTAGCTGCGTTTGATGGGCACAGTTAGGCTACAATTGATGTTTTTTTTTTTTTTTCAGTTTGTTTGCGCCCCCCAAAAATGTTGAGCACCAGCCGCCACTGCTGGGAAGGAGAACTTCTAATTGGCGCCAAGAGAAGAGTTGTGGCTGCCTGGCAAATAAACCACACTCAATGTCCATACATGGCAGAACTGGTGTACATGCATGGCGAGCAGATGTACTGGAGGACACAGGAAGTGTCCCCTTCATGAGCGGGACCCATAAGGAGAGCAGAAGTGCCCACAGAGTTCTTCATAGGACTTCACTCCGTGTTGCAACATGGCTGCTGTGCATGTAAAGTGAGTTTTCTAGGTGCCCCAAGGCCACATGTGCCCAAAGACTGCCAAAGAGAGCTTCAGAGGACCACACGCTCCTACTGCAGTGCTATTGTTGGAAAGCTGATGTCCACTGTTAAATCTATCATGCAGTCCAGTATCCTGTTGGTGAGAGGGGACTGTTGTTTCCTGACACTCAAGCAGAAGACCAACAGTTACAGCAACAGAAAGCCGGCTTGAGAGAGAGGACCCTTTTGCTGGCCATCGAGGAACCTCCAGAAACCAACAGACCTGCTGATGGTGGGAGGTTTCCTGGCCACCTGCTTTACTTAAAGCGGAGCTCCACTGATTTTTTTTTTTTTGCAAACTTACTTTTTTGGAGAATTACCTCACCCGATGTCCAGTTTCATTGCAAAGATGAAGTTATAAAAAACCGGGACGGCCGTTTTCATCTTGCTTGTGGGCATTTGAAGCCCACAAGCATTTACCTCCTGCTGCCAGCGATGCTGAGCTACCAGAATTCCTTGCGTGTTCCCGCGCATGCTCAGTTGTAACGGCGCGGGAACACAGTTGTACTGTTGAACTGTTGTAAATCCCGCAAGAACTCGCGGCGGGCCTCCGCAATGACTCCTGGGAACAATGACACAAGCTCCCAGGAGACATTGCGGCAGAGAGGAAATGACGAAATACCGGCAGAATATCCGCCCATGCCCGCAGAATACAAAGACAGGAAACACAGAGGAACACCAGGCAAACACAGGTACTGTAGAAAAAAAAATGTCAGTTTTTAACAGAATACATTGCTGTAATGTGATTCAGCTAATTTTGTAAAATAGGGTGGAGCTCCGCTTTAAAACTTACTGGTTGTTGGCCGCCTGCTTTGTTTGGAGTACAAATCTTCTCCAACATAAAAACTCCAATGGAACCTACTAAAAGCCCCAGTGCTGCCGGGTGTAACCCTGGCCAGTGGTGTAGAGGGGGCCCTAGTTAGGCCTACTTACCATATAAATGATGTTTTCTCAAGGCTTTGCCTTCAAAAAAGCCCATGTGTTGTTGCCACTCAGTTACAGGTTGGGAGAACTTATCACAGTCACAGGACAGAGGAACCCAATACAATCCAGCGGCACCTCCAGGGGTGACACTTCACTATCTTCTGTTATTAGTTAAAGTTATTGTAAAGGTTTAAACCATTTTTTTCAAAATAATAAACATGTTATACTTACCTGCCCTGTACAATTCTCCTCATCTGGGGTCCCCCACCAGCGCTTCTGACTCCTCATGCCTTTTGAGTATCCCCCAAACAAGACGCTTGCTGAGAGTGCACTCATGCGGGCTGCATCCTGTACCACACTGTATATGTCTATTGACACACACAGTGCCACTCAGACCCCCCCAACCCCACCCCCCATGCCGAGCCAATGGCTCCTGCTGCTACCGAGCCTTGTATAAGAAGAAGGGAGAGAAAAGCAGCGCTGCTGCAATTGGGCACAGTGCTGAATCGAGATCGGGCCCAGGCAAGTATTTCAGGGGGCTGGGAGGGGAGCTGACAAGACAGAGTATGTCCGGCCACACATCCTTCCCCCCCCCCGCTGCCTTCTGGGACACACACACACAGGTCCCAGAAGAAGGTGGTACCATCCACAAAGCAATTACTGTGAGCATGCACAGTAGGAAAACAGCTGTGAAGCCTGCTCTGAAGGCTTCCCTTACTTACGATGCCGGAGCCTGCACCAGTAGCAGATTGAAGAATCAGCTCAGGTGCCGACATCGTGGGATCCCTGGACAGGTAAGTGTCCTTATATTAAAAGTCAGCAACTATAATATTTGTAGCTGCTGACTTTAATTTTTTTGGGGGGGAGACTGGAGATCCTCTTTATCCGGTTGCCGACCAGCCGCCATCATTATACTGTGGCAGGTCTGCACGATCCCGCGAACTGTCGTAGCTGTATGTCGGTCCCTTTAAGCGGGATAGCAGACGCACATGGGGGTGCCGATGCTCGTGACTGGCGGTTGCAATAACCGCCGGTCACGAGCGATCGCGGGCATGAGAGGCAGAACAGGGGCGTGTGTGTGTAAACACACCCATCCCAGTTCTGTGAGCAGAGAAGAGATTGTGAGTTCCTATAAGCTGGGAACCACGATTTCTCATCTCCTATAGTCAGTCCCATCCCCCACAGTTAGAAAACACACTAGGGAACACAGTTAACCCCTTGATCGCCCCTAGTTTAACCCCTTCCCTGCCAGTGGCATTTACACAGTGAATAATCAGTGCATTTTTATAGCACTAATCGCTGTATAAATGCCAATGGTCCCAAAATGTGTCAAAAGTGTCCGATGTGTCCGCCATAATGTCACAGTCCCGATAAAAATCGCAGATCGCCGCCATTACTAGTAAAAAAAAAATAATAAAAATGCCATAAATCTATCCCCTATTTTGTAGACGCTATAACTTTTGCGCAAACCAATCAATATACGCTTATTGCGATTTTTATTGTCAAAAACATGTAGAAGAATACGTATTGGCCTAAACCGAGGAAAAAAATTTGGGGCTATTTATTACAGCAAAAAGTACAAAATATTGTGTTTTTTTAAAAATATATGCTCTTTTTTGTTTATAGCGCAAAAAATAAAAGCCACAGAGGTGATAAATTAACACCAAAAAAAAAGCTCTATTTGTGGGAAAAGAAGGACCTCAATTTTGTTTGGGTACAACGTCGCACGACCGCGCAATCATCAGTTAAAGCGACACAGTGCCGAATCGCAAAATATGTCCTGGTCATTGAACGGCCATTTCTTCCGGGGCTGAAGTGGTTAAGAAATGTTCTAGATGTGACATGTAATTTCTCATACTTGCACTTCTGTATTTGTGATGCCTAAATGAGTCGCTAGAGGGAGCAAACCCTCAATTTGTATGCTTGAATTTTCCAGCATTGCACACTCTTTCCTAGACAGCAGTTGTGAAATCTTGTTTGCTGGTCATTTGAGTTGAAGTGGTACATACTTTTTGAAAGGTGTTTAGGTTAGTGTAACCATAAGGCATAGTTTACATTTGCAATCCAGGGGGGGGGGGGGGGGTAAAAATTTGTCTCCACATTCCACCAGATCAAAACTTCATAAACAGAATCCCTGAAGAAGGGTGACTACTACTGGTAATGAAAGACAGTCATTTGCACCCAACTACCACATCCATTTTGTTTGGTAATCCTTTTCTATTTCACCATAAATAGATTTTTTATTATTTCCTTTTATACAAATTTAAGTTTATAGTCTTTCTTAATCAATCTAATATTGTACACAATGAAACTAAAAGCAGAGATTTTATTTGTTGCGCATATATTTGTACATGTTGATTATATCTGTTGATTATATCCCCCCTTAATCTCCTCTTCTCAAGAGTGAATAAATTCAGTTCCTCTAATCTTTCCTCATAGCTGAGCTCCTCCATGCCTCTTATCAGTTTGGTTGCCCTTCTCTGCACTTTCTCCAGTTCCCCGATATCCTTTTCGAGAACTGGTGCCCAAACTGGTGCCCAAGCCTGCGCATGCTCGATGAGACTTTGACGCATGCGCGGTAGCTTACAAGGGTAGTGTAGGGTGTAGCAAGATGGCGGCGACGGCATCGAATGTGACGAGCGCCGGCTCGTCGTAGTCGATGATGTCACCGCGTTGTTGCCATTCAAAAGAACGGCGGTTCTTTTGAATGGATGTGTGTACACTCGACAAGCAAGGCAAGCTTGCCGGGAATCTCGTCGGGAAAACCAACGTTTTTTTTTTCCCGACGAGATTCCCTCCCGTGTGTACGAGGCTTTAGGGTCCCAACACTGAACTTTGGGGTACACCACTAGTAAGCTTACAAGCCCACCTCAGAACACAAAGCCTTACCTCTTCATTTGTATAGATTGCATGGCTTTGTTCCCCTGACACATGAGATGAATACCTGAAATCACAACAAGATATTACAGAGAGATGAGAACAGTGAGCAGTTAGGGAATTAATAATATCATATGGGGAAAAGATCAAGAGCATCTAAGTTTTTTATTTGTATTTCCATTTTAAATATAACTAAAGGCAAACTTTTCTCAGTTTTGGACAGAATGGGGAGGGATTAGAACACCTAGCAGTTTTTCCTGGTGCCTCCATGGCAGCATACCTGTGATAGAGCTCCGCCTCGACTCCTCCTTCAGGACTAGTGAATAGCATAAATTAAAGGCATAGCCCCTCCCCTAACATTCTCCTTTTTTTCCTCATACCTTCTTGTGCTGGTGAAGAGTAGCAGTATGTCCATACCTCTGCAGTCGGCAGCGTCCGCCGGGTTTAGCCTTTCCCGTGCGCAGTCCCTGTTCTTGGGCCGCTCACAGCGCTGATAAGACTGGGAACCCCTCTGTGGATCTGTTGGGGTCAATTCGCAGAGTTTCCTCACAGGAACGCAGTCTGCTATCACATCCATGATGAATGCAGTGGAAGTCGCAAAAGGATCAGCTCCATCTTCCCAGGCTGGTGGTTTCCATTTTTTATTACAGGCATTTGTGTTTTTCCCCTTTCTTTTCCTCTCTTCTCCTCCCCTCCCCTTTCCTTTGCTTGTTAGGCGCCTTTAAAATGATTGTTGTCTTACTTTTTTATTACTTTAAAACTGTGCAACTGGATAGGGCAGGTGTCTCTCTGTGCAACAACATTGTGGTGCTTATTTCCGGGTTCGGGGGGGCTACAGGTGCTCTGTAGGTCCCGCCAGGTAGGAGAGTGTCACGGCGCAGCATCCTCGCCGCCGTCTGCGCATGCGAGATTCGGGAGTGATACAGAGCCGTAGTTTCTCGGCTCTCTGTACTGGGCGACGCTGGATCTTCTGCGATTGCACATGCACAGACGCTTGGTTCAGTGGCGGCCATCTTGGATTCTGGAAAGAAGGCTAGATTTGCCCTTTTTTTCAATCAATTCCAAATGGTGGTTTATGGGATTAGCCCACGCACCTTGAGCCTAATTAGGTTCAGATTCAGGGATGGCTGTCAGTCTCCTCAGCTGTGCCCTGCTAGGTCTCTCTGATGCTACTTTGTGGTAGGTACTTTTTATTTTCTCAAAAAAAAAATGTTGCCGATCAGAAATGTTTATGTTAAAAAAAAAAAAAAAAAGATAACAATATAAAAATGTTTATGTTTAAAAAATAAAATAAAAAATAAAAACAGATGACGATATAAAAATGTTTATTTAAAAAAAAAAAAAAAAAGTGACGCCAAAAACTCCTGATTCTTTTCCCTTTCTTACTATATTTCTGGAGCTGATCCTTGTGCCCAACTCCGCAATGAGTCATTCATCTCGCAGCAAAGATCCTCACACTTCTATTAGGTATGTGACCAACCATACGTGAGTATAAAAAAAAAAAAAAAGTGCGCTCACTGGTCTAGCGTGAGTTCCTTACACCGTAGCCCTACCCACTCCAAGGGGTCCCGCTCATCAGGGCGTAGGACCCATTCTTCACGTCGTAGATCAGAGAGGTCAAGATCCAGAGGACGTGATCGACCCCCCTCTCCTAGGACCTATAGGAAGAAGAGATGCTGGATATGTGGGGCTACACCGCTACCAGACAGAGTGGTCTGTAAGGACTGTTTTACGGACTATGCGTCCAACCGCGAGCTAGAAAATCAGCACGCTGTAGATCTGCTCAAGCGAACAATGAAGGACTCCTTCTCTGAGCTTTTGGCTTCGGTCCCCGCTCAACCACTTCAGCAGATATCCCTGGTTCAGGATATAGAACCTAATCTCCCTGGTCCGTCAGCAGTCAGTACACCTCTGCCGCCGTCAGGCCGACCAGCTAGAGATTCACCACGTGAAGACTCTTCAGGGGACTCTTGAGAAGAGTCAGAACCTTCTGGCTTCAGTCTCTCCTTGGTAAAGCCATTCATCCAGGCAGTCAAAACTGCAATCGCCTGGAAAGACGCAGAATAGCCTCCCCAAGAGTCTACAAGCTACTTCCCATTCCTCAAAAGGAAGCAGGTTCTTTTCCCATTGATGGGCAAGATTAGTCAAGTCATTCAGAAGGAATGGTCAAAGACTGATAAAAAAATAATAATTTTGGGGTCGGTTCAATAAACTATATACCCCTTACCAGAGTCGGGAACGCAGTCACTAAACTCCATGCCAGTGGTAGACGCGTCCGTGGTGCGACTCGCAAAAAAACTTAACTCTACCAATGGAGGATTCCGCTTCCTTCAAAGACCCTCTAAACAGGCGAATCGACCTGGAGCTGAAGAGGAGCTACTTAGCCGCGGAAGCAGCATGTAAGCCAGCTATTTCCCTCACATCAGTATCAAATGCCATAAGATCTTGGACAGATAATATTGAGATGGCTTTGCATCAGGATGTCCCCATGGAGGATATAATTAAGGCCTTAGAAGAGCTTAGATTGTTGGCAGACTTTGTCTGCGTAGCGGCCATTGACACGATCAGGTGCTCGGCAAGATCCATGTTGCATTCAGTGATGGTGAAGAGGGCCTTGTGGCTGAAACCCTGGATGGCTGACTTATCCTCCAAACAAAATTGGTGCAAAATCCCGTTTGATGGAAAAGCACTATTCGGAGACAAAATGGATAAAGCTATCTCCAGGCTGTCAGGAGGGAAGTCTGGTATGCTTCCACAGGACAGAAGTATGCGAAGATTCAGAGGTAGTTCCTCTAGGTTCCGCCAGTCAAACCCAAGGGATTTTAGGCAGTCGAGACAGCCCAGAGACAACAAAAGACCTTGGAAAGGTACTCGGGGATCCTTTTTGAACAGGAAGATGAAAGCCCTTCCGGCTCCACAGGAGCAGAAGCAGTCTTTTTGACGCCAGAGGAACCCAGGCACTCCCGGTGGGAGCCAGGCTAAAGTTTTTTTTTACCCCAGTCTGGGCCACCTGCTGCCACAACCCCTGGGTTCTGTCAACAATTCAATGGGGGCACTTTTGGAATTTTTCTCACCCTCCACCTCGGAACTCTTTCAAAGGAACAGAGATTCCATCCTCTCCACTGAAGGCTCAAGCTCTGAAAAACTTCCTAACGTCACTCCAGCTTCAGGGGGCGGCTGTTCCGTCTCCCTTGGCAGAGCGCTTCGCAGGCTTATACTCCACCCTATTTCTGGTCCCAAAGAGGACAGAGGGGTGGAGGCCTGTGATAGACCTAAAGAGGCTCAACCGGTATATCCGCCCCGAAAGCTTCAAAATGGAGTCCCTGCAGACGATTATTCAGGCAGTCCAGCCATCAGATTGGATGATTTTGGTCGATCTGCAGGATGCGTACCTACATGTTCCAATTCTACCTGCATTTCAAAAATACCTGAGATTTGCAGTGGGACGGACCCACCTACAGTTTCAAGCCCTGCCTTTCGGTCTGTGCACCTCTCCCAGGGTGTTCACCAAGATACTAATATCTGCTTTAGTTCCCCTGCGGGAGAGGGGCTTGAGGATATACCACTACTTGGACGACATCCTACTCCTAGCAAGCAATCCGGATCAGTTGGTATGTCACTGGGACATTCTTCTACAGTCCCTAAAAGAGCTAGGGTGGCTGGTGAATTCCGACAAGAGTCAACTAATGCCAACACAGCAGATAATCTATGCACAATGTTCGACACTCAGGAGGGGACAGTGTCATTACCACCGCCGAAGGCAAGGATTGTCATCCAGAGAATGATCAAAGTCATCCAGAGCCCGTATCTGACGGCTTCACAATGCCTGAGCCTCATTGGCACAATGTCTTCCTGTATACCCATGGTTCATTGGGCACATTGGCACTTGAGGTATTTCCAGACTGGTTTCTTGGCGCAATGGAAGAAACAACGACTATCTCAGACGATCCTGCTGATGGGAAAAATACGTAGGAGCCTTCACTGGTGGACAGTTCCGGAAAACCTCTCCAAGCCTCATCACCTGGGCTCCCTTACTTGGATCACAATTACGTCCGATGCAAGCAGACAGGGCTGGGGAGCCCATTGCGGGCAAACCAGAATACAGGGGAGATGGGCATGCACCACCCAGGGAGTGGTATCCAACATCTTGGAGATGAGGGCAGCCTTCTTGGCACTGACCTCTTTGGCACCCCAAATCAGAGGCCAAAGAATACTCCTACGCCTAGACAACAGAGCAGCTGTCGCTTATCTGCAGAAGCAGGGAGGCACTCGCAGCAGGTCACTCCTCAAGGAGGTAGAGCCGATCATGCTCTGGGCGGAGCAGAACCTCCTGGACCTCAGAGTGATGTATCTGCCAGGCAGGTTGAACACGGAAGCAGACACTTTATCCAGAAACTTCCTGGACAATGAGTGGGCTCTCCACCCCCATGTCTTCCTTCAGATTGCCAACATATGGGATCCCCCTCAGGTAGATCTGTTCACCTCCCCGAAGAACGCCAAGCTGGACAGGTTCTTCTCTCGGCTGCCGCATCCACAAGTCGAGGCAGTGGATGCCCTGTCATGTCCCTGGAGGTTCACCACGGCATATGCCTTTTCTCCCAGGCCATTAATATTCAAATTCCTCCTGAGGCACCTCAGGGAGCCAGTCCAGGTGGTGGCAGTACTTCCGTATTGTGCCTCAGTGTGGGCTCTCCAATCAAGATCCCTCCTTTCCCTCAACTTCTGTCGCAGAGCAGTCTAGTTCATCCAAACCCTCAGAAGTTGAATCTTCGAATCTGGAGGTTGAGAGGCGAAGGTTCGAGTCCCTAGGGTGTTTTCCAGGAGTCATATCAACCCTTCTAAAAGCTAGGAAGCCAGCAACTAATGCCATATATTCAAGAATATGGGACAAGTTCTTGTCATTTGTTTCCAAAAATGGATTTCATCCAATCCTTCCTTCTACATCTCATGTTCTAGGATTCCTTCAGACAGGACTTGATCTGGGACTTGGTCTGAGCTCTCTCAAAGTGCAGGTAGCAGTAATCTCTGCTGCAACAAATAAGAGATGGGTGGAGGATCCTTCAGTAGTCACTTTCCTCAGAGGTATATTGAAGATTCGCCCTCCTGTCAGACGATCATTTCCTAAGTGGGATCTGTCCCTAGTCCTGGAAGTTCTATCTGACCATCCCTTTGCTCCAGTGGAACAAGTAACAATATGGAACCTGATACTAAAGACGTCTTTCCTGCTAGCCATTACATCTGGCAGAAGAATCTCGGAACTTCACTCTTTAGGGATAGGTGACGACCACATCTCCTTCTTCACAGACAGAGTGGAACTTCGTCCCCTTCGGGGGTTCACACCAATGGTTGCTACTCCAAGCCACCTGTTGGAACCCTGGGCACTACCAGTGTTTACAGACATGGATTCAGAGTCTTGTCACGAACTGGATGTATCCAGAGTGCTCAGGGCCTACCTAGAAGCCACCGGCCCCTTCAGAAATTCTGAGAGACTTTTCATTGTACCGTTCGGTAAATACAGGGGCAAAGAAGCTTCCATCAGAACTCTGGCATCTTGGGTTGTAAAGTTAATCCAGAAGGCCTACAGGGTGAAGAATATGGAGCCTCCATCCCGAGTGAATGCTTAATCTACAAGGGCAGTCTCAGCTTCCTGGGCAGCAAGGGCTAATGTTTCGTTGGAGACAGTGTGCGGGGCCGCCACCTGGTCTTCTCACCATACGTTCCTCAGACACTACCATATTGATCCAGGAGTGCTCACGACTGTTGAGTTTGGAAGGAGGGCAGTTCAGGCTGCTATGTCCTCTTATGATTAAACATTTATTGTTAAGCAATTATCCCACCCATGTCAGCTAGTTAGTTATCACAGGTATGCTGCCATGGAGGCACCAGGAAAACGGAAAATTGTATCATACTTACCAGTAATTTTCCTTTCCTGGTGCCTATCCATGGCAGCATACGCTCCCACCCTCGGTATTCTATATTACAGAGAATGTTGGGGGAGGGGCTATGCCTTTAATTTATGATATTCACTAGTCCTGAAGGAGGAGTCGAGGCGGAGCTCTATCACAGGTATGCTGCCATGGATAGGCACCAGGAAAGGAAAATTACTGGTAAGTATGATACAATTTTCCGTTATATTGCTGTCTGCCCACCCCATATTAAGGAGATTCCCCCCTCCCTGTCTGTCCTGTTTACCATTATCATTGAAAGTGAAAGTAAAAGAAAATCCCAAATTTTGGGTTGTCTCAGATGGGAAATCTTCTAATGGGGACACTATTTCTGGTGACCTGGGGGTTCCCCAAAGCAATTCCCTTAATTTTCAAAGATTTCCTCTCACTTCCTCTTTGGCATGGGACAGGGAGTGGTGAAGGGAAATCTCCCTAATGGGACATAGATGGCGAAAAAAAAATCTGACAGGGGTTATAACCCTCCCTTGCTCTATCCAAAATGGAAGACAAAGTTTTGCCTATACCTACAGCAAAAAAAAAAAAAAAAATGGCTTGCCTTGTATGTAGAAGAGAAGGGTTATAGCCTCTTTTCGGGTTTCTATTGCTGTTTGTGGCTCTATTGTCTCCTTAAAAATACTGTTAGTACAGAAAAATACCAGGTGATCCTGCCAGAAACCCAGTGAACTTTTGCAAGGCTTTCAGTGAAGCAGAGGCAGCATTGTCAGCTTATTTAGGAGCTTACTGTATTTTTGGCAGGAAGTATGCCGGACCTTCAGAGCGCATGCGCCAGTGACGTAACTGGCTGCATCCAGGGTGAATATCTCCTAAACGGTGCACGTTTAGGAGATATTCATTTTATCTACAGCTAAGCCTTAATATTGGCTTACCTGTAGGTAAAAATGACCAAGCGGGGTTTACTACAACTTTAACAGGTGATTTTCTGTTGCTCCAGCACTTTCTAAAGGACAAAACATGAAGAAGTTTGCGTGTATTGCAAACATATACTGATTGATGTATTATTTTGTCCAGACATACGCCTTAAGGAGTTGAGAAAAAAACAAAACAATCCCATCTGAGTGATCAATGTGCACTGCAGGGATTTAAACAAAAGACCTTTTGTTGAGCGGAAAAAATAGCTGTTTGTTTCTCCATGTCCTGTGCTAACTGATTCTGAATAGGAGGGTCTGGTTCATTAGAATCATTTTGTTCACTCTTATGCCCTGTACACACGATCGGATTTCCGTTGGAATAAAATCCAATGGAATTTTCCGTCGGAAATCCGATGAAGCTGACTTCCATCATTCTTGCATACACACCATCAGGCAAAATTCCGACCGTCCAAAACGCCATGACGTAAAACACTCAGACGACCCGAGAAAAATAAAGTTCAATGCTTCTGAGCATGCGTCGACTTGATTCTTAGCATGCGTGGGTTTTTTCTCCGTTAGAGTTCCACACAGACGATCGGAATTTCCTATCGTTTTTTTTTCCATCGGAAAAATTTAAAACAGGTTCTATTTTTTTACACCGATGGAAAAAAGTCCGATGGGGCCCACACACGATCGTTTTTTCCGATGAAAAAAGTCCATCAAACATTTTTCATCGGAAAAAACAATCGTGTGTACAGGGCATTAGTGCTCTAATGAGAAAATCTGCAGGGTCTGCATCCCTTTAGAAGTATTTAGCCCTTGGGAAATATTATTATTATTATTATTATTTAGGTACTTATATCTCCCTAAACCTAAAATTCCTACTGCCTACCTCATCACACAAGCAGGATATTACATTTTTGAGGGCATTCTGTAAACTATCTCTGTACAGAACTTCTCCAGGTAGCCATGTTGCATTGAATTTTACAGAAAATTACAGTAGCTGCAGATTGAAAAGCAAAGGTTAGTTTTAGTAATATGAAATTACAATATGGCTTGTGTAGTACTGTATATACTCGAGTATAAGCCGACCCGAATATAAGCCGAGGCACCTAATTTTACCACAAAAAACTGGGAAAACGTATTGACTCGAGTATAAGCCTAGGTTGTCCATCTGCATGCCTCACTGTGCCTCACTTTGCCTCACTGTGTCCATGTGCATGCCTCACTGTGTCCATGCCTTACTGTGTCCATGACTAGACTTACGTTTAACATGGGAGTCTATGGAAGGGGTGCCCGGCTTTGAAAAATCGGTGCTCCCCGGCCGTAGACCCCCTGGACAACAAACTTTGCACACTTTTAGAGGAAGAGTGGGTATATATGTGTGCCAAGTTTGGGGTCCAGGGGACCTACGGCTGGCCAGTACCAGGTTCCCAATTCCGGGAGATAAGGCGCAAAAAGGTGACTCGAGTATAAGCCGAGGGGGGCATTTTCAGCACAAAAAAATGTGCTGAAAAACTCGGCTTATACTCGAGTATATACGGTAATTGTATTAGATATGCTAGATTATTACATTTTTTTATATATTTACTTTATTTTTTACCCTTTTTTGTGCAATAATATAGAGGTTGTGGTGGGAAAATGAGCCATGGTTACATATTGCCCCACATGCTAAAATGTGTGTTTTTATGCATTTTTTAAATATATTGCAGGAGGATGGGTTCCTGGTGGAGCTTCCTCAGAATCTCCAATACAAAGAAAAGTATGATAGGGAAAGGGAGTCACCGCTCAAGGATACTGATTGTAAACCTCTTCACCAAATCCGAAGCCACGGGTGCTGGCAATGCATAGGATAATGCAAAGTGAAGGAAGGATTTCTGGACAGCCGCACTCCAAAACTTGTTGCTTTTATTGTAAATAAAAAAATAAAAAACACAGGATACATGCCACAGAAAACAGGGTACAAGCTGAAGCGTTTTGCACTAAAACTTAGTGCTTAATCATAGAAAAGTATGGTAAGAGAAACTCACAGTGATCGCTGGGACCTAGGATGGACCTTTGGATTAACTTGGATATTTCCATACTGGTGTTCTTGCACTAATGTTTCATCTTGGTCTCTTATGTTCTGAATGAATTAAACATGAAATAAAATAAAAAGTTTTAGATAATGTGCACACAAATTGTCATGTTAATTATTAGAACACTCATTATACACACTAATGGGTCGAATTTCGAAAGAATTTTCTTTTGAAAATCTTATCTAAGAATTTTTGTTCGTATTTCGCACCATTAGTGGGCTGCAGCAACAGCTGATTTTCGTGTGGCCATTGAATTTTAATAATCGGACATGTTGGAAATTTTTTGAAAAACTAACGATTTTCTAATCAATGATGGGAGAATCGTGCGAGAAATGAAATCGAAAAAGAAATGTGCATGTGCAAGAAAAGAAAATTCCCAGAAAGAAAAATGAAGATTCCCAGCTACGAAAATTATTTTTTGTAGCATCATGAGATGAAATTGAAGGCTTGGTTGGTCGAATTTTGAAATCAATGGTGGCACCATCGGATCACAAAACACACACATTTTCTGATTTTCAAAAGAAAATTCTTTCGAAATTTGACCATGTATGGCCAGCCTAAGAGGTTGATTTACTAAAACTGAGAATCTCACTCAGAATCTGAAGCAGCTGTGCATGGTAGCCAATCAGCTTCTAACTTTAGCTTGTTCAATTAGGCTTTGACAATAAAACCTGGAAGCTGATTGGTTTCTATGCAGAGCTACACCAGACTCTGTGTGCTCGACTTTTAGTATATCTCCCCTATATGACCAAAGATTGTGTGGACATCTGACCACCACACCTACCTAAGTGGCAAAAATCGTGTTGGCATCCCACCAAATTAAGGAGCCCAAGTGTTTCAAGTTAAAGGAACAACATACAAAGACATTTTATACAGTTGTTCTCCTCCATCCTTGTGGTAAAACGTTGGGGAAGGCCTTTTTTCTTTTCCAGCATGACTGTGCCCCGGTGTACAAAGACATCTCCATAAAGACACAGTTGGATGACTTTGGTGTTAAGAAACCTGAGTGTCCTGCACAGATCCCCGTCCTCACCCTACTGAACACCTTTGGGATTAATTAGAACACTGAGCCAGGTCTTCTCATTCAACATCAGTACCTGACCTCGAAAAGGCTCTTTTAGCTGAATGGATACAAATTCCCTCAGACACACTCCAAAAGAGTGGAGGATGTTGTAGGAGGAGGAGGAGGAGGAGGATAACTCCATATTAAAGCCTATGACTTTGGAATAGGAAGTCCAACAAGCTCATCTAAGTAATAGTCACGTGTTGTCAAACTTCCAGCCATATAGAGTATCTACAATACCAATGCTAATGGAGCCTATACAGATTATCTACAGGAGAAGGCTTGTATCTCTTGCCCTCTCACCATAGGCTGATTTGTTATCCTTTTTATTTGTTTATTCCATTACCTCAACAAATCAAAGGGAGCACTTTACTGCATCTTGGCTTTAAATAGGCACATGTTAAAAAAAAAATGCAAATCAAACCAGTTGGTGAGTGTAGAAGTAGGAAGAGATCGCCCAACCACCACCAACCTTGCCTAGCTCGACTGGTTAGTAGTTAAAAGCAGCCTCAGCTCGATTCATTCAAGCCATTCAACCCCCAACGTGTTTCGCCTTGCCCTCGGGGGTTTAAAGTGTTACTAAACCGAGTAATATGAAAACAGTTCCTCTGCCCCCCCCCCCACAGTGCCCACAGCCTATAAATCTTATTTTTTCATTAAAATACTGCCACTATATACCTTTCTTGCTGATCTGTATACCATGATCACATGATAAACTGCACAGTTTTTCCAGTGCTGAGTTTTCAGGTAGGAGGAGATTTCCACTACAGCCTGTATATATGCCCACATGTGTGATGTCCATATCATGTGATCCGAACAGTTCAACTGAAACAGAAAATGTTCTCTCCAGCAATAGAGACTAAACTGAGCATATGCAGGACAGCTACCCCCACTGTATTCTATGGCCTTCCCAAGATAGACAGTGCAGAAGGAAAGGATCTGTCCATATAGTGTCAAAGAGCCTTTTTACACAATGCAGAGGATTAACCCCTTAAGTTCCACAGTGAATATAACAAGCATGCTATGCTGTATATACAGACTGATTTTACTGTTGTGGGTTTAGTAACACTTTAATCATTGAGGATGAGCCCATTGGTCTTCTAAAAATGTTGTGTAATACACACCATTGCATTTTTTTTTTTTTAAGGTGTATGAATAGCCAAATTATTTTTGTATTGGTATAGGGAATTGTTAAACCCCTGTCAGGGTATTTTTTTTTTCTTCAGTTCCTATCTGGGAGACACAGATAATGTTCAAAAAAGTATGTGCCCATCTTATTCAATCACAGAAACAGGTGTTCCCTTTGAAAGATTTCCCCTCACCTCTTGTTCTCCTGACATTTCTAAAATGTAGTGTAGCGGGTATGTACTTAACTGGCAGAGACACCAGTGATGTGTAATTCCCTGCAGCCCAGCAGGTGGCGCTGTCGCCATGGGCTGGGGGTTGAGCCATTACTGTGTGTCGGGCCTCTTTTGTCCTCCCTCGGCAGCAGTATGGTGGGGCGGGGAACCCGCCGTGCTTGCTGGGAGAGGGTATAAGGGGGCCGGCCATCTTTGCCACGGGTTCGAGTCCCAGGCACCTTCAGCCTGTGGGCGGTGGTTCATGTCGGTTCTCTAGGCGGCCTAGGCCTAGAGGACAGTCGGAGATCGTGTTCCATCTCAGGCACCTCTAGCCTGGGGTGAGGTACTCGGATGGAGGTCTGGAGCTCAGTGCCCAACACTGGGTTCCGCGAGGGTAGGAGGTTCTAGGGAACCCAGGGATTGGGAACCGTAGGCGTAATGGACCGGGGGGAGCTCCTCACTAGAAGACTTTAATGGTGTGGGGCTCTTTCCTGACAGACATTGTTCAAGGTAATCTCACGTGGAGATCTTAGGTGCACAGCACTGACCCGAAGGTAAAACAAGAACTTTGCTCACACCGCACTGACACCTGTGGTGAAGGCCAGGCGTGGTGTCCCCGCTTCCTCCCCTCTAAGGTACCCCTAGACAAGAGACAGACGAGCTGAAGTGAAGAGGGGAGTGAGGAGGGCGCTACAGTAGGATTTACCATCATGTTCTGTCTCGGTGACAGTAGACACCAGGACAAATAGAAGGGGTGAATTTCCCTAGCTTGGGCACAGACAGCAAAAAAAAATGGCAGAGGGTCAAATCCTTCCACACACTATCCAAAACGATACATACACTTTGAAGCCTATGTCTAGTTGGTCATCTTTAGAAAATATGGTTCACTTGACAGCCCCTGAAAATGGAAAAAAGCATCTCCAACTAAGCTTACCCTGCCATTTATTGATCACTGCTCCTCTTCTGGGTTGACTGATGCCCAACGCCATTCAACCCAGTTCCTGTCAGCCCAGGGCATAAAGGCTCTGTCCCTGTCCTGAACTCAAAGAGGAATGATACAGGGGGGATCCATTTCATTAGATGGTATTGCTCTCTGAAGCATTTAGGATCTGCCTACCGTTGGAAGGAAGAAGAGGGCATAGATTGCTTGTGACATCATTGGACCCAGAAGAATGATCCACTGGAGAATGAATACCTGGCAAAGCCCAAATATCTTTTTTCACTCCAATAAAAACAATGTTTCAAGAAACCTATTTAAGACAAGCAATGATTAAATACTCACCGGAAAATGAGAAGGAATTTCGCCATGGATTGGAGATAATGGAGCAGTTGGCTTTCTTTTTCGTCTACCGAAAGGAGGAAACAGATACAAAGAGTATGACTCAATAAAATCCATAAATGACAAATGAAGATATGAGGTTATTAAATCATAGACATCAGGTTGGACAAGTCAGCTTGCACTTCTCTTATTTTAGGAACGTGCATTATTCTTGGACACCAAATGCTTACTATCTTGACATGACTCTTTATCTGTGAATGGGAGTAAAGCCTCGTACACACGGTCGGACTTACATCTGACTTTTCTGTGTTTTTTTGTCCGAACGGAGTTGGCCAGGCACACCCATAGCACACACACCACAGGACATTTCTGCAAACTTTCCCCAAACTTTATCCAACATCACATGGTTTTTCTGCTCTTTTCTGCTCTTTACCGCCACCCTTTGGTCAACTTCTGCTATTGTTGGTTGATTTTAACATTATTTGTTTTGTCCATCGGACAAAAGTCTGATGGTTTTCTGTACACACGGTCGGACTTTGCTCCATCGGACTTTTGTTGGCCAAAAGTTTGTCCGTTTGCAGACCGAACTTTTGTCCGATGAAAACAAAAAAAAAAAAAAAAAGTTTGTCCGATTGAGCGTACACACGGTCGGATTGTTGGTCCAACTTGCTCAAAATGAAGTTTGTTGGCCAAAAGTCCGACCGTGTGTACGGGGCTTAAGATTCACAATTGTTTTGTTGCTGAACTCTTTTGCTTACTCACTCCTCTGCCAGGGTAACACCACTTTCTCTGTTTTTGTTATGGAATAGATGGCTGTCATCACCCCAACTTCGACATCATAAATGGAAAATGAAGGAGCAGCAACATACTGTCAGCATGTTTCCTCTCAGCACATGTGGATGCAGTAGAGCCGGATTGGTTCCTAGTACTGCCCCTCCCTTTCCCAGTCTGAGGCTGCAGTGTGAGTAGGACAGGAGGGTCATATCAAAACGGATTCAGTTATTTACGCTAACTGAACAGAAAATAAATTTCATTATTTGTAAAGGAATTCAAGCCAAAATGTAATTGTATTTTTATATCTTCCTTCAGCTTTAGGGCTCTTTCACACGGAGGTCCGTTCAGGTCCGCCTGTCAGTTTTTTAGGCGGACCTGAAACGGATCTTCCATGCACCCCTATGGAAGCACGGATGTCAGTGGTGACATGTCCGCTGACATCCGCTCCGCTCCGAAAAAGTGTGACGGAGGAAAATCCTATTTTTCCTTCCGTCTGCGGAGCAGATCGGATGACAACGGACTCTACGGTCCGTCGTCATCCCATTCCCCATAGGGGAGAGCGGCGCTCTGACAGGGCGGTCCCTGCACAGTGTGCGGGGACCGCCCAGTCATCCGTCGGCTCAGCGGGGATCAACGGAGCGATCCCCGCTGAGCAAGCGGAGCTTCACGGGGCGGATCTTCACGGATCCGCCCTGTGTGAAAGAGGCCTATTGCCCTGTACACATGAGCGGAATTTCCGTCGGAAAAAACTTGGATGGTTTTTCCAACAGGATTCCGCTCAAGCTTGGCTTGCATACACACGGTCACACAAAAGTTCTCGGAACTTTTGATCGTCAAGAACGCGTTGACGTATGTAGCACACGGACCTTTTTTTCCTGCTTACCTTCACTTGCAGGGTAAGGCACACCGTGCCACATGCCCGTATCCTCCTGGTATGAGAGGTTGAGCGGTGTTCATACTATTGTTGGGTCCTGCAGCGAGTTACCTCCCTCCATTGGTTCTCGTCCCTAGAATATAGGGAAAAGTCTATTCTTTCTCCCAAAAGAGGGCCAATGTCCAGACTGTGTTTAAACTCCAACAGATGAGTTTATTTTTCCTTGCTTGAAACAGATTGGGAAAAGGTTGAAACAGAGATAGAGTTGGGTAGGGAGACAGGTTCAGGCACGCGGCATCCCGTGACCCTATTCTCCACCCAAGCCTGAGTGGGTATTGCTCACCCGGATAGATCCCTCTCACAGTTCTAGCAGCCGGAGTGGAGCACGAACAGTTACTTCAAATTTAGTCCCCTTCAAAGACAAGTTCAGGAGATCCTCTGCTACAGAATCCTTTAGTTCCTGAATCTAGAACTCTTTAACGCCTTCAACCTTTAGAGACCATAGGTGCCAATGGGGCACATCACAGGCGCTACTGTGCAACTCACGGAATCCTTCCCTCTGATAGGTAACAAGGCCTCTCCCGAGACAGTGATCTTCACCGATCCTCCGGACAGGTCCTCCTCTGGTTTCCTCTCTTTCAGAGTGGGCCACCCTCCCTCGGGTTCCCTGGGACTCCAGTGGTTGAGCTGTAGACCCAGTTGAAGGTATTGGGCCTACCTGGAACACTATAGCCTCGGGCTAAAGGTGCCCGAGACTTCTCGACCAGCTCACGCACCCCTGGCCAGCAGGTCAGCGAGCGCGACTCTCGCCACCAGGGGTTCCCCCTTGGAAACCCCCAGCCAATCTCCCCTGGAATCATGGCGTCTGCCCCTTATGTACCCTCTTCCAGCATGCACAGAAGGCAAAACCACGCCCACTGTATGGCTGCCGAGAGAGGACACCCAATCACGCTATAATGTCACCTGTGGTTCAACCCGAGACCTGAGCGACAGCGCCACCCGCAGGTCAAGGGAAACTATACACCCAGGCAACACCACAGCAGAGCAGAGTCCAATCCATAGAATCAGAATAACCTGAGCCAAACTATTACTCAGGCTGCCCCTAAATTCAAGGCATAGCGACCCCATTTTGGGGTTCCGCTACACGTACAACACTACGAGGAGCCGAGAAAATGCTTCCGAGCATGCATCAAATTGTTTCCGAGCACGCGTCGGAATTGCATACAGACTATCAAATTTTCTGAAAATTTGAGAACCTGCTCTCAATCTTTTTCTGGCCGAAATTCCGACAGCAAAAGTCTGATGGAGCATACACACAGTCGGAATTTCTGACCAAAAGCTCACATCGGACTTTTGCTGGCGGAATTTCCGACCATGTGTACGCGGCATTAGTTTATGGTAATGGTATGGAGAAAACTGGGGAACAGCTGGGCCTTCATTCAATGCAAAGCCAGCTGAGGACCACAAAGGAGGGGTAAGTCAGCTATAGGTATGAGACAACACTCCTTCCAACCAGTTGTTTTCAGTTATCTGAGGTAATTTAGCTCTGATGGACTAGTGAGCCCCAGAATGTGTCAAATACTCCTATGACTCTCATTTTGGAAATATGAGATCAGCTGGACCTATTGATCTTGGTTGGCACTCTCAATTCATTGACTATCATTATGACTAAAACTAGCTGGGACCAAAAACTGTTTATGGTTTCCTTCAGCGAGTTTTCTGCCTTACCTTGTATAAAAGAAGACAATCATCACAAGGAAAAGCAGAAGGATGACTCCAGCCAAAACCCCCAGGATCAGAAGTAAATTAGGACTGTCTTCAGTACCACCCGAGTTTTCATTGACTGTGCTGTCTGGGTTGAAACAAAATTTGAGAGCTTTAGTAGGTTCAACAAATGCTCATACACAGTGCCGGGAAAAGGCATAGTTGCCAATAGTCCCGGATTTCCCGGGACATTCACGGATTTGTGAGTCTTGTCCCGTACATATTGTTTCCCGTTTTTTTTCCCGAATTTTAAGAGTAGTCCCGGCCATCTGAAATTTGTCCCGGCCATCTAAAATACAATGTCCCGCCCATCGCTAAGCGCTGCGGTTAGTCATTCCCTATCCTCTCAGAATATCCTCCCCCGCCTCATTTTTGTCCTCCTGTTGTCTTCTATTGGACAAGGAGGACACATGCTCTCGCTCTGTATTCTTATTTGCAGTACTATTGCAAGGGGGCGTGGCTAGTTAACTTACCACGCAGCCCACGCAAATCAGAGCCCAGTCCGTTGGATAGAGAGAGAGGAGGAGGACGTGCGTACTGCAGCTGCGTAGGAGGACTTTTAGGAGGAGGACTTTTAGGAGGAGGACTGTTCTGGACTGCCTAGGAGGAACCGAGCTTCGGAAGCCAAGTAAGTACTCGGAACTGAGTCCCCCTTTTTTTTTTTTCTTTTCTGGGGTGGGGGGGGGGGGCGGGGGGGTTATCCTGGGGTTTTTTTTTTTTGGGGGGGCAGTTCGAGATTGGAAGTCAAGTGGGTGACGACCCCCTGGGGACAAATTAGGCCGCGGACACTGCAGCCGAGCCGGCGCCACGTGGAGGGTTGACTGGACTGAGTCACTGACTAGTAGGCCGCAAATAGTAAAGTGCTCCTTTTTCGTTTTTTGCTGTGGGGTTTTTTTTTTTTCTGTTGTTTTTTTGGGTGGGGTGGTTATTTTTATTGTGTGTGTGTGTGTGTGTGTGTGTGTGTCTCTCGCTGGGTGTCTCTCGCTGGGTGTCTCTCGCTGGGTGTCTCTCGCTGGGTCTCTCTCGCTGGGTCTCTCTCGCTCTCTCTCTCGCTGGGTCTCTCTCTCGCTGGGTCTCTCTCTCGCTGGGTCTCTCTCGCTCTCTCTCGCTGGGTCTCTCTCGCTCTCTCTCGCTGTGTCTCTCTCGCTCTCTCTCGCTGGGGGTCTCTCTCGCTCTCTCTCGCTGGGGGTCTCTCTCGCTCTCTCTCACTGGGTCTCTCTCTCTCTCGCTGGGTCTCTCTCTCTCTCGCTGGGTCTCTCTCGCTGGGTCTCTCTCTCGCTGGGTCTCTCTCTCGCTCTCTCTCGCTGGGTCTCTCTCTCTCGCTCTCTCTCGCTGGGTCTCTCTCTCTCGCTCTCTCTCGCTGGGTCTCTCTCTCTCGCTCTCTCTCGCTGGGTCTCTCTCTCTCGCTCTCTCTCGCTGGGTCTCTCTCTCTCGCTCTCTCTCGCTGGGTCTCTCTCTCTCTCGCTGGGTCTCTCTCTCTCTCGCTGGGTCTCTCTCTCTCTCGCTGGGTCTCTCTGTGTGTGTGTGTGTCCTTAACCACGCCCCTTAACCACGCCCATTTAAGCCACGCCCACGATTCACCGTAAACCACGCCCATTTTCTCTCGCTGGGTCTCTCTCGCTCTCTCTCGCTGGGGGTCTCTCTCGCTCTCTCTCGCTGGGGGTCTCTCTCGCTCTCTCTCGCTGGGGGTCTCTCTCGCTCTCTCTCGCTGGGTCTCTCTCTCTCTCGCTGGGTCTCTCTCTCTCTCGCTGGGTCTCTCTCGCTGGGTCTCTCTCGCTGGGTCTCTCTCTCGCTCTCTCTCGCTGGGTCTCTCTCTCGCTCTCTCTCGCTGGGTCTCTCTCTCGCTCTCTCTCGCTCTCTCTCGCTGGGTCTCTCTCTCTCGCTCTCTCTCGCTGGGTCTCTCTCTCTCGCTCTCTCTCGCTGGGTCTCTCTCTCTCGCTCTCTCTCGCTGGGTCTCTCTCTCTCGCTCTCTCTCGCTGGGTCTCTCTCTCTCGCTGGGTCTCTCTCACTCTCGCTGGGTCTCTCTCTCTCTCGCTGGGTCTCTCTCTCTCTCGCTGGGTCTCTCTGTGTGTGTGTGTGTCCTTAACCACGCCCCTTAACCACGCCCATTTAAGCCACGCCCACGATTCACCGTAAACCACGCCCATTTTTCGGCGCAGCGCGCTGCGCGCGCCGCGCTTTTCTCCCAGCCACAAATGCATGCCCCGCCCCCTAATTAAATCAAGGCTCCGCCTACTTGCAGAAAAGTGTCCCCAATTTCTTTTTTCCAATGTTGCCAACTATGGAAAAGGTCATCCCGTGCCCAGGGCGAAGTTGGCAAACTGCGCCCCCCCTCAGCATGTGCCCGAAACAGGCAGCGATGTACGGGTACGTTGCAGTGCCTGTAGCAGCCACCCTGTCGCAGCATATGTACTGCGATGGGTTGGCAAGTGGTTAATTACAAATGGTATTTGTAATATGCAGCAAGCAGGGGGTTAATTTACTTTCACTGGTCACGGATGCATTAGTTACCAGTGGCAGTTTATTAGCCCCTTTGTGCTGCATTAGTGGCACTAGGGATGAGCTTGGTGTTCGAGTCGAACATACGTTCGACTCGAACATCGGCTGTTCGATCGTTCGACGAAGATCGAACGATTTAGGCCGTTCGCGCCTAATTCGAGTGACGCGAACGGCCCACAATGCACTACGCCATCGCAGTGTCATCCAGGCGCTGTGATTGGCCAAGCATGCACTGTGACCCCGCATGCTTGGCCAATCACAGCGCCGGCAGCGAGGAGAGCAATGATTGGCCACAGGCAGGATGCCTGTGGCCAATTATTGCTGAGGGTGTTTAGTACACGCCCCACACTATAAAAGGCCGCCAGCACGGCGGCCTAGTGTAGTGTGTTCCGGAGCAGGGAAAGAGAAGCATAGGCAGGGACAGTGACATTTTTTTTTCTTGCTTAACCTGGATTCCTTTAGTTTAGGGAAAGAGAAGGATAGGTAGGGAGAGTGTCAGTGTGTTTTACTGTGCTAATCCTTGTTTCTAGGGACAGGGAAGGACAGTGAGGGAAATTCTCCTTGTGCTATACTGTGCTAAAGCATTGATCATCAACCATCTTTAAAAAAACATTTTTTCTAGGGACAGAAAACTATAGGTAGGGAGAGTGTCAGTGTGTTTTACTGTGCTAATCCTTGTTTCTAGGGACAGGGAAGGACAGTGAGGGAAATTCTCCTTGTGCTATACTGTGCTAAAGCATTGATCATCAAACATCTTTAAAAAAACATTTTTTCTAGGGACAGAAAACTATAGGTAGGGAGAGTGTCAGTGTGTTTTACTGTGCTAATCCTTGTTTCTAGGGACAGGGAAGGACAGTGAGGGAAATTCTCCTTGTGCTATACTGTGCTAAAGCATTGATCATCAACCATCTTTAAAAAAACATTTTTTATAGGGACAGAAAACTATAGGTAGGGAGAGTGTCAGTGTGTTTTACTGTGCTAATCCTTGTTTCTAGGGACAGGGAAGGACAGTGAGGGAAATTCTCCTTGTGCTATACTGTGCTAAAGCATTGATCATCAACCATCTTTAAAAAAACATTTTTTCTAGGGACAGAAAACTATAGGTAGGGAGAGTGTCAGTGTGTTTTACTGTGCTAATCCTTGTTTCTAGGGACAGGGAACGACAGTGAGGGAAATTCTCCTTGTGCTATACTGTGCTAAAGCATTGATCATCAACCATCTTTAAAAAAACATTTTTTCTAGGGACAGAAAACTATAGGTAGGGAGAGTGTCAGTGTGTTTCACTGTGCTAATCCTTGTTTCTAGGGACAGGGAAGGACAGTGAGGGAAATTCTCCTTGTGCTATACTGTGCTAAAGCATTGATCATCAACCATCTTTAAAAAAACATTTTTTCTAGGGACAGAAAACTATAGGTAGGGAGAGTGTCAGTGTGTTTTACTGTGCTAATCCTTGTTTCTAGGGACAGGGAAGGACAGTGAGGGAAATTCTCCTTGTGCTATACTGTGCTAAAGCATTGATCATCAACCATCTTTAAAAAAACCTTTTTTCTAGGGACAGAAAACTATAGGTAGGGAGAGTGTCAGTGTGTTTCACTGTGCTAATCCTTGTTTCTAGGGACAGGGAAGGACAGTGAGGGAAATTCTCCTTGTGCTATACTGTGCTAAAGCATTGATCATCAACCATCTTTAAAAAAACATTTTTTCTAGGGACAGAAAACTATAGGTAGGGAGAGTGTCAGTGTGTTTTACTGTGCTAATCCTTGTTTCTAGGGACAGGGAAGGACAGTGAGGGAAATTCTCCTTGTGCTATACTGTGCTAAAGCATTGATCATCAACCATCTTTAAAAAAACATTTTTTCTAGGGACAGAAAACTATAGGTAGGGAGAGTGTCAGTGTGTTTTACTGTGCTAATCCTTGTTTCTAGGGACAGGGAAGGACAGTGAGGGAAATTCTCCTTGTGCTATACTGTGCTAAAGCATTGATCATCAACCATCTTTAAAAAAACATTTTTTCTAGGGACAGAAAACTATAGGTAGGGAGAGTGTCAGTGTGTTTCACTGTGCTAATCCTTGTTTCTAGGGACAGGGAAGGACAGTGAGGGAAATTCTCCTTGTGCTATACTGTGCTAAAGCATTGATCATCAACCATCTTTAAAAAAACATTTTTTCTAGGGACAGAAAACTATAGGTAGGGAGAGTGTCAGTGTGTTTTACTGTGCTAATCCTTGTTTCTAGGGACAGGGAAGGACAGTGAGGGAAATTCTCCTTGTGCTATACTGTGCTAAAGCATTGATCATCAACCATCTTTAAAAAAACATTTTTTCTAGGGACAGAAAACTATAGGTAGGGAGAGTGTCAGTGTGTTTCACTGTGCTAATCCTTGTTTCTAGGGACAGGGAAGGACAGTGAGGGAAATTCTCCTTGTGCTATACTGTGCTAAAGCATTGATCATCAACCATCTTTAAAAAAACATTTTTTCTAGGGACAGAAAACTATAGGTAGGGAGAGTGTCAGTGTGTTTTACTGTGCTAATCCTTGTTTCTAGGGACAGGGAAGGACAGTGAGGGAAATTCTCCTTGTGCTATACTGTGCTAAAGCATTGATCATCAACCATCTTTAAAAAAACATTTTTTCTAGGGACAGAAAACTATAGGTAGGGAGAGTGTCAGTGTGCTTCACTGTGCTAATCCTTGTTTCTAGGGACAGGGAAGGACAGTGAGGGAAATTCTCCTTGTGCTATACTGTGCTAAAGCATTGATCATCAACCATCTTTAAAAAAACATTTTTTCTAGGGACAGAAAACTATAGGTAGGGAGAGTGTCCGTGTGTTTTACTGTGCTAATCCTTGTTTCTAGGGACAGGGAAGGACAGTGAGGGAAATTCTCCTTGTGCTATACTGTGCTAAAGCATTGATTATCAACCATCTTTAAAAAAACATTTTTTCTAGGGACAGAAAACTATAGGTAGGGAGAGTGTCAGTGTGTTTTACTGTGCTAATCCTTGTTTCTAGGGACAGGGAAGGACAGTGAGGGAAATTCTCCTTGTGCTATACTGTGCCAAAGCATTGATCATCAACCATCTTTAAAAAAACATTTTTTCTAGGGACAGAAAACTATAGGTAGGGAGAGTGTCAGTGTGTTTCACTGTGCTAATCCTTGTTTCTAGGGACAGGGAAGGACAGTGAGGGAAATTCTCCTTGTGCTATACTGTGCTAAAGCATTGATCATCAACCATCTTTAAAAAAACATTTTTTCTAGGGACAGAAAACTATAGGTAGGGAGAGTGTCAGTGTGTTTTACTGTGCTAATCCTTGTTTCTAGGGACAGGGAAGGACAGTGAGGGAAATTCTCCTTGTGCTATACTGTGCTAAAGCATTGATCATCAACCATCTTTAAAAAAACATTTTTTATAGGGACAGAAAACTATAGGTAGGGAGAGTGTCAGTGTGTTTCACTGTGCTAATCCTTGTTTCTAGGGACAGGGAAGGACAGTGAGGGAAATTCTCCTTGTGCTATACTGTGCTAAAGCATTGATCATCAACCATCTTTAAAAAAACATTTTTTCTAGGGACAGAAAACTATAGGTAGGGAGAGTGTCAGTGTGTTTTACTGTGCTAATCCTTGTTTCTAGGGACAGGGAAGGACAGTGAGGGAAATTCTCCTTGTGCTATACTGTGCTAAAGCATTGATCATCAACCATCTTTAAAAAAACCTTTTTTCTAGGGACAGAAAACTATAGGTAGGGAGAGTGTCAGTGTGTTTCACTGTGCTAATCCTTGTTTCTAGGGACAGGGAAGGACAGTGAGGGAAATTCTCCTTGTGCTATACTGTGCTAAAGCATTGATCATCAACCATCTTTAAAAAAACATTTTTTCTAGGGACAGAAAACTATAGGTAGGGAGAGTGTCAGTGTGTTTTACTGTGCTAATCCTTGTTTCTAGGGACAGGGAAGGACAGTGAGGGAAATTCTCCTTGTGCTATACTGTGCTAAAGCATTGATCATCAACCATCTTTAAAAAAACATTTTTTCTAGGGACAGAAAACTATAGGTAGGGAGAGTGTCAGTGTGTTTTACTGTGCTAATCCTTGTTTCTAGGGACAGGGAAGGACAGTGAGGGAAATTCTCCTTGTGCTATACTGTGCTAAAGCATTGATCATCAACCATCTTTAAAAAAACATTTTTTCTAGGGACAGAAAACTATAGGTAGGGAGAGTGTCAGTGTGTTTCACTGTGCTAATCCTTGTTTCTAGGGACAGGGAAGGACAGTGAGGGAAATTCTCCTTGTGCTATACTGTGCTAAAGCATTGATCATCAACCATCTTTAAAAAAACATTTTTTCTAGGGACAGAAAACTATAGGTAGGGAGAGTGTCAGTGTGTTTTACTGTGCTAATCCTTGTTTCTAGGGACAGGGAAGGACAGTGAGGGAAATTCTCCTTGTGCTATACTGTGCTAAAGCATTGATCATCAACCATCTTTAAAAAAACATTTTTTCTAGGGACAGAAAACTATAGGTAGGGAGAGTGTCAGTGTGTTTCACTGTGCTAATCCTTGTTTCTAGGGACAGGGAAGGACAGTGAGGGAAATTCTCCTTGTGCTATACTGTGCTAAAGCATTGATCATCAACCATCTTTAAAAAAACATTTTTTCTAGGGACAGAAAACTATAGGTAGGGAGAGTGTCAGTGTGTTTTACTGTGCTAATCCTTGTTTCTAGGGACAGGGAAGGACAGTGAGGGAAATTCTCCTTGTGCTATACTGTGCTAAAGCATTGATCATCAACCATCTTTAAAAAAACATTTTTTCTAGGGACAGAAAACTATAGGTAGGGAGAGTGTCAGTGTGCTTCACTGTGCTAATCCTTGTTTCTAGGGACAGGGAAGGACAGTGAGGGAAATTCTCCTTGTGCTATACTGTGCTAAAGCATTGATCATCAACCATCTTTAAAAAAACATTTTTTCTAGGGACAGAAAACTATAGGTAGGGAGAGTGTCCGTGTGTTTTACTGTGCTAATCCTTGTTTCTAGGGACAGGGAAGGACAGTGAGGGAAATTCTCCTTGTGCTATACTGTGCTAAAGCATTGATTATCAACCATCTTTAAAAAAACATTTTTTCTAGGGACAGAAAACTATAGGTAGGGAGAGTGTCAGTGTGTTTTACTGTGCTAATCCTTGTTTCTAGGGACAGGGAAGGACAGTGAGGGAAATTCTCCTTGTGCTATACTGTGCCAAAGCATTGATCATCAACCATCTTTAAAAAAACATTTTTTCTAGGGACAGAAAACTATAGGTAGGGAGAGTGTCAGTGTGTTTCACTGTGCTAATCCTTGTTTCTAGGGACAGGGAAGGACAGTGAGGGAAATTCTCCTTGTGCTATACTGTGCTAAAGCATTGATCATCAACCATCTTTAAAAAAACATTTTTTCTAGGGACAGAAAACTATAGGTAGGGAGAGTGTCAGTGTGTTTTACTGTGCTAATCCTTGTTTCTAGGGACAGGGAAGGACAGTGAGGGAAATTCTCCTTGTGCTATACTGTGCTAAAGCATTGATCATCAACCATCTTTAAAAAAACATTTTTTATAGGGACAGAAAACTATAGGTAGGGAGAGTGTCAGTGTGTTTTACTGTGCTAATCCTTGTTTCTAGGGACAGGGAAGGACAGTGAGGGAAATTCTCCTTGTGCTATACTGTGCTAAAGCATTGATCATCAACCATCTTTAAAAAAACATTTTTTATAGGGACAGAAAACTATAGGTAGGGAGAGTGTCAGTGTGTTTTACTGTGCTAATCCTTGTTTCTAGGGACAGGGAAGGACAGTGAGGGAAATTCTCCTTGTGCTATACTGTGCTAAAGCATTGATCATCAACCATCTTTAAAAAAACATTTTTTCTAGGGACAGAAAACTATAGGTAGGGAGAGTGTCAGTGTGTTTCACTGTGCTAATCCTTGTTTCTAGGGACAGGGAAGGACAGTGAGGGAAATTCTCCTTGTGCTATACTGTGCTAAAGCATTGATCATCAACCATCTTTAAAAAAACATTTTTTCTAGGGACAGAAAACTATAGGTAGGGAGAGTGTCAGTGTGTTTTACTGTGCTAATCCTTGTTTCTAGGGACAGGGAAGGACAGTGAGGGAAATTCTCCTTGTGCTATACTGTGCTAAAGCATTGATCATCAACCATCTTTAAAAAAACATTTTTTCTAGGGACAGAAAACTATAGGTAGGGAGAGTGTCAGTGTGTTTTACTGTGCTAATCCTTGTTTCTAGGGACAGGGAAGGACAGTGAGGGAAATTCTCCTTGTGCTATACTGTGCTAAAGCATTGATCATCAACCATCTTTAAAAAAACATTTTTTCTAGGGACAGAAAACTATAGGTAGGGAGAGTGTCAGTGTGTTTCACTGTGCTAATCCTTGTTTCTAGGGACAGGGAAGGACAGTGAGGGAAATTCTCCTTGTGCTATACTGTGCTAAAGCATTGATCATCAACCATCTTTAAAAAAACATTTTTTCTAGGGACAGAAAACTGTAGGTAGGGAGAGTGTCAGTGTGTTTTACTGTGCTAATCCTTGTTTCTAGGGACAGGGAAGGACAGTGAGGGAAATTCTCCTTGTGCTATACTGTGCTAAAGCATTGATCATCAACCATCTTTAAAAAAACATTTTTTCTAGGGACAGAAAACTATAGGTAGGGAGAGTGTCAGTGTGTTTCACTGTGCTAATCCTTGTTTCTAGGGACAGGGAAGGACAGTGAGGGAAATTCTCCTTGTGCTATACTGTGCTAAAGCATTGATCATCAACCATCTTTAAAAAAACTTTTTTTCTAGGGACAGAAAACTATAGGTAGGGAGAGTGTCAGTGTGTTTTACTGTGCTAATCCTTGTTTCTAGGGACAGGGAAGGACAGTGAGGGAAATTCTCCTTGTGCTATACTGTGCTAAAGCATTGATCATCAACCATCTTTAAAAAAACATTTTTTCTAGGGACAGAAAACTATAGGTAGGGAGAGTGTCAGTGTGTTTCACTGTGCTAATCCTTGTTTCTAGGGACAGGGAAGGACAGTGAGGGAAATTCTCCTTGTGCTATACTGTGCTAAAGCATTGATCATCAACCATCTTTAAAAAAACATTTTTTCTAGGGACAGAAAACTATAGGTAGGGAGAGTGTCCGTGTGTTTTACTGTGCTAATCCTTGTTTCTAGGGACAGGGAAGGACAGTGAGGGAAATTCTCCTTGTGCTATACTGTGCTAAAGCATTGATTATCAACCATCTTTAAAAAAACATTTTTTCTAGGGACAGAAAACTATAGGTAGGGAGAGTGTCAGTGTGTTTTACTGTGCTAATCCTTGTTTCTAGGGACAGGGAAGGACAGTGAGGGAAATTCTCCTTGTGCTATACTGTGCCAAAGCATTGATCATCAACCATCTTTAAAAAAACATTTTTTCTAGGGACAGAAAACTATAGGTAGGGAGAGTGTCAGTGTGTTTCACTGTGCTAATCCTTGTTTCTAGGGACAGGGAAGGACAGTGAGGGAAATTCTCCTTGTGCTATACTGTGCTAAAGCATTGATCATCAACCATCTTTAAAAAAACATTTTTTCTAGGGACAGAAAACTATAGGTAGGGAGAGTGTCAGTGTGTTTTACTGTGCTAATCCTTGTTTCTAGGGACAGGGAAGGACAGTGAGGGAAATTCTCCTTGTGCTATACTGTGCTAAAGCATTGATCATCAACCATCTTTAAAAAAACATTTTTTCTAGGGACAGAAAACTATAGGTAGGGAGAGTGTCAGTGTGTTTTACTGTGCTAATCCTTGTTTCTAGGGACAGGGAAGGACAGTGAGGGAAATTCTCCTTGTGCTATACTGTGCTAAAGCATTGATCATCAACCATCTTTAAAAAAACATTTTTTCTAGGGACAGAAAACTATAGGTAGGGAGAGTGTCAGTGTGTTTTACTGTGCTAATCCTTGTTTCTAGGGACAGGGAAGGACAGTGAGGGAAATTCTCCTTGTGCTATACTGTGCTAAAGCATTGATCATCAACCATCTTTAAAAAAACATTTTTTCTAGGGACAGAAAACTATAGGTAGGGAGAGTGTCAGTGTGTTTCACTGTGCTAATCCTTGTTTCTAGGGACAGGGAAGGACAGTGAGGGAAATTCTCCTTGTGCTATACTGTGCTAAAGCATTGATCATCAACCATCTTTAAAAAAACATTTTTTCTAGGGAAAGAAAACTGTAGGTAGGGAGAGTGTCAGTGTGTTTTACTGTGCTAATCCTTGTTTCTAGGGACAGGGAAGGACAGTGAGGGAAATTCTCCTTGTGCTATACTGTGCTAAAGCATTGATCATCAACCATCTTTAAAAAAAACATTTTTTCTAGGGACAGAAAACTATAGGTAGGGAGAGTGTCAGTGTGTTTCACTGTGCTAATCCTTGTTTCTAGGTACAGGGAAGGACAGTGAGGGAAATTCTCCTTGTGCTATACTGTGCTAAAGCATTGATCATCAACCATCTTTAAAAAAACATTTTTTCTAGGGACAGAAAACTATAGGTAGGGAGAGTGTCAGTCTGTTTTACTGTGCTAATCCTTGTTTCTAGGGACAGGGAAGGACAGTGAGGGAAATTCTCCTTGTGCTATACTGTGCTAAAGCATTGATCATCAACCATCTTTAAAAAAACATTTTTTATAGGGACAGAAAACTATAGGTAGGGAGAGTGTCAGTGTGTTTTACTGTGCTAATCCTTGTTTCTAGGGACAGGGAAGGACAGTGAGGGAAATTCTCCTTGTGCTATACTGTGCTAAAGCATTGATCATCAACCATCTTTAAAAAAACATTTTTTCTAGGGACAGAAAACTATAGGTAGGGAGAGTGTCAGTGTGTTTCACTGTGCTAATCCTTGTTTCTAGGGACAGGGAAGGACAGTGAGAGAAATTCTCCTTGTGCTATACTGTGCTAAAGCATTGATCATCAACCGTCTTTAAAAAAACATTTTTTCTAGGGACAGAAAACTATAGGTAGGGAGAGTGTCAGTGTGTTTCACTGTGCTAATCCTTGTTTCTAGGGACAGGGAAGGACAGTGAGGGAAATTCTCCTTGTGCTATACTGTGCTAAAGCATTGATCATCAACCATCTTTAAAAAAACATTTTTTCTAGGGACAGAAAACTATAGGTAGGGAGAGTGTCAGTGTGTTTTACTGTGCTAATCCTTGTTTCTAGGGACAGGGAAGGACAGTGAGGGAAATTCTCCTTGTGCTATACTGTGCTAAAGCATTGATCATCAACCATCTTTAAAAAAACATTTTTTCTAGGGACAGAAAACTATAGGTAGGGAGAGTGTCAGTGTGTTTTACTGTGCTAATCCTTGTTTCTAGGGACAGGGAAGGACAGTGAGGGAAATTCTCCTTGTGCTATACTGTGCTAAAGCATTGATCATCAACCATCTTTAAAAAAACATTTTTTCTAGGGACAGAAAACTATAGGTAGGGAGAGTGTCAGTGTGTTTCACTGTGCTAATCCTTGTTTCTAGGGACAGGGAAGGACAGTGAGGGAAATTCTCCTTGTGCTATACTGTGCTAAAGCATTGATCATCAACCATCTTTAAAAAAACATTTTTTCTAGGGAAAGAAAACTGTAGGTAGGGAGAGTGTCAGTGTGTTTTACTGTGCTAATCCTTGTTTCTAGGGACAGGGAAGGACAGTGAGGGAAATTCTCCTTGTGCTATACTGTGCTAAAGCATTGATCATCAACCATCTTTAAAAAAAACATTTTTTCTAGGGACAGAAAACTATAGGTAGGGAGAGTGTCAGTGTGTTTCACTGTGCTAATCCTTGTTTCTAGGGACAGGGAAGGACAGTGAGGGAAATTCTCCTTGTGCTATACTGTGCTAAAGCATTGATCATCAACCATCTTTAAAAAAACATTTTTTCTAGGGACAGAAAACTATAGGTAGGGAGAGTGTCAGTGTGTTTCACTGTGCTAATCCTTGTTTCTAGGGACAGGGAAGGACAGTGAGGGAAATTCTCCTTGTGCTATACTGTGCTAAAGCATTGATCATCAACCATCTTTAAAAAAACATTTTTTCTAGGGACAGAAAACTATAGGTAGGGAGAGTGTCAGTGTGTTTCACTGTGCTAATCCTTGTTTCTAGGGACAGGGAAGGACAGTGAGGGAAATTCTCCTTGTGCTATACTGTGCTAAAGCATTGATCATCAACCATCTTTAAAAAAACATTTTTTCTAGGGACAGAAAACTATAGGTAGGGAGAGTGTCAGTGTGTTTCACTGTGCTAATCCTTGTTTCTAGGGACAGGGAAGGACAGTGAGGGAAATTCTCCTTGTGCTATACTGTGCTAAAGCATTGATCATCAACCATCTTTAAAAAAACATTTTTTCTAGGGACAGAAAACTATAGGTAGGGAGAGTGTCAGTGTGTTTTACTGTGCTAATCCTTGTTTCTAGGGACAGGGAAGGACAGTGAGGGAAATTCTCCTTGTGCTATACTGTGCTAAAGCATTGATCATCAACCATCTTTAAAAAAACATTTTTTCTAGGGACAGAAAACTATAGGTAGGGAGAGTGTCAGTGTGTTTTACTGTGCTAATCCTTGTTTCTAGGGACAGGGAAGGACAGTGAGGGAAATTCTCCTTGTGCTATACTGTGCTAAAGCATTGATCATCAACCATCTTTAAAAAAAAATTTTTTCTAGGGACAGAAAACTATAGGTAGGGAGAGTTTCAGTGTGTTTTACTGTGCTAATCCTTGTTTCTAGGGACAGGGAAGGACAGTGAGGGAAATTCTCCTTGTGCTATACTGTGCTAAAGCATTGATCATCAACCATCTTTAAAAAAACATTTTTTCTAGGGACAGAAAACTATAGGTAGGGAGAGTGTCAGTGTGTTTTACTGTGCTAATCCTTGTTTCTAGGGACAGGGAAGGACAGTGAGGGAAATTCTCCTTGTGCTATACTGTGCTAAAGCATTGATCATCAACCATCTTTAAAAAAACATTTTTTCTAGGGACAGAAAACTATAGGTAGGGAGAGTTTCAGTGTGTTTTACTGTGCTAATCCTTGTTTCTAGGGACAGGGAAGGACAGTGAGGGAAATTCTCCTTGTGCTATACTGTGCTAAAGCATTGATCATCAACCATCTTTAAAAAAACATTTTTTCTAGGGACAGAAAACTATAGGTAGGGAGAGTGTCAGTGTGTTTCACTGTGCTAATCCTTGTTTCTAGGGACAGGGAAGGACAGTGAGGGAAATTCTCCTTGTGCTATACTGTGCTAAAGCATTGATCATCAACCATCTTTAAAAAAACATTTTTTCTAGGGACAGAAAACTATAGGTAGGGAGAGTGTCAGTGTGTTTCACTGTGCTAATCCTTGTTTCTAGGGACAGGGAAGGACAGTGAGGGAAATTCTCCTTGTGCTATACTGTGCTAAAGCATTGATCATCAACCATCTTTAAAAAAACATTTTTTCTAGGGACAGAAAACTATAGGTAGGGAGAGTGTCAGTGTGTTTTACTGTGCTAATCCTTGTTTCTAGGGACAGGGAAGGACAGTGAGGGAAATTCTCCTTGTGCTATACTGTGCTAAAGCATTGATCATCAACCATCTTTAAAAAAACATTTTTTCTAGGGACAGAAAACTATAGGTAGGGAGAGTGTCAGTGTGTTTTACTGTGCTAATCCTTGTTTCTAGGGACAGGGAAGGACAGTGAGGGAAATTCTCCTTGTGCTATACTGTGCTAAAGCATTGATCATCAACCATCTTTAAAAAAACATTTTTTCTAGGGACAGAAAACTATAGGTAGGGAGAGTTTCAGTGTGTTTTACTGTGCTAATCCTTGTTTCTAGGGACAGGGAAGGACAGTGAGGGAAATTCTCCTTGTGCTATACTGTGCTAAAGCATTGATCATCAACCATCTTTAAAAAAACATTTTTTCTAGGGACAGAAAACTATAGGTAGGGAGAGTGTCAGTGTGTTTCACTGTGCTAATCCTTGTTTCTAGGGACAGGGAAGGACAGTGAGGGAAATTCTCCTTGTGCTATACTGTGCTAAAGCATTGATCATCAACCATCTTTAAAAAAACATTTTTTCTAGGGACAGAAAACTATAGGTAGGGAGAGTGTCAGTGTGTTTTACTGTGCTAATCCTTGTTTCTAGGGACAGGGAAGGACAGTGAGGGAAATTCTCCTTGTGCTATACTGTGCTAAAGCATTGATCATCAACCATCTTTAAAAAAACATTTTTTCTAGGGACAGAAAACTATAGGTAGGGAGAGTGTCAGTGTGTTTTACTGTGCTAATCCTTGTTTCTAGGGACAGGGAAGGACAGTGAGGGAAATTCTCCTTGTGCTATACTGTGCTAAAGCATTGATCATCAACCATCTTTAAAAAAACATTTTTTCTAGGGACAGAAAACTATAGGTAGGGAGAGTTTCAGTGTGTTTTACTGTGCTAATCCTTGTTTCTAGGGACAGGGAAGGACAGTGAGGGAAATTCTCCTTGTGCTATACTGTGCTAAAGCATTGATCATCAACCATCTTTAAAAAAACATTTTTTCTAGGGACAGAAAACTATAGGTAGGGAGAGTGTCAGTGTGTTTCACTGTGCTAATCCTTGTTTCTAGGGACAGGGAAGGACAGTGAGGGAAATTCTCCTTGTGCTATACTGTGCTAAAGCATTGATCATCAACCATCTTTAAAAAAACATTTTTTCTAGGGACAGAAAACTATAGGTAGGGAGAGTGTCAGTGTGTTTCACTGTGCTAATCCTTGTTTCTAGGGACAGGGAAGGACAGTGAGTGAAATTCTCCTTGTGCTATACTGTGCTAAAGCATTGATCATCAACCATCTTTAAAAAAACATTTTTTCTAGGGACAGAAAACTATAGGTAGGGAGAGTGTCAGTGTGTTTCACTGTGCTAATCCTTGTTTCTAGGGACAGGGAAGGACAGTGAGGGAAATTCTCCTTGTGCTATACTGTGCTAAAGCATTGATCATCAACCATCTTTAAAAAAACATTTTTTCTAGGGACAGAAAACTATAGGTAGGGAGAGTGTCAGTGTGTTTCACTGTGCTAATCCTTGTTTCTAGGGACAGGGAAGGACAGTGAGGGAAATTCTCCTTGTGCTATACTGTGCTAAAGCATTGATCATCAACCATCTTTAAAAAAACATTTTTTCTAGGGACAGAAAACTATAGGTAGGGAGAGTGTCAGTGTGTTTTACTGTGCTAATCCTTGTTTCTAGGGACAGGGAAGGACAGTGAGGGAAATTCTCCTTGTGCTATACTGTGCTAAAGCATTGATCATCAACCATCTTTAAAAAAACATTTTTTCTAGGGACAGAAAACTATAGGTAGGGAGAGTGTCAGTGTGTTTTACTGTGCTAATCCTTGTTTCTAGGGACAGGGAAGGACAGTGAGGGAAATTCTCCTTGTGCTATACTGTGCTAAAGCATTGATCATCAACCATCTTTAAAAAAACATTTTTTCTAGGGACAGAAAACTATAGGTAGGGAGAGTTTCAGTGTGTTTTACTGTGCTAATCCTTGTTTCTAGGGACAGGGAAGGACAGTGAGGGAAATTCTCCTTGTGCTATACTGTGCTAAAGCATTGATCATCAACCATCTTTAAAAAAACATTTTTTCTAGGGACAGAAAACTATAGGTAGGGAGAGTGTCAGTGTGTTTCACTGTGCTAATCCTTGTTTCTAGGGACAGGGAAGGACAGTGAGGGAAATTCTCCTTGTGCTATACTGTGCTAAAGCATTGATCATCAACCATCTTTAAAAAAACATTTTTTCTAGGGACAGAAAACTATAGGTAGGGAGAGTGTCAGTGTGTTTTACTGTGCTAATCCTTGTTTCTAGGGACAGGGAAGGACAGTGAGGGAAATTCTCCTTGTGCTATACTGTGCTAAAGCATTGATCATCAACCATCTTTAAAAAAACATTTTTTCTAGGGACAGAAAACTATAGGTAGGGAGAGTGTCAGTGTGTTTTACTGTGCTAATCCTTGTTTCTAGGGACAGGGAAGGACAGTGAGGGAAATTCTCCTTGTGCTATACTGTGCTAAAGCATTGATCATCAACCATCTTTAAAAAAACATTTTTTCTAGGGACAGAAAACTATAGGTAGGGAGAGTGTCAGTGTGTTTTACTGTGCTAATCCTTGTTTCTAGGGACAGGGAAGGACAGTGAGGGAAATTCTCCTTGTGCTATACTGTGCTAAAGCATTGATCATCAACCATCTTTAAAAAAACATTTTTTCTAGGGACAGAAAACTATAGGTAGGGAGAGTGTCAGTGTGTTTCACTGTGCTAATCCTTGTTTCTAGGGACAGGGAAGGACAGTGAGGGAAATTCTCCTTGTGCTATACTGTGCTAAAGCATTGATCATCAACCATCTTTAAAAAAACCTTTTTTCTAGGGACAGAAAACTATAGGTAGGGAGAGTGTCAGTGTGTTTCACTGTGCTAATCCTTGTTTCTAGGGACAGGGAAGGACAGTGAGGGAAATTCTCCTTGTGCTATACTGTGCTAAAGCATTGATCATCAACCATCTTTAAAAAAACATTTTTTCTAGGGACAGAAAACTATAGGTAGGGAGAGTGTCAGTGTGTTTCACTGTGCTAATCCTTGTTTCTAGGGACAGGGAAGGACAGTGAGGGAAATTCTCCTTGTGCTATACTGTGCTAAAGCATTGATCATCAACCATCTTTAAAAAAACATTTTTTCTAGGGACAGAAAACTATAGGTAGGGAGAGTGTCAGTGTGTTTTACTGTGCTAATCCTTGTTTCTAGGGACAGGGAAGGACAGTGAGGGAAATTCTCCTTGTGCTATACTGTGCTAAAGCATTGATCATCAACCATCTTTAAAAAAACTTTTTTTCTAGGGACAGAAAACTATAGGTAGGGAGAGTGTCAGTGTGTTTTACTGTGCTAATCCTTGTTTCTAGGGACAGGGAAGGACAGTGAGGGAAATTCTCCTTGTGCTATACTGTGCTAAAGCATTGATCATCAACCATCTTTAAAAAAACATTTTTTCTAGGGACAGAAAACTATAGGTAGGGAGAGTGTCAGTGTGTTTTACTGTGCTAATCCTTGTTTCTAGGGACAGGGAAGGACAGTGAGGGAAATTCTCCTTGTGCTATACTGTGCTAAAGCATTGATCATCAACCATCTTTAAAAAAACATTTTTTCTAGGGACAGAAAACTATAGGTAGGGAGAGTGTCAGTGTGTTTTACTGTGCTAATCCTTGTTTCTAGGGACAGGGAAGGACAGTGAGGGAAATTCTCCTTGTGCTATACTGTGCTAAAGCATTGATCATCAACCATCTTTAAAAAAACTTTTTTTCTAGGGACAGAAAACTATAGGTAGGGAGAGTGTCAGTGTGTTTCACTGTGCTAATCCTTGTTTCTAGGGACAGGGAAGGACAGTGAGGGAAATTCTCCTTGTGCTATACTGTGCTAAAGCATTGATCATCAACCATCTTTAAAAAAACCTTTTTTCTAGGGACAGAAAACTATAGGTAGGGAGAGTGTCAGTGTGTTTCACTGTGCTAATCCTTGTTTCTAGGGACAGGGAAGGACAGTGAGGGAAATTCTCCTTGTGCTATACTGTGCTAAAGCATTGATCATCAACCATCTTTAAAAAAACATTTTTTCTAGGGACAGAAAACTATAGGTAGGGAGAGTGTCAGTGTGTTTCACTGTGCTAATCCTTGTTTCTAGGGACAGGGAAGGACAGTGAGGGAAATTCTCCTTGTGCTATACTGTGCTAAAGCATTGATCATCAACCATCTTTAAAAAAACATTTTTTCTAGGGACAGAAAACTATAGGTAGGGAGAGTGTCAGTGTGTTTTACTGTGCTAATCCTTGTTTCTAGGGACAGGGAAGGACAGTGAGGGAAATTCTCCTTGTGCTATACTGTGCTAAAGCATTGATCATCAACCATCTTTAAAAAAACATTTTTTCTAGGGACAGAAAACTATAGGTAGGGAGAGTGTCAGTGTGTTTTACTGTGCTAATCCTTGTTTCTAGGGACAGGGAAGGACAGTGAGGGAAATTCTCCTTGTGCTATACTGTGCTAAAGCATTGATCATCAACCATCTTTAAAAAAACATTTTTTCTAGGGACAGAAAACTATAGGTAGGGAGAGTTTCAGTGTGTTTTACTGTGCTAATCCTTGTTTCTAGGGACAGGGAAGGACAGTGAGGGAAATTCTCCTTGTGCTATACTGTGCTAAAGCATTGATCATCAACCATCTTTAAAAAAACATTTTTTCTAGGGACAGAAAACTATAGGTAGGGAGAGTGTCAGTGTGTTTCACTGTGCTAATCCTTGTTTCTAGGGACAGGGAAGGACAGTGAGTGAAATTCTCCTTGTGCTATACTGTGCTAAAGCATTGATCATCAACCATCTTTAAAAAAACATTTTTTCTAGGGACAGAAAACTATAGGTAGGGAGAGTGTCAGTGTGTTTCACTGTGCTAATCCTTGTTTCTAGGGACAGGGAAGGACAGTGAGGGAAATTCTCCTTGTGCTATACTGTGCTAAAGCATTGATCATCAACCATCTTTAAAAAAACATTTTTTCTAGGGACAGAAAACTATAGGTAGGGAGAGTGTCAGTGTGTTTCACTGTGCTAATCCTTGTTTCTAGGGACAGGGAAGGACAGTGAGGGAAATTCTCCCTGTGCTATACTGTGCTAAAGCATTGATCATCAACCATCTTTAAAAAAACATTTTTTCTAGGGACAGAAAACTATAGGTAGGGAGAGTTTCAGTGTGTTTTACTGTGCTAATCCTTGTTTCTAGGGACAGGGAAGGACAGTGAGGGAAATTCTCCTTGTGCTATACTGTGCTAAAGCATTGATCATCAACCATCTTTAAAAAAACATTTTTTCTAGGGACAGAAAACTATAGGTAGGGAGAGTGTCAGTGTGTTTCACTGTGCTAATCCTTGTTTCTAGGGACAGGGAAGGACAGTGAGGGAAATTCTCCTTGTGCTATACTGTGCTAAAGCATTGATCATCAACCATCTTTAAAAAAACATTTTTTCTAGGGACAGAAAACTATAGGTAGGGAGAGTGTCAGTGTGTTTCACTGTGCTAATCCTTGTTTCTAGGGACAGGGAAGGACAGTGAGTGAAATTCTCCTTGTGCTATACTGTGCTAAAGCATTGATCATCAACCATCTTTAAAAAAACATTTTTTCTAGGGACAGAAAACTATAGGTAGGGAGAGTGTCAGTGTGTTTCACTGTGCTAATCCTTGTTTCTAGGGACAGGGAAGGACAGTGAGGGAAATTCTCCTTGTGCTATACTGTGCTAAAGCATTGATCATCAACCATCTTTAAAAAAACATTTTTTCTAGGGACAGAAAACTATAGGTAGGGAGAGTGTCAGTGTGTTTTACTGTGCTAATCCTTGTTTCTAGGGACAGGGAAGGACAGTGAGGGAAATTCTCCTTGTGCTATACTGTGCTAAAGCATTGATCATCAACCATCTTTAAAAAAACATTTTTTCTAGGGACAGAAAACTATAGGTAGGGAGAGTGTCAGTGTGTTTTACTGTGCTAATCCTTGTTTCTAGGGACAGGGAAGGACAGTGAGGGAAATTCTCCTTGTGCTATACTGTGCTAAAGCATTGATCATCAACCATCTTTAAAAAAACATTTTTTCTAGGGACAGAAAACTATAGGTAGGGAGAGTGTCAGTGTGTTTTACTGTGCTAATCCTTGTTTCTAGGGACAGGGAAGGACAGTGAGGGAAATTCTCCTTGTGCTATACTGTGCTAAAGCATTGATCATCAACCATCTTTAAAAAAACCTTTTTTCTAGGGACAGAAAACTATAGGTAGGGAGAGTGTCAGTGTGTTTCACTGTGCTAATCCTTGTTTCTAGGGACAGGGAAGGACAGTGAGGGAAATTCTCCTTGTGCTATACTGTGCTAAAGCATTGATCATCAACCATCTTTAAAAAAACATTTTTTCTAGGGACAGAAAACTATAGGTAGGGAGAGTGTCAGTGTGTTTCACTGTGCTAATCCTTGTTTCTAGGGACAGGGAAGGACAGTGAGGGAAATTCTCCTTGTGCTATACTGTGCTAAAGCATTGATCATCAACCATCTTTAAAAAAACATTTTTTCTAGGGACAGAAAACTATAGGTAGGGAGAGTGTCAGTGTGTTTCACTGTGCTAATCCTTGTTTCTAGGGACAGGGAAGGACAGTGAGGGAAATTCTCCTTGTGCTATACTGTGCTAAAGCATTGATCATCAACCATCTTTAAAAAAACATTTTTTCTAGGGACAGAAAACTATAGGTAGGGAGAGTGTCAGTGTGTTTTACTGTGCTAATCCTTGTTTCTAGGGACAGGGAAGGACAGTGAGGGAAATTCTCCTTGTGCTATACTGTGCTAAAGCATTGATCATCAACCATCTTTAAAAAAACATTTTTTCTAGGGACAGAAAACTATAGGTAGGGAGAGTGTCAGTGTGTTTTACTGTGCTAATCCTTGTTTCTAGGGACAGGGAAGGACAGTGAGGGAAATTCTCCTTGTGCTATACTGTGCTAAAGCATTGATCATCAACCATCTTTAAAAAAACATTTTTTCTAGGGACAGAAAACTATAGGTAGGGAGAGTGTCAGTGTGTTTTACTGTGCTAATCCTTGTTTCTAGGGACAGGGAAGGACAGTGAGGGAAATTCTCCTTGTGCTATACTGTGCTAAAGCATTGATCATCAACCATCTTTAAAAAAACATTTTTTCTAGGGACAGAAAACTATAGGTAGGGAGAGTTTCAGTGTGTTTTACTGTGCTAATCCTTGTTTCTAGGGACAGGGAAGGACAGTGAGGGAAATTCTCCTTGTGCTATACTGTGCTAAAGCATTGATCATCAACCATCTTTAAAAAAACATTTTTTCTAGGGACAGAAAACTATAGGTAGGGAGAGTGTCAGTGTGTTTCACTGTGCTAATCCTTGTTTCTAGGGACAGGGAAGGACAGTGAGGGAAATTCTCCTTGTGCTATACTGTGCTAAAGCATTGATCATCAACCATCTTTAAAAAAACATTTTTTCTAGGGACAGAAAACTATAGGTAGGGAGAGTGTCAGTGTGTTTTACTGTGCTAATCCTTGTTTCTAGGGACAGGGAAGGACAGTGAGGGAAATTCTCCTTGTGCTATACTGTGCTAAAGCATTGATCATCAACCATCTTTAAAAAAACATTTTTTCTAGGGACAGAAAACTATAGGTAGGGAGAGTGTCAGTGTGTTTTACTGTGCTAATCCTTGTTTCTAGGGACAGGGAAGGACAGTGAGGGAAATTCTCCTTGTGCTATACTGTGCTAAAGCATTGATCATCAACCATCTTTAAAAAAACATTTTTTCTAGGGACAGAAAACTATAGGTAGGGAGAGTTTCAGTGTGTTTTACTGTGCTAATCCTTGTTTCTAGGGACAGGGAAGGACAGTGAGGGAAATTCTCCTTGTGCTATACTGTGCTAAAGCATTGATCATCAACCATCTTTAAAAAAACATTTTTTCTAGGGACAGAAAACTATAGGTAGGGAGAGTGTCAGTGTGTTTCACTGTGCTAATCCTTGTTTCTAGGGACAGGGAAGGACAGTGAGGGAAATTCTCCTTGTGCTATACTGTGCTAAAGCATTGATCATCAACCATCTTTAAAAAAACATTTTTTCTAGGGACAGAAAACTATAGGTAGGGAGAGTGTCAGTGTGTTTCACTGTGCTAATCCTTGTTTCTAGGGACAGGGAAGGACAGTGAGTGAAATTCTCCTTGTGCTATACTGTGCTAAAGCATTGATCATCAACCATCTTTAAAAAAACATTTTTTCTAGGGACAGAAAACTATAGGTAGGGAGAGTGTCAGTGTGTTTCACTGTGCCAATCCTTGTTTCTAGGGACAGGGAAGGACAGTGAGGGAAATTCTCCTTGTGCTATACTGTGCTAAAGCATTGATCATCAACCATCTTTAAAAAAACATTTTTTCTAGGGACAGAAAACTATAGGTAGGGAGAGTGTCAGTGTGTTTCACTGTGCTAATCCTTGTTTCTAGGGACAGGGAAGGACAGTGAGGGAAATTCTCCTTGTGCTATACTGTGCTAAAGCATTGATCATCAACCATCTTTAAAAAAACATTTTTTCTAGGGACAGAAAACTATAGGTAGGGAGAGTGTCAGTGTGTTTTACTGTGCTAATCCTTGTTTCTAGGGACAGGGAAGGACAGTGAGGGAAATTCTCCTTGTGCTATACTGTGCTAAAGCATTGATCATCAACCATCTTTAAAAAAACATTTTTTCTAGGGACAGAAAACTATAGGTAGGGAGAGTGTCAGTGTGTTTTACTGTGCTAATCCTTGTTTCTAGGGACAGGGAAGGACAGTGAGGGAAATTCTCCTTGTGCTATACTGTGCTAAAGCATTGATCATCAACCATCTTTAAAAAAACATTTTTTCTAGGGACAGAAAACTATAGGTAGGGAGAGTTTCAGTGTGTTTTACTGTGCTAATCCTTGTTTCTAGGGACAGGGAAGGACAGTGAGGGAAATTCTCCTTGTGCTATACTGTGCTAAAGCATTGATCATCAACCATCTTTAAAAAAACATTTTTTCTAGGGACAGAAAACTATAGGTAGGGAGAGTGTCAGTGTGTTTCACTGTGCTAATCCTTGTTTCTAGGGACAGGGAAGGACAGTGAGGGAAATTCTCCTTGTGCTATACTGTGCTAAAGCATTGATCATCAACCATCTTTAAAAAAACATTTTTTCTAGGGACAGAAAACTATAGGTAGGGAGAGTGTCAGTGTGTTTTACTGTGCTAATCCTTGTTTCTAGGGACAGGGAAGGACAGTGAGGGAAATTCTCCTTGTGCTATACTGTGCTAAAGCATTGATCATCAACCATCTTTAAAAAAACATTTTTTCTAGGGACAGAAAACTATAGGTAGGGAGAGTGTCAGTGTGTTTTACTGTGCTAATCCTTGTTTCTAGGGACAGGGAAGGACAGTGAGGGAAATTCTCCTTGTGCTATACTGTGCTAAAGCATTGATCATCAACCATCTTTAAAAAAACATTTTTTCTAGGGACAGAAAACTATAGGTAGGGAGAGTGTCAGTGTGTTTTACTGTGCTAATCCTTGTTTCTAGGGACAGGGAAGGACAGTGAGGGAAATTCTCCTTGTGCTATACTGTGCTAAAGCATTGATCATCAACCATCTTTAAAAAAACATTTTTTCTAGGGACAGAAAACTATAGGTAGGGAGAGTGTCAGTGTGTTTTACTGTGCTAATCCTTGTTTCTAGGGACAGGGAAGGACAGTGAGGGAAATTCTCCTTGTGCTATACTGTGCTAAAGCATTGATCATCAACCATCTTTAAAAAAACATTTTTTCTAGGGACAGAAAACTATAGGTAGGGAGAGTGTCAGTGGGTTTCACTGTGCTAATCCTTGTTTCTAGGGACAGGGAAGGACAGTGAGGGAAATTCTCCTTGTGCTATACTGTGCTAAAGCATTGATCATCAACCATCTTTAAAAAAACCTTTTTTCTAGGGACAGAAAACTATAGGTAGGGAGAGTGTCAGTGTGTTTCACTGTGCTAATCCTTGTTTCTAGGGACAGGGAAGGACAGTGAGGGAAATTCTCCTTGTGCTATACTGTGCTAAAGCATTGATCATCAACCATCTTTAAAAAAACATTTTTTCTAGGGACAGAAAACTATAGGTAGGGAGAGTGTCAGTGTGTTTCACTGTGCTAATCCTTGTTTCTAGGGACAGGGAAGGACAGTGAGTGAAATTCTCCTTGTGCTATACTGTGCTAAAGCATTGATCATCAACCATCTTTAAAAAAACATTTTTTCTAGGGACAGAAAACTATAGGTAGGGAGAGTGTCAGTGTGTTTTACTGTGCTAATCCTTGTTTCTAGGGACAGGGAAGGACAGTGAGGGAAATTCTCCTTGTGCTATACTGTGCTAAAGCATTGATCATCAACCATCTTTAAAAAAACTTTTTTTCTAGGGACAGAAAACTATAGGTAGGGAGAGTGTCAGTGTGTTTTACTGTGCTAATCCTTGTTTCTAGGGACAGGGAAGGACAGTGAGGGAAATTCTCCTTGTGCTATACTGTGCTAAAGCATTGATCATCAACCATCTTTAAAAAAACATTTTTTCTAGGGACAGAAAACTATAGGTAGGGAGAGTGTCAGTGTGTTTTACTGTGCTAATCCTTGTTTCTAGGGACAGGGAAGGACAGTGAGGGAAATTCTCCTTGTGCTATACTGTGCTAAAGCATTGATCATCAACCATCTTTAAAAAAACATTTTTTCTAGGGACAGAAAACTATAGGTAGGGAGAGTGTCAGTGTGTTTTACTGTGCTAATCCTTGTTTCTAGGGACAGGGAAGGACAGTGAGGGAAATTCTCCTTGTGCTATACTGTGCTAAAGCATTGATCATCAACCATCTTTAAAAAAACTTTTTTTCTAGGGACAGAAAACTATAGGTAGGGAGAGTGTCAGTGTGTTTCACTGTGCTAATCCTTGTTTCTAGGGACAGGGAAGGACAGTGAGGGAAATTCTCCTTGTGCTATACTGTGCTAAAGCATTGATCATCAACCATCTTTAAAAAAACCTTTTTTCTAGGGACAGAAAACTATAGGTAGGGAGAGTGTCAGTGTGTTTCACTGTGCTAATCCTTGTTTCTAGGGACAGGGAAGGACAGTGAGGGAAATTCTCCTTGTGCTATACTGTGCTAAAGCATTGATCATCAACCATCTTTAAAAAAACATTTTTTCTAGGGACAGAAAACTATAGGTAGGGAGAGTGTCAGTGTGTTTCACTGTGCTAATCCTTGTTTCTAGGGACAGGGAAGGACAGTGAGGGAAATTCTCCTTGTGCTATACTGTGCTAAAGCATTGATCATCAACCATCTTTAAAAAAACATTTTTTCTAGGGACAGAAAACTATAGGTAGGGAGAGTGTCAGTGTGTTTTACTGTGCTAATCCTTGTTTCTAGGGACAGGGAAGGACAGTGAGGGAAATTCTCCTTGTGCTATACTGTGCTAAAGCATTGATCATCAACCATCTTTAAAAAAACATTTTTTCTAGGGACAGAAAACTATAGGTAGGGAGAGTGTCAGTGTGTTTTACTGTGCTAATCCTTGTTTCTAGGGACAGGGAAGGACAGTGAGGGAAATTCTCCTTGTGCTATACTGTGCTAAAGCATTGATCATCAACCATCTTTAAAAAAACATTTTTTCTAGGGACAGAAAACTATAGGTAGGGAGAGTTTCAGTGTGTTTTACTGTGCTAATCCTTGTTTCTAGGGACAGGGAAGGACAGTGAGGGAAATTCTCCTTGTGCTATACTGTGCTAAAGCATTGATCATCAACCATCTTTAAAAAAACATTTTTTCTAGGGACAGAAAACTATAGGTAGGGAGAGTGTCAGTGTGTTTCACTGTGCTAATCCTTGTTTCTAGGGACAGGGAAGGACAGTGAGTGAAATTCTCCTTGTGCTATACTGTGCTAAAGCATTGATCATCAACCATCTTTAAAAAAACATTTTTTCTAGGGACAGAAAACTATAGGTAGGGAGAGTGTCAGTGTGTTTCACTGTGCTAATCCTTGTTTCTAGGGACAGGGAAGGACAGTGAGGGAAATTCTCCTTGTGCTATACTGTGCTAAAGCATTGATCATCAACCATCTTTAAAAAAACATTTTTTCTAGGGACAGAAAACTATAGGTAGGGAGAGTGTCAGTGTGTTTCACTGTGCTAATCCTTGTTTCTAGGGACAGGGAAGGACAGTGAGGGAAATTCTCCTTGTGCTATACTGTGCTAAAGCATTGATCATCAACCATCTTTAAAAAAACATTTTTTCTAGGGACAGAAAACTATAGGTAGGGAGAGTGTCAGTGTGTTTCACTGTGCTAATCCTTGTTTCTAGGGACAGGGAAGGACAGTGAGGGAAATTCTCCTTGTGCTATACTGTGCTAAAGCATTGATCATCAACCATCTTTAAAAAAACATTTTTTCTAGGGACAGAAAACTATAGGTAGGGAGAGTGTCAGTGTGTTTCACTGTGCTAATCCTTGTTTCTAGGGACAGGGAAGGACAGTGAGTGAAATTCTCCTTGTGCTATACTGTGCTAAAGCATTGATCATCAACCATCTTTAAAAAAACATTTTTTCTAGGGACAGAAAACTATAGGTAGGGAGAGTGTCAGTGTGTTTCACTGTGCTAATCCTTGTTTCTAGGGACAGGGAAGGACAGTGAGGGAAATTCTCCTTGTGCTATACTGTGCTAAAGCATTGATCATCAACCATCTTTAAAAAAACATTTTTTCTAGGGACAGAAAACTATAGGTAGGGAGAGTGTCAGTGTGTTTCACTGTGCTAATCCTTGTTTCTAGGGACAGGGAAGGACAGTGAGGGAAATTCTCCTTGTGCTATACTGTGCTAAAGCATTGATCATCAACCATCTTTAAAAAAACATTTTTTCTAGGGACAGAAAACTATAGGTAGGGAGAGTGTCAGTGTGTTTTACTGTGCTAATCCTTGTTTCTAGGGACAGGGAAGGACAGTGAGGGAAATTCTCCTTGTGCTATACTGTGCTAAAGCATTGATCATCAACCATCTTTAAAAAAACATTTTTTCTAGGGACAGAAAACTATAGGTAGGGAGAGTGTCAGTGTGTTTTACTGTGCTAATCCTTGTTTCTAGGGACAGGGAAGGACAGTGAGGGAAATTCTCCTTGTGCTATACTGTGCTAAAGCATTGATCATCAACCATCTTTAAAAAAACATTTTTTCTAGGGACAGAAAACTATAGGTAGGGAGAGTGTCAGTGTGTTTTACTGTGCTAATCCTTGTTTCTAGGGACAGGGAAGGACAGTGAGGGAAATTCTCCTTGTGCTATACTGTGCTAAAGCATTGATCATCAACCATCTTTAAAAAAACCTTTTTTCTAGGGACAGAAAACTATAGGTAGGGAGAGTGTCAGTGTGTTTCACTGTGCTAATCCTTGTTTCTAGGGACAGGGAAGGACAGTGAGGGAAATTCTCCTTGTGCTATACTGTGCTAAAGCATTGATCATCAACCATCTTTAAAAAAACATTTTTTCTAGGGACAGAAAACTATAGGTAGGGAGAGTGTCAGTGTGTTTCACTGTGCTAATCCTTGTTTCTAGGGACAGGGAAGGACAGTGAGGGAAATTCTCCTTGTGCTATACTGTGCTAAAGCATTGATCATCAACCATCTTTAAAAAAACATTTTTTCTAGGGACAGAAAACTATAGGTAGGGAGAGTGTCAGTGTGTTTCACTGTGCTAATCCTTGTTTCTAGGGACAGGGAAGGACAGTGAGGGAAATTCTCCTTGTGCTATACTGTGCTAAAGCATTGATCATCAACCATCTTTAAAAAAACATTTTTTCTAGGGACAGAAAACTATAGGTAGGGAGAGTGTCAGTGTGTTTTACTGTGCTAATCCTTGTTTCTAGGGACAGGGAAGGACAGTGAGGGAAATTCTCCTTGTGCTATACTGTGCTAAAGCATTGATCATCAACCATCTTTAAAAAAACCTTTTTTCTAGGGACAGAAAACTATAGGTAGGGAGAGTGTCAGTGTGTTTCACTGTGCTAATCCTTGTTTCTAGGGACAGGGAAGGACAGTGAGGGAAATTCTCCTTGTGCTATACTGTGCTAAAGCATTGATCATCAACCATCTTTAAAAAAACATTTTTTCTAGGGACAGAAAACTATAGGTAGGGAGAGTGTCAGTGTGTTTCACTGTGCTAATCCTTGTTTCTAGGGACAGGGAAGGACAGTGAGGGAAATTCTCCTTGTGCTATACTGTGCTAAAGCATTGATCATCAACCATCTTTAAAAAAACATTTTTTCTAGGGACAGAAAACTATAGGTAGGGAGAGTGTCAGTGTGTTTCACTGTGCTAATCCTTGTTTCTAGGGACAGGGAAGGACAGTGAGGGAAATTCTCCTTGTGCTATACTGTGCTAAAGCATTGATCATCAACCATCTTTAAAAAAACATTTTTTCTAGGGACAGAAAACTATAGGTAGGGAGAGTGTCAGTGTGTTTTACTGTGCTAATCCTTGTTTCTAGGGACAGGGAAGGACAGTGAGGGAAATTCTCCTTGTGCTATACTGTGCTAAAGCATTGATCATCAACCATCTTTAAAAAAACCTTTTTTCTAGGGACAGAAAACTATAGGTAGGGAGAGTGTCAGTGTGTTTCACTGTGCTAATCCTTGTTTCTAGGGACAGGGAAGGACAGTGAGGGAAATTCTCCTTGTGCTATACTGTGCTAAAGCATTGATCATCAACCATCTTTAAAAAAACATTTTTTCTAGGGACAGAAAACTATAGGTAGGGAGAGTGTCAGTGTGTTTCACTGTGCTAATCCTTGTTTCTAGGGACAGGGAAGGACAGTGAGGGAAATTCTCCTTGTGCTATACTGTGCTAAAGCATTGATCATCAACCATCTTTAAAAAAACATTTTTTCTAGGGACAGAAAACTATAGGTAGGGAGAGTGTCAGTGTGTTTTACTGTGCTAATCCTTGTTTCTAGGGACAGGGAAGGACAGTGAGGGAAATTCTCCTTGTGCTATACTGTGCTAAAGCATTGATCATCAACCATCTTTAAAAAACTTTTTTTCTAGGGACAGAAAACTATAGGTAGGGAGAGTGTCAGTGTGTTTTACTGTGCTAATCCTTGTTTCTAGGGACAGGGAAGGACAGTGAGGGAAATTCTCCTTGTGCTATACTGTGCTAAAGCATTGATCATCAACCATCTTTAAAAAAACATTTTTTCTAGGGACAGAAAACTATAGGTAGGGAGAGTGTCAGTGTGTTTTACTGTGCTAATCCTTGTTTCTAGGGACAGGGAAGGACAGTGAGGGAAATTCTCCTTGTGCTATACTGTGCTAAAGCATTGATCATCAACCATCTTTAAAAAAACATTTTTTCTAGGGACAGAAAACTATAGGTAGGGAGAGTGTCAGTGTGTTTTACTGTGCTAATCCTTGTTTCTAGGGACAGGGAAGGACAGTGAGGGAAATTCTCCTTGTGCTATACTGTGCTAAAGCATTGATCATCAACCATCTTTAAAAAAACCTTTTTTCTAGGGACAGAAAACTATAGGTAGGGAGAGTGTCAGTGTGTTTCACTGTGCTAATCCTTGTTTCTAGGGACAGGGAAGGACAGTGAGGGAAATTCTCCTTGTGCTATACTGTGCTAAAGCATTGATCATCAACCATCTTTAAAAAAACATTTTTTCTAGGGACAGAAAACTATAGGTAGGGAGAGTGTCAGTGTGTTTCACTGTGCTAATCCTTGTTTCTAGGGACAGGGAAGGACAGTGAGGGAAATTCTCCTTGTGCTATACTGTGCTAAAGCATTGATCATCAACCATCTTTAAAAAAACATTTTTTCTAGGGACAGAAAACTATAGGTAGGGAGAGTGTCAGTGTGTTTTACTGTGCTAATCCTTGTTTCTAGGGACAGGGAAGGACAGTGAGGGAAATTCTCCTTGTGCTATACTGTGCTAAAGCATTGATCATCAACCATCTTTAAAAAAACATTTTTTCTAGGGACAGAAAACTATAGGTAGGGAGAGTGTCAGTGTGTTTTACTGTGCTAATCCTTGTTTCTAGGGACAGGGAAGGACAGTGAGGGAAATTCTCCTTGTGCTATACTGTGCTAAAGCATTGATCATCAACCATCTTTAAAAAAACATTTTTTCTAGGGACAGAAAACTATAGGTAGGGAGAGTTTCAGTGTGTTTTACTGTGCTAATCCTTGTTTCTAGGGACAGGGAAGGACAGTGAGGGAAATTCTCCTTGTGCTATACTGTGCTAAAGCATTGATCATCAACCATCTTTAAAAAAAAATTTTTTCTAGGGACAGAAAACTATAGGTAGGGAGAGTGTCAGTGTGTTTCACTGTGCTAATCCTTGTTTCTAGGGACAGGGAAGGACAGTGAGTGAAATTCTCCTTGTGCTATACTGTGCTAAAGCATTGATCATCAACCATCTTTAAAAAAACATTTTTTCTAGGGACAGAAAACTATAGGTAGGGAGAGTGTCAGTGTGTTTCACTGTGCTAATCCTTGTTTCTAGGGACAGGGAAGGAGAGTGAGGGAAATTCTCCTTGTGCTATACTGTGCTAAAGCATTGATCATCAACCATCTTTAAAAAAACATTTTTTCTAGGGACAGAAAACTATAGGTAGGGAGAGTGTCAGTGTGTTTCACTGTGCTAATCCTTGTTTCTAGGGACAGGGAAGGACAGTGAGGGAAATTCTCCTTGTGCTATACTGTGCTAAAGCATTGATCATCAACCATCTTTAAAAAAACATTTTTTCTAGGGACAGAAAACTATAGGTAGGGAGAGTGTCAGTGTGTTTTACTGTGCTAATCCTTGTTTCTAGGGACAGGGAAGGACAGTGAGGGAAATTCTCCTTGTGCTATACTGTGCTAAAGCATTGATCATCAACCATCTTTAAAAAAACATTTTTTCTAGGGACAGAAAACTATAGGTAGGGAGAGTGTCAGTGTGTTTTACTGTGCTAATCCTTGTTTCTAGGGACAGGGAAGGACAGTGAGGGAAATTCTCCTTGTGCTATACTGTGCTAAAGCATTGATCATCAACCATCTTTAAAAAAACATTTTTTCTAGGGACAGAAAACTATAGGTAGGGAGAGTGTCAGTGTGTTTTACTGTGCTAATCCTTGTTTCTAGGGACAGGGAAGGACAGTGAGGGAAATTCTCCTTGTGCTATACTGTGCTAAAGCATTGATCATCAACCATCTTTAAAAAAACATTTTTTCTAGGGACAGAAAACTATAGGTAGGGAGAGTTTCAGTGTGTTTTACTGTGCTAATCCTTGTTTCTAGGGACAGGGAAGGACAGTGAGGGAAATTCTCCTTGTGCTATACTGTGCTAAAGCATTGATCATCAACCATCTTTAAAAAAACATTTTTTCTAGGGACAGAAAACTATAGGTAGGGAGAGTGTCAGTGTGTTTCACTGTGCTAATCCTTGTTTCTAGGGACAGGGAAGGACAGTGAGGGAAATTCTCCTTGTGCTATACTGTGCTAAAGCATTGATCATCAACCATCTTTAAAAAAACATTTTTTCTAGGGACAGAAAACTATAGGTAGGGAGAGTGTCAGTGTGTTTCACTGTGCTAATCCTTGTTTCTAGGGACAGGGAAGGACAGTGAGTGAAATTCTCCTTGTGCTATACTGTGCTAAAGCATTGATCATCAACCATCTTTAAAAAAACATTTTTTCTAGGGACAGAAAACTATAGGTAGGGAGAGTGTCAGTGTGTTTCACTGTGCTAATCCTTGTTTCTAGGGACAGGGAAGGACAGTGAGGGAAATTCTCCTTGTGCTATACTGTGCTAAAGCATTGATCATCAACCATCTTTAAAAAAACATTTTTTCTAGGGACAGAAAACTATAGGTAGGGAGAGTGTCAGTGTGTTTTACTGTGCTAATCCTTGTTTCTAGGGACAGGGAAGGACAGTGAGGGAAATTCTCCTTGTGCTATACTGTGCTAAAGCATTGATCATCAACCATCTTTAAAAAAACATTTTTTCTAGGGACAGAAAACTATAGGTAGGGAGAGTGTCAGTGTGTTTTACTGTGCTAATCCTTGTTTCTAGGGACAGGGAAGGACAGTGAGGGAAATTCTCCTTGTGCTATACTGTGCTAAAGCATTGATCATCAACCATCTTTAAAAAAACATTTTTTCTAGGGACAGAAAACTATAGGTAGGGAGAGTGTCAGTGTGTTTTACTGTGCTAATCCTTGTTTCTAGGGACAGGGAAGGACAGTGAGGGAAATTCTCCTTGTGCTATACTGTGCTAAAGCATTGATCATCAACCATCTTTAAAAAAACCTTTTTTCTAGGGACAGAAAACTATAGGTAGGGAGAGTGTCAGTGTGTTTCACTGTGCTAATCCTTGTTTCTAGGGACAGGGAAGGACAGTGAGGGAAATTCTCCTTGTGCTATACTGTGCTAAAGCATTGATCATCAACCATCTTTAAAAAAACATTTTTTCTAGGGACAGAAAACTATAGGTAGGGAGAGTGTCAGTGTGTTTCACTGTGCTAATCCTTGTTTCTAGGGACAGGGAAGGACAGTGAGGGAAATTCTCCTTGTGCTATACTGTGCTAAAGCATTGATCATCAACCATCTTTAAAAAAACATTTTTTCTAGGGACAGAAAACTATAGGTAGGGAGAGTGTCAGTGTGTTTCACTGTGCTAATCCTTGTTTCTAGGGACAGGGAAGGACAGTGAGGGAAATTCTCCTTGTGCTATACTGTGCTAAAGCATTGATCATCAACCATCTTTAAAAAAACATTTTTTCTAGGGACAGAAAACTATAGGTAGGGAGAGTGTCAGTGTGTTTTACTGTGCTAATCCTTGTTTCTAGGGACAGGGAAGGACAGTGAGGGAAATTCTCCTTGTGCTATACTGTGCTAAAGCATTGATCATCAACCATCTTTAAAAAAACTTTTTTTCTAGGGACAGAAAACTATACGTAGGGAGAGTGTCAGTGTGTTTTACTGTGCTAATCCTTGTTTCTAGGGACAGGGAAGGACAGTGAGGGAAATTCTCCTTGTGCTATACTGTGCTAAAGCATTGATCATCAACCATCTTTAAAAAAACATTTTTTCTAGGGACAGAAAACTATAGGTAGGGAGAGTGTCAGTGTGTTTTACTGTGCTAATCCTTGTTTCTAGGGACAGGGAAGGACAATGAGGGAAATTCTCCTTGTGCTATACTGTGCTAAAGCATTGATCATCAACCATCTTTAAAAAAACATTTTTTCTAGGGACAGAAAACTATAGGTAGGGAGAGTGTCAGTGTGTTTTACTGTGCTAATCCTTGTTTCTAGGGACAGGGAAGGACAGTGAGGGAAATTCTCCTTGTGCTATACTGTGCTAAAGCATTGATCATCAACCATCTTTAAAAAAACTTTTTTTCTAGGGACAGAAAACTATAGGTAGGGAGAGTGTCAGTGTGTTTCACTGTGCTAATCCTTGTTTCTAGGGACAGGGAAGGACAGTGAGGGAAATTCTCCTTGTGCTATACTGTGCTAAAGCATTGATCATCAACCATCTTTAAAAAAACATTTTTTCTAGGGACAGAAAACTATAGGTAGGGAGAGTGTCAGTGTGTTTCACTGTGCTAATCCTTGTTTCTAGGGACAGGGAAGGACAGTGAGGGAAATTCTCCTTGTGCTATACTGTGCTAAAGCATTGATCATCAACCATCTTTAAAAAAACATTTTTTCTAGGGACAGAAAACTATAGGTAGGGAGAGTGTCAGTGTGTTTCACTGTGCTAATCCTTGTTTCTAGGGACAGGGAAGGACAGTGAGGGAAATTCTCCTTGTGCTATACTGTGCTAAAGCATTGATCATCAACCATCTTTAAAAAAACATTTTTTCTAGGGACAGAAAACTATAGGTAGGGAGAGTGTCAGTGTGTTTTACTGTGCTAATCCTTGTTTCTAGGGACAGGGAAGGACAGTGAGGGAAATTCTCCTTGTGCTATACTGTGCTAAAGCATTGATCATCAACCATCTTTAAAAAAACATTTTTTCTAGGGACAGAAAACTATAGGTAGGGAGAGTGTCAGTGTGTTTTACTGTGCTAATCCTTGTTTCTAGGGACAGGGAAGGACAGTGAGGGAAATTCTCCTTGTGCTATACTGTGCTAAAGCATTGATCATCAACCATCTTTAAAAAAACATTTTTTCTAGGGACAGAAAACTATAGGTAGGGAGAGTGTCAGTGTGTTTTACTGTGCTAATCCTTGTTTCTAGGGACAGGGAAGGACAGTGAGGGAAATTCTCCTTGTGCTATACTGTGCTAAAGCATTGATCATCAACCATCTTTAAAAAAACATTTTTTCTAGGGACAGAAAACTATAGGTAGGGAGAGTTTCAGTGTGTTTTACTGTGCTAATCCTTGTTTCTAGGGACAGGGAAGGACAGTGAGGGAAATTCTCCTTGTGCTATACTGTGCTAAAGCATTGATCATCAACCATCTTTAAAAAAACATTTTTTCTAGGGACAGAAAACTATAGGTAGGGAGAGTGTCAGTGTGTTTCACTGTGCTAATCCTTGTTTCTAGAGACAGGGAAGGACAGTGAGGGAAATTCTCCTTGTGCTATACTGTGCTAAAGCATTGATCATCAACCATCTTTAAAAAAACATTTTTTCTAGGGACAGAAAACTATAGGTAGGGAGAGTGTCAGTGTGTTTCACTGTGCTAATCCTTGTTTCTAGGGACAGGGAAGGACAGTGAGTGAAATTCTCCTTGTGCTATACTGTGCTAAAGCATTGATCATCAACCATCTTTAAAAAAACATTTTTTCTAGGGACAGAAAACTATAGGTAGGGAGAGTGTCAGTGTGTTTCACTGTGCTAATCCTTGTTTCTAGGGACAGGGAAGGACAGTGAGGGAAATTCTCCTTGTGCTATACTGTGCTAAAGCATTGATCATCAACCATCTTTAAAAAAACATTTTTTCTAGGGACAGAAAACTATAGGTAGGGAGAGTGTCAGTGTGTTTTACTGTGCTAATCCTTGTTTCTAGGGACAGGGAAGGACAGTGAGGGAAATTCTCCTTGTGCTATACTGTGCTAAAGCATTGATCATCAACCATCTTTAAAAAAACATTTTTTCTAGGGACAGAAAACTATAGGTAGGGAGAGTGTCAGTGTGTTTTACTGTGCTAATCCTTGTTTCTAGGGACAGGGAAGGACAGTGAGGGAAATTCTCCTTGTGCTATACTGTGCTAAAGCATTGATCATCAACCATCTTTAAAAAAACATTTTTTCTAGGGACAGAAAACTATAGGTAGGGAGAGTGTCAGTGTGTTTTACTGTGCTAATCCTTGTTTCTAGGGACAGGGAAGGACAGTGAGGGAAATTCTCCTTGTGCTATACTGTGCTAAAGCATTGATCATCAACCATCTTTAAAAAAACCTTTTTTCTAGGGACAGAAAACTATAGGTAGGGAGAGTGTCAGTGTGTTTCACTGTGCTAATCCTTGTTTCTAGGGACAGGGAAGGACAGTGAGGGAAATTCTCCTTGTGCTATACTGTGCTAAAGCATTGATCATCAACCATCTTTAAAAAAACATTTTTTCTAGGGACAGAAAACTATAGGTAGGGAGAGTGTCAGTGTGTTTCACTGTGCTAATCCTTGTTTCTAGGGACAGGGAAGGACAGTGAGGGAAATTCTCCTTGTGCTATACTGTGCTAAAGCATTGATCATCAACCATCTTTAAAAAAACATTTTTTCTAGGGACAGAAAACTATAGGTAGGGAGAGTGTCAGTGTGTTTTACTGTGCTAATCCTTGTTTCTAGGGACAGGGAAGGACAGTGAGGGAAATTCTCCTTGTGCTATACTGTGCTAAAGCATTGATCATCAACCATCTTTAAAAAAACATTTTTTCTAGGGACAGAAAACTATAGGTAGGGAGAGTTTCAGTGTGTTTTACTGTGCTAATCCTTGTTTCTAGGGACAGGGAAGGACAGTGAGGGAAATTCTCCTTGTGCTATACTGTGCTAAAGCATTGATCATCAACCATCTTTAAAAAAACATTTTTTCTAGGGACAGAAAACTATAGGTAGGGAGAGTGTCAGTGTGTTTCACTGTGCTAATCCTTGTTTCTAGGGACAGGGAAGGACAGTGAGGGAAATTCTCCTTGTGCTATACTGTGCTAAAGCATTGATCATCAACCATCTTTAAAAAAACATTTTTTCTAGGGACAGAAAACTATAGGTAGGGAGAGTGTCAGTGTGTTTCACTGTGCTAATCCTTGTTTCTAGGGACAGGGAAGGACAGTGAGTGAAATTCTCCTTGTGCTATACTGTGCTAAAGCATTGATCATCAACCATCTTTAAAAAAACATTTTTTCTAGGGACAGAAAACTATAGGTAGGGAGAGTGTCAGTGTGTTTCACTGTGCTAATCCTTGTTTCTAGGGACAGGGAAGGACAGTGAGGGAAATTCTCCTTGTGCTATACTGTGCTAAAGCATTGATCATCAACCATCTTTAAAAAAACATTTTTTCTAGGGACAGAAAACTATAGGTAGGGAGAGTGTCAGTGTGTTTTACTGTGCTAATCCTTGTTTCTAGGGACAGGGAAGGACAGTGAGGGAAATTCTCCTTGTGCTATACTGTGCTAAAGCATTGATCATCAACCATCTTTAAAAAAACATTTTTTCTAGGGACAGAAAACTATAGGTAGGGAGAGTGTCAGTGTGTTTTACTGTGCTAATCCTTGTTTCTAGGGACAGGGAAGGACAGTGAGGGAAATTCTCCTTGTGCTATACTGTGCTAAAGCATTGATCATCAACCATCTTTAAAAAAACATTTTTTCTAGGGACAGAAAACTATAGGTAGGGAGAGTGTCAGTGTGTTTTACTGTGCTAATCCTTGTTTCTAGGGACAGGGAAGGACAGTGAGGGAAATTCTCCTTGTGCTATACTGTGCTAAAGCATTGATCATCAACCATCTTTAAAAAAACCTTTTTTCTAGGGACAGAAAACTATAGGTAGGGAGAGTGTCAGTGTGTTTCACTGTGCTAATCCTTGTTTCTAGGGACAGGGAAGGACAGTGAGGGAAATTCTCCTTGTGCTATACTGTGCTAAAGCATTGATCATCAACCATCTTTAAAAAAACATTTTTTCTAGGGACAGAAAACTATAGGTAGGGAGAGTGTCAGTGTGTTTCACTGTGCTAATCCTTGTTTCTAGGGACAGGGAAGGACAGTGAGGGAAATTCTCCTTGTGCTATACTGTGCTAAAGCATTGATCATCAACCATCTTTAAAAAAACATTTTTTCTAGGGACAGAAAACTATAGGTAGGGAGAGTGTCAGTGTGTTTCACTGTGCTAATCCTTGTTTCTAGGGACAGGGAAGGACAGTGAGGGAAATTCTCCTTGTGCTATACTGTGCTAAAGCATTGATCATCAACCATCTTTAAAAAAACATTTTTTCTAGGGACAGAAAACTATAGGTAGGGAGAGTGTCAGTGTGTTTTACTGTGCTAATCCTTGTTTCTAGGGACAGGGAAGGACAGTGAGGGAAATTCTCCTTGTGCTATACTGTGCTAAAGCATTGATCATCAACCATCTTTAAAAAAACTTTTTTTCTAGGGACAGAAAACTATACGTAGGGAGAGTGTCAGTGTGTTTTACTGTGCTAATCCTTGTTTCTAGGGACAGGGAAGGACAGTGAGGGAAATTCTCCTTGTGCTATACTGTGCTAAAGCATTGATTATCAACCATCTTTAAAAAAACATTTTTTCTAGGGACAGAAAACTATAGGTAGGGAGAGTGTCAGTGTGTTTTACTGTGCTAATCCTTGTTTCTAGGGACAGGGAAGGACAGTGAGGGAAATTCTCCTTGTGCTATACTGTGCTAAAGCATTGATCATCAACCATCTTTAAAAAAACATTTTTTCTAGGGACAGAAAACTATAGGTAGGGAGAGTGTCAGTGTGTTTCACTGTGCTAATCCTTGTTTCTAGGGACAGGGAAGGACAGTGAGGGAAATTCTCCTTGTGCTATACTGTGCTAAAGCATTGATCATCAACCATCTTTAAAAAAACATTTTTTCTAGGGACAGAAAACTATAGGTAGGGAGAGTGTCAGTGTGTTTCACTGTGCTAATCCTTGTTTCTAGGGACAGGGAAGGACAGTGAGGGAAATTCTCCTTGTGCTATACTGTGCTAAAGCATTGATCATCAACCATCTTTAAAAAAACATTTTTTCTAGGGACAGAAAACTATAGGTAGGGAGAGTTTCAGTGTGTTTTACTGTGCTAATCCTTGTTTCTAGGGACAGGGAAGGACAGTGAGGGAAATTCTCCTTGTGCTATACTGTGCTAAAGCATTGATCATCAACCATCTTTAAAAAAACATTTTTTCTAGGGACAGAAAACTATAGGTAGGGAGAGTGTCAGTGTGTTTCACTGTGCTAATCCTTGTTTCTAGGGACAGGGAAGGACAGTGAGGGAAATTCTCCTTGTGCTATACTGTGCTAAAGCATTGATCATCAACCATCTTTAAAAAAACATTTTTTCTAGGGACAGAAAACTATAGGTAGGGAGAGTGTCAGTGTGTTTCACTGTGCTAATCCTTGTTTCTAGGGACAGGGAAGGACAGTGAGTGAAATTCTCCTTGTGCTATACTGTGCTAAAGCATTGATCATCAACCATCTTTAAAAAAACATTTTTTCTAGGGACAGAAAACTATAGGTAGGGAGAGTGTCAGTGTGTTTCACTGTGCTAATGCTTGTTTCTAGGGACAGGGAAGGACAGTGAGGGAAATTCTCCTTGTGCTATACTGTGCTAAAGCATTGATCATCAACCATCTTTAAAAAAACATTTTTTCTAGGGACAGAAAACTATAGGTAGGGAGAGTGTCAGTGTGTTTCACTGTGCTAATCCTTGTTTCTAGGGACAGGGAAGGACAGTGAGGGAAATTCTCCTTGTGCTATACTGTGCTAAAGCATTGATCATCAACCATCTTTAAAAAAACATTTTTTCTAGGGACAGAAAACTATAGGTAGGGAGAGTGTCAGTGTGTTTTACTGTGCTAATCCTTGTTTCTAGGGACAGGGAAGGACAGTGAGGGAAATTCTCCTTGTGCTATACTGTGCTAAAGCATTGATCATCAACCATCTTTAAAAAAACATTTTTTCTAGGGACAGAAAACTATAGGTAGGGAGAGTGTCAGTGTGTTTTACTGTGCTAATCCTTGTTTCTAGGGACAGGGAAGGACAGTGAGGGAAATTCTCCTTGTGCTATACTGTGCTAAAGCATTGATCATCAACCATCTTTAAAAAAACATTTTTTCTAGGGACAGAAAACTATAGGTAGGGAGAGTTTCAGTGTGTTTTACTGTGCTAATCCTTGTTTCTAGGGACAGGGAAGGACAGTGAGGGAAATTCTCCTTGTGCTATACTGTGCTAAAGCATTGATCATCAACCATCTTTAAAAAAACATTTTTTCTAGGGACAGAAAACTATAGGTAGGGAGAGTGTCAGTGTGTTTCACTGTGCTAATCCTTGTTTCTAGGGACAGGGAAGGACAGTGAGGGAAATTCTCCTTGTGCTATACTGTGCTAAAGCATTGATCATCAACCATCTTTAAAAAAACATTTTTTCTAGGGACAGAAAACTATAGGTAGGGAGAGTGTCAGTGTGTTTTACTGTGCTAATCCTTGTTTCTAGGGACAGGGAAGGACAGTGAGGGAAATTCTCCTTGTGCTATACTGTGCTAAAGCATTGATCATCAACCATCTTTAAAAAAACATTTTTTCTAGGGACAGAAAACTATAGGTAGGGAGAGTGTCAGTGTGTTTTACTGTGCTAATCCTTGTTTCTAGGGACAGGGAAGGACAGTGAGGGAAATTCTCCTTGTGCTATACTGTGCTAAAGCATTGATCATCAACCATCTTTAAAAAAACATTTTTTCTAGGGACAGAAAACTATAGGTAGGGAGAGTGTCAGTGTGTTTTACTGTGCTAATCCTTGTTTCTAGGGACAGGGAAGGACAGTGAGGGAAATTCTCCTTGTGCTATACTGTGCTAAAGCATTGATCATCAACCATCTTTAAAAAAACATTTTTTCTAGGGACAGAAAACTATAGGTAGGGAGAGTGTCAGTGTGTTTTACTGTGCTAATCCTTGTTTCTAGGGACAGGGAAGGACAGTGAGGGAAATTCTCCTTGTGCTATACTGTGCTAAAGCATTGATCATCAACCATCTTTAAAAAAACCTTTTTTCTAGGGACAGAAAACTATAGGTAGGGAGAGTGTCAGTGTGTTTCACTGTGCTAATCCTTGTTTCTAGGGACAGGGAAGGACAGTGAGGGAAATTCTCCTTGTGCTATACTGTGCTAAAGCATTGATCATCAACCATCTTTAAAAAAACATTTTTTCTAGGGACAGAAAACTATAGGTAGGGAGAGTGTCAGTGTGTTTCACTGTGCTAATCCTTGTTTCTAGGGACAGGGAAGGACAGTGAGGGAAATTCTCCTTGTGCTATACTGTGCTAAAGCATTGATCATCAACCATCTTTAAAAAAACATTTTTTCTAGGGACAGAAAACTATAGGTAGGGAGAGTGTCAGTGTGTTTCACTGTGCTAATCCTTGTTTCTAGGGACAGGGAAGGACAGTGAGGGAAATTCTCCTTGTGCTATACTGTGCTAAAGCATTGATCATCAACCATCTTTAAAAAAACATTTTTTCTAGGGACAGAAAACTATAGGTAGGGAGAGTGTCAGTGTGTTTTACTGTGCTAATCCTTGTTTCTAGGGACAGGGAAGGACAGTGAGGGAAATTCTCCTTGTGCTATACTGTGCTAAAGCATTGATCATCAACCATCTTTAAAAAAACTTTTTTTCTAGGGACAGAAAACTATACGTAGGGAGAGTGTCAGTGTGTTTTACTGTGCTAATCCTTGTTTCTAGGGACAGGGAAGGACAGTGAGGGAAATTCTCCTTGTGCTATACTGTGCTAAAGCATTGATCATCAACCATCTTTAAAAAAACATTTTTTCTAGGGACAGAAAACTATAGGTAGGGAGAGTGTCAGTGTGTTTTACTGTGCTAATCCTTGTTTCTAGGGACAGGGAAGGACAGTGAGGGAAATTCTCCTTGTGCTATACTGTGCTAAAGCATTGATCATCAACCATCTTTAAAAAAACATTTTTTCTAGGGACAGAAAACTATAGGTAGGGAGAGTGTCAGTGTGTATTACTGTGCTAATCCTTGTTTCTAGGGACAGGGAAGGACAGTGAGGGAAATTCTCCTTGTGCTATACTGTGCTAAAGCATTGATCATCAACCATCTTTAAAAAAACTTTTTTTCTAGGGACAGAAAACTATAGGTAGGGAGAGTGTCAGTGTGTTTCACTGTGCTAATCCTTGTTTCTAGGGACAGGGAAGGACAGTGAGGGAAATTCTCCTTGTGCTATACTGTGCTAAAGCATTGATCATCAACCATCTTTAAAAAAAACTTTTTTCTAGGGACAGAAAACTATAGGTAGGGAGAGTGTCAGTGTGTTTCACTGTGCTAATCCTTGTTTCTAGGGACAGGGAAGGACAGTGAGGGAAATTCTCCTTGTGCTATACTGTGCTAAAGCATTGATCATCAACCATCTTTAAAAAAACATTTTTTCTAGGGACAGAAAACTATAGGTAGGGAGAGTGTCAGTGTGTTTCACTGTGCTAATCCTTGTTTCTAGGGACAGGGAAGGACAGTGAGGGAAATTCTCCTTGTGCTATACTGTGCTAAAGCATTGATCATCAACCATCTTTAAAAAAACATTTTTTCTAGGGACAGAAAACTATAGGTAGGGAGAGTGTCAGTGTGTTTTACTGTGCTAATCCTTGTTTCTAGGGACAGGGAAGGACAGTGAGGGAAATTCTCCTTGTGCTATACTGTGCTAAAGCATTGATCATCAACCATCTTTAAAAAAACATTTTTTCTAGGGACAGAAAACTATAGGTAGGGAGAGTGTCAGTGTGTTTTACTGTGCTAATCCTTGTTTCTAGGGACAGGGAAGGACAGTGAGGGAAATTCTCCTTGTGCTATACTGTGCTAAAGCATTGATCATCAACCATCTTTAAAAAAACATTTTTTCTAGGGACAGAAAACTATAGGAAGGGAGAGTGTCAGTGTGTTTCACTGTGCTAATCCTTGTTTCTAGGGACAGGGAAGGACAGTGAGGGAAATTCTCCTTGTGCTATACTGTGCTAAAGCATTGATCATCAACCATCTTTAAAAAAACATTTTTTCTAGGGACAGAAAACTATAGGTAGGGAGAGTGTCAGTGTGTTTTACTGTGCTAATCCTTGTTTCTAGGGACAGGGAAGGACAGTGAGGGAAATTCTCCTTGTGCTATACTGTGCTAAAGCATTGATCATCAACCATCTTTAAAAAAACATTTTTTCTAGGGACAGAAAACTATAGGTAGGGAGAGTGTCAGTGTGTTTCACTGTGCTAATCCTTGTTTCTAGGGACAGGGAAGGACAGTGAGGGAAATTCTCCTTGTGCTATACTGTGCTAAAGCATTGATCATCAACCATCTTTAAAAAAACATTTTTTCTAGGGACAGAAAACTATAGGTAGGGAGAGTGTCAGTGTGTTTCACTGTGCTAATCCTTGTTTCTAGGGACAGGGAAGGACAGTGAGGGAAATTCTCCTTGTGCTATACTGTGCTAAAGCATTGATCATCAACCATCTTTAAAAAACATTTTTTCTAGGGACAGAAAACTATAGGTAGGGAGAGTGTCAGTGTGTTTCACTGTGCTAATCCTTGTTTCTAGGGACAGGGAAGGACATTGAGGGAAATTCTCCTTGTGCTATACTGTGCTAAAGCATTGATCATCAACCATCTTTAAAAAAACATTTTTTCTAGGGACAGAAAACTATAGGTAGGGAGAGTGTCAGTGTGTTTTACTGTGCTAATCCTTGTTTCTAGGGACAGGGAAGGACAGTGAGGGAAATTCTCCTTGTGCTATACTGTGCTAAAGCATTGATCATCAACCATCTTTAAAAAAACATTTTTTCTAGGGACAGAAAACTATAGGTAGGGAGAGTGTCAGTGTGTTTTACTGTGCTAATCCTTGTTTCTAGGGACAGGGAAGGACAGTGAGGGAAATTCTCCTTGTGCTATACTGTGCTAAAGCATTGATCATCAACCATCTTTAAAAAAACATTTTTTCTAGGGACAGAAAACTATAGGTAGGGAGAGTGTCAGTGTGTTTTACTGTGCTAATCCTTGTTTCTAGGGACAGGGAAGGACAGTGAGGGAAATTCTCCTTGTGCTATACTGTGCTAAAGCATTGATCATCAACCATCTTTAAAAAAACATTTTTTCTAGGGACAGAAAACTATAGGTAGGGAGAGTGTCAGTGTGTTTCACTGTGCTAATCCTTGTTTCTAGGGACAGGGAAGGACAATGAGGGAAATTCTCCTTGTGCTATACTGTGCTAAAGCATTGATCATCAACCATCTTTAAAAAAACATTTTTTCTAGGGACAGAAAACTATAGGTAGGGAGAGTGTCAGTGTGTTTTACTGTGCTAATCCTTGTTTCTAGGGACAGGGAAGGACAGTGAGGGAAATTCTCCTTGTGCTATACTGTGCTAAAGCATTGATCATCAACCATCTTTAAAAAAACATTTTTTCTAGGGACAGAAAACTATAGGTAGGGAGAGTGTCAGTGTGTTTTACTGTGCTAATCCTTGTTTCTAGGGACAGGGAAGGACATTGAGGGAAATTCTCCTTGTGCTATACTGTGCTAAAGCATTGATCATCAACCATCTTTAAAAAAACATTTTTTATAGGGACAGAAAACTATAGGTAGGGAGAGTGTCAGTGTGTTTTACTGTGCTAATCCTTGTTTCTAGGGACAGGGAAGGACAGTGAGGGAAATTCTCCTTGTGCTATACTGTGCTAAAGCATTGATCATCAACCATCTTTAAAAAAACATTTTTTCTAGGGACAGAAAACTATAGGTAGGGAGAGTGTCAGTGTGTTTTACTGTGCTAATCCTTGTTTCTAGGGACAGGGAAGGACAGTGAGGGAAATTCTCCTTGTGCTATACTGTGCTAAAGCATTGATCATCAACCATCTTAAAAAAAACATTTTTTCTAGGGACAGAAAACTATAGGTAGGGAGAGTGTCAGTGTGTTTTACTGTGCTAATCCTTGTTTCTAGGGACAGGGAAGGACAGTGAGGGAAATTCTCCTTGTGCTATACTGTGCTAAAGCATTGATCATCAACCATCTTTAAAAAAACATTTTTTCTAGGGACAGAAAACTATAGGTAGGGAGAGTGTCAGTGTGTTTCACTGTGCTAATCCTTGTTTCTAGGGACAGGGAAGGACAGTGAGGGAAATTCTCCTTGTGCTATACTGTGCTAAAGCATTGATCATCAACCATCTTTAAAAAAACATTTTTTCTAGGGACAGAAAACTATAGGTAGGGAGAGTGTCAGTGTGTTTTACTGTGCTAATCCTTGTTTCTAGGGACAGGGAAGGACAGTGAGGGGAATTCTCCTTGTGCTATACTGTGCTAAAGCATTGATCATCAACCATCTTTAAAAAAACATTTTTTCTAGGGACAGAAAACTATAGGTAGGGAGAGTGTCAGTGTGTTTCACTGTGCTAATCCTTGTTTCTAGGGACAGGGAAGGACAGTGAGGGAAATTCTCCTTGTGCTATACTGTGCTAAAGCATTGATCATCAACCATCTTTAAAAAAACATTTTTTCTAGGGACAGAAAACTATAGGTAGGGAGAGTGTCAGTGTGTTTTACTGTGCTAATCCTTGTTTCTAGGGACAGGGAAGGACAGTGAGGGAAATTCTCCTTGTGCTATACTGTGCTAAAGCATTGATCATCAACCATCTTTAAAAAAACATTTTTTCTAGGGACAGAAAACTATAGGTAGGGAGAGTGTCAGTGTGTTTTACTGTGCTAATCCTTGTTTCTAGGGACAGGGAAGGACAGTGAGGGAAATTATCCTTGTGCTATACTGTGCTAAAGCATTGATCATCAACCATCTTTAAAAAAACATTTTTTCTAGGGACAGAAAACTATAGGTAGGGAGAGTGTCAGTGTGTTTTACTGTGCTAATCCTTGTTTGTAGGGACAGGGAAGGACAGTGAGGGAAATTCTCCTAGTGCTATACTGTGCTAAAGCATTGATCATCAACCATCTTTAAAAAAACATTTTTTCTAGGGACAGAAAACTATAGGTAGGGAGAGTGTCAGTGTGTTTTACTGTGCTAATCCTTGTTTGTAGGGACAGGGAAGGACAGTGAGGGAAATTCTCCTTGTGCTATACTGTGCTAAAGCATTGATCATCAACCATCTTTAAAAAAACATTTTTTATAGGGACAGAAAACTATAGGTAGGGAGAGTGTCAGTGTGTTTTACTGTGCTAATCCTTGTTTCTAGGGACAGGGAAGGACAGTGAGGGAAATTCTCCTTGTGCTATACTGTGCTAAAGCATTGATCATCAACCATCTTTAAAAAAACATTTTTTCTAGGGACAGAAAACTATAGGTAGGGAGAGTGTCAGTGTGTTTTACTGTGCTAATCCTTGTTTCTAGGGACAAGGAAGGACAGTGAGGGAAATTCTCCTTGTGCTATACTGTGCTAAAGCATTGATCATCAACCATCTTTAAAAAAACATTTTTTCTAGGGACAGAAAACTATAGGTAGGGAGAGTGTCAGTGTGTTTTACTGTGCTAATCCTTGTTTCTAGGGACAGGGAAGGACAGTGAGGGAAATTCTCCTTGTGCTATACTGTGCTAAAGCATTGATCATCAACCATCTTTAAAAAAACATTTTTTCTAGGGACAGAAAACTATAGGTAGGGAGAGTGTCAGTGTGTTTCACTGTGCTAATCCTTGTTTCTAGGGACAGGGAAGGACAGTGAGGGAAATTCTCCTTGTGCTATACTGTGCTAAAGCATTGATCATCAACCATCTTTAAAAAAACATTTTTTCTAGGGACAGAAAACTATAGGTAGGGAGAGTGTCAGTGTGTTTTACTGTGCTAATCCTTGTTTCTAGGGACAGGGAAGGACAGTGAGGGGAATTCTCCTTGTGCTATACTGTGCTAAAGCATTGATCATCAACCATCTTTAAAAAAACATTTTTTCTAGGGACAGAAAACTATAGGTAGGGAGAGTGTCAGTGTGTTTCACTGTGCTAATCCTTGTTTCTAGGGACAGGGAAGGACAGTGAGGGAAATTCTCCTTGTGCTATACTGTGCTAAAGCATTGATCATCAACCATCTTTAAAAAAACATTTTTTCTAGGGACAGAAAACTATAGGTAGGGAGAGTGTCAGTGTGTTTTACTGTGCTAATCCTTGTTTCTAGGGACAGGGAAGGACAGTGAGGGAAATTCTCCTTGTGCTATACTGTGCTAAAGCATTGATCATCAACCATCTTTAAAAAAACATTTTTTCTAGGGACAGAAAACTATAGGTAGGGAGAGTGTCAGTGTGTTTTACTGTGCTAATCCTTGTTTCTAGGGACAGGGAAGGACAGTGAGGGAAATTATCCTTGTGCTATACTGTGCTAAAGCATTGATCATCAACCATCTTTAAAAAAACATTTTTTCTAGGGACAGAAAACTATAGGTAGGGAGAGTGTCAGTGTGTTTTACTGTGCTAATCCTTGTTTGTAGGGACAGGGAAGGACAGTGAGGGAAATTCTCCTAGTGCTATACTGTGCTAAAGCATTGATCATCAACCATCTTTAAAAAAACATTTTTTCTAGGGACAGAAAACTATAGGTAGGGAGAGTGTCAGTGTGTTTTACTGTGCTAATCCTTGTTTGTAGGGACAGGGAAGGACAGTGAGGGAAATTCTCCTTGTGCTATACTGTGCTAAAGCATTGATCATCAACCATCTTTAAAAAAACATTTTTTATAGGGACAGAAAACTATAGGTAGGGAGAGTGTCAGTGTGTTTTACTGTGCTAATCCTTGTTTCTAGGGACAGGGAAGGACAGTGAGGGAAATTCTCCTTGTGCTATACTGTGCTAAAGCATTGATCATCAACCATCTTTAAAAAAACATTTTTTCTAGGGACAGAAAACTATAGGTAGGGAGAGTGTCAGTGTGTTTTACTGTGCTAATCCTTGTTTCTAGGGACAAGGAAGGACAGTGAGGGAAATTCTCCTTGTGCTATACTGTGCTAAAGCATTGATCATCAACCATCTTTAAAAAAACATTTTTTCTAGGGACAGAAAACTATAGGTAGGGAGAGTGTCAGTGTGTTTTACTGTGCTAATCCTTGTTTCTAGGGACAGGGAAGGACAGTGAGGGAAATTCTCCTTGTGCTATACTGTGCTAAAGCATTGATCATCAACCATCTTTAAAAAAACATTTTTTCTAGGGACAGAAAACTATAGGTAGGGAGAGTGTCAGTGTGTTTTACTGTGCTAATCCTTGTTTCTAGGGACAGGGAAGGACAGTGAGGGAAATTCTCCTTGTGCTATACTGTGCTAAAGCATTGATCATCAACCATCTTTAAAAAAACATTTTTTCTAGGGACAGAAAACTATAGGTAGGGAGAGTGTCAGTGTGTTTTACTGTGCTAATCCTTGTTTCTAGGGACAGGGAAGGACAGTGAGGGAAATTCTCCTTGTGCTATACTGTGCTAAAGCATTGATCATCAACCATCTTTAAAAAAACATTTTTTCTAGGGACAGAAAACTATAGGTAGGGAGAGTGTCAGTGTGTTTTACTGTGCTAATCCTTGTTTCTAGGGACAGGTAAGGACAGTGAGGGAAATTCTCCTTGTGCTATACTGTGCTAAAGCATTGATCATCAACCATCTTTAAAAAAACATTTTTTCTAGGGACAGAAAACTATAGGTAGGGAGAGTGTCAGTGTGTTTTACTGTGCTAATCCTTGTTTCTAGGGACAGGGAAGGACAGTGAGGGAAATTCTCCTTGTGCTATACTGTGCTAAAGCATTGATCATCAACCATCTTTAAAAAAACATTTTTTCTAGGGACAGAAAACTATAGGTAGGGAGAGTGTCAGTGTGTTTTACTGTGCTAATCCTTGTTTCTAGGGACAGGGAAGGACAGTGAGGGAAATTCTCCTTGTGCTATACTGTGCTAAAGCATTGATCATCAACCATCTTTAAAAAAATATTTTTTCTAGGGACAGAAAACTATAGGTAGCGAGAGTGTCAGTGTGTTTTACTGTGCTAATCCTTGTTTCTAGGGACAGGGAAGGACAGTGAGGGAAATTCTCCTTGTGCTATACTGTGCTAAAGCATTGATCATCAACCATCTTTAAAAAAACATTTTTTCTAGGGACAGAAAACTATAGGTAGGGAGAGTGTCAGTGTGTTTTACTGTGCTAATCCTTGTTTCTAGGGACAGGGAAGGACAGTGAGGGAAATTCTCCTTGTGCTATACTGTGCTAAAGCATTGATCATCAACCATCTTTAAAAAAACATTTTTTCTAGGGACAGAAAACTATAGGTAGGGAGAGTGTCAGTGTGTTTTACTGTGCTAATCCTTGTTTCTAGGGACAGGGAAGGACAGTGAGGGAAATTCTCCTTGTGCTATACTGTGCTAAAGCATTGATCATCAACCATCTTTAAAAAAACATTTTTTCTAGGGACAGAAAACTATAGGTAGGGAGAGTGTCAGTGTGTTTTACTGTGCTAATCCTTGTTTCTAGGGACAGGGAAGGACAGTGAGGGAAATTCTCCTTGTGCTATACTGTGCTAAAGCATTGATCATCAACCATCTTTAAAAAAACATTTTTTCTAGGGACAGAAAACTATAGGTAGGGAGAGTGTCAGTGTGTTTTACTGTGCTAATCCTTGTTTCTAGGGACAGGGAAGGACAGTGAGGGAAATTCTCCTTGTGCTATACTGTGCTAAAGCATTGATCATCAACCATCTTTAAAAAAACATTTTTTCTAGGGACAGAAAACTATAGGTAGGGAGAGTGTCAGTGTGTTTTACTGTGCTAATCCTTGTTTCTAGGGACAGGGAAGGACAGTGAGGGAAATTCTCCTTGTGCTATACTGTGCTAAAGCATTGATCATCAACCATCTTTAAAAAAACATTTTTTCTAGGGACAGAAAACTATAGGTAGTGTGACAGCAGGAAGGTAAAGTCACCTGGTTGCATCCAGGGGGGTAGATATATTTCTCCCAGATTCAGGCTTTATGCCGACTTATACAACTAGGGAGTTGATGAAGCCCAGCTGAGGCTAGTGGGCTCATGAATGACTCATACCTCTAGGGAGAGTGCTGGGCGTCGTGAGGCAGGGAGTTGATGAGACCAGCTGAAGCTTGTCAGCTCATTTAGGCCTCTATAAGAACTCCCAGATTCATTAGGTGTTAGCTCATGCCTGGAACCAGACCTGTGTGGACTGTCTAGGGAGAGTGAACCCCTGTGCGGTGAGGCAAAGCCTGTGTGGCTATTTGTTTGGACTTTTACTAAACCAGGGACTTAGGGACTAGGACAGCACCAGGCTGATCCCAGTTGTTAGTTTAGGAAACCTGCATGTTTAGTCAGAGGTCAAACTGACCAGGATTTATTTTGTTTATGTTTCTTTTTGGCTTTGCTGTGTTTTTGTCACTGTACATAGAGAAATAAACCGCACCTTTTGATTTTGAAAACCACAACCTCCGTCTGCTGGCCCTGTTTTTGTGTGGGGAGCCCAACCAGGGGGTCACACACACCCGCTACCGAGTTAACCCCCTCACAGTTGGTGGAGAATGCGGCAGTTTTTTTTAAGCCAGCATGGAGGAGATACTGAAACAGCTGGCTCTAGCAAATGCCAATCAACAGCAGACAAATGCAGGTTTGCAAAGGAGCCTTGCAGCCCAGCAGCAAGCTCATCAACAAGCCCAGCAGCAATCTGAGGCCCGCTTCATAGACCTGTTACAGAAGCAAGAGCAGAGACTACAACAAATGGAAGCAGTAATGCAGCAACGTCCGCAGACCAGTGAGGAAAGCCGTCCCACTAATACCACGTCCTTTGGGGTGAGTCGTTTATTGACAAAAATGACTGGAGAGGATGATCCAGAGGTATTTTTGACCACATTTGAAAGGACTGCTGAAAGAGAAAAGTGGCCTGAGGAGCAGTGGGCTGGACTGGTGGCTCCTCTGTTAACTGGTGAATCGCAGAAGGCTTACTATGACCTAGAGCCTGACCAAGCAAAAGACTATGTGATGCTAAAAGCTGAAATATTGGCAAGGCTGGGTGTCACCCTGGCTGTCCGGGCTCAGCGTGTGCATAACTGGACTTTCCAGCTTGGAAAACCCCCCAGGTCTCAAATGTATGATCTCATTCACCTGAGCAGGAAGTGGCTACAGCCAGAGACTTTGTCCGCACCAGAGATTGTGGAACGTGTTGTAATGGATCGGTTTTTGAGAGCTCTTCCTACTGCCATCCAAAAGTGGGTAAGCCATGGAGACCCAGAGACGGCCGGTGGTCTTGTGGATCGTGTAGAGAAATACTTGGCTACAGAGAACCTGACGGCCTCTTCCAGAGACTCTCGGACTTTCCACCCTAAGACCAGACCATCCCCAGGGGCGGATAAGAGGATTCCAAGGGGTGAGGGTGGAGAGAGTGAGAGGGTGGGAGCTCTACCCAAAGTTTGGCGAGAACAGCCTGGGAAGTCAGGGGCTCAAGAGGCAGCCAAATGGATTGTTTGCTACCGCTGCCGGCAAGCGGGACATATTGCAGCAAATTGCCCGGTTGTGGAGGAACCCATGCAATGTGACTTTCTGATGGACAGACGTCAGTCGCTGTGTGCGACAGTCGCATGCACTGCCATTCGGGGAACTGAGAAACATTTATGCAAAATGTGTATTAATGGTAGAAATGTTGTGGTATTACTGGATTCAGGTAGCCTTGTGACCCTGATAAAGGCTGAATTAGTTAAAACAGAGGTCTCTGGGAATAGCAAGGTAGCTGTTATTTGTGTGCATGGGGACACCCGAGAGTATCCAGTGACTACAGTGTGTTTCGAGACCCCCAAAGGTACCCTCTCTCATCCAGTGGGGTTAGTATCTCAATTACCGCATGATGCCATTGTGGGAAGGGATTTTCCGAAGTTCTGGGAACTGTGGGATGATCCTGAGCCCCCCACTGGTGCCCCTATGTACCAGGAATGTGATAGCCAGAACTCCTCTGAGAGTGGTGAGGACTCTCCAGAATTTCCCTTGTCAGTATTGGCAGGGGAGACTCAAGAAACTGGAGAGGAGCCCACCTCCTCAGACGAAAACCTACCGTCTGTGGAGTTTTCTGATCTGGAGGTTCACAGGGAAAATTTTGCCACAGAACAGTTAAAAGACCCCGCCCTAATAAAGGCACGGGAAAACGTAGTGGAAATAGATGGCGAGTTAGTGAACCCAGATAATACCTGCACTTACCCATACTTCAGCGTAGAGAAGGACCTACTGTATCGGGTGGCAAAAAGGGCAGAAGAAACCGTTGAGCAGCTTGTGGTGCCCAAACCTTACAGGAAGTTGGTGTTGGAGTTGGCCCATGGGCACATTCTTGGAGGTCATCTGGGGACAGAGAAAACCCGAGAGAGGGTATTACAGAGATTCTATTGGCCTGGGGTGATGAAGGACATAGAAAATTATTGTTCCTCCTGCCCTGTGTGTCAGAGGTCGGCCCCGATGCCACATTTCCGTAGCCCGCTGGTCCCTCTACCCATCATTGAGGTCCCGTTTGAGAGAATCGCAATGGATTTGGTAGGTCCTATAATCAAGTCCGCTAGGGGGCACCAGTACATATTGGTTATAATGGACTATGCCACCCGTTATCCAGAAGCGATCCCTCTCAGAAATACCTCGGCCAAAACCATAGCCAAAGAGCTATCTCTTGTTTTTAGCCGGGTGGGTATTTGTAAAGAACTGCTTACGGACCAAGGTACACCCTTTATGTCCCGGGTTATGAAAGAGCTGTGTAAATTGCTCAAAGTGACGCAATTGCGTACATCTGTGTATCACCCCCAAACCGATGGGCTGGTTGAAAGATTCAACAAAACCCTAAAACAAATGTTGAAGAAAGTGGTGGATAGAGATGGAAAGGATTGGGACTGTCTACTTCCTTATTTGATGTTTGCTATTAGGGAGGTGCCCCAATCCTCTACGGGATTCTCCCCCTTTGAGTTACTGTATGGGAGACACCCAAGAGGGCTGTTGGATATTGCCAAGGAAACTTGGGAAAGTGAGAGTTCTCCCCACAGGAGTGTGATTGAGCATGTCGCCCTGATGCAAGATCGAATTGCACAGGTAATGCCCATCGTGAAGGAACATTTGGCCCAAGCGCAGTTGGCACAGCAGAGAGTGTACAACCGTGGAGCAAAGACCCGTACCTTTTCCCCGGGGGATAGGATATTGGTACTTGTCCCTACGGTTGAAAGTAAATTCCTTGCCAAATGGCAAGGCCCCTACGAGATAATGGAAAAAGTGAGCGAAGTGAATTACAAGGTCAGACAACCAGGAAGGCGAAAGCCCGAACAGATATATCATGTTAATCTGTTGAAAGCCTGGAGGGATAGGGAGTCCCTAGTCGCAGAAACTTGGTCACCAGCTCAAACTGGTTGCGTGATTCCGGAGGTTGGAATAGCAGCCACCTTGTCACAACCCCAACAACAGGAGGTTAAGGAGTTTGTGCTTCGCAACAAGGAGGTGTTCTCTGAGCTGCCGGGACAAACATCTGGGGTAGAGCATGATATTATTACCCCGCCCGGTGAAAGGGTGAAGTTAAAACCCTATCGGATCCCAGAGGCCCGACGGGAGGCAATACGGGAGGAAGTACAGAAAATGCTGAACTTAGGGGTGATAGAGGAGTCCCAAAGTGATTGGTCTAGTCCCATTGTGTTGGTGCCTAAACCGGATGGGAGCTGGCGATTTTGTAACGATTTTCGTCAGTTGAACAAAGTTACAAAATTTGACACCTACCCCATGCCACGTATAGATGAGTTGATCGACCGGCTGGGAACAGCCCGATACATGACGACTCTTGACCTCACAAAAGGGTATTGGCAAATTCCCCTGGCCAAGTCGGCCAAAGAGAAAACCGCATTTGTAACCCCAGACGGGGCGTTCCAATATAAGAGAATGCCGTTCGGGTTACAGAATGCGCCGGCCACATTCCAGCGGAAAATGGACCAGATGCTGAGGCCCCATCGGAAGTATGCTGCGGCTTACCTGGATGACGTAATTGTCCATAGCACAGATTGGGCCTCACATCTGCCAAAAGTGCAAGCAGTCCTAGACTCTATCCGGGAAGCGGGGTTTACGGCTAACCCCAAGAAGTGTACCATTGGGCAGGAGGAGGCCAAATATCTTGGGTACACCATTGGCAGGGGAGTAATAAAACCCCAACTCAACAAAGTCGAGGCCATCCAGAGTTGGCCACGTCCCAACAGCAAGAAGCAGGTACGAGCCTTTCTGGGAATCGCGGGTTATTATCGGCGCTTCATTCCCCACTTTGCTTCTAAGGCTGTGCCCCTAACCAACCTGACGAAAGGGAAAGGGTCGGTCATGATTAAATGGACCCCCGAGGCGGAGGCAGCATTCCAATTCTTGAAACAAGCCTTATGTAGCCAGCCAGTGTTGTACTCACCCGACTTCTCTAAAGACTTTGTCGTACAAAGTGATGCGTCAGATGTGGGGTTAGGAGCAGTATTGTCCCAGGTCTGGAACGGGGAAGAGCACCCAGTCATTTACCTCAGCAGGAAGTTGAAGTCCCATGAGGTAAATTACGCCACGGTTGAAAAGGAGTGTTTAGCGGTGAAGTGGGCTCTAGATTCCCTTCGGTACTATCTGCTAGGTAGGCACTTTGACATGGTTACGGATCACGCTCCGTTAAAGTGGATGGCTCAAAACAAGGAGACAAATAGAAGAGTGAATAGGTGGTTCCTGGCCCTACAGGAATTCAACTTCACAGTAAAGCATCGCCCTGGCGTTCAAATGGGGAATGTGGATGCTTTGTCTCGAGTACATGAATGCCTGATTGCTGGTGTTCCAACCCCAAGGTTAAAACAAGAGGGGGGGGTATGTGACAGCAGGAAGGTAAAGTCACCTGGTTGCATCCAGGGGGGTAGATATATTTCTCCCAGATTCAGGCTTTATGCCGACTTATACAACTAGGGAGTTGATGAAGCCCAGCTGAGGCTAGTGGGCTCATGAATGACTCATACCTCTAGGGAGAGTGCTGGGCGTCGTGAGGCAGGGAGTTGATGAGACCAGCTGAAGCTTGTCAGCTCATTTAGGCCTCTATAAGAACTCCCAGATTCATTAGGTGTTAGCTCATGCCTGGAACCAGACCTGTGTGGACTGTCTAGGGAGAGTGAACCCCTGTGCGGTGAGGCAAAGCCTGTGTGGCTATTTGTTTGGACTTTTACTAAACCAGGGACTTAGGGACTAGGACAGCACCAGGCTGATCCCAGTTGTTAGTTTAGGAAACCTGCATGTTTAGTCAGAGGTCAAACTGACCAGGATTTATTTTGTTTATGTTTCTTTTTGGCTTTGCTGTGTTTTTGTCACTGTACATAGAGAAATAAACCGCACCTTTTGATTTTGAAAACCACAACCTCCGTCTGCTGGCCCTGTTTTTGTGTGGGGAGCCCAACCAGGGGGTCACACACACCCGCTACCGAGTTAACCCCCTCACAGTAGGGAGAGTGTCAGTGTGTTTCACTGTGCTAATCCTTGTTTCTAGGGACAGGGAAGGACAGTGAGGGAAATTCTCCTTGTGCTATACTGTGCTAAAGCATTGATCATCAACCATCTTTAAAAAAACATTTTTTCTAGGGACAGAAAACTATAGGTAGGGAGAGTGTCAGTGTGTTTTACTGTGCTAATCCTTGTTTCTAGGGACAGGGAAGGACAGTGAGGGGAATTCTCCTTGTGCTATACTGTGCTAAAGCATTGATCATCAACCATCTTTAAAAAAACATTTTTTCTAGGGACAGAAAACTATAGGTAGGGAGAGTGTCAGTGTGTTTCACTGTGCTAATCCTTGTTTCTAGGGACAGGGAAGGACAGTGAGGGAAATTCTCCTTGTGCTATACTGTGCTAAAGCATTGATCATCAACCATCTTTAAAAAAACATTTTTTCTAGGGACAGAAAACTATAGGTAGGGAGAGTGTCAGTGTGTTTTACTGTGCTAATCCTTGTTTCTAGGGACAGGGAAGGACAGTGAGGGAAATTCTCCGTGTGCTATACTGTGCTAAAGCATTGATCATCAACCATCTTTAAAAAAACATTTTTTCTAGGGACAGAAAACTATAGGTAGGGAGAGTGTCAGTGTGTTTTACTGTGCTAATCCTTGTTTCTAGGGACAGGGAAGGACAGTGAGGGAAATTATCCTTGTGCTATACTGTGCTAAAGCATTGATCATCAACCATCTTTAAAAAAACATTTTTTCTAGGGACAGAAAACTATAGGTAGGGAGAGTGTCAGTGTGTTTTACTGTGCTAATCCTTGTTTGTAGGGACAGGGAAGGACAGTGAGGGAAATTCTCCTAGTGCTATACTGTGCTAAAGCATTGATCATCAACCATCTTTAAAAAAACATTTTTTCTAGGGACAGAAAACTATAGGTAGGGAGAGTGTCAGTGTGTTTTACTGTGCTAATCCTTGTTTGTAGGGACAGGGAAGGACAGTGAGGGAAATTCTCCTTGTGCTATACTGTGCTAAAGCATTGATCATCAACCATCTTTAAAAAAACATTTTTTATAGGGACAGAAAACTATAGGTAGGGAGAGTGTCAGTGTGTTTTACTGTGCTAATCCTTGTTTCTAGGGACAAGGAAGGACAGTGAGGGAAATTCTCCTTGTGCTATACTGTGCTAAAGTATTGATCATCAACCATCTTTAAAAAAACATTTTTTATAGGGACAGAAAACTATAGGTAGGGAGAGTGTCAGTGTGTTTTACTGTGCTAATCCTTGTTTCTAGGGACAAGGAAGGACAGTGAGGGAAATTCTCCTTGTGCTATACTGTGCTAAAGCATTGATCATCAACCATCTTTAAAAAAACATTTTTTCTAGGGACAGAAAACTATAGGTAGGGAGAGTGTCAGTGTGTTTTACTGTGCTAATCCTTGTTTCTAGGGACAGGGAAGGACAGTGAGGGAAATTCTCCTTGTGCTATATTGTGCTAAAGCATTGATCATCAACCATCTTTAAAAAAACATTTTTTCTAGGGACAGAAAACTATAGGTAGGGAGAGTGTCAGTGTGTTTTACTGTGCTAATCCTTGTTTCTAGGGACAGGGAAGGACAGTGAGGGAAATTCTCCTTGTGCTATATTGTGCTAAAGCATTGATCATCAACCATCTTTAAAAAAACATTTTTTCTAGGGACAGAAAACTATAGGTAGGGAGAGTGTCAGTGTGTTTTACTGTGCTAATCCTTGTTTCTAGGGACAGGGAAGGACAGTGAGGGAAATTCTCCTTGTGCTATACTGTGCTAAAGCATTGATCATCAACCATCTTTAAAAAAACATTTTTTCTAGGGACAGAAAACTATAGGTAGGGAGAGTGTCAGTGTGTTTCACTGTGCTAATCCTTGTTTCTAGGGACAGGGAAGGACAGTGAGGGAAATTCTCCTAGTGCTATACTGTGCTAAAGCATTGATCATCAACCATCTTTAAAAAAACATTTTTTCTAGGGACAGAAAACTATAGGCAGGGAGAGTGTCAGTGTGTTTTACTGTGCTAATCCTTGTTTGTAGGGACAGGGAAGGACAGTGAGGGAAATTCTCCTTGTGCTATACTGTGCTAAAGCATTGATCATCAACCATCTTTAAAAAAACATTTTTTATAGGGACAGAAAACTATAGGTAGGGAGAGTGTCAGTGTGTTTTACTGTGCTAATCCTTGTTTCTAGGGACAAGGAAGGACAGTGAGGGAAATTCTCCTTGTGCTATACTGTGCTAAAGCATTGATCATCAACCATCTTTAAAAAAACATTTTTTATAGGGACAGAAAACTATAGGTAGGGAGAGTGTCAGTGTGTTTTACTGTGCTAATCCTTGTTTCTAGGGACAAGGAAGGACAGTGAGGGAAATTCTCCTTGTGCTATACTGTGCTAAAGCATTGATCATCAACCATCTTTAAAAAACATTTTTTCTAGGGACAGAAAACTATAGGTAGGGAGAGTGTCAGTGTGTTTTACTGTGCTAATCCTTGTTTCTAGGGACAGGGAAGGACAGTGAGGGAAATTCTCCTTGTGCTATATTGTGCTAAAGCATTGATCATCAACCATCTTTAAAAAAACATTTTTTCTAGGGACAGAAAACTATAGGTAGGGAGAGTGTCAGTGTGTTTTACTGTGCTAATCCTTGTTTCTAGGGACAGGGAAGGACAGTGAGGGAAATTCTCCTTGTGCTATATTGTGCTAAAGCATTGATCATCAACCATCTTTAAAAAAACATTTTTTCTAGGGACAGAAAACTATAGGTAGGGAGAGTGTCAGTGTGTTTTACTGTGCTAATCCTTGTTTCTAGGGACAGGGAAGGACAGTGAGGGAAATTCTCCTTGTGCTATACTGTGCTAAAGCATTGATCATCAACCATCTTTAAAAAAACATTTTTTCTAGGGACAGAAAACTATAGGTAGGGAGAGTGTCAGTGTGTTTCACTGTGCTAATCCTTGTTTCTAGGGACAGGGAAGGACAGTGAGGGAAATTCTCCTTGTGCTATACTGTGCTAAAGCATTGATCATCAACCATCTTTAAAAAAACATTTTTTCTAGGGACAGAAAACTATAGGTAGGGAGACTGTCAGTGTGTTTTACTGTGCTAATCCTTGTTTCTAGGGACAGGGAAGGACAGTGAGGGAAATTCTCCTTGTGCTATACTGTGCTAAAGCATTGATCATCAACCATCTTTAAAAAACATTTTTTCTAGGGACAGAAAACTATAGGTAGGGAGAGTGTCAGTGTGTTTCACTGTGCTAATCCTTGTTTCTAGGGACAGGGAAGGACAGTGAGGGAAATTCTCCTTGTGCTATACTGTGCTAAAGCATTGATCATCAACCATCTTTAAAAAAACATTTTTTCTAGGGACAGAAAACTATAGGTAGGGAGAGTGTCAGTGTGTTTTACTGTGCTAATCCTTGTTTCTAGGGACAGGGAAGGACAGTGAGGGAAATTCTCCTTGTGCTATACTGTGCTAAAGCATTGATCATCAACCATCTTTAAAAAAAAATTTTTTCTAGGGACAGAAAACTATAGGTAGGGAGAGTGTCAGTGTGTTTCACTGTGCTAATCCTTGTTTCTAGGGACAGGGAAGGACAGTGAGGGAAATTCTCCTTGTGCTATACTGTGCTAAAGCATTGATCATCAACCATCTTTAAAAAAACATTTTTTATAGGGACAGAAAACTATAGGTAGGGAGAGTGTCAGTGTGTTTTACTGTGCTAATCCTTGTTTCTAGGGACAGGGAAGGACAGTGAGGGAAATTCTCCTTGTGCTATACTGTGCTAAAGCATTGATCATCAACCATCTTTAAAAAAACATTTTTTCTAGGGACAGAAAACTATAGGTAGGGAGAGTGTCAGTGTGTTTTACTGTGCTAATCCTTGTTTCTAGGGACAGGGAAGGACAGTGAGGGAAATTCTCCTTGTGCTATACTGTGCTAAAGCATTGATCATCAACCATCTTTAAAAAACATTTTTTCTAGGGACAGAAAACTATAGGTAGGGAGAGTGTCAGTGTGTTTCACTGTGCTAATCCTTGTTTCTAGGGACAGGGAAGGACAGTGAGGGAAATTCTCCTTGTGCTATACTGTGCTAAAGCATTGATCATCAACCATCTTTTAAAAAACATTTTTTCTAGGGACAGAAAACTATAGGTAGGGAGAGTGTCAGTGTGTTTTACTGTGTAAATCCTTGTTTCTAGGGACAGGGAAGGACAGTGAGGGAAATTCTCCTTGTGCTATACTGTGCTAAAGCATTGATCATCAACCATCTTTAAAAAAACATTTTTTCTAGGGACAGAAAACTATAGGTAGGGAGAGTGTCAGTGTGTTTCACTGTGCTAATCCTTGTTTCTAGGGACAGGGAAGGACAGTGAGGGAAATTCTCCTTGTGCTATACTGTGCTAAAGCATTGATCATCAACCATCTTTAAAAAAACATTTTTTATAGGGACAGAAAACTATAGGTAGGGAGAGTGTCAGTGTGTTTTACTGTGCTAATCCTTGTTTCTAGGGACAGGGAAGGACAGTGAGGGAAATTCTCCTTGTGCTATACTGTGCTAAAGCATTGATCATCAACCATCTTTAAAAAAACATTTTTTCTAGGGACAGAAAACTATAGGTAGGGAGAGTGTCAGTGTGTTTTACTGTGCTAATCCTTGTTTCTAGGGACAGGGAAGGACAGTGAGGGAAATTCTCCTTGTGCTATACTGTGCTAAAGCATTGATCATCAACCATCTTTAAAAAAACATTTTTTCTAGGGACAGAAAACTATAGGTAGGGAGAGTGTCAGTGTGTTTTACTGTGCTAATCCTTGTTTCTAGGGACAGGGAAGGACAGTGAGGGAAATTCTCCTTGTGCTATACTGTGCTAAAGCATTGATCATCAACCATCTTTAAAAAAACATTTTTTCTAGGGACAGAAAACTATAGGTAGGGAGAGTGTCAGTGTGTTTTACTGTGCTAATCCTTGTTTCTAGGGACAGGGAAGGACAGTGAGGGAAATTCTCCTTGTGCTATACTGTGCTAAAGCATTGATCATCAACCATCTTTAAAAAAACATTTTTTCTAGGGACAGAAAACTATAGGTAGGGAGAGTGTCAGTGTGTTTTACTGTGCTAATCCTTGTTTCTAGGGACAGGGAAGGACAGTGAGGGAAATTCTCCTTGTGCTATACTGTGCTAAAGCATTGATCATCAACCATCTTTAAAAAAATATTTTTTCTAGGGACAGAAAACTATAAGTAGCGAGAGTGTCAGTGTGTTTTACTGTGCTAATCCTTGTTTCTAGGGACAGGGAAGGACAGTGAGGGAAATTCTCCTTGTGCTATACTGTGCTAAAGCATTGATCATCAACCATCTTTAAAAAAACATTTTTTCTAGGGACAGAAAACTATAGGTAGGGAGAGTGTCAGTGTGTTTTACTGTGCTAATCCTTGTTTCTAGGGACAGGGAAGGACAGTGAGGGAAATTCTCCTTGTGCTATACTGTGCTAAAGCATTGATCATCAACCATCTTTAAAAAAACATTTTTTCTAGGGACAGAAAACTATAGGTAGGGAGAGTGTCAGTGTGTTTTACTGTGCTAATCCTTGTTTCTAGGGACAGGGAAGGACAGTGAGGGAAATTCTCCTTGTGCTATACTGTGCTAAAGCATTGATCATCAACCATCTTTAAAAAAACATTTTTCTAGGGACAGAAAACTATAGGTAGGGAGAGTGTCAGTGTGTTTCACTGTGCTAATCCTTGTTTCTAGGGACAGGGAAGGACAGTGAGGGAAATTCTCCTTGTGCTATACTGTGCTAAAGCATTGATCATCAACCATCTTTAAAAAAACATTTTTTATAGGGACAGAAAACTATAGGTAGGGAGAGTGTCAGTGTGTTTTACTGTGCTAATCCTTGTTTCTAGGGACAGGGAAGGACAGTGAGGGAAATTCTCCTTGTGCTATACTGTGCTAAAGCATTGATCATCAACCATCTTTAAAAAAACATTTTTTCTAGGGACAGAAAACTATAGGTAGGGAGAGTGTCAGTGTGTTTTACTGTGCTAATCCTTGTTTCTAGGGACAGGGAAGGACAGTGAGGGAAATTCTCCTTGTGCTATACTGTGCTAAAGCATTGATCATCAACCATCTTTAAAAAAACATTTTTCTAGGGACAGAAAACTATAGGTAGGGAGAGTGTCAGTGTGTTTCACTGTGCTAATCCTTGTTTCTAGGGACAGGGAAGGACAGTGAGGGAAATTCTCCTTGTGCTATACTGTGCTAAAGCATTGATCATCAACCATCTTTAAAAAAACATTTTTTATAGGGACAGAAAACTATAGGTAGGGAGAGTGTCAGTGTGTTTCACTGTGCTAATCCTTGTTTCTAGGGACAGGGAAGGACAGTGAGGGAAATTCTCCTTGTGCTATACTGTGCTAAAGCATTGATCATCAACCATCTTTAAAAAAACATTTTTTATAGGGACAGAAAACTATATGTAGGGAGAGTGTCAGTGTGTTTCACTGTGCTAATCCTTGTTTCTAGGGACAGGGAAGGACAGTGAGGGAAATTCTCCTTGTGCTATACTGTGCTAAAGCATTGATCATCAACCATCTTTAAAAAAACATTTTTTCTAGGGACAGAAAACTATAGGTAGGGAGAGTGTCAGTGTGTTTTACTGTGCTAATCCTTGTTTCTAGGGACAGGGAAGGACAGTGAGGGAAATTCTCCTTGTGCTATACTGTGCTAAAGCATTGATCATCAACCATCTTTAAAAAAATATTTTTTCTAGGGACAGAAAACTATAGGTAGCGAGAGTGTCAGTGTGTTTTACTGTGCTAATCCTTGTTTCTAGGGACAGGGAAGGACAGTGAGGGAAATTCTCCTTGTGCTATACTGTGCTAAAGCATTGATCATCAACCATCTTTAAAAAACATTTTTTCTAGGGACAGAAAACTATAGGTAGGGAGAGTGTCAGTGTGTTTTACTGTGCTAATCCTTGTTTCTAGGGACAGGGAAGGACAGTGAGGGAAATTCTCCTTGTGCTATACTGTGCTAAAGCATTGATCATCAACCATCTTTAAAAAAACATTTTTTCTAGGGACAGAAAACTATAGGTAGGGAGAGTGTCAGTGTGTTTTACTGTGCTAATCCTTGTTTCTAGGGACAGGGAAGGACAGTGAGGGAAATTCTCCTTGTGCTATACTGTGCTAAAGCATTGATCATCAACCATCTTTAAAAAAACATTTTTTCTAGGGACAGAAAACTATAGGTAGGGAGAGTGTCAGTGTGTTTTACTGTGCTAATCCTTGTTTCTAGGGACAGGGAAGGACAGTGAGGGAAATTCTCCTTGTGCTATACTGTGCTAAAGCATTGATCATCAACCATCTTTAAAAAAACATTTTTTATAGGGACAGAAAACTATAGGTAGGGAGAGTGTCAGTGTGTTTCACTGTGCTAATCCTTGTTTCTAGGGACAGGGAAGGACAGTGAGGGAAATTCTCCTTGTGCTATACTGTGCTAAAGCATTGATCATCAACCATCTTTAAAAAAACATTTTTTCTAGGGACAGAAAACTATAGGTAGGGAGAGTGTCAGTGTGTTTCACTGTGCTAATCCTTGTTTCTAGGGACAGGGAAGGACAGTGAGGGAAATTCTCCTTGTGCTATACTGTGCTAAAGCATTGATCATCAACCATCTTTAAAAAAACATTTTTTATAGGGACAGAAAACTATAGGTAGGGAGAGTGTCAGTGTGTTTCACTGTGCTAATCCTTGTTTCTAGGGACAGGGAAGGACAGTGAGGGAAATTCTCCTTGTGCTATACTGTGCTAAAGCATTGATCATCAACCATCTTTAAAAAAACATTTTTTCTAGGGACAGAAAACTATAGGTAGGGAGAGTGTCAGTGTGTTTTACTGTGCTAATCCTTGTTTCTAGGGACAGGGAAGGACAGTGAGGGAAATTCTCCTTGTGCTATACTGTGCTAAAGCATTGATCATCAACCATCTTTAAAAAAACATTTTTTCTAGGGACAGAAAACTATAGGTAGGGAGAGTGTCAGTGTGTTTCACTGTGCTAATCCTTGTTTCTAGGGACAGGGAAGGACAGTGAGGGAAATTCTCCTTGTGCTATACTGTGCTAAAGCATTGATCATCAACCATCTTTAAAAAAACATTTTTTATAGGGACAGAAAACTATAGGTAGGGAGAGTGTCAGTGTGTTTTACTGTGCTAATCCTTGTTTCTAGGGACAGGGAAGGACAGTGAGGGAAATTCTCCTTGTGCTATACTGTGCTAAAGCATTCCTCATCAACCATCTTTGAAATCCTTGTTTTTTGGACAGTCAGGGAAATTGTCATTGTGCTATTCTGTGCGAAAGCAATCATCCTCAACCATATTTAGAAATCCTTAAGTAAAGGGACAGAGAAGGACACCTGAAGGTAGCCCTTATTGCTTTTTTCCCATCTCCCTGCAGGCCATCCATTAGAATGTCTGGAAGGCAAACAAGGAGAGGCAGACAGTCAGGAGGCAATAAAAGAGGGCAAGCAGGCTCTGTGTCTGGGGGCAACAGTGCTGGTCGTGGACGCGGTGCATTGTCATCAGCACATGGCCATGGGACACGCTTGTCCTTCTTTTCGGCAGCTGGACATGTTGAGCCACATCATGCAGAAGACTTGGTAGAGTGGATGACCAAGCCCTCCTCATCCTCCTCATCCTCTCTCACCCAGGCTCAGGGTACTGGCAAAGCAGCTGCCAAAGCGTCCTCTTCCCTGGTATCAATGTCAGACTCATCATCAGTCACTCCTTCCCTAGACCCACCATGTCCTCCTCCTGAGGAGTCCCCCGAACTGTTTGAGCACAGTGTTGGGTACATGCTCCAGGAGGATTCCCAGCGTTTCGAAGGGTCTGATGATGAAACCCAGCTACAGGAAGGCAGTAGCGTGAGAGCAGACAGAGGGGATGCTCAAGAAGGACACCAATCTGGCAGTCATGTTCCAGCAGCTGCAGCATACTGCCAGATTGGCTCCAGTGATGAGGAGGGAGGGGATGATGAGGTCACTGACTCCACGTGGGTGCCTAATAGGAGAGAGGAGGAGGAGGAGGATGAGGAGGAGGCACATCTCCAACGAGGCAGGATGCCCTTTGGTGGCCAGCGTAAGGGCAGTACACCGACGGAATCACACCGCAGAGCTCCGCCTGTGCAGGGCGCTGCCTCTGCCCGTCATTCAAAAAGTTCTTTGGTGTGGGCCTTTTTTGAGGCTAGTGCATCAGATCGCACAGCTGCTGTTTGCAACATATGTCTCAAGCGTATATCGCGTGGCCAAAACATCAGCCGCTTGGGTACCACATGCCTGACCAGACATATGTTGACCTGCCATGCAGCTCGTTGGCAAGCCTACCTCAAAGACCCACACCAAAGAACAAAGCGGACCTCTCCTTGCACCGCATCAGCTGGGATCTCCAACCCCACTATAACTTCAGTCCTCTCTGAAACATGCACTGAGAGGAATGAAGGTGTAGAATTAGGTGTGTCACAGCCAAGTACTTGCGGCCACTCTGCTAGCAGTACACCGACGTCCGATTCTAGCAGGCAAATTTCCCTGCCCCAGCTGCTGGACCGTCGAAAGAAGTTCACTCCCAGCCATCCACATGCCCAGCGGTTGAATGCTAGCTTGGCTAAATTGCTAGCGCTTCAACTGCTGCCTTTTCAGTTGGTAGACTCGGCCCCCTTCCGTGAGTTTGTGCAATGTGCGGTTCCTCAGTGGCAGGTTCCCAAACGCCACTTTTTCTCACGGAAGGCTATTCCGGCTCTCTACCGGCATGTGGAAGGCAATGTCTTGGCCTCGCTGGACAGGGCGGTCAGCGGTAAGGTGCATATTACCGCTGACTCATGGTCCAGCAGGCATGGACAGGGACGTTACCTTTCTTTCACGGCCCATTGGGTCACTCTTTTGGCAGCTGGGAAGGATGCAGGACAAGGTGCAGTAGTGTTGGAGGTTGTTCCACCGCCACGCCTACAAAATGCTACTAGTGGTTGTGACACACCTCTCTCCTCCACCCCCTCCTCTTCTTCTTCCTCCATGGCCTCTTCCTGTGCTTTGTCCTCTGAACCAGCGGTGCTCCGTAGCCGTTCAAGGGGCTACGCAAGTACGCAGGCAAAAAGATGCCATGCCGTGCTTGCGCTGGTGTGTTTGGGGGACAGAATCCACACTGGGGCAGAGGTCCTGTCTGCTCTGCAGGGCCAGGCCGAGAGGTGGTTGACGCCACGCCAGCTTAAGCCAGGAATGGTGGTTTGCGACAATGGCACCAACCTCCTCTCCGCCCTCCGACAGGGACAACTGACCCATGTGCCCTGTGTGGCTCACGTCCTTAACCTGGTGGTGCAGCGGTTCTTGGGCAGGTACCCGGGCTTACAGGATGTCCTGAGGCAGGCCAGGAAAGTCTGTGTGCATTTCCGCAGATCTTATAATGCCAGTGCTCGCCTGGCTGAGCTGCAAAAGGAGTTGAACCTGCCCAAGAACCGCCTTATATGTGACATGCCCACCAGGTGGAACTCAACGTTGGCCATGCTGCAGCGGCTGCACACGCAGCAGAGGGCCATCAATGAGTACCTGTGCGACTACGGCACCAGGACAGGGTCAGGGGAGCTTGGTTTTTTTTCTCCACGCCAGTGGGGCATGATCAGGGATGCATGCACTGTCCTGGCACCATTTGAGGAGGCCACGAGGATGGTGAGCAGTGACAGTGCATGCATCAGTGACACTGTACCTCTTGTCCACCTGTTGGAGCACACGCTGCGTGGAATAATGGACAGGGCACTTGAGGCAGAACAGAGGCAGGAAGAGGAGGACTTCCTTGCCTCTCAAGGCCCCCTTTACCCAGACAGTGTTCCTTCTGTCCCACCCATCGCACAGGAAGAGGAGGAGGAGGAGGAGGAGGAGGATTGTGTCAGCATGGAGGTGAAGGCTGGCACTCAGCATCATCAGCAGCAGTCTTTTAGGGATGATTTACAGTCCCAAGAAACCAGTGGACTTGTACGTGGCTGGGAGGAGGTGGCTGCGGATCATGTCGTCCTTAGTGACCCAGAGGACTCCGGACCGAATGCCTCAGCTAACCTACGCTGCATGGCCTCCCTGATCCTGCAAAGTCTGTGGAAGGATCCTCGTATTCTTCGGATCAAGGAGAGGGACCATTACTGGCTGGCCACTCTCCTTGATCCACGGTACAAGGGTAAGGTTGCGGACCTTATGTTACCATCACAGAGGGAGCAGAGGATGAGACAACTCCGGGAGGCCTTGCAGAAAGGTCTGTGCAACGCGTTCCCAGAGACTGGGAGGTTACAAACTCCTGGTCCTGGACAACGAGTTGCTGAGGCTTCGGCCAGTCAAAGAAGGAGCGGTGGGGAAGGTGGCCGTCTGACCAATGCGTTCAGACAATTCTTTAGTCCGCAGCCCCAAAGTATGATTGGTTCCAGCAACCATCGCCAGCGTCTGATAAACATGGTGCAGGAATATCTAGGGGCAAGGTCAGACTTGGACACCTTCCCCACCGAAAATCCTCTGGCTTACTGGGTCTTGAGGATGGATCACTGGCCAGAGCTTGCACAGTATGCAATTGAGCTACTGGCCTGTCCTGCATCCAGCGTTCTTTCGGAACGCACATTCAGTGCTGCTGGAGGATTTGTCACGGATCACAGGGTGCGCCTGTCCACCGACTCGGTTGATCGACTGACTTTCATCAAGATGAACCAGTCTTGGATCACCACCAGCTACCACACACCTGATGCTGATATAACAGACTAATTGATTTTAACATGTCACATCCCTTCAAGACTGATGCTGATGCTGAGTGCCTGTGCTGTTATGTTGACTGGCTATCCTCCTCCTCCGAGTCCTCAATGATACGATTGATGATGATAGCTTGGAAGATCATTTTTGTTTATGGGTGCCGCCACCAGTGGCTAAGGCCCAATTTTTCAGCCCCTGTTTAACAGGGGCGTGTAATTAAAATTTTTGAAGCAATACTTTGCAACAGGGCTCATTGCTGTGCTCCAAGTACAGTATCTGTGAGGGGTTGCAGTGTTGTGCCACCAGTGCCTAAGGCCCAATTTTTCAGCCCCTGTTCAACAGGGGCATGTAATTACAATTCTTGATCTAATAATTCACAGCAGGGCCCATTGCTGCACCCACCAAGAGTAACTCTGAGGGCTTACAGTGTTGTGGCAACGCCACCACCACCACCACCACCACCACCACCACGAAAGGCCCAATTTTTCAGCCCCTGTTCAAAAGGGGCATGTAATTACAATTCTTGATCTAATAATTCACAGCAGGGCCCATTCCTGCACCCACCAAGAGTAACTCTGAGGGCTTACAGTGTTGTGGCAACACCACCACCACCACCACCACCACGAAAGGCCCAATTTTTCAGCCCCTGTTCAACAGGGGCATGCAATTACAATTCTTGATCTAATAATTCACAGCAGGGCCCATTGCTGCACCCACCAAGAGTAACTGTCAGGGCTTACAGTGTTGTGGCACCAGCACCACCATCAAAGGCCCAATTTTTACTACCACTGTTCAACAATTATATGTAATTACAATTCCTGATATAATAGTTGACAGCAGGGCGTTCCAGCACCAACCAAGAGTAAATGTGAGTGCTTACAGTGTTGTGCCAACACCAACAACTAAGGGGCCTATTTCTGCAGAGTATATACGGCAGGTCCCTACTTTCAAACATCCAACTTACAAACGACTCCTACTTGCAAACGCAAGAAGACAACAGGAAGTGAGAGGAAATCTACCCCTAGGAAGGAAAATTCTCTCCTGTAAGAATTAATATGGGAGAAAGGTGTCTCCACTGTACTGATGCTTTATCACCAATCCTTGTTTCAAGAAAAACACCACATTTCAAAAACAGTTGTCATTGGGACGGAAAGTGAGGTGAAATGTTCTGAACAGGGGCACAGACAGCAAAACAAATGTTACAGGGGTGATAACCCTTACCTATGTTTTCCAAAAAGTTTAAAAATAGATTTTTGGGCTGGAGCTACACTTAAACAATGTACCTGTTCAAAATTACAAACACATTCTACATAAGAACAAACCTACAGTCCCTGTCTTGTATGCACCGCCTGTATACGGCTGTTCAGAGTATATAGGGCCTTTTTTATTTTGTGTGCGGTGTTCCCCTTAATATCCATACAAGACCCAAAGGGGCTGGTAATGGGCTGGGGTAGGGGGGGGGGGGGGTCATGGGGTAGCTATGCCATTTTTCTTAAAGATTTTCATCCATATTACCGGGACAAGACATTACATTAAAGCCGCAAGCAGTTTTAAATGGCTTTTTTTTCCTTTAGAAGTGTCATTTTGTGCAGGGACAGTTCTAAACACGGGAAACACGTGCCACTTCACAGGCATACTTTAGACACCCCCCAGGTACGATATTTAAAGGAATATTTGACTTTTTTTTTTTCACTTTATGCATCATTAAAATGACTGCTCCCGAAATACGACCGTTTTTAAAACTTCTTTTTGCATTGATACATGTCCCCTGGTGCAGAACCCGGGTTCCCAAACCCTTTTTAGGACAATAACATGCATAATAGTCGTTATAATTAGCACTTTAGAATTCGAACGTTCGCATCCATTGTATTTAATAGGGTTCTAATGTTCGTACGAACGTTCGGTCCGTTCGCGGGTTCTGGTGCGAACCGAACCCGGGGGTGTTCGGCTCATCACTAAGTGGCACCAGTGGCAGTGTTTATAAACACCTTTATGCAGCAGCATACAGGAGTTAATTAACACTGACACTGGTGTCACTAATGCAGCACAAAGGGGTTAATTAACACTGACACTGGTACCACTAATGCAGCATAAAGGGGTTAATTAACTGCCACTGGTAACTAATGCATCCATGACCAGTGGAAGTACATTAACCCCCTTCTTGCTGCATATTACAAATACCATTCATAATTAATTAGCCCCCCCTCAGCTCCCCTCCCCCCTCAGAGTTAACAAATTAATCTGCATATGCCTATCTGCTTACTTGTTCGATATATAGCGTGGTTGGTTCCTCCCCTAGGTCACACTCAGTGCACCAGCAGCACTCTATTGTCCTCTCCATCCCGTCTCCAGGCGTCAGCAGCACTCTATAGTCCTCTCTATCCCGCCTCCCGGCCGGTCTCTCTGTGACATCATGCCGTACCGGGACTAGGAAGCGGCTGTCGGGCGGAGATTACTCCACGGCTCCACCTGACAGGGAAGTGAAAGGCAGGAGCGCACTCGACACATTGTTGCAGGCTGCTCTGGCTCTGCCATATTGTAGCGCGGCCGGCGGTAATCGGTCACAATGTGCGTGTTGTCCAGCAAGGTTTTAGCAGCACACTACAGGCACATCACCTGCACCCCCCTTCCTCTGGGAAATTTTGCCGCCCAGGGCATCCGCCCCTTCTGACCAATATCAAGGACTAGAAAAAGGCCTCACATTGATCGATGATTGGATGACTGAGAGCTCCCTCAAACTCAATGGATCCAAAACAGAACTTCTTCTCCTCCACGCAAACTGAAAGACAAAAACTAGGACTTCATGGACACCACCTACCATCCGTGGACAGACCATCACCCCAAGCACCAAAGTCAAAAGTCTCAGAGTCATCTTTGACTCAGAGATGTCGATGGATGCACAAATAGGATCATTAGTCAGTGGCAGGGATGAGCCGAACACCCCCCTGTTCGGTTCGCACCAGAACCTGCGAACAGCCAGAATGTTCGCGTGAACTTTAGAACCCTATTAAATACAATGGACTCGAACGTTCAAAATCTAAAGTGCTAATTATAAAGGCTAATATGCAATTTATTGTCCTAAAAAGTGTTTGGGGACCCGGGTCCTGTCCCAGGGGACATGTATCAATGCAAAAAGAAGTTTTAAAAACGGCCGTTTTTTCGGGAGCAGTGATTTTAATAATGCTTAAAATGAAAAAATAAAAGTGAAATATTCCTTTAAATTTCGTACCTGGGGGGTGTGTATGATATGCATGTAAAGTGGCGCATGTTTCCCGTGCTTAGAACTTTCCCTGCATAAAATGTAATTTTTGAAGGAAAAAAAGTCATTTAAAACTCACTCGCGGCTATTAATGAATTGTCGGCTCCCGGCAATACATACAAAAGTCATTGATAAAAATAAAAAATAAAGCGTGGGGGTCCCCCAGAATTCAATTACCAGGCCCTTCAGGTCTGGTATAGATATTAAGGGGAACTCTGCCGCAAATTAAAAAAAAATGCGTGCGGTTCCCCCAAATATCCATACCAGGCCCTTCAGATCTGGCATGGATTTTAAGGGGAACTCCACCCCAAATTTAAAAAAAAAATGGCGTGGAGTCCCCCCAAAAATCCATACCAGACCCTTATCCGAGCACGCAACCTGGCAGGCCACAGGAAAAGAGGGAGGGACGAGAGAGCGGCCCCCCTCCCTCCTGAACCGTACCAGGCCACATGCCCTCAACATGGGGAGGATGTCCCCATGTTGATGGGGACAAGGGCCTCATCCCCACAACCCTTGCCCGGTGGTTGTGGGGGTCTGCGGGCGGGGGCTTATCGGAATCTGGAAGACCCCTTTAACAAAGGGGACCTCCAGATCCCGGCCCCCCCCCTATGTGAATTGGTAAGGGGTACATTGTACCCCTACCATTTCACGAAGAAAGTGTCAAAAAATGTAAAAAAAAAACACACAAACACCTTGGAAAAGTCCTTTATTAAAAAACAAAACAAAAAAAAAAACATTCCAGCGGTGAAATCCAGTGTCCCGCGGCGATCCGATGTCCAGTCCGTCATTGGCTGAGCCTGAGCGGACCTGATGGGGAACTTCCTCCGCAGTCTATTACATGTATAGACCCGCCCCTTCTAAAGTTCCCCATCAGGTCTGCTCAGCCAATGACTCGGCGTAAGGCTGAGGACCTGATGCGGAACATGAGAAGGGGGGGGTCTATACATGTATTACACAGTGAGGGAAGTTCCCCATCAGGTTTTTTTTTTTTTTTTACACTTTCTTCGTGAAATGGTAGGGGTACAATGTACCCCTTACCAATTCACATAGGGGGGGGGCGGGATCTGGGGGTCCCCTTTGTTAAAGGGGTCTTCCAGATTCCGATAAGCCCCCCGCCCACAGACCCCCACAACCACCGGGCAAGGGTTGTGGGGATGAGGCCCTTGTCCCCATCAACATGGGGACATCCTCCCCATGTTGAGGGCATGTGGCCTGGTACGGTTCAGGGGGGGGGGCGCTCTCTCGTCCCCCCCTCTTTTCCTGCGGCCTGCCAGGTTGCGTGCTCGGATAAGGGTCTGGTATAGATTTTTGGGGGGACTCCACGCCATTTTTTTTAATTTGGGGTGGAGTTCCCCTTAAAATCCATGCCAGATCTGAAGGGCCTGGTATGGATATTTGGGGGAACCGCACGCATTTTTTTTTAAATTTGCGGCGGGGTTCCCCTTAATATCTATACCAGACCTGAAGGGCCTGGTAATTGAATTCTGGGGGACCCCCACGCTTTTTTTTTATTTTTATCAATGACTTTTTTATGTATTGCCGGGAGCCGACAATTCATTAATAGCCGCGAGTCAGTTTTAAATGACTTTTTTTCCTTCAAAAATGAAATTTTTTGCAGGGACAGTTCTAAGCACGGGAAACATGCGCCGCTTTACATGCATATCATACACACCCCCCAGGTACGAAATTTAAAGGAATATTTCACTTTTATTGTTTCACTTTAAACATTATTAAAATCACTGCTTCCGAAAAAACGGCCGTTTTTAAAACTTTTTTTTGCATTGATACATGTCCCCTGGGGCAGGACCCCCAAACACTTTTTAGGACAATAACTTGCATATAAGCCTTTATAATTAGCACTTTAGATTTCTCCCATAGACTTTTCGAATTTGCCGCGAACACCCCAATTGGTTCGCTGTTCGGCGAACAGGCGAACAGGCAATGTTCGAGTCGAACATGAGTTCGACTCGAACTCGAAGCTCATCCCTAGTCAGCGGATCCCACCATCTTCTCCGCCTATTGCGTAGACTCATCCCCTTAATCCCGGAAGAGGACACAGCAGTAGTAGTTGGAACAATCATCAATTCCCGACTCAACTACGCAAACTCCCTCTACATAGGACTACCTAAATATCAGATTTTGCGCCTACAAGTCGTCCAGAACACAGCAGCAAGACTGGTAACGGAAAAAAAACCCTGTTAATAAATCACCCCATCCCTGAGGACCCTCCATTGGCTAACCGTAAAGGATCGGTTCACATTCAAGACCCTCTGCCTCAACCACAAATGCACACACGGAAACGCTCCTCAATACTTATGCGAGAAAATAAAACACTACACCTCCAATCATACTTTCCGATCAACTAACCAAAACCTCCTCCACATCCCCAAGTCCCGCTATAAATCGAAGGGAGAACGAAGATTTGCAGTTCAAGGACCACGGCTATGGAACGCTCTACCCACAAACATCTGCATGGAAGAAAACCATCGGGCCTTCAGGAAAAAACTTAAGACCCACCTCTTCTGAAGGATCAGGACAACACTGGATGGAAATAAGCGCCTTTAGGCGATTTAGTTCGCATTTGTAGCGCTATACAAGTTATTTACTCACTCACTCAGGTGGCCACACCCACTGCTACACGAACTACTCCCTGCCCCCAGATCAAAACAAACAGGCCTAGCCCATACCTCCCAACCCGCCCGGATTCTGCGGGTTTCTCCCGCAGGGACATCATCTTCCCGCTGTTTTCCCGCACAGTCCTTCCGAGCCCCCCCCCCTCGTCACGTCACACTTCCGCGACCCGCGATGAACCTCCAGGGCGCCAGAGCGGCAGCGAGCGGGCTTGTGTGTTGTATTCGCGATACCCCCCCCCGCTCAACAACTTCACGAGAAGAAAACACCCCCCCCGCTCAACAATTTCACGAGAACCAACCCCCCCCCCCCCGCTCAACAACTTCACGAGAACAGCTACCACACAAAAATCCTCACCTCTAGCACCTACCTATGGAAGAGGGTGCTACATAAATATTTACCTGTTTATACAATCATGTGTAACTATTCCTCTCTGGTTCTAGTAAAGTCCGATATAATCAGTTTTTTCTTAAGTATTCATGTACAGTATGTGCTCTGTCTGCATAGTGATCTTGTCATTGACGAGTATGCAAGGTCCCTAAGCCTAGGGCTCAATACATAGGTAATTTTTAGTACAGGATTGCTAGTGTACGTTTTTTTTTTTTTTTTTTTTTTGCAGGTAGGGACAAAAGGATATGGCTGGAAAAACTAAAATTATTTCCTTAAAAATGTAAACAAAAATGTATTTTATTTCTGACCTTTAAGTTCCAGCTCTGCGGAGGTGGAGCTTCCAGCTGTGTTGTGAGCAATGCAGGAGTACATCCCTGATTTATCCTCATTGCTGTCTAATGCCAGGATCTGTTCAGTTTTATTCAACATGATATTTCCATCCTTCATCCAGGTGTAATGAGTCACACTGGGGTTGCTATCTATAAAATTGCACTTTAGCTCAGTGGCTCCCTCTGTTGGGTGAAGCACAATGACTTGAACTCCAGTAGCAGCATCTATAAAACACATAAAATGTGCTGTAAAATAAAATATTACAATCGAAAGGTTTGTCTCGATTGCTGTTGAGTTAGGATATACATACATTGCACAGGTATCTCTATTGGTGGTGATTCTCCTCTCCCAACAATATTTATTGCAACACAAGAATAAGGTTCAGTGTCTTTGCTGATATTCCGTACTCTGAATAAATTCTGCTCTTGAGAGTTTAACTTAATTTTGCTATTGCCACGGTACCATTCATATGTGTGTGGAGGAGGGTTAGATCTGCTGGAACATAATAAAGTCACATCACTACCCTCCAAAAGCTCTTCATTTTTGGATAAGCTGACCGTGACATCTTTTGGTGCATCTGGTGAAGAAGAGAATATTTTATGTTTAAAGGGCAATTCCAATTAAAACTGTTATTTCTGTTTTGTTTTTGTTTTTTATCGCCGACGAGCTGCATGACATGTTGACTTCCTATATCTCTCAGAGCCCTAAATTGTTATGAGAGAAGAATGAAGCATTGCTGCTCTCCTCCTAAAAATGCTAGTTGCCTGGCTGTGTCTCACTTAAAGTGGATGTAAACCTTCACATATACCACAACCTCAGATGATACATGGAAGGTGAAAAAAATCTCCCTACATAAGATTTACATGTATATCTGCTGTCTTCAACTTTCTAGACTGTTTAGAAAGTACACATCGTGTTAGAATTTTCTCTTCCTGTTCCACCTGTGGGTGTGGATTCTTGGCATACACTGTATAGCAGCTGATTGGAGGAAAGGCACACACCCCCTATCCCCATAGGCAGAGGAAGGAAGAAATGTGCAGAGCTGTGCTGTGAATAGACCAGCTGTCTGCTAATCTATTTCTATGCACCCTCCCTGACACAAATTTCAAGCTGGTTTTATCTCGGTTGTCGGAGAGCTTGTCAGAAGTTATAATGCTGATAACAGAAGAACCGAGCAGCAGAAAGACACAAGACTCAGGGCTTTGGAGAGAGATAAGTAAACACTACAGATAGATGTGCCCAGGTCACATTTCATTAATGGGGTTTACATCCACTTTAAGTACTTCTGAATCATAGACCCAGAACAAGCATGCTTTAAATCAGTTTCAGAAAAGTGTCAGACCTCATTTTTTTTGTGCTTATTCTGGGTTTGCTACTCAGACAGCATTGAAGCCAAAGCTTTCATTTGACAGGAACTAGCGTTTCCAAAGGAGGGTTCATCATTGGCAACCTGCATGATCCTTTCATGACAGTGTCCCTATAAAGCAGAGGTCCGCCTAAAAAATATATATTAAAAGCCAGCAGCTACAAATACTGCAGCTGCTGACTTTTAATATAGGGACACTTACCTGTCCAGGGTGCCCGCGATGTTGGCAGCTGAAGCCGATCAGTCGCTCGGCTCTCGGCTGCCCCCGCCGCCATCCTTGGTGAGGGAATCAGGAAGTGAAGCATTGCGGCTTCACTGCCCGGTTCCCTACTGCGCATGCGCGAGTCCCGCTGCGCGTCCTCACTGGTCCCTGCTGTCTTCTGGGACCTGTGTGGGAGAACAGTGTAGGCACAGGAAGTGGCGTAGGTCACCTCGATCGCCGAGGCCACCTATGCCCGGAAGTGGGAGCAAATACCTGGATTACACAGGTGTCTGCTCCCTCCTCCCCCCTGAAAGGTGCCAAACGTGACACCGGAGGGGGGGAGGAATCCGAAAAGTGGAAGTTCCATTTTTGGGTGGAACTCCACTTTACATAGTAAAATATTCACAGTTTGCAGGTGTACCCAAACATTTCTGTCATTAAAAGGCAACAACGATGGCTTCTCTAAAAGTAAAAATAAGTAAAAAAAAAAAAAAAAAAATCTGATAACACCATTTACTGAGGAGGAAATGTCACTTTGAAACAATAGAAGAAGAAGTCAGGGAGTCACTGTCGCTGACCCAAAGATGAGATATAAGTTTTGCTTTTCTTTAGATTCTTAAAAAAAGTTCCCTTATGTTTCAGAGCTGAGAACTCGGCTCCAGGGGGTTCTTGGTGAAGGGGGTTTGTAGACAAAAACATACCAAAATATAAAGGAACTTTACACATTATCTGACCCTTAATCTTAACCTTACCCATAAAGGGGTTGTAAAGGTTTGTTTTTTATTTTCTAAATAGGTTCCTTTAAGCTAGTGCATTGTTGGTTCACTTACCTTTTCCTTTGATTTCCCTTCTAAATGTTTTTTTTTCTTTGTCTGAATTTCTCACTTCCTGTTCCCCCCAGTAAGCTTGCCCCCATCATCCGAGCCATTCTGGCTGCGGGTTAGTCAGCGTTAGGGTGACCACATTTCCAAACTACCATTCAGGGACACCCTCCCTTCCCAAAAACGAGCTTGTGCTGTAACGAGTCACAGCACAGTGATTGGACACAAGAGGCGGGATTTTTGATTTCTCCAATCACAAGCAGGGGGCGGAGATTGTGCTCCTCCAGGCATTCCTGGCCAGGACAAGTACTGTTAGTGAGTAAAGCAGTGATGTGGCGGCTTTTTTTGGTGGCATCAGATTTGCCCGGGGGGTGGCTGTGTCAGTTTCATTCCGGGACACTGTATTGTCCTGGAATGAAGGTGCCCGGGACAGACCTGCAAAATGCGGGACTGTCCCGGGCAATCCGGGACATGTGGTCACTCTAGTCAGCGTGCTCACCCCCTCCCTTGGGACTACATCCCTGCAGGGAGACAGCGTCTCCCCGCAGGGATGTAGTCCCAAGGGAGGGGGCGAGCACGCTGACTAACCCCCAGCCAGAACGGCTCGGATGATGGGGGCAAGGTTACTGAGGAGGAACAGGAAGTGAGAAATTCAGACAAAGAAAAAAAACATTTAGAAGGGAAATCGAAGGAAAAGGTAAGTGAACCAACAATGCACTAGCTTAAAGTGGTTGTAAACCCTTCATAGGTGTGCACAGCCTATTGCATTAGGGTGTGCACCCCAAATGTATTAAAACATGGACGGTGTCAGTAGAGCAGTGGACTTGTCAGTAGAGAAGAGGTTGGTGTTCGTAGGGCCGTGGACAGTGTCAGTAGCTTTTTATTTTTATTATTTTAATCTTTTTATTTTTTACAATTTTTTTCAGGGGCACTGGGCAATATCAGCAGGGGGAATCTGCACCTTAAACGGTGATTAGGGTGTGCCCAGGCACACCCGGCACACCCCCTGCGCAGGCCTATGAAACCCTTACAGACCACTTGGCCCTACAGGTAAGCCTAGATTAAAGCTTACCTGTAGGTGCAAGAAATATCTCCTTAACCTACACGGTTTAGGAGATATTTGCAGAAAAGACATGCACCGATGTCTACGGCGAGTGACGTCATCGCTGCTCCGGCCAGTCACAGCGCAGCAATACCCGGAAGTCACTCGGATATCATGGTGGCAGCGGAGGAGGGGAACGAGGGTCGCTGCGGGGGCTTCGATCTCAGGTAAGTAATTCATAATGAGCTAGTATGCTATGCATACTAGCTCATTATGCCTTTCTCTTGTAGGTTTTTTTTTTTTTTAGGAAAAGTTTTAGAGGGTTTACTTCCTCTTTAAAGGGACCTGATTAGAAAATAAAAAACAAACCTTTACAACCCCTTTAATTTAACCCTTAGGCAGTGCCGGGACAAGGTCACCTAGAGCCCAGGGCAAACTTGCCAAACTGCGCCCCCCCCCCCCAACAAGATGTATCAGCATTATGTGTAAGTAAAAATCCCCCCCCCCAGAAAAAATAAATAAATTGGGCACTAATCTGCATGATTATCCCCTAAGCATAAATTCTCCCTCCTTCCAGTACAAATCCACCCCCCTCCTAGCACAAATATCCCCCCTTTTAATACAAACACCCCCCATTCATCCCCAGTAGCACAAACCTCCCCTCCCCTACCAAATCACCTCTTCTAGCACAAGCCCCCCAAATCAACCCTTCTAACCCAAATCCTCTTCTCCCATCCCCCTCCCAACAAAAAATTCCCCTGACTCACCACTCCTAGCACACCCCCCCCCCCCCAAATCTCCCCCCCAGAACAATTCTTACCCCCCTACTGCCCCCGAAATTCCTCCTCCCAACACCAATTCTCTCCCGGTGTCCCCCCCCCCACCTCACATGAAACCACAGTGCCCAGGGCAGCCGTCCCTTCTACCCACCCCTTGTCCTGGCCCTGCCCTTAGGTCACCTATTACTGCAGAGTTATGATATACGTACATTGCACAGGTATCTGTGTTGGTGGTGATTTTCCTCTCCCAGCAATATTTATTGCAACACAAGAAAAGGGTTCCATGTCTCTGTTGACATTCTGTACTGTTAATCTCTGAACTTCAGGTCTTAAATTAATTTTGTTATTCCCATGGTACCATTCATATGTGTGTGGAAGAGGGTTAGATCTGCTGGAACATGTTAAAGTCACATCGCTACCCTCCAAAAATGCATTGTTTGTGGGTAAGCTGACCGTCACGTCTCTCGGTGCATCTGGTGAAGAAAATAATATTTTTTTGCGTAAAAGACAATTCCACTGCAGACTTTTATTTTTTTCCTGCTTGTTGGTGAGATGCATAACATGCTGACTTCCTAAATCTCTCAGGACTTTCATTAGTAAAATATTCTCCACGCAATTTCCAGGTGTACAATACTACTGCTGTTGTTAGAAGCCCAAATGATTGTTCCTCTACCACTAAAACTACACCGAAAGGGCTGAGAGGGCATTAAAAGCACAGTTTAGAGAGGAGCAAATTTTATTACTGGAGTTTTAGGAATAATGGAATTAGGGTTGCCACCTTTTCTTTAAACTTTAAAGGGGTTGTAAACCTTCGTGTTTTTTCACCTTAATGCATCCTATGCATTAACCACTTGCCGACCCCTCACTGTACATATACGTCGGCAGAATGGCTCGTACAGGCACAATCACGTACCTGTACGTGGCCCTTTAACTGCCGACATCGGGGTCGCGCGCGTGCCGCCGGCGGCGTTTGCAACCCCCCTGCCTTCCGCGTGAGTCGGACTGCGGGTCCCGCGGACTCAACCGCCGCGGGGATCCCCGCGATCGTCTCACGGAGGCATGGAGCGGGGAGATGTTAGTGTAAACACAACATCTCCCCGCTCCTCTACTGACACTGTCACCGCTCTCCGCTCTGTAATCAGAGCAGAGATCGGTGACGTGTCACTCGTAGCCACACCCCCCACAGTTAGAAACACGCCCCTAGGCACACTTAACCCCTCCAGCGCCCCTAGTGGTTAACCCCTTCACTGCCAGTGTATTTTTTTTTACAGTAAACAGTGCATTTTTATTGCACTGTTCGCTGTAAAAATGACAATGGTCCCAAAAATGTGTCAAAAGTGTCCGATGTGTCCGCCATAATGTCGCAGTTACGACAAAAATCGCTGATCACCGCCATTACTAGTAAAAAAAAAATCATTAATAAAAATGCCTTAAAACTTTCCCCTATTTTGTAAACGCTATAATTTTTGCGCAAACCAATCAATAAACACTGATTGCGATTTTGTTTTTACCAAAAATATGTAGAAGAATACGTATCGGCCTAAACTGAGGAATTTTTTTTTATATATATATATATTTTTTGGGGATATTTATTAAAGCAAAAAGTTAAAAATATGTAATTTTTTTCAAAATTGTGGCTCCATTTTTGTTTATAGCGCAAAAAATAAAAATCGCAGAGGTGATCAAATACCACCAAAAGAAAGCTCTATTTGTGGGAAAAAAAGGACGCCATTTTTGTTTGGGAGCCACGTCGCATGACCGCGCAATTGTCAGTTAAAGCGGCACAGTGCAGAATTGCAAAAAGGGGCCTGGTCATTATGCTGCGTATTGGTCCGGGGCTGAAGTGGTTAAGGTGAAAAAACACCTTGTAGTGTTTGGCCCCCCCGTTTTACTTACCTGAGCCCCGAATTTCCGCGGGCGCGATCGCGCGTTGCTCTCTTCACAGCTTCTCGGCTCTTCATTGGATAGATTGATAGCAGCGCAGCCATTGGCTCCTGCTGCTGTCAATCAAATCCAATGACCCGGGCGCCAGGGGGGCGGGGCCGAGTCATACACTCAGCGGCTATGGACGCCAAGTGTATGACACGGGAGTGCGGCTGCAAGGTAACCCCCTCGGAAGAGAGATTCCTAGAGGGGGTTATCTATTGCGGGGGGAGCTGCCAGAGCCGTGGGGGGACCCCAGAAGAGGACGATGAGGGCCACTCTGTGCAAAGCGAACTGCACAGTGGAGGTAAGTATGACATGTTTTTTATATATAAAAAAAAAAAAACTGAACCTATAGTATCACTTTAAGTCAAACCTGAACACTTTAGCGGGGCACAGAAATTTTTTTTATACATATATTTTGCTAATAAATAACATTTCTAATCATATGAAGTTAATAACAAGAGTCCCCCTTTACATCAGAGTCCACAGAGATCCCCTTTTAAATCTGAACCCACAGAGTTCCCTTTCACTGTAAGGGGGGACTCTGCAGACTCCGATGTAAGGAAGAACTCTGCAGACTCTAACATAAGGGATGCTCTGGGAACCCTGATTTAAGGGGGAACACTGTGGCCTCTGATGTACAGAGAGGACTCTGATGTAAGAGGCCTTTGATGAAAAGGGGAACTCTGATGTAAGGGTTGCTCTGAGAACCCTGATTTGCCTTAGTGTACTCACAGGAGTCAGGAGGAGAGAGAAGGGGGGAGACTTCAGTCACAGACAGGGATGGATGGAGAGCTCACTCACCCCTTGGCAGTCAGCACCTCTCATCAAGATGTATCTAAGGCTGCTGGACTTCAAATTTCCGGCCCCCACTTTCCTTTTCTGAGGCACAGCGCCGGGGATTGGAGTGTGGGCAGACACAGAGGGGTAGGGGCGGGAAGAAGAGGTGCAGATCGAGCCCTCTCTCCTCTCCCATCTGAGTGTGTGTTTGGGGGGGGGGTTGTTAGTGTTGGCTTTGGGCAGTGTGAAAGAGAGTGTAACAGAAACACTCAGCTTAGACAACTGCAGCCAGCAACCCCGCTTGGAAAGCCATAGTCTGGTCTGAATAATGTGTCAGGGTTTCAGGCAGTCTGAAACCCAGATGCATGATTCCAAACCCGAACTGTCCGGGTTAATCCCGGACAGGTGGCAACCCTAAATGGAATAAGAAGCCAGGGAGTCACCACTGTCGTCTCAAAGGTAAGATACCTCTTTTATTTCTTTAGTTACCTTGTTTTTCAGAGCTGAGAACACCAGGTGGTTCACAGTGCAGGTATTTTGCAGCCAAAAACAAGTCTAAAAATAAAAGGACCTCACACACCCTTTGACCTCTTTAGCTCCATAATGTATATGTGAACCCTCACATTGTAAAACATTACATTTAGTTTAACCACTTCAGCCCCGGACCATTTGGCTGCCAAATTACCAGGCCACTTTTTGCGATTCGGCACTGCGTCGCTTTAACTGACAATTGCGCGGTCGTGCGACGTTGTACCCAAAGAAAATTGATGCCCTCTTTCTCCCACAAATAGAGCTTTCTTTTGGTGGTATTTGATCATCTCTGCGAATTTTTTTTTTGGCGCTATAAACAAAAGAATAAAGACAATTTTGAAAAAAAAAAAAACACAATTATCTTTTACTTTTTGCTATAATAAATATTCCAATTTTTTTTTTTAAAACAATTTTTTTCCTCAGTTTAGGCCGATACGTATTCTTCTACATATTTTTGGTAAAAAAAACGCAATAAGCGTATATTGATTGGTTTGCGCAAAATTTATAGCGTCTACAAAATAGGGGATAGTTTTATGGCATTTTTATTATTATTATTATTTTTCCTAGTAATGGCGGCGATCTGCGATTTTTATCGCGACTGCGACTTTATGATGGATACATCGGACACTTTTAACACATTTTTGCGACCATTGTCATTTATACAGCGATCAGTGCTATAAAAAAGCAATGATTACTGTGAAAATGACACTGGCAGGGAAGGGGTTAACCACTAGGGGGTGCTGAAGGGGTTAAGTGTGTCCTAGGGAGTGATTCTAACTGTGAGGGGGCGTGGCTATGAGTGACACGTCAGTGATCTCTGCTTGCGATCACAGGGAGCAGAGATCACTGTCCTGTCACTAGGAAGAACAGGGAAATGCCGTGTTTACATCGGCATCTCCCCGTTTTTCCTCTCACGACCCCATTCGCAGGCCGTCCGGGAACATCGAGTTCCTGGGACCCGCGGGCACACTCACGAGGCATGCGGCGGGCCTCGCGCACGCTGGCCGGCAAATTTAAAGGGATGTACAGGTATGCCCATTTGCCTGCCCGTGCCATTCTGCCAACGTATATCAGCGTGCGGCGGTTGGGAAGCGGTTAAAGTGATTCTAAGGCTTCGTTTTTTTCCTCATTAAAATAGCAAACATGTTATATGTATCCGTTCTGTGCAGTGGAATTGCACAGAGCACCCCCAATTCTCCTCTTCTCGGGTCCACCGTCGATGCTCCAGGCTCCTTCCTCTTGCCGAGTGCCCCCATAGCAAGCAGCTTATTATGGGAGCTCTTGCTCTGTGTGTCCATTCACACTTGAAACGTGTCTCGGCCCTGCCCCCACTCTCTCCTCATTGGCTCACTGGCTGTGATTGACAGTAGCGGGAGCCAATGGCTCCTGCTTCTGTGTCAGTCAATGAGGAGAAAGAGATCAGGGAGAGCCACTGCTCTCGTGCACATTGCTAGATCGAAATGGGGCTCGAGTAAGTGTTGGGGGGCTGCTGCACACAGAAGGTTGTTAACCTTCATGCATTTTATGTGTAGTGCCCTCCCCAAAAGGTTGGGACGCAATTTAAAATTTAGAGGGATGTCTGAGCCAGTAGTTGGGCTCAGACTGTTGAATTATATTGAATTTACCTCTGTTCTAGCTGTGGTTTGCCCGATAGCATTTTCCCTTATTGCCTGTAGGTGGCGTTACCACCTCAGGCACCTGTTGGAACACGGGCAAACCATGGTGCATTGAGTGGCCCTTCTCGGCAGCGGTGCAGTGGGAGTGGTCGACTCACTGTGCCTGCTGGGAGGGGATACTTAAGGGGCAGAGACCATTGATCGGGGTCCGTCTTTGCCTCGTGGCCCTCAGGGTGCGAGGTGTGTGTGTGTGGTTCTGGTCTCTGGGCCACGTTGGCCCGAGGCTGCATCGCTATCTAGTAGGCCCAGCTGGTCTGGCTGGGGCCTACATTCGGAGAGGAGATCCCAAGCTGTCCGTCCAAATGGGGAGGAAGCTGTCTTAATGAAGGAGACCAGGGGAGGACCTGCCCTGGAGGAGACCGGCAAAGTGCTGACGTCTTGGGTGAGGTCTGGAAACTTTATTAAGGAGGGATCCACCATACTACAAGCCCTGCAGTTTGCCTGATCGGCTTAAAGGCTCTTAAACTGTATGACTGGAAGTTTGGGACTTTGAAATCCTGTGGCAGAGGATTCCTGGACTATCCATTCGCTCAACTTTAAAAGGTCTGTGGCAGAGACTTTGTTCACTTTAAAAGGTCTGTGGCAGAGACCCAATTCATCTTGGGCAGTCTGTGGCAGAGACTGCCCTGTTGCTGATTCGTGTGTCATCCCGGCTGCTAGGCCATGTGAGAGGGGACTATCCGGGTGACCAATACCCACTCTAACATTGAGAGTGGTAAGTGACTGTGAGCTGATATTGATGCATTTCTGTGGCAAGTGCCTGAACCGTCCCCTGCTTTTCTCTACATTCTACTTTCTCTTGAAATTTACTGCATAAAAAAATAAAGCCTGACTGTTGAAGGTTTTACATCGGTGTGGACATTGCATTTACTACAGACTTTCCTACCCGGACAACGAAGCTGAAGAGGTAACGTGCAAAACCCAAAACTAACCAGCAGCTCCTACGGGGGTAGTGCTACATATGTATGAAGGTAAAAAAAACTTGGTATGAGTGGAAGGAATAGTACACCATCAATGGTATCAGTGAAAGGAGTAGTGCCCCATCCTTGGTGTCGGTGAGAGGAATAGTGTAACATCATTGGGAAGAATAGTGCCCTAAGGGCCAGATAAAGGCAAGCAAAGGGCTGCATTTTGTTTGGGGACCCCTGCTTTAACCACTTGGCGACCGTATACAGGACATATACGTGGCAAGGCGGCCTCTCTACGCAGAATCATGTACAGGTACGTGATTCTGCACTTTTGGGTCTGTGGCACGCAGGCACGCTGCCGCCGACCCACCCTCACTATGATTTGATACAGGCAGGAGCCAATCAGCAGGCCCGGTGGACCCAATGTTTGCCGGGTCCCCTCTGATCGTTTCCAGACAGAGGCAGAATGCCGGTCTGCCTATGTAAGCAAGGCAGATCACCGTTCTGTTAGTGGGGAAAATAGAGATCCTATGTTTCTGCTAAGCAGCGACACGGATCTCTGTCTTCCCACAGTTAAAGCACCTCCCCCACACAGTTAGTAAGCACTCACTAGGGACACACTTAACCCTTTGATCACCCCTGACGTTAACCCCTTTCCTGCTAGTGTCATTAGTACAGTGACAGTGCAAACTGTTTAGCACTGATCACTGCTCCCCAAAAAAAGAGTCAAAACTGTCATTTAGTGTCCGTTTTATCCTCCGCAATGTCGCAGTCCCGCTATAAGTCGCTGATCACCACCATTACTAGTAAAAATATAAAAATAAATAAAAATTTAGTTTGTAGACGCTATAACTTTTGCACAAACCAATCAATATATGGTTATTGGGATTTGTTTACCAAAAGTATGTAGTAGAATACATTTTGCCCTAAATTAATGAAGAAATTCGTTTTTTTTTTTTTTTTTTTTTATTGGATATGTTTTACAGCAGAAAGTAAACATGTTTTTTTTTTTTTTTTCATTGTCGTGTTTTTTTTTGTTTATAGCGCAAAAAATAAAAACCGCAGAGGTGATCAAATACCCCCAAAAGAAAGCTATATTTGTAAGAAAAAGGGAACATTTTATTTGGGCACAGCCTCGCACCACCGCGCAATTGTCAGTTAAAGTAACGCAATGCCGTATTGCAAAAAACTGCCTGGTCGTGAAGGGGGGGGGGGGGGGAGGCAAGGAGGGAGGGCAAGTGGTCAATCCAACCCTAAAGTGTAACTATTAACAACCCTAGTGATCCTGTGTACAGACTATGCACACTAAAATATATAGAGGGCTGCCTGTCCTCTAATATAAACACGCACTATGTGTTTCTAAGCTATTAAAAATGAACTGAACCCGATTTTAGAGTCTTTATTGTCACCTCTGAGGATCTTATGCCCTGTACACACGATCGGTTTTACCGATGAAAACAGTCTGATGGACTTTTTTCATCGGACAAACCGATCGTGTATGGGCCCCATCGGTCTTTTTTTTGTTTAAAAATAGAACATGTTTTAAATTTATGGAAAAAAAACCGATAGCAAATTCCAATCGTCTGTGGGGAATTCCATCGGATAAAAAACCCACGCATGCTCAGAATCAAGTCGACGCATGCTCAGAAGCATTGAACTTAATTTTTCTTGGCTCTTCTGAGTCTTTTAGGTCACGGCGTTTGGGACGATCTGTTTTTTGAATGATGGTGTGTAGGCAAGACTGATGGAAGTCAGCTTCATTGTATTTCCGATGGAAAAATCCATCAGTTTAAAATCCATAGGAAATCCGATTGTGTGTAGTGTACAGGAATGAATGGATTCATATCCCCCGCAGCTAGAGAGATCAAAGATGGCTTCTTTTAAAGCTCCTTTACTGCTTGTTAAGAATATGTAAATATTTTATTTTCCATAGGCTGGGCACATGTGTACCGTACTTTAATTCTTAACCCTTACCTCAAGCAAAGAAAGTCTCTTAACTCAATCTTATAACTTCATTTTTAATCTGATCCTAACATTAACCTTTGTTCTTAAATATGACTCCCCTTATTTTATCCAAATTATAACCTAATCCTGAATCCAAAACACCAATTCCGCGTACACACGGTCGGAATTTCCGACAACAAATGTTCCATGTGAGCTTGTTGTCGGAAAATCCGACCGTGTGTAGGCTCCATCGGACATTTGCTGTCGGAATTCCCGACAACAAATGTTTGAGAGCCGGTCCTCAAATTTTCCGACAACAAAACTTCTTGTCGGAAATTCCGAGCGTGTGTACACAATTCCGATGCACAAAATTCCACGCATGCTCGGAATCAAGCAGAAGAGCCGCGCTGGCTATTGAACTTAATTTTTCTCGGCTCGTCTTACGTGTTGTACGTCACCGCGTTCTTGACGTTCGCAATTTCCGACAACATTTGTGTGACCGTGTGTATGCAAGACAAGTTTGAGCCAACATTCCATCGGAAAAAAATCCACAATTTTGTTGTCGGAATGTCCGATCGCCTGAATGCAGCATAAGTGCTATATTTATAAAGGGGTGAATCTGAAATTCACTAAACATTCTCTGCTGTCAAATCTTCTAGGTGCGTGTTTGTTGTAAATGACTGCGATTACTTGACCAGTGCCACTAAGTAACCCTTTAAAATCTGCTTTTATGTTTTCCTTGCTGAATGTATGGGGCTCAAAGGTTCAAAAACTGGGAAATTTCTGCTAAATTTGAATTGCCTGTAATACATACATCTGATGCTCAGTAGTGCTGCCATTTGTGATGTTTTCTCGTTAGGATAAGTTGCTGTGCACTGAATTTGTGTTTTGCCATCTTCATGTGAAGGAATATATGTGATTGTTAATATTTCTCTCCAGTATCCTCCAGATAGATCTTCAGATCGTCTCTCGGTTTGGCCAGCTTTGTTGAACCTCAGAGAAGGTGGATTGGAGCCACATGTGTGCACTACGGAGCATGAAACTATTTCAGGACGTCCTTCAACCATATCTTCTCCATTTCCAATAAGTTCTGGTATGTTTGGAGTATCTGAAAAATGTTATTGATTAAGTTCATTAAGTGAGGTTAATGTTTTCAGTTTAGATTCTTCAAAGTAAAAGAAAGTGTAGCGGCCTCACTCTCTCTCTTTTATCTGTTGTTCTTGGCTGTTGTCTAGTGGTACTCTGGAGGAGAGGGTGCAGGACACTACGCCCAGCTTTCACCTTAAATGTATGTGAGGTTTTAGCAAAGTCTCTTTAGATTACCTTCGGGTCTGCATTCTGCATATGGAGCCTCCGCTTCTTCCGTGGAGGTGTATCTGCCAGTAATAGAGCCCCACACCATTAAAAGTTCAACACTCCTTTATTTCTTCAATGCCAGAATGAACATACTCAGTTGAACTTCCATAACAGACAGACAGGGGTGTGGATACGAGTAGGCCCAGGCACAATGAACTCTCCTATCCCTTTCTCGTGCGGATAGGCCTGGCACACGGTCTATGCCACCGACCGTGAAGTTGGTAGCTGCCACCTACCGGGTGAACTAGTTGGGGCCCCTGCCACAGGCCTGAGTAACGGTCTTTGCCACTGACCGGAGTAGCGGTCTCTGCCACCGACCTTAGAACATGGACCACCTTCCGTGTGAATATGGCCCCTGTTTGGCGAGGACATCCATCCCAACGATCTCCGGAGACCCTGTCCCGGCACTGGCAATCTGCTGCACCAGATCTACGGGAAGATCACCTGCGCGGTCCCTTACGCCTGGATTCAGACACCCGATTCTGTGGGTGTCTTAGGACGATTCCTCCCGGGCGGATAGCAGTGGAAGAAGCTGGGCCCCAGGCCTGAATGATGCACCTCACCCCAGACTGAGGGTGTCTGGGGTGACTCCCAAACTCCACGTGTCCAGGCCTAGGCCGCCTGGACACCGACCGCTGGACAGCAGCCCTCAGGCTAAAGGTGCCTTGGACTCGGACCTTGTGGCGAAGACATCCGACCCTTTTATAGCCTCTCCCAGCCAGCACAGCGGGTTCCCCGCCCCGCTGCACAACAGCCGCGAGAGACCAAAAATGGTACGGCACTCCAGTGATGGTTCAACCCCGGCTCAAAGTGACAGCGCCACCCGCTGGGCCACAGGGAACTGAACATCACTGATGTCTCCACCCGAATCAGCATACAGAAAGGTACCTACCCGCTACAAAAGTAACCTGCAAAAAAGTTGGAAATTCTGACTTTCCTACTAACTTAAGCCTTGTACACACGGTCGGACTTCCATCGGACTTCTCCGTGGATTTTTGTCCGAACGGAGTTGGCCGGGCACACCCATAGCATACACACACCACAGGACTTTTCTGCAAACTTTTCCAAAACTTTTCCAACATCACGTGGTTTTTCTGCTCTTTTCTGCTCTTTACCGCCACCCTTTGGTCAACTTCTGCTATTGTTGGTTGATTTTAACATTATTTGTTTTGTCCATCGGACAAAAGTCCTATGGATTTCTGTACACACGGTCGGACTTTGCTCCATCAGACTTTTGTTGGCCAAAATTTTGTCCGTTTGCAGACCGAACATTTGTCCGATGAAAACCAAAAAAGTTTGTCCGATGGAGCGTACACACGGTCAGATTTTTTGTCAAACTTGCTCAAAATTACGTTTGTTGGCAAAAAGTCCGACCGACGTTTAGAGTCCTGGTTATACTGCCCCTCCAAGTCTTCATTGGCCACCATAATATAATCTTAAAGGGGTTGTAAACCCTCGTGTTTTTTCACCTTAATGCATCCTATCCTCTTTCAATTTTAGAGATAGGGTCTGCAGTACACAGGGAGCCTTGACAGGGGCCTGCAGCTTAAGCATGTATTTGCAAATGCGTGCAACTAAACCCCTGTTTTTAACGCACTGTTAGACAGGTGAATTTGGTTGGTTGCTGATTGGTTGGTAAGTCAAGCTTGGAAATTCTGTGTGTTTTTTGACATGCGTTCGCCCCTTCCAGTGCTCCTTACTGTGAAGACCAGTCATAGGTAGGGGCAGTGACAGTTGTTTTTTGGCCCCCCAGCCCCCCTCCCCCCGTTTTACTTACCTGAGCCCCGAATTTCCGTGGGCGCGATCCCGCGTCGCTCTCTCCATCGCTTCTCAGCTCTTCATTGGATAGATTGATAGCAGCGCAGCCATTGACTCCAGCTGCTGTCAATCAAATCCAATGACGTGGGCGCTGGGGGAGGCGGGGCCGAGTCATACACTCGGCGGCTATGGACACCGAGTGTATGATACGGGAGCGCGCCTGCAAGGTAACCCCCTCAGTAAAGAGATTCCCAGAGGGGGTTATCTATTGCGGGGAGGAGCCGTGAGAGTTGCCGTGGGACCCCCAGAAGAGGAAGATCGGGGCCACTCTGTGCAAAACGATTTGCACAGTGGAGGTAAGTATGACATGTTTGTTATTTAAAAAAAAAAAAAAAAAAAACTGAACCTATAGTATCACTTTAATTGCTTTTGCTTACATTGGGCTCAATTCACAAAGTAAACACACCAAGATGAGTATCCTTATTTTCAAAAAAGGGAAAGTTATTTTCAGTTGAAGTAAGAAAATCTTAGTCACATGGCTGAAAATAGTGAACCTCAGACTAGCGTTAGAGCTTTATGAACTAAATCTATTAGGCCCCATGCACACGAGACGCTGTTATTTGCTGTTGAACGCGCATTCAGAGGCAGTTGGACGCTTTTTTCAACTGCTCCTGAACCCATTCAATGTTATCCTATGTGTCCATGCACACACTCTCGTTTTTTGGCGTTTACAAGCAGTTGCGTTTAACCTCGTTTTTCCAGAAGCAAAAAAATGGGTTCAGACGCAAAAGTTTTCATGTTTCAGACGCTAAACGCTGCTAAACGCGGCTAAACGCGGCTAAACGCGGTACCGGCGTTTTGCCGCGTTTGCGTTTATAAGCGTTTTTAAAGGTGACCTATTTTTTAACATTAGAAATCTCAAAAATTATGACAAATGATGAAAAACTATTAAAAAATATAAAAGAAAACTGTAATTGCTTGCATCGCATTGTGGACAATCCACAACTTGTGGCAGGTAAAGTGGCAAGTGGACAATCAACAACTTGTGTCAGGTGATGTGGCCAGGTGACGTGGCCAGGTGACGTGGCAAGTGGACAATCCACAGCTTGTGGCAGGTGACGTGGCCAGGTGACGTGGCAGGTAACGTGGCCAGGTGACGTGGCCAGGTGACGTGGCAAGTGGACAATCCACAACTTGTGGCAGGTGACGTGGCCAGGTGACGTGGCAGGTGACGTGGCAGGTGACGTGGCAAGTGGACAATTCACAACTTGTGGCAGGTGATGTGGCACATGATGTGGCCAGGTGACGTGGAAAGTGGACAATCCACAACTTGTGGCAGGTGACGTGGCCAGGTGACGTGGCAAGTGGACAATCCACAACTTGTGGCAGGTGACGTGGCCAGGTGACGTGGCCAGGTGACGTGGCAGGTGACGTGGCAAGTGGACAATTCACAACTTGTGGCAGGTGAAGTGGCCAGGTGACGTGGCACGTGATGTGGCCAGGTGACATGGCAAGTGGACAATCCACAACTTGTGGCAGGTGACGTGGCCAGGTGACGTGGCAGGTGACGTGGCAAGTGGACAATCCACAACTTGTGGCAGGTGACGTGGCCAGCTGACGTGGCAGGTAATGTGGCCAGGTGACGTGGCAGGTAACATGGCCAGGTGACGTGGCCAGGTAACGTGGCAAGTGGACAATCCACAACTTGTGGCAGGTGACGTGGCACGTGATGTGGCCAGGTGACGTGGCAAGTGGACAATCCACAACTTGTGGCAGGTGACGTGGCCAGGTGACGTGGCCAGGTGATGTGGCCAGGTGACGTGGCAGGTGACGTGGCAAGTGGACAATCCACAACTTGTGGCAGATGATGTGGCAAGTGATACGCTAAATACAAGTACACTGCTGCTCTCTCAGCTGCTGCTACTCACTGTGGTCTCACAAACTGGCTGAAATGGTTAAAATTTACTGTTTTTTGAGCTTAGGGAGGGTCTATGATGAAACGCTTATAAACGCAAACGCGGTTAAACGCCGCTAAACGCGGCCGCAAACGCGGCAAAACGCGCGTTTATAAACGCCGGTTTCAGCGTTTAAAAACGTGTGTTCAGCAGAGTTTGCACCTGCGTCTCGTGTGCATGGGGCCTTACATATTTTTATGTTTCCTTGCTTGACAGCACTCCCCATGTAACACATAATCACTGGGAAATGTCTCGGGATAGAACAACCGTGCAAGTGTTTTATATGGCTGATTCATTAAAGTACAATACAATAACTACTTAGCACTTTTTGTTCTTATGCAACAATCAGTTTTTTTTTTTTTTGCTTAGAACCCCCAATCATTATATATTTTTAAAGCAGAGGACCTAGAGAATAAAATAGTGGGTTTTGCAATTTTTTATGTCACACAGTATTTGCGCAGCGGCTTTTGCAAACGCATATTTTGGGGAAAAAAACACCTTTTGGGATTTTAATGCAAAAAACACAATACATGACCCAATTTTTTTGTGAAATGTAAAAGATGATGTTACGCTGAGTAAAAAGATACTAAACATATCAGTCTATAAAATTTTGCACGCCCATGCAGGAGTGACAAACTACGTAAATTTTACTACCCACAGGCAATGCTTTGAAAGCCTTTACAGGTTACAACTTTAGATTTACAGAGAAGATTTAGTACTAGAATTACTGCCCATGATCTGACGTTCATGGTGATATACCTCACATGGGTGGGATGATCGCTATTTGTTTGTATGCAGGACCGATGCATCCATTTGAGTGATCAAGAGGGGTAATTAGCTGTACGACCCTAGCCTGTGTCTGTAGCTGGTCTGGTATTGCCCATCTCCTCTCCCATGTTCAGGTGTCTCAAATCTGACTCCATAATGACCAATTGAGAAATGCATGCCTGCTCAATCTCCCTATAAATTTAAAGCGGCCTATGGTGTGGCGCAGACAGCGGCAAGGCGTAGACACTATGGCTCCTTCCTGAGTGGCCTATCATGTCTCCAACTAATCTTTTACCACTTCCATCAGCTCATTCCCCACAGTTAAAACCTTTTGTACCACCTGCCCCACCCTATTAGACTGTAAGCTCTTCTGAGCAGGGCCCTCTTAATCCTCTTGTATTTTATTGTATTATAACTGTATTGTCTCCCTTTTATATTGTAAAGTGCTGCGTAAACTGTTGGCGCTATATAAATCCTGTATAATAATAATAATAATAATTTGCCTTTGCGCGCAAGCCCAGGGGGCACTTTTATTTTTTTTCTTTATTTGAATTATTAAATAATTAAATGCGATTTAAAATTTTTAAATGTTATTTTTATTAAAAATTTTACACTGTTGCTTTCAATTTTTTTTTATCACTTTTATTGCTGTCACATGTAAATATATAAACATCCTTGTGACAGCAATAAGCATGTGATAGGTACTCTTTATGGAGGGATCTGGGGTCAATATGACCCCAAATCCCTCCTCTATCACTCTGCACCAAGATCAGTGTTTTTGAACACTTTTTATTTATTGAAAATGGCTCCGATGACATCCGAGTAAACCGGAAGTGATTTCAGGTCATCGCTTCCAGGTTACCATAGAAGAGACCCGATCACAGCCAATCCCAGCTTTGTTCGGGTGTCCGACTAGCAGCGGATGCACCAGTTGGTAGCTTGGGTCTCCCAGTGTAATGGGAGAGCCTGGGCAAGCCGCGGAAGGGGGTGAGAGTGCGGGGGATGCCCCCTCCTTCTGCTTGCAATAGCAATCAAGCAGCTAGTTAGCTGCTCTGATTACTATTACAAGAGAGCCAACTGTGGGCTCTAAAAACAGTACTGGGGTGATGCCTGCAGCTGCAATCATCATCCCGGTACAACCACTCGAAGACTGATGACGTACCAGATACAGTTTTTAGCAAAGGTGCAGTTGTCCTAAGTTCCCACAGTATTTTGGAAGGGTGATGTTAGGCCTCCATTGTACACTTGTATACCCACTCTAACTAAGCCAACCCCTAAAACATTACCTACACCTAACTTTTCATAGTAAAGCTGTTAAGTTGTGTAAGTTGTGTATCACTTATGGTGATATTCTAAGATGTTGAACACCAACTAGCCTGTTAAACTAGGCCATGCAGTGCAACATCTGATTGTACAATCTCATTCAGATTTTTTATCAACATTGTAGTGCCAGGAATGGATTGCATAGGCAGGTCAGTGGGGCTATGCCAGGAAATGATGCCATCCAAGGTGCCCATTTTGTCTAGCAAAGGTTCTAACACATCTAACAATAGAAATTAAAGAATGTGGTGCTCAAATCCAAAGAGCTTACATATATAAAAATCAATATAACATATGGCAACCTACAATCCCATACCCTGAACTTTCCTGCCATGAGCAGCCTGCCCACTACCACCATAAAGAAATGTTTACCTGTTACATGAAGCTGTAGAGTCATTTTATCTTGTTGTGTCCAGGCATTAGTGTTTTGATCTTCTGCTATTCCTGGGTAATATTGATCACCATCATCTCTTCTCACAGGGGCTATCCTCAGTGAACAGCTATTCTTCCCAGGTACTAGTGAGGTTCTGCCTCTGTAATCCTTTGATGCTGAAGAACTTTTTTGACTGTTAAAAATCTGAGGATATCCTAATAAACGATATGAATACCAAACAGTACTGGATGTCGTAGAGCTCTCATGAGGGTAGAACGTACAGGGAATCTCCACACAGGATCCAATTAATGCAACAATTTCAGTAGGGAACTCCCACCTCTGACACACAAGTCCTGGATGAATATGTGAAAATATGTGTTAAATTTTTGTTATAGTTTATAGTTATTATGTTTCCTCAAAATATGACTAGTTTACCTTGAAATAGGGTAAGAAGCAGAACCTTCTTTGTGATACTCATCCTGTGCTGGTCAGCGAGTGACAACGTTCAATCACAGGTGCAACTGTAAAATAGTATACATGGTACACATTAATTTGGGATAAAAAAAAATCACGAGTGTCTTGTAGCAGGGTGACCCCGTGCCACTGTGTAAAATGATGGTTTACGCCAGGTTTTCTGGGTAGCAAGCACACTAATGGCTCAGGTGTGTGCTGGGTTTATGTTAGAACCAGAGTTAGAGGTCAGAGCCCCGCCCACCCAAGGGAGGTCAGTGTGTGAAGAGAGCCGTGAGAGGTGCTGCTATGCACCATGCTGTACAGGTTGGGACAGACCAAGGCCCGAGCCTGAGAGAGAGTCCAGGAGGGACAGAGCAGCTAGAGAACGGAGAGGAAAGACGCAGAGCTAAAAGTACAGCATCTGTGCACGTACACTGGGATAGGTTTGACGGTCAGGAGGACCACTGTGGTATTAAACAGAGCACTAAAGCTATCAAAAGAGAGCCAGGAGGCAGAATGTTATGCTCATTGCATTGATGGTGAGAACACCCTACGTGGGAAGACAAACCTGTATGAACTTTGACTTTTTTTTAAATAAAAGTGGGCAGTAAAGCCCTGAAAACTATATCTGGTGTGGCGTAAACTCACTGTTTTGGCACTACCATTGAGCTAAGAAACCCCAAAGTGTCACAGTCTGCAAAGATTGTGTTAAAACGGAAGTGAAGGCAGCAAATACTTACTGTACCTTCCCTCCAACATTTCCTCGCCAGTGCCAGCATCTTCTTCAGTGTGTCAATATTCGGCCATCTTCATTGGCTGACGTGGGATGACGTCACTCCAGTGCATGTGCAGGGGGCATCATTCAGGCACACAGGGATCTAGTCGGCCGCTGGAAGAGCAAGCAGCTACTGTAGGCATATTTAACTGCAGAAGAGACATTGCATGTCCCTTTTGCAATAAAAAACCTGCCTGATCCCAGTGAATAGCAGCTGAACTTTAGTTCCGCTTTAATTCGTTTATTTAGGATCCTATACAAGAGTTTGTTTTTAACGCCAGACCTTTAAACCGAATAAATATCTGAGATACAATAATGTCATTTATACTCCACGGCACTGTGTTTACATGGAATTGGTAGGGGTTTTGTATTGTCTTTTTATAGTCAAGGCTGAGAAAAAAAATCAAAAACATTTTTTTTTGACAGGTAAGTGTTGGGGATTAGTGATTGACCTCAAGGCCTGAATATTGTCATATAGGGTGGAGGTCACATGCTCGCCTATTCCCGGCAGCACTGGATGTTTTGTATCGGATGAGGTAGAGAAAGGTCTAGCATTGGATTGCTGGAGTTAAGTACAGTAAAACCTTGGATTGCGAGCATAATTTGTTCCAGATACATGCTTGTATTTCAAAGCACTTGTATATCAAAGCAAATTTCCCCATAAGAAATAATGGAAACTCAAATGATTCGTTCCACAACCATTTATTCATAGGTCCTTCAGTTTATAGTCCATATAAAAAGATCATTGCAATGTGACCAGGTTGTGTAACCATAAAATGTCCATTCACAAATGGAAACCTCCACAAGGGGATTAGAAGCAAAATCCAGCAGGAGCTACAGAGTAAAAAAGAGAAGAGGGGCGCCTCTAATGCCGCGTACACACGACCGTTTTTAATGACGTGAAAAATGGGCATGAAAAAATTGGAACATGCTCTAATTTTTCTCGTCGTTTTTCACCTCGTCGTTTTTCTCGTCATGAAAAACGGCCGTGTGTATGCTTTAACGACGTGAAAAAAAATGCGCATACTCAGAATCAAGTGATGAGACGGGAGCGCTCGTTCTGGTAAAACTAGCGTTCGTAATGGAGATAGCACATTCGTCACGCTGTAACAGACTGAAGAGCACAAGGCTGAAAAGCGCGAATCGTCTCTCACCAGACTTTACTAACACGAGGATCAGCAAAAGCAGCCCAAAGGGTGGCGCCATCCGAATGGAATTTCCCCTTTATAGTGCTGTCGTACATTTCGTACGTCACCGCGCTTTGCTCAAGCATTTTTTTTCATGATAGTGTGTAGGCAAGGCAGGCTTGAGAAGAATTACGTCGAGAAAAACATCGTTTTTTTCAATGACATTAAAAACGGTCTCGTGTACACGGCATTATATCAAGACATCGCTTGTATATAAAGTCAAAAGTTATTAAAAATGTTTGCTTGTCTTGCAAAACGCTCTCAAACCAAGTTACTCTCAAACCAAGGTTTTACTGTATCAGTGGATCAGGATGGGGGAACAGGGGAGGGTTCACCAACTAAAATTTAAAAGTGTATGTAGGGGCAAAATAAAATAAATAAATACAAAATCTGCATTTCTCTCTATATTTCCTATGCACAACTGAATTGTTTAAGAAGTCAGAGGGCTGCGAATGGAGGCATGGAGGGACTGATCATACAAGGAGGAGGAAACCTTATGCCGCGTACACACGACCGTTTTTAATGACGAGAAAAATTTAATTTTTTAAAATGGTCATTAAAAATGATCGTGTGTGGGCTCCAGAGCATTTTTCACGACGTGAAAAACGGCCATGAAAAAATTGGAACATGCTCTAATTTTTCACGTCGTTTTTTACATCGTCGTTTTTCTCGTCATGAAAAACGGCCGCGTGGGCTTTGACGACGTGAAAAAAAATGCGCATGCTCAGAATCAAGTATGAGACGGGAGCGCTCGTTCTGGTAAAACTAGCGTTCGTAATGGAGATAGCACATTCGTTACGCTGTAACGGACTGAAAAGCACGAGGCTGAAAAGCGTGAATCGTCGCTCAACAAACTTTACTAACATGAAGGGTGGCGCCATCCGAATGGAACTTCCCCTTTATAGTGCTGTAGTACGTGTTGTACGTCACCGCGCTTTGCTCGAGCATTTTTTTCCACGATAGTGTGTAGGCAAAGGCAGGATTGAGAGGAAACACGAAAAATCACATTGAGAAAAACAAGAAAAATGCTGTTTTTTTCAATGACATTAAAAACAGTCGTGTGTACGCGGCATAAGGCCCCTTTCACACTGAGGTGCTTTACAGGCGCTATTGCGCTAAAAGTAGCACCTGGAGCGTTGCGCTTGAAGGAGGCTCAAAAAACTCCTGCAAGCCGCATCTTTGAGGCGCGATAGGAGCGGTAAAAATACTGCTCTTATAGCGCCCCTGCCCATTGAAATCAATGGGGTAGAGCCTCCAATACTCCCGCAAAACGCCGCAAAGAGACGTTATTGCGGGCGTTTTTAACCCTTTTTCGGCCGCTAGCGGGCAAAAATACGTTATAGCGGCGCTAAAAATAGCGCCGCTATACTGCTAGCGCATCCAGTGCCTCAGTGTGAAAGTAGCCTAAAGCCCCATACACACGGTCGGACTTCCATTAGACTTTTCCGTGTTTTTTTGTCCGAACGGAGTTGGCCGGGAACACCCATAGCATACACACGCTCTGACTTTTCTGCAAACTTTCCCAAAACTTTTTGCAACATCACGTGGTTTTTCTGCTCTTTTCTGCTCTTTACCGCCACCCTTTGGTCAACTTCTGCTATTGTTGGTTGATTTTAACATTAGTTGTTTTGTCCATCGGACAAAAGAACGATGGTTTTCTGTACACACGGTAGGACTTTGCTCCATCGGACTTTTGTTGGCCAAAAGTTTGTCCGTTTGCAGACCCAACTTTTGTCCAATGAAAACAAAAAAAAAAAAAAAAGTTTGTCCGATGGAGCGTACACACGGTCGGATTGTTGGTCCAACTTGCTCAAAATGAAGTTTGTTGGCCAAAAGTCTGACCGTGTGTATGGGGCTTTAGAGAGAGGAATAAAGTAAGTATATTACCTTCATCATCCTCCAGGGAAAACAAGGAATTCACTGCAAAGGTAAATCTTTAGCTGAGATCAGCTTTAATTGTAGCAGTGTGAATCTCAGGACTGAATAAACAAAAAAAATAATATTTTTTTTTTTAGATAGGATATGTATAAATATACTTTTTTTTTTTTTTATAGTAATATATAGCTGTTTGCCTGGAGTTCAGTTTCAATGCATCAATGCCAAGCCATTATTGCAATACCACTATATAGGAGGCTTGTGCTTTCATAAATTACCCATATACAGTAATAATAAATAAAGCAAACGCTCCTTTATATTTCTGGTCTTTGTACAGCTGTGGATAATCAGAAAATTTAAAAAATCAACAGCTTCTACTAAATAACAAAAAAAAGAGTATTGAACAAATGACAAAGACAAAACGGAAAATAAGACAATATAGTAATAATTGTGCCGTCATTCTAAATATTTGCCCGTTTACCATTATATATGAGTTACTTACTTTGCTCGGCTCGTCTTCTCCTGTGGATGTGAGGTTTCAGAAATGAGAAGTATGGACTGGAATTACATAAGACACATAAATACAGAGTGTAGGATTTGCAGAAGTTATGGCTTTCTGGTATTTCCTGAAGTGAGAAACTTCCTGTTGTAAATCACGATTGACATTAAAAGCGAACTATTGTGAGGTCAGTATTATTTTATTTATATTTAACTTCGAGGCTCCATGTACACAGAAGCTCAAAAACGGTCGTTTTGAACGCCAGATTTCTGGCAGAAAAAGCTGCTTTCAAATATAGCTTTTATCAGCGTTTATTAGCGTTTTTCAGTGTTAGCGGTTTTCAGCTTTTTTTTTTTCAATGGATCAAAAAACGCTAAAAAACGCTGGCGACCTGCGTTTTTGAGCGTTTTTGAGCGTTTATTAGCGTTTTTAAGCGTTTTGCGTTTTTAGCGTTTTTTCCCGCCGAAAAACGGCAGAAAAAAACCCATTAACTCCACTGCTCATTAACGCTAAAAAACGCTATGTGTACATGAACACATAGGCTAAAGCCCCGTACACACGGTCGGACTTCCATCGGACTTTTCTTTTTTTTTTTGTCCGAACGGAGTTGGCCGGGCACACCCATAGCATACACACGCTCGGACTTTTCTGCAAACTTTCCCAAAACTTTTTGCAACATCACGTGGTTTTTCTGCTCTTTTCTGCTCTTTACCGCCACCCTTAGGTCAACTTCTGCTATTGTTGGTTGATTTTAACATTAGTTGTTTTGTCCATCGGACAAAAGTCCGATGGTTTTCTGTACACACGGTCAGACTTTGCTCCATCGGACTTTTGTTGGGCAAAAGTTTGTCCGTTTGCAGACCCAACTTTTCTCAGATGAAAACAAGAAAAAAGCAAAAACAGTTTTTCCGATGGAGCGTACACACGGTCGGATTGTTGGTCCAACTTGCTCAAAATGAAGTTTGTTGGTCAAAAGTCCGACCGTGTGTACGGGGCTTTACATAGAGTGCAGTTAATGGGCTTTTAAAAAAACGCCAAAACGCCAATAAACTGCAGTTTATCAGCTTCAGTGTACATGGAGCCAGAAGGTTTTCATTCTGTTATTGTATATCCTTTTCATGTAATATATATCTAAATATTTCATTTAATAAAAATACTTTTTTCTTTTAGTTGCCACCATATAGAGCCTGGGGAAAAGCTGAATGTGTCCCAGGAAATAGAAGGATAAAAAGGAAAAGGAAAAAGGGGAGAGGAGAGGCGAGAAGAAGAAAAAGCGTGGAGAAGGAAAAGGTGTGAGGAAAAGAGGGGTAAGGAGAGGGAAAGGAAAAGGGAGAGGGAGGGAAAGGGAAGGGAAAGGGGAAGAGAAAGGAAAGGGAAAGGTAAAGGAAAGGAAAAAAGAGGAGAGGCAAAGGAAAGGAAAGGAAAAGAAAGGGAGAGGGAATGGGAGAGGAAGGGAAGCAAAGGGGAGAGAAAGGGAAAGGGGAAGAGAAAGGAAAGGAAAGGAAAGGAGAAGAAAGCGAGAGGGAAAGGGAAAGGAAAAGGAAAAGGGAGGGGAAAGGAAAAGGAAAAGGGAGAGGAAGGGAAAGGAAAGGGAAAGGAAAGGAAAGGAGAAGAAAGGGAGAGGGAAAGGGAAAGGGAAAAGAAAAAAGAGAGAAGGGGAAAGGGGAAGAGAAAGAAAAGAAAAGGAAAGGAGAAGAAAGGGAGAGGGAAAGGGAAAGGAAATGGGAGAGAAAGGGAAAGGGGAAGATAAAGGAAAAAAAGAGGAAAGGAAAGGAGAAGGAAGGGAGAAGGAAGGGAGAGGGAAAGGGAAAGGAAATGGGACAGGAAGGGAAGCAAAAGGGAGAGAAAGGGAAAGGGGAAGAGAAAGGGGGAAGAAAAGGAAAGGGAAAGGAAAAGGGAGAGGAAGGGAAATGGAAGGAAAGGGAAGGGAAAGGGAAAGGAAATGGGAGAGGAAGGGAAAGGAAAGGGAAAGGAAAGGAAAGGAAAGGAGAAGAAAGGGAGAGGGAAAGGGAAAGGGAAAAGAAAAAAGAGAGAAGGGGAAAGGGGAAGAGAAAGGAAAGAAAAGGAAAGGAGAAGAAAGGGAGAGGGAAAGGGAAAGGAAATGGGAGGGAAAGGGAAAGGGGAAGATAAAGGAAAAAAAGAGGAAAGGAGAAGGAAAGGAGAAGGAAGGGAGAATGAAGGGAGAGGGAAAAGGAAAGGAAATGGGACAGGAAGGGAAGCAAAAGGGAGAGAAAGGGAAAGGGGAAGAGAAAGGGGGAAAAAAGGAAAGGGAAAGGAAAAGGGAGAGGAAGGGAAATGGAAGGAAAGGGAAGGGAAAGGGAAAGGGAAGATGTACAAGTAGATTTTCTGTTGCTACATGCATGATTGGATGGTCAAAGTGAACAAAGTTCTTTTTGATAAGTTACAAAATGTACTCTGTTAGTGCTATTTACATTTTTACTATTAAAAACATTTTGTTTTACATATTATCTGTATGCAAAAAGTACCGTAAATGTTGATCCCACAAATAATCAAATGTAGTTCAAACACACTTTCTGTGCTGGAGTGACAATGCTGCTCTTCCATAGATAGAGTACAGTGAGTCAGTGTTGTCACTCTAGGACAGGAAGTGTGTTACTGGCAGGATCACCAGGTGAAAACAGAGGGAAAAAGCTGAATAAAGAAGACCAATGCAGCCACCACATCCAAGAACTGCTGAGCTGTAATATAATAAATGTTTGTTTTTGGGTTGAATACCGCTTTCCTGGTGCCTTCCATGGCAGCATACTAATGGTTGATGGCTCCGCCCCCGGTCAACCCCCAGGACCACGTAACTCTATAAAAGAAAGAGTTACTCCCCCCTTCAGACATTCTTTTTCCTGTCCTCAATCCCTACAGGATCACTATTCAGCCTTACCTCACCGTCTCATGGTGCTACCGTTGCAGGTTCATGCTCTCCTGCAGTACGGAGTCCCGCATCTTGGGCTGCTAAATGCGCCATATAAGTGTGGGAGCCCCTTTTTCTGTGGATCTTTTTTGGGCATGAAGGGCACACAGGAGCATACTTTCTCCTCAGCGGCAGTTACAATCCTCGGGTCACACATTGCTTTACCCGGGTAATGATCTCTATAAGCAGCTTAGCACTGCTGCATTTAAATGTCTGCTTTCTGCAAATGCCTATGGCTAGTGTGGACGCTTCGCGCGCCCCACACAACCTAGCTTTACTCGTCCGGGGGGCGGAGTCACGGCATGACGCAATCGCGCATGCGCAATAGCCGGAGGAAGTCGCGCGGCGGCCATCTTGGTACACCCAAGCAAAAAATCCTATTTAAACAGCCTGGGACCACAATCAAATGGCAGATTGTCAGAAAATACACCTTGCTGTGAGTATTAACTATTCTACATGCCAGATGGAACCCAGCCAAGGTAATTACCTGTGTGTTAATGCTAAAATGTTATTTTGCAGCGTAATGATGGTAAACATATAAATGTACATTCGCTGACATTGCACGGTGCTGTATTGACTAGCTAAAAAAATTTTACACAGCTGCCCCAGTATTGCCGCACCAAAAAGATCCTCAACATACCACTAGGTAAGGGCTGCAACGTTAGGTAAGTTGTTTCCATTCAAAGAGCACTACTACTTTAGAGGATATATAGAAACACCAGTTGTTTTGTTTCTTTATAGCCCACGCCGTGAAGCAGCCCGCACTTCTTCTCATCGAAGTTCTCGTGACGGACGTTCGGGGGGACATAGAAGCTCGGGTCGCTCACCCTCAACCCATGCTTCCCGTAGTGACCGAAGGTCACCCCGCCACTCCTCAAGTAGACACGACTCCCAGCGCAAGTCTTTGCAACCAGGGAGGAAGGATTGCTGGGTATGCGGCAAGCAAGCCTTACCAGACAAGCTAGCCTGTGGCCAGTGTTTTTTGGAGGCTACGGTCGACAGACAAGGGTCCATAGGCTCAATCAAAGAATTAGTCAAGGACACCATCAGGGAATTGGCCTCATCCCAGGATCAATCCACCCCACTTGTTGAACAAAGGGTAGCGGAGACAGCTAGTCTCCAGCCTGATTCTGAGCTCAATTCGGAAGATGACGGAAATATACCAGAAGAGGGCACATCGACCTTCGACTTTGGGTTAATTGAACCCTTTATTGGTGCAGTTAAGGATGCAATTCAGTGGGAGGAAGATCCTGAACCTCCACATAAAGCAGGAAAATACTTCCCACATTTGGCCAGGAAGAAATCAGCCTTTCCCCTAATAGAGGAGATTAAGGGGGTGGTATTGGAGGAGTGGAAGAAGGTAGATAAACGACCCTTTGCCTTCAACCGCTTTTCCAAACTCTACCCACTAACGGAAGGAGATGCTCAGATTTTTGATGCCGTCCCGTCAGTAGATGCATCTGTCATGCGACTGGCTAGGAATACAACACTACCTTTAGAAGACGCAGTCTCCTTTAGAGACGTCCTAGACCGCAGAATAGACGCCGATCTGAAAAAAGTATACCAAGCATCGGGGGGAGCCTGCAAACCGGCGGTGGCCCTATCCTCAATCTCCAAAGCCACCAGGGTGTGGACAGATAATATTGAATTGGCCCTCAGACGTGGCCTAGATACTGAAGAAATCATTAAAGCTCTAGATGAATTGAAGCTGACCTCTGATTTCATGGCGGAAGCAGCCATAGACGTTCTAAGATGCTCCTCCAGAGCAATGCTTTACTCTATCACAGCCAGGAGAGCGTTATGGCTTAAGCCATGGTCAGCAGACCCGTCGTCAAAACAGTCATGGTGTCGCATCCCGTATGACGGGAAGTCCTTATTTGGAGATAAAATGGATATGGCAATATCCAGAGTCACAGGCGGGAAAAGCGGTCTTATTCCCCAGGATAGGAGCAGAAGGAGGAAGTTTACTCCGCAGGCAAATTTCCAACAGAGATCAAGAGACTCCAGGGCTTATCGCCCGGGTAAACAATACAGAAGGGACTGGAAAGGCTCACAGGCCTCTTTCCTCAAACTAAAGTCAAAGGCCCCTACACTGGCGATAGAAAACCAGAAGTCCTTTTGACACGCCCTCCACCCAAGCCGGGCCAGTGGGAGCAAGACTCAGATCCTTTGCCCGGGTTTGGGTGGAAAATTGTACAGACCAGTGGGCGGTATCCACAGTCCTTCAGGGACATTTCTGGAAATTCAGATGCCGCCCTCCATCCTTCTCCTACCAATCAACCAAGATACCAGCCGGAAAACAAAAGAGGGAAACACTTGTCCAATACGTGCAAATACTTCTATCTCAACGGGCAATCCTACCGGTTCCGGAATCGGAAAAGCACTTAGGGTTCTATTCCCCAGTCTTCTTGGTCCCCAAAAAAACGGGGGGCTGGAGACCGGTTTTAGACCTGAAAAGGCTAAACAGGTACCTTTATGTAGAACACTTCAAGATGGAGTCTCTGAACACGGTAATCCTTTCAGTACAGCCAGGGGACTGGATGGTGTCTGTAGACCTCCAGGACGCATATCTGCACATCCCCATCCACTACAACTTTCAACATTTTCTACGGTTTCAAATAGGCAACCTACATTTTCAGTTCCAGTGTCTCCCCTTCGGGATTTCATCAGCACCCAGAACCTTCACCAAAGTTCTGGTAGCCATCTTAGCCCCCCTTCGGGAGAAGGGCATACGAGTCCTACACTATCTGGACGACATATTAATTCTGTCTCAGCACAGAGAAGTTCTACAGTCGCACCTGCAGATGGTCTTGAACACCTTGACACAATTCGGATGGCTAATCAACCACTCGAAGAGTCAGTTTGTACCTACACAAAAAATGATATACCTAGGTGCCTTATTCAACACACCGAGGAAGTCAGTGTCCTTTCCACCAGCCAAAATTCCGGTGTTGGTGCAGAAGGTGAAGCATGCATTGGGGAGTCACGCTATGCCAGCGTCAGATTGCCTGAGCCTTCTAGGGTCCCTCTCGGCCTGCATACCGATGGTAAAATGGGCCAGAAGCCACTTACGGGGTTTTCAACAAGGTTTTCTGAAGCAGTGGAGGAGAAAGCGTCTCGGTCAGAGGATAGCCATCACTCCCTCGATGAAGTCCAGCCTCTGGTGGTGGACGAGGTCTCCGAATCTACTAGCTGCTTGTCCTCTCGGCCCAATCTCATGGACCATTATCACATCAGACGCAAGCCAGCTGGGTTGGGGGGCACACCTCCAAGATCAGCTGGTTCAGGGCAGATGGAGGTTCAATGCGGAAGGGATGGTATCCAACATCCTGGAACTAAGGGCAGCATGGATGGCAATCCTGCATTTGGCTCCTCTCCTCAAGGGAAAATCCGTGCTATTACAAATGGACAACAGAGCGGCAGTAGCCTATATCCAAAATCAAGGGGGAACACACAGCAATACACTAGCCAGCGAAGCAGCCCCAATTATTGCATGGGCCGAGAAGAATTTATTAGATCTCCAGGCTACCTACATTCCAGCCCCCGAGAATCAGCTGGCAGATCATCTCTCGAGATCCTTCACATCCAACAACGAATGGTCGTTGGATCCACAGGTTTTCAGCTGGATATGCCAACAGTTGGGGCATCCCCAGATAGATCTCTTTGCGTCTCCGCACAACGCGAAAGCACCTCTCTTCTTCACGAGGTCACCATCTCCGATGTCGACAGGGGCGGATGCTCTAGTCCAACCATGGGAATTCCAGATAGGCTACGCCTTCCCTCCGACACCCTTAATCCTCAGGTTTCTCCAGCGACTGACTCTAGAGAGGGTCACCATCCTGGCGGTTGTTCCTTACTGGCCGAGAAGACCGTGGTTTCCGCTCTTAGTAGAGATGGCCCTGGGCAACCCATTACCCCTCCCACCCACGAGCAAGCTGCTATCTCAAGGCGCTTTTCTACACCCGCACCCAGAGATCCTAGACTTGAGGGCCTGGAAGTTGAAAGGAGGAGGTTGGGCGACCTAGGTTGCTCTCGGGACGTGGTACAAACGTTATTACAGGCAAGAAAGGCATCCACTAATGCCACCTACTGCAGAATATGGAAAAAATTCTCTACACTGGCCGAAACGAATCATTTCAACCCTCTGAATCCTGGGGTCCAAGATATCCTACTTTTCCTGCAAAATGGCCTGGACCTAGGCTTAGGTCTCAGCACGCTAAAAGTGCATATTTCAGCCCTGTCAGCCTTTACAGACACACGCTGGGCACTAAACCCCTTGGTGGAACGTTTCTTGAAGGCGGTGTTAAGATTACGTCCTCCCAGGAAAACGCTGTATCCCAAATGGGACCTAACGGTTGTTCTTAACGTCTTAGCAAGCTCTCCCTTTACACCCACAGAGGAGTGCTCCTTGGAAGATATCACCGGCAAAACGGTTTTCCTGATCGCTGTCACCTCGGGTCGAAGAGTATCAGAGATACAAGCCCTAGGGGCAGAGGAGCCCTACGTCACTTTTTTTCCGGACAGGGTAGTCCTACAGCCTATCCATCAATTTGTCCCCAAAGTGCCTTCAGTCTACCATTCCAACCAGGAGTGGGTACTCCCAGCTTTCGGAGAGGATCCATCCTCCTCAAAACTACATGAACTGGACGTGGCCAGATCTCTAAAGCGTTATTTGGAGCTGACACAGCAGTTCAGAAGGGATCAACGACTCTTTGTTATCCCCAAAGGCACCAAAAGAGGCTTGGCAGCTTCTAAAACAACATTAGCCAGTTGGATCGTGAAGATAATTCAAAGGGCATACCGGACTAGTGGTCTTCCAGTTCCAAACGCGGTGAATGCACATTCAACAAGAGGAATCGCATCATCCTGGGCGGCTATGGCTAGGGTCTCCCCGGAGACAATTTGTAGAGCGGCTAGCTGGTCATCGTTCAATACCTTTATGTCGCATTATAGCTTGGATCCTGCGGTCCTTACCTCCCGAGACTTTGGGAAAAGGACTCTGGAACTATCACTTTCAAAAAGCCATTAAAAAATTTATTATCGCAGTTCCCTCCCTATAAGCGAGTTATTTACCATTAGTATGCTGCCATGGAAGGCACCAGGAAAACGGAAAATTGAATACTCACCTTTCCGTAATTTTCCTTTCCTGGTGCCGACCCATGGCAGCATGCACCCTCCCTGCTATAATCCTTAAAGTTCTGAAGTCTAGTTACAAAGAATGTCTGAAGGGGGGAGTAACTCTTTCTTTTATAGAGTTACGTGGTCCTGGGGGTTGACCGGGGGCGGAGCCATCAACCATTAGTATGCTGCCATGGGTCGGCACCAGGAAAGGAAAATTACGGAAAGGTGAGTATTCAATTTTCCGTTTTATTGCTGGAGTCCTGCAGACAGCAGAGAATGAAGGAACAGGAACAGCAAAGAGGGAACAATGGTATTTTTATTTTTATTTCCTTTTTTATTTTGAGCAACATGATTGTAGTTAGTTAAATATTCTCATTAATGAGTCTTGCTATTTTAAAAGCTTTTTTTATCATGTATAGTTTGTAACAGACTCTTGCAAATGGAGAGAGATTTTTACCGCTCCAGGTGGATACACTCCAACAATCCGTAATGACAGGACTACCGTGGGTGCCAGCAATGCACGTAGCATATGAAGAGGAAAAACTAAAAAATATGGACAGCCGCACTCCAAAAAACCTTTGACGGTCGCCTTTAGGCCCCATGCACACAGGGCGTTTTTGCAGCTCCTAACAGCAGCGTTAGACGTTTTTTTTTACAGCTGCAAAACGCCCATCCATGTTATTCTATTGTGTCATGCACACATAGAGCTTTTATGAGCTCCAAGTGGCATAGGCGTTTTCCAGCTGCAAAAAAAAAACAATTCCAGTGCGTTCTGGAGCTCCAGGTTTGAGCTGCAAAAACGCCCAACGCGCAAAAACGTGCAAAAACGCAGCAAAACCGCGCAAAAACGCAGCGATTTGCGTTTTTGAGCTCCAGGATTTTTTTTTTTTAAAAAAGGTAAAAAAATGTTTACAAAACATGGATAGGCGTTTTTAAGCTGTAAAAAATGCGGCTGTAAAAACGCCCTGTGTGCATGGGGCTTGTAAAAAGATGGAAAAATTACACCAAACTTCATCACAGCATAGCCAGGGTAACTGCTTACATGTTTCACACTGAAGGTCAGTGCTTAACCACTTAACGACCGCTCACTGTATATATACGTCGGCACAATGGCACCGACAGGCACAATCACGTACAGTGTACGTGATTGCCTTTGTACAGTTGGGGGGTCCAATCGGACCCCCCTTCTGTACAGTGAGCGGTCGGAATTCGTTGGGGAGCGATCCGACATGAGGGGACGGCCGTTCGATTCCGGCCACCCCCCCGCGATCGCTCCCGGCGAATGGAAATGTCCCCTCTGTCTGTCGAATGTACACACAGGCAGAGGAAGCAGGAGGAAGTGATGTCATCTCTTGGGCGGCGCTCACATATACCGAGCGCCGTACAAGAGAAGACATCAAGGTTAGTGCACAAACACTACACTAACACCAGCACACATAGGCACTCAAATTGCCCCCCCCAGGCACCCCCAGATCACCCCCCAGCCCCCAGTCACAGTGTCACTGATTGCAGTGACCATTTATTTACTGATCACTGCAATCAGTGACATTTGTGACTGTAAAAGTGTCACTACATTTAGTTTTAGGTCCAGTGTAGACCCCTAACCCCCCCTAATAAAGGTTTAACCCCTTGATCACCCCCCAGATAACCCTTTCACCCCCTAGCACCGCCGTCGCTAAGCGATCATTTTTCTGATCGATGTCTTAGCGTCGGTGATGCAGATCGGTAGCCAGTAATTTTTTTTAGGTTCGCCGCAGATTTTTATAGCGTCAGGTACCCCCATAAATTATCTAATAAAGGTTTAACCCCCTTGATCGCCCCCCAGGTAACCCTTTCACCCCCTATCACCACTGTCGCTAAGTGATCGTTTTTATGATCGCTGTCTTAGTGTTGGTGATGCCGATCGGTAGCCAGTAATTTTTTTAGGTTCGCCGCAGGTTTTTATAGCGTCAGGTACCCCCATATATTATCTAATAAAGGTTTAACCCCCTAATTGCCCCTAGTTAACCCTTTCACCAGTGATCATCATATAAGTGTTATGGGTGACGCTGGTTAGTTAGTTTGCTTTTTATAGTGTCAGGGCACCCGCCGTATATAACCCAATAAAGGTTTAACCCCCTGATCGCCCGGCGGGTGATATCAATTAGGTTTTAGCGTCAGAGAGGGTCTGCGTCACACCCCAGGCAGCGCCAGGTTAGTGCCAGTAACGCTAACACCCACGCATGAAGCATACACCTCCCTTAGTGGTATAGTATCTGAACAGATCAATATCTGATCTGATCAGATCTATACTAGCGTCCCCAGCAGTTTAGGGTTCCCAAAAATGCAGTGTTAGCGGGATCAGCCCAGATACCTGCTAGCACCTGCGTTTTGCCCCTCCGTCCAGCCCAGGCCACCCAAGTGCAGTATCGATCGATCACTGTCACTTACAAAACACAACACACATAACTGCAGCGTTCGCAGAGACAGGCCTGATCCCTGTGACTCCAGTGCTGTAGGAGGTGATTTCACCACCACAGTTAAAAAAAAAAGCAAATATGCCGAAGCATTGGGGCAGCAGGGGCGGAGGAGTGATTTTGCTCCTAATGCCGCGTACATACAGTCGAAATTCTGACGGAGGCTTGCCCGTGGAAAAGTCCGACCATGTGTGTGCGGCATAACTTTTTTGCGGGAGGATGCCCCCATGCTTCGGCATATATAAATGGTGCATGTAGGCCCATCATTAGAAGTGGGTGGATGAAGGGCGGTATTCTAATGGTGGGCATACCCACCGATCAATCTCTTTTTTCGTTCAGCCAACTGGCTGCATGAAAAAAAAAGATTACAATACATGTCCAACAAGGACCAGCAATGTACTGGTATGTTGCTGGACTTTGAATGGTTATACCAGATTGATGCCTGCGGGTTTAGGTATCATCTTGGTATCATTCTTTTCAGCCAGCGGCCGGCTTTCATGTAAAAGCAATCCTAGTGGCTAATTAGCCTCTGGACTGCTTTTACAAGCAGTGGGAGGGAATGTCCCCCCCCCCGGATATAAAAAGCGCCATTGGGAAATTGGGAAAGCATTTTATCACACCGATCTTGGTGTGGTCAGATGCTTTGAGGGCAGAGGAAAGATCTAGGGTCTAGATCCCAGTTTTTTCAAAAAAAGAGTACCTGTCACTACCTTTTGCTATCATAGGGGATATTTACATTCCCTGAGATAACAATAAAAATGATAAAAAAAAATAAAATATGGAAGGAACAATTTAAAAATAAAATAAAATAGCAAAATTAATAATAAAAAAAAAAAAAAAAAAAAAAGCACCCCTGTCCTGCCCTGCTCTTGCCCAATGGCGAACGCAAGCGTCGGTCTGGCGTCATATGTAAACAGCAATTGCACCATGCATGTGAGGTATCACAGCGAAAGTCAGATCGAGGGCAGTAATTTTAGCAGTAGACCTCCTCTGTAAATCTAACGGGGTAACCTGTAAAGGCTTTTAAAGGCTTTTAAAAATGTATGTAGTTTGTCGCCAATGCGCGTTTGTGCGAAATTTTAAAGCATGTCGTGTTTGGTATCTATGTACTCGGCCTAAGATCATCTTTTTTATTTCATCAAACATTTGGGCAATATAGTGTGTTTTAGTGCATTAAAATTTAAAAAAGTGTATTTTTTCCCCAAAAAAATGCGTTTGAAAAATCGCTGCGCAAATACTGTGTAGAAAAAAAAATGCAACACCCACCATTTTATTCTGTAGGGCCTTTGCTTTAAAAATATATATAATGTTTGGGGGTTCAACATAATTTTCTTGCAAAAAAAAATATGTTTTCATGTAAACATAAAAGTGTCAAAAAGGGCTTTGTCTTCAAGTGGTTAGAAGAGTGGATGTAAGCTTCCTAATGTTGTGTATAAAATGCCAGAACAGTTCAAAACCCCCCCAAATGACCCCATTTTGGAAAGTAGACACCCCAAGCTATATACTGAGAGGCATGTCGAGTCCATGGAATATTTTATATGTTGACACAAGTTGCGGAAAAAATACAATTTTTTTTTTTTTTTTGCACAAAGTTGTCACTAAATGATATATTGCTCAAACATGCCATGGGCATATGTGGAATTGCACCCCAAAATACATTCTGTTGCTTCTCCTGAGTACGAGGATACCACATGTGTGAGACACCCCAAGCTATTTGCTGAGAGGTATGGTGAGTATTTTGCAGATCTCGCTTTTTGTCACAAAGTTTTGAAAATTGAAAAAAAAAAGAAAAAAAAAAATTTTCTTTCTTCATTTTCAAAAACAAATGAGAGCTGTAAAATACTCACCATGCCTCTCAGCAAATAGCTTGGGGTGTCTACTTTCCAAAATGGGGTCATTTGGGGGGGTTTTGTGCTATTTTGGCATTTTATGGCCTTCAAAACTGTGATAGGTAGTGAGGAGTGAAATCAAAAATTTGCGCCCTTAGAAATCCTGAAGGCGGTGCTTGGTTTCCGGGGTCCCGTACGCGGCTAGGCTCCTAAAAAGTCCCACACATGTGGTATCCCCGTACTCAGGAGAAGCAGCAAAATGTATTTTGGGGTGTAATTCCACATATAACCATGGCATGTGTGAGCAATATGTCATTTAGTGACAACTTTTTGTAATTTTTTTATTTTTTTTTGTCATTATTTAATCACTTGGGACAAAAAAAAAAAAATATTCAATGGGCTCAACATGCCTCTCAGCAATTTCCCTGGGGTGTCTACTTTCTAAAATTGGGTCATTTGGGGGGGGTTTGTACTGCCCTGTCATTTTAGCACCTCAAGAAATGAGATAGGCAGTCATAAATTTAAAGCTGTGTAAATTCCAGAAAATGTACCCTAGTTTGTAAACTCTATAACTTTTGCGCAAACCAATAAATATACGCTTATTGACATTTTTTTTACTAAAAACATGTGGCTGAATACATTTTGGCCTAAATGTATGACTAAAATTTAGTTTATTCGATTTTTCTTATAACAAAAAGTAGAAAATATCATTTTTTTAAAAAAAATTCGGTCTTTTTCCGTTTATATGGCAAAAAATAAAAATCGCAGAGGCAATCAAATACCATTAAAAGAAAGCTCTATTTGTGGGAAGAAAAGGACGCAAATTTCGTTTGGGTACAACATTGCATGTCCGCACAATTTACAGTTAAAGCAGCGCAGTGCAAAATTCTGAATTCACCTCTGGTCCTCTAGCTACCAAATGGTCCGGGGCTTAAGCGGTTAATCATAGCTATAGCGCCCCTGCCCATTGAAATCAATGGGGTAGCACCTCCAATACGTCCGCAAAACGCCGCAAAGAGGCGTTATTGTGGGTGTTTTTAACCCTTTTTCGGCCGCTAGCGGGGGTTAAAATCACCCCGCTAGCGCCCGCAAATCCTGGCAAAAAATACGGTATAGCGGCGCTAAAAATAGCGCGGCTATACCACCAGCGCATCCAGCGCCTCAGTGTGAAAGTAGCCTTAGTGTAATTTCTGTCCTCTAGTATCTGCTTGAGTCACTTCTGACAAGTGTTCCTGACACCAAGAGATAAAAAGGGTGACAGGGGAGGGATCTTCACCACACAGGGGAGGTGCTCAATCACCACACAACCTGTGATTGACTGCCTCAGCTCTGTTCCTGTGTGCTGTGTGGAGGGGGGGTGTCCCTTTCCCTCCAATCAGCCCTCAGAACTCTCCTCACTAAGCTCTGAGGTGTGTAATTCCAGCTCCCTGCTCCCTGCTTTCTAAAAACTCTGACACACTGTATAAATTTTGAATAGATGTAAAAGAGAGAAGACTGCAGATAAACAGGTGCAACTTATGTAGGACAAATTGTTTAATCTCTGTGCATCACCTGAGGCCAGTCATGTCACTGGGTATATGGAGAGGTTTACAACCACTTTCACAGCAAATCCTCTGGACTTGGTCTGCTGAGTGAAAACCAGAGACGCTCTACAATATTGAATGCTAGCTCAGAGCAACCAATCAGAATTCACCTTGTGAATCCTAAATAGTTACTGCACACTTTAGATTAGCATTTAGCTTATTACATTCCTGATTAAGTATAGCCTCATACACACGATCGGACTTCCATCTGACTTTTCCGTGGATTTTTTGTGCGAAGGGGCGTTGGCCGTGAACTTGTTCTGCATACAGACGGCAGAACATGTTCAGCCAACATACACCAAACCACATGGTTTTTCAGCTCTTTAGCGCCACCCTATGGGCATCTTCTGCTAATGTTGTCTGATGTTGGACATGGAGAAGAAATTTCCCGTGGGATTTTTTAGCAGCAAAAAGTATAAAAAGATCCAAATTTGTAAAAAAAGGATTTTATTGATGAAAAGGAGGTGCTTAGCACTTGTAAGTTAAAAAAGAATCAATTCATGAATTTTATGAGCTCCGGTATTTACAAAGCCAAATACAGTACAAACAGGGGTATTGGTTCATGTACAGATAATAGATACAAAATAATGAAATCATACATGATTGAGGCATAGGATGCATTCAAAAAGCCCCGATGCATTTCGACCCATTCAGGTCTTCCTCAGGGGGTCTTACATTCTGTGAAATATTAATGAACAATAGCATATTACAATTAAAGCCTATTGCAAGCGTCTCTCATAAGATAGGACAAGTGATTTAAGTTTAGGTTTATATGTAGTATTTATAAAGTAATCAATATCAATCAACAGAGAAACAGCTATATGGAGAAAAGGATGCTATACATCTATTTACTTCCAGAATAAATCTTTTCATATTTACCCTCTTTGCCATATGGTATGGATCAACCGGAGATTTAAAACCACACTTTGACTCACTTTGACTGATGTCTGATGTTTAGCATTGGTTCAGAGCATGCGTGTTTGTACTTTGGCTTTTAGTCCGACGGACTTGTGTACACACTATCAGATAATCCGACGGAACACATTTGTTGTCGGACAATTTGAGAGCATGCAAAGCCAACATTTGTTGTTGGAAATTCCGACAACAATTGTCTGATGGAGCATACAGACAGTCGGATTATTATCCGACAAAACATGTCCATCGGACAATTGTTGTCGGAATATCCGATCATGTGTACGGGCCTTAAGATTGTTTACAGTAGGACTATTCTATGTTGTCGGTTAGCATTAAAGTGATGCCAATCCCAAACCGATTGACATGTAGGTTGAGCTATGCGTTGTGTATAATAAACAGTTGCCTTTTCACCTTTTTTTCTTCCTTAGTTGCATATTGGTTCAGCTAAACTCCTGCAGCCACTTTCTGTCTACAAGCACTCCAGTGATGGCTCCATGGCATTTCTCAGGGTTGGTTTCCTAATGGTGACACTCGTGGACTAGGCCTCTATAATGTGTGCAAGGAAAACATAATTGGATGATGGCAGTCAGCAGAGCTTCACCTCATTCACTTAGCCCTCTTTCACACTGGGGCGGTTTTCAGGTGCTATTGTGCTAAAAATAGCGCCTGCAAACCGACCCTAAACAGCGGCTCCTGTCTCTCCAATGTGAAAGCCCCGAGGGCTTTCACACTAGAGCGGTGCGCTAACAGGACGTGAAAAAAGTCCTGCTAGCCGCATCTTTGGAGCGGTGAGAGGAGCGGTGTGTTTACTGCTCCTACACCGCTCCTTCTCATTGAAAGCAATCGGAAACTGCGGTATTAACCCTTTTTCGGCCGCTAGCGGGGGTTAAAACCACACCGCTAGCGGCCGAATACCTCCGCAATTCCGACGGTATAGCGCCGCTAAAAATAGCGGCGCTATACCGAAGCCGCACCCACCGCCCCAGTGTGAAACCAGCCTTACAGCGCTATTTTTAGCGCCCTAAAGATGCTGTTTGCAGGATTTTTTCCAACGCACAGCCAGCAAAACGCCTCAGTGTGAAAGCCCTCAGGGCTTTCACATTGAGAATGCTGGAGCAGGATTATTTCAGGCGTTTTTACTGCGCTATTTTTACCGCGAAAACGCGGAAAAAACGCCTCAGTGTGAAAGGGGCCTAAGCCAATGGAAAATTGTCTTGCAAAGAGAACAGTCTATTTGTCTTTATTGAATCAGCCCCTTCATCTTTATTTGGAACTATTTCATTCGTTTAGTTGTTGGTGAACATATTCAATGATAACAATCATTTCTTTTCCTTTGGGCTCTTTCACACGGAGGGTCCGTTCAGGTCCGCCTGTCAGTTTTTTAGGTGGACCTGAACGGATGCTCCATGTACCCCTATGGAGCCACGGATGTCAGCGGTGACATGTCCGCTGACATCAGACCCGCTCCGCTCCATTAAAGTGTGATGGAGGAAGACCCTATTTTTCCATCCATCTGCGGATCGGATCAGATAACAACGGACTCTACGATCCGTCGTCATCCGATCCCCCATAGAGGAGAGCGAAGATCTGACAGGGCGGTCCCTGCACAGTGTGCAGGGACCGCCCAGTCATCTGCCGGCTCAGCGGGGATCAACGGAGCGATCCCCGCTGAGCAAGCGGAGCTTCACGGGGCGGATCTTCACGGATCCGTCCCGTGTGAAAGAGCCCTTAGACTGTTTCAGTGTTACTTCATATTTACAGTTATTTTTTATTGCAACTAATCTTGATTGTAACATCCTGGAAATGAGAGTTCCTCTTTTGGATGGGTTTGTTGCACACAATACTATATTTTCTCTGTTGGTAAATAGGGGAACTATTACGCAGAAGGAAGCCCCCCTTTTTTTTTTTTTTTTGCACACAAACACAAGAAAATCTTCACTTTTTTATAAAATAGAAACTATAATGCCGCGTACACACGATCGATTTTCTCGACGGTGAAAACACCGTCGAGAAAATCGACGGGAAAAACGAGGGAGCGGCTTGGTTCCCTACACACGGCCGTTTTTCCCGACATTTTTTTTTTGGTCGAGAAAAACGACCGTGTGTGGGCTCCGTGGGAAAACTGCCGCGGAAAAAAAACGACGGGAATCACAACGAGAAAAATTAGAGCATGTTCTAATTTTTCTCGTCGTGATTAATGCCGTTTTTCTCGTCGGGAAAAATGACCAAAAGCCCACACACGGCCGTTTTTCTCGTCAAAGAGAAAAAATTAAATTTTTCCAGACGAGAAAAATGGTCGTGTGTACAAGGCATAAGACTGAGTTGAGTAAATGGATACCAAGCGTGTCATGTTTAACCGCTGTACTACTTCCATATGTTTTAAAATGATGGGTTGGTGGTCATGTATTTATGGAGCACTGTTTAAAAATTATTTACGAAAGGCAAATCCACGTTGCACTACAAGTGCAAACTACAAGTGCAAAGTGCACTTGAAATTGCACTGAAAGAGCACTTGGAAGTGCAGTCTCTGTAGATCCGAGGGGGACATGCAAGGAAAATAAAAAAACAGCATTTTAGCTTGCACATGATTGGATAATAAAATCAGCAGAGCTTCCCCTCATTTTAGATCTACCCCTAATGCCGCGTACACACGACTGTTTTTAATGACGAGAAAAATGCAATTTTTTTTAAATGGTCATTAAAAATGATTGTGTGTGGGCTCCAGAGCATTTTTCACAACGTGAAAAATGGCCATGAAAAAATTGGAACATGCTCAAATGTTTCTCGTCGTTTTTCTCGTCATGAAAAACGGACGTGTGTACGCTTTAACGATGTGAAAAAAAATGCGCATGCTCAGAATCAAGTATGAGACGGGAGCGCTCGTTCTGGTAAAACTAGCGTTCGTAATGGAGATAGCACATTCGTCACGCTGTAATGGACTGAAAAGCACGAGGCTGAAAAGCGCGAATCGTCTCTCACCAAACTTTACTAACATGAAGGCTGGCGCCATCCGAATGGAACTTCCCCTTTATAGTGCCGTCGTACGTGTTGTACCTCACCGCGCTTTACTCGAACATTTTTTCCACGATAGTGTGTAGGCAAGGCAGGCTTGAGAAGAATCACGTCGAGAAAAATGCCGTTTTTTTTAATGACATTAAAAACGGTTGTGTGTACACGGCATAAGATTTACAGCTACTGCACTTTCAGTGCAATTTCAAGTGAACTTTGTACTTGTAGTAGTGCAAAGTGGATTTGCCTTTCGTAAATAACCCCCAATGTCTGTGATCGCAACATCATTAGACAGCACATATCACAGGCAAAATGCACAGAGGCAATCAGAGTGGCTCTATGCCTTGTGATTGTTGTGCTGGTCACAACCTGTATTTAAAAGGGTTGTAAAGGTTTGTTTTTTATTTTCTTAATAGGTTCCTTTAACCCCCTTGGTGGTATTCCCGAGTCTGGCTCGGGGTGAGTTTTTAATGCTAAGAGCGGTAACCCCGAGCCAGACTCAGGCTGCATGGCAGTATCCAGGGGAAGTCACTAACCTTGTTCCCTGGATCCTGCGATGTTTCCCCGCTGTGTGTGCGAGCTGTCTCCTCGCTCGATCCACACTGCCAAGTGCCGCCAAGCTCCGTTCCCTGCGACGTTGCAGAGCACAGGGGCGGAGTTCGGCGCCAAATTCAAAAAGTGAAAAACACAATACACATACAGTATAGTGTAATCTTACAGATTACAGTACTGTATCAAATAATAACACATCCCTTTGTCCCTAGTGGTCTGTCCAGTGTCCTGCATGCAGTTTTATATTATAAAAACTGTTCTTTCTGCCTGGAAACTGGAGATTGTCCATAGCAACCAAAAAGTGTCCCTTTATGTCAAAAGTGGTTTTAGACCAGCTAGAAAACAGCGATAATAAATTAGAATCACTCGCAGAATTGAGCGATAGCGATTTGTGGGGAAATTCGTCATCAAACACTGAAAGTAATGACAGCGACAATTCTGCAACTGAGCAAATTTCAGTGTTTTTGATTTGATTACATTATTGAATAATTTTTATTATAATTACATTACTATTTGTTATAATTATTTATAGTTATTTATTATATTATAATTTATGATTTTGTGTTTCAAACTTTATCATACCCGGGATGTCTACTAGACTCTGGTTTGGACAGATTTAAGTGAGTAATTACTAAGAATCGCAGGCCTACAATACATAAGACCAAATTTCCATGCAAAATAATTGTACCGCTTTTGGTACATAATTCCAGACAGAATCATACCGCCAGGGAGGTTAAGCTAGTGCATTGTTGGTTCACTTACCTTTTCCATCGATTTCCCTTCTAAATGTTTTTTTTCTTTGTCTGAATTTCTCACTTCCTGTTCCTCCTCAGCAGGGATTTTGGGGCCCCTTACACAGTTTCAGGCATGGGCCCCCTGGAGCAGAGGAGAACCGCGGGGGTACTGCCGCCACAAATTGAGAAGCAGGGGGGGGGGGCAGTCGCGAATTGTTGAGGTCGGGGGGCTTTGGGTGCTGACGAACAAAGAAAGAACAAAAAAAAAAAGGGGGGTTACCATCCAGGGCCCTGGGGACCTCCGAGCCTCTGGGGACCTCTGGGCCCCTTACAAAAAATAAATACAAATAAATAAATTAAAAAAATATATATATATATATTTTTTTTTATAAAAAAATACATAAAAAAGGGGGATTACCATCCGGGGCCCTGGGGACCTCTGGGCCTCTTACAATTATTATTTTTTTTTTTTTAATAAAATAAAAAATAAAATAAAAAAAATGGGGGTTGCCATCCGGGCCCCTGGGAACCTACGGGCCCCTTACAGGTGTACTGCCTGTACCCCCCTGATGGCGGCCCTGCTCCTCAGTGAGCTTGCCCCCATCATCCGAGTGGTTCTGGCTGGGGGTTAGTCAGCGTGCTCGCCCCCTCCCTTGGGACTACATCCCTGCGGGGAGACACTGTGAGCGTTCACAGCGTCTCCACGCAGGGATTCAGCATCTCCCCGTAGGAATGTAGTCCCAAGGGAGGGGGCGAGCACGCTGACTAACCCCCAGCCAGAACCACTCGGATAATGGGGGCAAGCTTACAGGAAGTGAGAAATTCAGACAAAGAAAAAAAAACATTTAGAAGGGAAATCAAAGGAAAAGGTAAGTGAACCAACAATGCACTAGCTTAAAGGAACCTATTTAGAAAATAAAAAACGAACCTTTACAACCCCTTTGAAGCATTTGTAACCCTAAAAAATAAATGGATTCTGTTACTTTAAAGCATGTTAATACAGCACAGTGCTTGTGCTGTGTCATTTGGCCCTTTGTATCACCTGAAATACCTGTCTGACCCTGCCTGGTTCTGCCCTCCCCCCTGTAAACTGACCTCCCGCCCCTTTGGGATAACAGCCGAGTGTCTTTTAGCTGCATCGTTTGTTACCCCTAAAGAGCTGACCGCCCACTCTAAAAACCGGTACCGGGGTGATGCCTGTAGCTGCATATCATCCCGGTATAACCCCTTAAAACCGAGGCAGCATATGTGCGTACGGTCGACGTTTAAGGGTTTTTTAAAGAACACAACATACAGGAATATGGGAAATCATTATCGACGCTGACACACACGTACACACCTACGAGACGCTATCTATGCCACCGCGAGATTTTTAAACTTTAAACTTCCAGCTGCAGTTTTATGCTTTGATGCACCGTGTATCCTATATTTGTGCACAGTGTCTGAAAAAAAAAACTCATGAAAAAGTTTTTTTACACTATTGGAAGCCCCCCTTCTTATTTCTTTTGGGAATTTGTTCGGCGGACATGAGGTTCTGATCCAGTCATCTGGAGGAGCCGTTGGAGATAGGTGTATTCCTTAGACCATCGTTTCCCCTTGACGTCAGGCGCTGACAATTTCCTATGCTTGTTTGACCTTCCATAACAGAGGGTCCACTGTGTGGGGTAAGAGTACAGCCTTACTTTATTTTTGATTAAAAAAAAAACAATTTGTGTATACCGGTATTTATTGGTTTGTGCAAAATTTATAGCATATACAAAATAGGGGATAGATTTATGGCATTTTTATATTTTTTTTTACTAGTAATGGCGGTGATCAGTGTTTTTTAGCGGGACTGCAACATTATGGCTACAGATCGGACACTTTTTGGGGTTCGGTGACATTATTACAATGATCAGTGCTAAAAATATGCACTGATCACTGTATAAATGACTATGCAGGGAAGGGGTTAATATCAGGGACGATCAAGGGGTTAATTGTGTTCCTTGGGTGTGTTTACTAACTGTATGGGAGACTGTCTGACTGGGATAACACAGAGATCCATCTTTCTGAATAGCAGGAAAACAAGATCCTGTGTCACCCCCTGTCAGAATGGAGATCTGCCTTGTTTACTATCTCGGCGGGGATCGATCACAGGCAGCCAGCGAACATCGTGTCCGCCGGACCCACTGATTGGCTCCCCCACTGGCCAATCGGCGGGCGCCCACACAGGCTAGTGCACGTACCGACGTACACCTACGGCGAATCACGCAGCCGAGTCAACTTGCCGCAGTAACTGCCGCGGGTGGTCGCCAAGTGGTTAAACATAGTGGGCGGCACAGTGGTGTAGTGGGTAGCACTTCTCGCCTAGCAGTAAAAAGGGTCGCTGGTTCGATTCCCAACCACGACACTACCTGCCTGGAGTTTGCATGTTCTCCCTGTGCCTGCGTGGGTTTCCTCCGGGTACTCCGGTTTCCTCCCACACTCCAAAGACATGCTGGTAGGTTAATTGGCTTCTGTCTAAATTGGCCCTAGTATATGAATGTGAGTTAGGGACCTTAGATTGTAAGCTCCATGAGGGTAGGGACCGATGTGAATGTACAAATGTATAATGTAAAGCGCTGCATAAATTGACAGCGCTATATAAGTACCTAAATAATAATAATAATAATAATCATAAAAACATGTCGAACGACCAAAGTTATGTAAACATTGGCCCATAAGCACACATATGGCTGGACAATGAAGCCTGTGTGGGGGCCTCTAAGATGGTATATGTATATATATTGGTCACAGTCTTCTGTGTAAAGGCCAGCCAACGGAATCAGAGTACCAGCACCAATTTATTGAGGACAACCCTAAAAAGTAAATGTTTTCACTTTCTGCTTCTTTAACTGCATCATTGGGTTAGCAGGTCCCAGAAAATGGCACAAAGGATATGGATGATGGATTTAGGTTAGTATATCCCTGCTCCAGAATATATTGAGAAAAAATATCTGAATGGGTAAGAGGGGGAAGGGAAAGGGGTTTCATTACTGCCTGGAAGATGGGATTTAAAGTGGAACTACACATATGCCACTTATCTTTGACGCTCCTTTATGCAGGATAAATATTCCCAAGCCAAGCAAATCTTTTGTTGTAATTTTCTCACCAGCTGCACCCTACTTTCATCCAGGCATGTACTGGCCATCGTGACTACCGGGACTTTCCCAGGTGGGCCGATGGCTCAGTGGGCCGTTTTTTTATGCAGAGTTCGGCAGCAGCGGGAGCGTGGCAGCAAACAGCGCCGGTAGGGTGACCACATTTCCAAACTACCATTCAGGGACACTCTCCCTTCCCAAAAATTAGCTTGTGCTGTAATGAATCACAGCACAGTGATTGGACACAAGAGGCGGGATTTATGATTTCTCCAATCACAAGCAGGGGGCGGGATTGTGCTCCTCCAGGCATTCCTGGCCAGGACAAGTACTGTCAGTGAGTAAAGTGGTGATGTGGCTGCTTTTTTTGGTGGCATCAGATTGGTTAGGGGGGTGGTTGTGTCAGTTTCATTCCGGGACACTGTATTGTCCTGGAATGAATGTGCCCGGGACAGACCTGCAAAATGCGGGACTGTCCCGGGCAATCCGGGACATGTGGTCACCCTAAGCAACGGTGATTCGGGGAAGGTGGCCAGGGAGGAGGGCAGTTGGATGTAAAAGCCGAGGAGGGAGAAGAGCTCCACCCCCTCCCTGACCACCGAAGAGATAAACAGGAGCGAGTGCGGCCACCCCCGTGCTCCCAGAACCTCGATTCCTCCACCTTCTCTCTGCTCCAGGAACAGTGCGGCCAGGGCCGGAGGACAGGCTGGCTGGGAGCCCAGAGCAATTGAACATGCGTGAGGCAGAGGCTACCAAGGAGCCGCTGGAAGGAGCAGAGCAGCGAGAGCACCCCCAGATCTAGAGGGAGACTCAGCGCTGCCACTGCTAGCCATCAGGTACCCGGCATCCTACACAAACATGCCAGCACACTGAGACAGCGGCGGGGGGGTGAGCAGAGGAGGGACTGCAAGAAGGGACAGTGCTATGTGGTATGTCTCAGCCTTCCCCTCTGTCTCTCAGGCCCCCACTTTCAGCCCCCTCCTCTGTCTCTCAGACTCCCCCTCTATCTCTCAGACCCCCCCTCTGTTTCTCTGACACCCCCTCTGTCTCTCAGACCTCTCCTCTGTCTCTCAGACTCCCCTCTGTCTATCAGACCCCTCCTCTGTCTCTCAGACCCCTTCTCTGTCTCTCAGGCCCCTTCTCTGTCTCTCAGACCTCTCCTCTGTCTCTCAGACCCCTCCTCTGTCTCTCAGACCCCCTCCTCTGTTCTACACTCACCCCCTCTCTTTTACACTCACTCCCTCTCTCTCTCACCCCCTTTCCCTCAACCCCCCCTCGCTCTCATTCCCTCTCTCTCTCTCTCTTTCTCGTTCCCTCTCACAATATACAATAATAGATGTAGGGGCCTTTTGGTGGGTGTGATTTTTTTTTAAAGGAGGGGTGGGGGGCAACATTTTATATAATTCAAGTGGGCTGGTCTGCATGAAGCAGAGGCTACCAAGGAGCCGCTGAAAGGAGCAGAGCAGCGAGAGCACCCCCGGTTCTAGAGGGAGACTCGGCGCTGCCACTGCTAGCCATCAAGTACCCGGCATCCTACACAAACATGCCAGCACACTGAGACAGAGGCGGGGGGGTGAGCAGAGGAGGGACTGCAGGAAGGGACAGTGCTATGTGGTCTGTCTCAGCCCTCCCCTCTGTCTCTCAGTCCCCCACTTTCAGCCCCCTCCTCTGTCTCTCAGACTCCCCCTCTATCTCTCAGACCCCCCTCTGTTTCTCAGACGCCCCCTCTGTCTCTCAGACTCCCCCTCTGTCTCTCAGACCACCTCCTCTGTCTCTCAGACCTCTCCTCTGTCTCTCAGACTCCCCCTCTGTCTCTCAGACCCCCTTCTCTCTCTCTCAGACCTCTCCTCTGTCTCTCAGACCCCCTCCTCTGTCTCTCAGACCTCTCCTCTGTCTCTCAGACCCCTCCTCTGTCTCTCAGACCTCTCCTCTGTCTCTAAGACCCCTCCTCTGTCTCTCAAACCTCTCCTCTGTCTCTCAGACCCCTCCTCAGTCTCTCAGACCCCCTCTCTGTCTCTCAGACTCCCCCTTTATCTCTCAGACCCCCCCTCTATCTCTCAGACCCCTCCTCTGTCTCTCAGACCTCTCCTCTGTCTCTCAGACCCCTCCTCTATCTCTCAGACCTCCCCTCTGTCTCTCAGACTCCCCCTCTATCTCTCAGACCCCTCCTCTGTCTCTCAAACCTCTCCTCTGTCTCTCAGACCCCTCCTCTGTCTCTCAGACCCATCCTCTGTCTCTCAGACCCCCCCTCTGTCTCTCAGACCCCCATCTGTCTCTCAGACCCCCCTATGTCTCTCAGACCCCCCTGTCTCTCAGACCCCCTCCTCTGTCCTACACTCACCCCCTCTCTTTTACACTCACTCCCTCTCTCTCTCTCTCTCATCCCCTTTCCATCAACCCCCCTCTCTCTCTCTCTCTCATTTCCTTTCTCTCTCTCTCTCTCATTCCCTCTCACGATATACAATAATAGATGTAGGGGCCTTTTGGTGGGCGTGATTTTCTTTTAAGGGGGGGTGGGGGGCAATATTTTATTGAATTAAAGTGGGTTTGGATGAAGTCCAGGGCCAAATTTTTGTCCCAGTCCAGCCCTGCTTCCATCTTGAATCCCTTGGAAGCCAGCTGTCTTTTCCTCATTTGTAAAGCTAGCCCCTACCCCGTCAGATGACGCTCCCATGATCTCATGCATGCACCACAGTTTTTCAAAGGCAATAAGACTCCAAACAACACAAAACGTTACCTCCGTGGCCTCATGAGATATAATGTGACAAATATATTCCAGGATCAAGGGGATATGTCCAAGAGGCACTGGGAATTCAATATTTATTGATATAGAGTAGTAAAGAGAAGGATGACCATCATTGGAAAAGCTCAAAGACACTAGTAACCAGGTCTACCCTCCAATGGGCACCCAGGAACGTCACTCAGAGCTTAAAGCGGAGGTCCCGCAAATTTTTTTTTTTTAAAAGCCAGCAGCTACAAATACTGCAGCTGCTGACTTTTAATAAATGGACACTTACCTGTCCTGAAGTCCAGCGATGTCAGCAGCCGAAGGCGAGCATTTGCTCGTCTCTCGGCTTCCCCCCGCCGCCATCCTCGGTGAGGGAATCAGGAAGTGAAGCGTTGTGGCTTCACTACCCGTTTCCCTACTGTGCATGCGCAAGTAGCGCGGCGCGTTCCCAGTGGTCCCCGCTGTCTCCTGGGACCAGTGTGTTTCCCAGAAGGCAGCGGTGGGGGGGGGACCGGAAGTGGAGTGACTCCCGTGGGAGTCTCTGCCGGAAGTGGGTGCAAATACCTGTATTATACAGGTATCTGCACCCCCCTCCCCCCTGAAAGGTGCCAAATGTGACACCGGAGGGGGGGAGGGTTCTGAAAAGCAGAAGTTCCATTTTTGGGTGGAACTCCACTTTAAACCAAAAGAAGGAGCACCAGGACGGGATGGTTTGTTGTAGCTGTGTCACTGGCATATTTTTGCCCCATCTGATTTCCTTGGCAAGCAATACATTTAAGATTTCTCTGCATTTGCTAACCTGAGTCAGCTCAAACATTTGCAAACATTCCTGAATCCTGATAAAGTGTGGGCCCGGATTTGCCCCTGAAATGTGTTTGCTGTCTTGTGAATCGTCAAAGTTGTTGTTTGAATTTGGTCTGGTGCTCCTTCTTTTGGTTTATGTTTAGTGATGGACGAACATCTAACGGGACGGTTCGCGAACGCGCACAAATGTTCGCGAACCACAGGTTTGCGGTGGGTCCCATTCATTTTAATGGCAGGCGAACATTAAAAACCTCCAGGTCATATTTGCAGCCACAAAATACTTACTAGCTGTGCACACATAGTACCACAACATGGACACTGACATACCAGAAGTATTAAGTGAATCTGTGATCAACGACGACAAGCATTCTTTTTTTATCTGCAAAATTTCATCAATTCAGGAGCACATGAAGACCATGGAGGAGAGGCAAGGCCAGGCTATGAAGGGGGTGCAGGAGATGATCCTGCTATTGGAAAAGTTGCCATAATTTTTTTTTTTTTTATATAAGTTATTGTAGCGGGTATCCCAAATTTAGGGGTGATATAGTACACCTATACCAGTCCTAAAAGGTCATTTGTGGACCTATAATCGTTCGCAATTTGTGTCGCTACAGTCTGTCCCTGCTCCACACAGCAACCTCTCCCTATACTGACAAAAGTTCTGCAGAACCGCTCAGCAGTCACAATGCTGCACAAAAGAAATGCACTATAATATGCTTTCTATATTTGAAAGTATTTTAGACGTGTATTACACCCCTATATACTGCACACCAAATAGTACACCTATACCAGTCCTTAAAAAGACTTTTGTGGACCTAATAGCTAGTGATTACAGTCTGTCCCTGCTACACACACCAACCTCTCCCTACACTGACAAAAGACCGCTGCAGAATCGCTCAGCACTGCAGTCACAATGCTGCACAATAGAAATGCACTATAACATGCTTTCTATATTTGAAAGTATATTATAAGTGTATTACACCCCTATATACTGCACACCAAACAATAGTACACCTATACCAGTCCTTAAAAGGACTTTTGTGAACCTAATAGCTAGTGATTACAGTCTGTCCCTGCTACACACACCAACCTCTCCCTACACTGACAAAAGACAGAATGTAAAATGGCAGCCAGATCAGGTCTATTTATAAGGTAGGGGGTATGTCCATGTGCTGAAATGTCTCAATTGGCTGTCCTGTACCACATGATGGATGTGTCATGGGTCAAAGTTCTTCACAATGTTAAAGAATATGGCGGCCGCGAACAGCGCCATATGTCCGCCGGTTTGGCGAATAGTGAACGCGCAAAGTTCGCCGCGAACCGACCCCGGGGCGAACCGCAAGGCCATCTCTATTTATGTTCTGAGTATATATCCCAGGAGGCTGCAGGTGGCTGATATATGTCATCCTCACAAAGTTGAAGAATCCTGAAGTTAGGGTCAGCACTGCAAAAAAAGGTATTTGTAATTGTGACAAAAGAGGTAGCGGGGAGCAGAGGTGATCAAGTTGGGATTGTGAGTGAAGGTTCGCTTTAATAAATGGTGCAAATTAAAAAATGTTTCATAACTATTATAAAATGAAATTACCGTGTATTGTAAATGTACATCTATTTTTGTGAATATTCCGGCTCCCAGCACATGTATGTATTTTATAAGTAAAATAAGTATTCAGTAAGGTTTTGAAGAGTAAATTTTGAATGATGTAACTTTTTAGTCTTCAGACCCGTTTCACAACTTTTTATTCTGTAAGTAATGATTTTGGCTCTCTGGAGTTGATTTACTAAAGATAAAAAGGATGTTCACTTTGCAAAAGACATTGCACTTTGCAAGCTAATTTTCCCCAGAGCTTAGTGAATGTGGAGTTTGCAAGGAATACCCAATCATGTGCAAGGAAAACAAACAAAAAAAAAACAGCATTTTTGATTGCACATAATTAGATGATGGAAGTCAGCAGAGCTTCACTCCATTCACTAAGCTAAGGGAAAATTCCCTTGCAAAGTAAACGGTCTATTTGCCTTTAGTGAATCGGCCCCTCTGTCTTTCTTTGGAACTACTTCATTGGCTTTTTGTGAATATATTCAATAACGGTCATTTCCTTTTCTTGAACAATTTGTGTTATTTTGCATTCACAAGCATTTCTTATTGCAACTAATTTGGGTTGTAACATCCTGGAAACTAGAGTTCTTCTTTTGGGTGGGACTGTGTCACATCCTACCTATCTTTTCTCTCTCTCTCTTTTTTTTTTTTTTGCACACACATGAAAATGCACTGAAACCTCCAAAACATTACATGTTTTCTGAACGCAGAGGACCCATAGAATAAAATGACTGTAGATGCAATTTATTACCATATTAGTGCACCTGTTTACGAAATCTATAGCTTCAGAAAAGATCATTTAAAACATTTTATTGCACAGAAAAACAAAAACAATCAATATTGTATAGTGTATGTAGCGGGTATTTGAATTTGTAAGGACTCTGGTGGTGTGAAGTTCCCTGGGGTCTCTGGGTGGCGCTGTTGCTTTGGGCCCGAGCTGAACATACACCGCAAACTGTGCCTTTTTGTCCTCCCCTGGAGCTGGTACAGCGGGGCGGGGAACCCGCTGTGATGCAAAGGGAGAGGTCATAAAAGGGGCGGAGGCCCTGATTTTGGGGAGAGAGTCGGAGGACGTGGCCGCACCCAGGCACCTTCAGCTTGGGTGCTGGCGTTCCGGTGTTCCAGGCCTAGGCGCCCTTGGCCTAGCTGGAACAGAGATGGAGTCCATTCCAGGCACCTTTAGCCTGGGGTGAGGTACTATGGCGGATGCCTGGGGCTCAGTACCTTCACCTGAGTTCCGCGAGGGTGAGGAATCCGAGGGGGCCCTAACGCCTTGGGTGCCCGTGTCTGAGTTCGTGAGGACTGGTGCGCAGTAACTTCTCTGAAGAGTCCAGCGCAGCATCGCTGGTGACGGAGAGGCCTCCACTTCTCCCTTGGACGGATTTCTTCCTCTGACAGGGGCAAAGTGAGCGAAGGTAATTCACGTTCTATATTACCTGGTCAGTGGCAGTGACTATTCACCACTGGTGACGGTACAGTGGGTGGCAGCAAGAAGGGAAAGGATTGTGCCTCAATCTGTTCCCCATTTTCCAAAGGAGAAAGATTGTTTTATTGCTTGGCAAGAAGAATAAAACTGAGTTGTACCTATTCACTGTGTGGAACTTGGGTTACTAAGCAAAGGAGTCAGGGACAAAGGACTGGACTTGGCTCTAGGACACCTACACAAAAGCCCAATCTTCTGGCCTTCACCTCTTAGTTACGGGAGGACATGGGCCGTGGTGTGTATCATCTCTCTCTCCCAGGTACCCCTAGACAACAGCCATATAACCGATAAAGCGAAGGGAGAGAGGTGAGGCCGCTACACGTATATTTATGAATAAAAAAAATAATTAGCCTGAATTGAGTAAATAGATACTGATGATGTCAAGATTTATCACTATATGACCCAACATATGTTTAAAAACAGCAGGTTTAAAATCAATTGGGTACAGTGTTGCACAAGTCATTTTCAAAGTATCATAGAACTAAAAAATGTCCTAGTAATGAAAGGGTAATAAAGGCTGGTACTCAGGTGGGTAAAGGTAAAGGTAGCCTATAGTGTAGGCATGTCCAAAGTCTGGCCCGCTGGCCAAATGCGGCCTGCGTTCTGGTTTTAAATGGCCCCACTGGTAATTTGGATTTATATATCTTTTGTGGCCCCCAACGAATCCCCACAAGAGATATTTAACTGTATTTATTCATGCCTCGGAATGGGGCGGGACAAGTGCCGACAGATTACATACTGGAGAATCTCCTGTTTACTCGGTGGCCTCTGTAATAGGAAGAAGTCCCGTCTCCTGGGCTGGCATTGGACAACTGTTCTGTCTATCATAGGAGGAGGGACTTTATATTAAAGAGGCCACCGAGTAAACAGGAGATTCTCCTGTATGTAATGTGTTGGCGCTCGTCCCACCTCCTCCCTGTCCTCCCTGAGGCTGCAGATGGGCATCGATCAGGCTGCACTGATGGCAATGTTGAGGCTGCATTCATAGCACTGGTGAGGCTGCATTCGTGGCAATGGTGAGGCTGCATTTGTACACCGGTGAGGCTGCATTTGTGGCACTGGTGAGGCTGCATTCGTGGCACTGGTGAGGCTGCATTCGTGGCACTGGTGAGGCTGCATTCGTGGCACTGGTGAGGCTGCATTTGTGGCACTGGTGAGGCTGCATTCATGGCACTTGTGAGGCTGCAATGATGGGCACTGACCCTTATTTTGCTTCACAGCTCTTTATTAAAAAATATTTTTTTTCCTGAAACTTCCCTCTTAAAGTGAAGGTGCGTGTTATACGCCGATAAATACGGTATATCCAAATAACACACCCAAGCTCATCTTTAGTCCTGAGTAGGGATGAGCTTCGAGTTCGAGTCGAACCCATGTTCGACTCGAACATCGCCTGTTCGGCTGTTCGCCGAATTTCGAACATTATGGGCCGTTCGCGCCAAATTCGAGTGGCGCGTCACGGCCCATAATTCCCTGCGGCATCGCAGTGCATTGCTGGCTGATGATTGGCCAAGCATGCACTATGACCTGCATGCGTGGCCAATCACAGCACCGTAAGTACAGAAAACCCTAATTGGCCTAAGCCAGGGTGGCTTTGGCCAATCATGGCTCAGAGGATTAGGTACACACCCCACACTATATAAGGCCGCTGGCTTGGCAGCCTTGTGTAGTGTGTTGCGGCATTGGTTAAAGGAAAGAGACAGAGAGAGAGACAGTGTAATTTGATTTGAGTTAGATAGAGCAGGCAGGCGAGTCAGTTAGCTGCAGTTACAGTGTGTAGAGGATATATATGCATCCTAGGTGTTGTATATATATTTGCACACTGTATTCAGTTTAGCTAGATCCATTCCTGTTAGTCTCTATAATGACAGGCAGGCAGGTGATTGTGCTAGCTGCAGTGTTTCACTTAGAGTACTGTGTCCTTTGCACAGTGTGCACCAAAAGCTTACCTGAATACAATTGCTGGTGTTCTGATATAAATACAGGCAGGGAGCTGCAGTATTTTTCTTTAGTGTCCTTTGCACAGTGTGCACCAAAAGCTTACCTCAATACAATTGCTGGTGTTTTGATACAAATACAGGCAGGGAGCTGCAGTATTTTGCTTTAGTGTCCTTTGCACAGTGTGCACCAAAAGCTTACCTCAGTACAATTGCTGGTGTTCTGTAACAAATACAGGCAGGGAGCTGCAATATTTTGATTTAGTGTCCTTTGCACAGTGTGCACCTAAAGCTTACCTCTACAATTGCTGGTGTTCTGATACAAATACAGGCAGGGAGCTGCAGTATTTTGCTTTAGTGTCCTTTGCACAGTGTGCACCTAAAGCTTACCTCTACAATTGCTGGTGTTCTGATACAAATACAGGCAGGGAGCTGCAGTATTTTGCTTTAGTGTCCTTTGCACAGTGTGCACCTAAAGCTTACCTCAATACAATTGCTGATGTTCTGATACAAATACAGGCAGGGAGCTGCAGTATTTTACTTTAGTGTCCTTTGCACAGTGTGCACCTAAAGCTTACCTCAATACAGTTGCTGGTGTTCTGATACAAATACAGGCAGGGAGCTGCAGTATTTTGCTTTAGTGTCCTTTGCACAGTGTGCACCTAAAGCCTACCTCAATACAATTGCTGCTGTTCTGATACAAATACAGTCAGGGAGATGCAGTATTTTGCTTTAGTGTCCTTTGCACAGTGTGCACCAAAAGTTTACCTCAATATAATTGCTGGTGTTCTGATACAAATACAGGCAGGGAGCTGCAGTATTTTCAGTTAGTGTACTGTGTCCTCTGCACAGTGTGCAACTAAAGCTAACTGAAGACAAATGCTTGTGTTCTCATACTAATAATACTACAGGCAGGCAGTTGATTTTGCTAGCTGCAGTATAATCAGTATATATGTACATCCCAGCTTTGTGCAGCTACATCTCCCTGCAGGCCATTATTATGCAGGGAGTGAGTATGGGGACAGGGGTGAGTATGGGGTTTTCTTTATTCCCTTTGACCCTTATTACTCACCACTCCATCAACCCTCCCCCCCTTCGTCCTTTTCCAATTAGTATCATTTTTACTGTCTCACAACAGATACAACAATATGCATGTGTCCCTGATGAGCGAATACAATCCCGCGAAACGCGTAGGGCACCTTTGATGCGTTTTATGTACCTGCATGTGCTGAGGATCTACGCTCTTTGCTAGAAGCATACATATTGGTCCAACATCATAATTTTTTCAATATTTTCTAAGATTTTTATACTGTTTGTGCATTCACATCTGCTGGCCCAGCTACTTCTATTACCATTACTATGTTTTTATATGGATGTAACATATTGCAATGTATCTATGTTTATGTGTACTCTTGTTGTGAACATAGGCCACTATGCCTGGTGACACACAATTATTGCTGTTTTCTGCTTGTTTTATAACATCATGTAACCAATAAATTGTGCTTTTTTGCATATATGTGTGAACATGTGCCAATCTCTACCATTTCATTCAAAGTCCCAAGGGCGACCCTTTCCTTTTTGTTTCAATAGGGATGGAGATGGTAGAGTGGGTTGCACCAGACCTTATCCCCCCTTTGTATTATTATGTCTGGAAGGACAACAAGGAGAGGCAGACAGTCACGAGCCAATAAAAGAGGGCAAGCAGGCTCTGTGTCTAGAGGCAACAGTGCTGGTCGTGGACACAGTGCATCCTCATCAGCATGTGGCCGTGGGACACGCTTATCCTTTTTTTCGGCAGCTGGCCGTGTTGAGCCGCAACATGCCGAAGACTTGGTAGAGTGGATGACCAAGCCGTCCTCATCCTCCTCATCCTCTATCACCCAGGCTCAGGGTACTTTGTCTGGCAAAGCAGCTGCCAAAGTGGCCTCTTCCTTCAGCTCAATGGCATCAGTCACTCCTTCCCTAGCCCCACCATGTCCTCCTGAGGAGTCCTCCAAACTGTTTGACCACAGTGTTGGGTACATGCTCCAGGAGGATGCCCAGCGTTTTGAAGGCTCTGATGATGGTACCCAGCTAGAGGAAGGCAGTAACGTCAGCCCAGAGAGAGAGGGGGCCCAAGAAGGACAGCAATCTGGCAGTCATGTTTCCCCAGCTGCAGCATACTGCCAGGTTTGCTACAGTGATGAGGAGGGAGGGGATGATGAGGTCACGGACTCTACGTGGGTGCCTGATAGGAGAGAGGAGGAGGAGGCACATCTCCAATGAGGCAGGATGCCCTCCAGGGGCCAGCTTAAGGGCAGCACACCGACATCATCACACCGCAGAGCTCCGCATGTGCAGGCCACTGCTGTCTCTGCGCGTTATTCCAAAAGTTCTTTGGTGTGGGCCTATTTTGAGACGAGTGCATCAGATCGTAGCGCTGCTATTTGCAACATATGTCTCAGGCGTATCTCGTGTGGCCAAAATATCACCCGCTTGGGCACCAAATGCTTGATCAGACATATGTCGACCTGCCATGCAGTTCGTTGGCAAGCACACCTAAAAGACCCACACCAAAGAACAAAGCGGACCTCTCCTTGCTCCTCATCAGCTGGGATCTCCAACCCCACTATACCTTCAGTCCTCTCTGAAACCTGCACTTAGAGGAATGAAGGTGTAGAATTAGGTGTGTCACAGCCAAGTACTTGGGAGCAATCTGCTATCGGTACACCGACGTCAGATTGTACCAGGCAAATTTCCCTGCCCCAGTTGCTGCACCGCCGGAAGAAGTTTGCTCCCAGCTATCCACAAGCCGAGTGGTTAAATGCTAGCTTGGCTAAATTGCTAGCACTTCAACTGCTGCCTTTTCAGTTCGTAGACTCTGCCCCCTTCCGTGAGTTTGTGGAATGTGCGGTTCCTCAGTGGCAGGTTCCCAAACGCCACTTTTTCTCACGGAAGGGGATTCCGGCTCTCTATCGGCATGTGGAAGGCAAAGTCTTGGCCTCGCTGGACAGGGCGGTCAGCGGTAAGGTGCATATTACCGCTGACTCATGGTCCAGCAGGCATGGACAGGGACGTTACCTATCTTTCACGGCGCATTGGGTGACTCTGCTGGCAGCTGGGAAGGATGCAGGACAGGGTACAGTAGTGTTGGAGGTTGTTCCGCCACCACGCCTCCAAAATGCTACTACTGGTGATTCTGACACACCTCTCTCCTCCACCCCCTCCTCTTCTTCCTCCATGGCCTCTTCCTGTGCTTTGTCCTCGGAACCAGCAGTGCTCCGTAGGCGTTCAAGGGGCTATGCAAGTACGCAGGCAAAGAGATGCCATGCGGTGTTTGAGCTGGTGTGCTTGGGGGACAGGAGCCACCCTGGGGCAGAGATTCTGTCAGCTCTGTAGGGGCAGGCTCAGAGGTGATTGACTCCACGCCAGCTTAAGCCAGGAATGGTGGTTTCCGACAATGGCACCAACCTCCTCTCCGCCCTCTGACAGGGACACCTGACCCATGTGCCTTGTTTGGCTCACGTCCTTAACTTGGTGGTGCAGCGGTTCTTGGGCAGGTATCCGGGCTTACAGGATGTCCTGAGGCAGGCCAGGAAAGTCTGTGTGCATTTCCGCCGCTCATATAATGCCAGTGCTCGGCTGGCTGACCTGCAAAAGGAATTTAACCTGCCCAAGAACCGCCTAATCTGTGACATGCCCACCAGGTGGAACTCAACGTTGGCCATGCTGCAGAGGGACATCAATGAGTATCTGTGCCAATATGGCACAAGGACAGGGTCAGGGGAGCTTGTTTTTTTTTTTGCCACGCCAGTGGGTCATGATCAGGGATGCATGCACTGTCCTGGCACCATTTGAGGAGGCCACGAGGATGGTGAGCAGTGACAGTGCATGCATCAGTGACACTGTCCCTCTTGTCCACCTGTTGGAGCACACGCTGCGTGGAATAATGGACAGGGCACTTGAGGCAGAACAGAGGGAAGAAGAGGAGGACTTCCTTACCTCTCAAGGCCCCCTTTATCCAGACAGTGTTTCTGCTGGCTCGCCTATCACACAAGAAGGGGAGGAAGAGGAGGAGGAGGATTGTGTCAGCATAGAGGTAGCGCCTAGAACTCAGCATCAGTCTTCAAGGGATCAATTATAGTCCCAAGACACCCATGGACTTGTACGTGGCTGGGAGGAGGTGGCTGCGGATCATGTCGTCCTGAGTGACCCAGAGGACTCCAGACCAAATGCCTCAGCAAACCTAGGCTGCATGGCCTCCCTGATCCTGCAAAGCCTGCGGAAGGATCCTCGTATTCATGCTATCAAGGAGAGGGATCATTGGCTGGCAACCCTCCTCGATCCACGTTACAAGGGAAAGGTTGCGGACCTTATCTTGCCATCGCAGAAGGAGGAGAGGATGAAACATCTTCGGGAGGCCTTGCAGAAAGGTCTGTGCAACGCGTTCCCAGAGACTGGGAGGTTACAAATTCCTGGTCCTGGACAATGTGTTGCTGAGGCATCGGTCAATCAAAGAAGGAGCGGTTGGGTGGAGAAGGTGGCCGTCTGACGATGCATTCAGACAATTTTTTTAGTCCGCAGCCCCAAGGTATGATCGGTTCCAGCAACCAGCGTCTGGTTTACATGGTGCAGGAATACCTAGTGGCAAGATCAGACTTGGACACCTTTCCCACCGAAAATCCTCTGGGTTACTGGGTCTTGAGGATGGATCACTGGCCAGAGCTTGCACAGTATGCAATTGAGCTACTGGCCTGTCCTGCATCCAGCGTTCTTTCGGAACGCACATTCCGTGCTGCTGGAGGCTTTGTAACCGATCACAGGGTGTGCCTGTCCACCGACTCGGCCGATCGACTGACCTTCATAAAAATGAATTGGTCTTGGATCACCACCAGCTACCAAGCACCTGAATGTAGCAGAATAATTTTCTTTGAAATGTCAGATCCCTTCAAGACTGCCTATGCTGATGCAGAGTGACTATCCTGTTATGATAAGTGACTATCCTCTCCCTCCTCAATGATCATGCTGATAGAATGTAAGAACATTTTTGTTTCTGGGCACCGCCACCAGTGACTAAGGCCCAATTTTTTAGCCCCTGTTTAACAGGGGCGTGCAATTACAAGTTTTAATGCAATACTTTGCAGCAGGGCTCATTCCTGCACTCCAACTAGAGTATCTGTGAGAGGTTGCAGTGTTGTTGCACCAGCACCAGTGCCTAAGGCCCAATTTTTCTGCCCCTGTTTAACAGGGGCGTGTAAATACAATTTTTGAAGCAATACTTTGCAGCAGCGCTCATTCCTGCGCTCCAACTACAGTATCTGTGAGGGGTTGCAGTGTTGTGGCACCAGCACCAGTGCCTAATGCCCCATACACACGATCGTTTTGCATGCCGTTAAAAATGCCATTTTTCAAAATGGCCATTAAAACCGATCGTGTGTATGCTCCAGAGCATCTTTAACGACGTGAAAAACGGGCATTAAAAATTTCGAACATGCTCTATTTTTTCACGCCGTTTTTCATGTCTTTTTTTTTAACGACGTGAAAAACGATAGTGTGTATGCTTTAACGACGTGAAAAAAACGCGCATGCTCAGAATCAAGTATGAGACGGGAGCGCTCGTTCTGGTAAAACTAGCGTTGGAAATGGAGATGGCACATTCGTCACGGTGGAATTAATAGCATCGTTTTAATGCTGCGCATTCCGTTCTTCTTTTGATAATGCTTAAATAATTACCTTCTTTTGCTAATGACATTTGAGAGTTATGCCAAACTAGGTTCTTAAGTAATTCCTAATTGATCTAATGATTGTAAAATATTCTTTTTAAGCCACACCTCCCTCATAAATTCATAACTAAATGTAAAGATCACAATAATTATAATTTTTTTTTTTTTTTTAGTTTTTTTTTTTTAGTAATTAAGTTAACTTTATGATTGATTGGCTTCTTTGATATATGTAGGCTTTTTTTTTTTTTGGGTGATTTTGCTTAAATTATTGGTGTGTAAAGTTACCACTCCAACCTTCAAAATTTGTCTCATTTTGCCTCAAGGAGGTTTGTGTCCCTTGTTAATAACAATAATATTATTTGAAATGTCCCTGCCTACTCTCTAGCAAAGTCTCTTTTGAAATACAAATCACATTAGTCAAGTATTTGAAGCCAAAAAAAAAGAATCCTTTATTTAGGTACATTACAAATTAAAGGTGAAGGCAGCACTGGAGAGCCTGCTTGCATTTGTGCATCCTTTGGACCCCACAACAACCATCCAAGATGTCAAAACCAAACAATTTAATAAAAATAAAAAAAAGGAGCCGAATCTTGGCTTGAACTCCCAGAGGTCAGGAACAGCAGCAGATAAGTCATATATGTCCCCAGTCTGTGGTACTACAGCAGGCATTATTTTTTCCTCTTCCTTGTAGCCTTCTCTCCAGCCTTCTCTGCAGCCTTCCCTGCAACCTTCCCTGCAGCCTTTGTTGGTTGCTTCCTCGGAGGCTGGGGATCAGGAGGAGAGGAGGTGGCAGGAGGAGTAGTAGGAGGAGGAGGAGGTGGAGGAGTAGGGACAACCTCAGTGATGTCGGTGAACTTGGTCAGTTCACCGAGCAACCCCTTGTTAATCACCTTCAGCAGAAGGTTCTCACTATAGAGCTTTTGCCGTAAGTCCATTTGGCCTAACTTATGGGCCAGGACTGCGGCTAAGCCCTCCTCAGCAGAGGGTGCCTCTCTGAGGGCCACAGTAGCCTCTTTTAGAAAGGCTCTTGTTTCCTCCTCCACCTGCCTAGCTCTCCTTGGCCCTCGTTGTTTCATTATCAGGGGAGGCATCTGGGCTCTTGTGCTGGGCCCAGCCTCCTCCTGTGTGCCACTGGGCCCTGCCTCCTCCTGGTCCCCAACATCACCCTCTTCCTGGCTCAGCTCTGGCTGTAAAAAAAGAAAGGGACATTCTTTATTTTTTGCCACCATCAATCACACACATTGTTCACCTCCAGACATTTTTTAATTGAATGTCAAAAGGTATTGATTTTGCATAGATTCCGCCTCCTGATATTGTTGCCTTGTCCCCATCAAATTTGACCACTACTGTATCTTTCTCTTTAAATCCTCTTTTTTTAACATTAAATACCTAACAATACTAAAACATCAATTTTAAATCATCACTTTTGTAACATATAAATGGAGATATCAATACTTTACCTGGCTCCATATATCCAAATCTGCCTCCTCAAGGACCTCATCTTGATCCTCAGGGGAAGCCAGAGCAGGGTTGCCAGGAAGGCTGGAGGACTGGCTGCAGGGAAGGCTGGAGGGTTGGCTACAAGGAAGGCTGGATTGACCTCTGGGGGGAAGGGTGGAGAGAGATTCCCGCACTTCCAGCTGGTCATCCAGGAAAGCTAACTTGCTGTATTACCACAGACTGGGTTTATAAACCTTATCTGCTGCAGCACCTGACCTCTGGGACTTCAGGACCATATTCCTCTGGCTCCTGTATGTCCCCCTGATGGTAGAAATTTTGGTTTTCACATCTTGGATAGGGATGAGCTTCGTGTTCGAGTCGAACATACGTTCGACTCGAACATCGGCTGTTCGATCGTTCGACGAAGATCGAACGATTTGGGCCGTTCGCGCCAAATTCGAGTGACGCGAACGGCCCACAATGCACTACGCCATCGCAGTGTCATCCAGGCGCTGTGATTGGCCAAGCATGCACTGTGACCCCGCATGCTTGGCCAATCACAGCGCCGGCAGCGAGGAGAGCAATGATTGGCCACAGGCAGGATGCCTGTGGCCAATTATTGCTGAGGGTGTTTACTACACGCCCCACACTATAAAAGGCCGCCAGCACGGCGGCCTAGTGTAGTGTGTTCCGGAGCAGGGATAGAGCAGCATAGGCAGGGACAGTGACTGTTATTTCTTTCTTGCTTAACCTGGATTCCTTTAGTTTAGGGAAAGAGAAGGATAGGTAGGGAGAGTGTCAGTGTGTTTTGTGCTTGTGCTATAGTGTGCTTAAAAAAAACATTTATTCTAGGGACAGAAAACTGTAGGTAGGGACAGTGTCAGTTTCTTTCACTCTGCAAGTCCTTGTTTCCAGGGACCTGGAAGGACAGTGAGTGAATTGTCCTTGTGCTATATTGTGCTTAAAAAAACATTTATTCTAGGGACAGAAAACTGTAGGTAGGGAGAGTGTCAGTTTCTTTCACTCTGCAAGTCCTTGTTTCCAGGGACCTGTAAGGACAGTGAGTGAATTGTCCTTGTGCTATATTGTGATTAAAAAAAACCTTTTTTCTAGGGACAGAAAACTGTAGGTAGGGAGAGTGTTTTTTTTCTTTCACTCTGCAAGTCCTTGTTTCCAGGGACCTGGAAGGACAGTGAGTGAATTGTCCTTGTGCTATATTGTGCTTAAAAAAAACATTTTTTCTAGGGACAGAAAACTGTAGGTAGGGAGAGTGTTTATTTTCTTTCACTCTGCAAGTCCTTGTTTCCAGGGACCTCTAAGGACAGTGAGTGAATTGTCCTTGTGCTATATTGTGCTTAAAAAAAACATTTATTCTAGGGACAGAAAACTGTAGGTAGGGAGAGTGTCAGTTTATTTCACTCTGCAAGTCCTTGTTTCCAGGGACCTGGAAGGACAGTGAGTGAATTGTCCTTGTGCTATATTGTGATTAAAAAAAACATTTTTTCTAGGGACAGAAAACTGTAGGTAGGGAGAGTGTTTTTTTTCTTTCACTCTGCAAGTCCTTGTTTCCAGGGACCTGTAAGGACAGTGAGTGAATTGTCCTTGTGCTATATTGTGATTAAAAAAAACATTTTTTCTAGGGACAGAAAACTGTAGGTAGGGAGAGTGTTTTTTTTCTTTCACTCTGCAAGTCCTTGTTTCCAGGGACCTGTAAGGACAGTGAGTGAATTGTCCTTGTGCTATATTGTGCTTAAAAAAAACATTTATTCTAGGGACAGAAAACTGTAGGTAGGGAGAGTGTCAGTTTATTTCACTCTGCAAGTCCTTGTTTCCAGGGACCTGGAAGGACAGTGAGTGAATTGTCCTTGTGCTATATTGTGATTAAAAAAAACATTTTTTCTAGGGACAGAAAACTGTAGGTAGGGAGAGTGTTTTTTTTCTTTCACTCTGCAAGTCCTTGTTTCCAGGGACCTGGAAGGACAGTGAGTGAATTCTCCTTGTGCTATATTGTGCTTAAAAAAAACATTTATTCTAGGGACAGAAAACTGTAGGTAGGGAGAGTGTCAGTTTATTTCACTCTGCAAGTCCTTGTTTCCAGGGACCTGGAAGGACAGTGAGTGAATTGTCCTTGTGCTATATTGTGATTAAAAAAAACATTTTTTCTAGGGACAGAAAACTGTAGGTAGGGAGAGTGTTTTTTTTCTTTCACTCTGCAAGTCCTTGTTTCCAGGGACCTGGAAGGACAGTGAGTGAATTGTCCTTGTGCTATATTGTGATTAAAAAAAACATTTTTTCTAGGGACAGAAAACTGTAGGTAGGGAGAGTGTTTTTTTTCTTTCACTCTGCAAGTCCTTGTTTCCAGGGACCTGTAAGGACAGTGAGTGAATTGTCCTTGTGCTATATTGTGCTTAAAAAAAACATTTATTCTAGGGACAGAAAACTGTAGGTAGGGAGAGTGTCAGTTTATTTCACTCTGCAAGTCCTTGTTTCCAGGGACCTGGAAGGACAGTGAGTGAATTGTCCTTGTGCTATATTGTGATTAAAAAAAACATTTTTTCTAGGGACAGAAAACTGTAGGTAGGGAGAGTGTTTTTTTTCTTTCACTCTGCAAGTCCTTGTTTCCAGGGACCTGGAAGGACAGTGAGTGAATTCTCCTTGTGCTATATTGTGCTTAAAAAAAACATTTATTCTAGGGACAGAAAACTGTAGGTAGGGAGAGTGTCAGTTTATTTCACTCTGCAAGTCCTTGTTTCCAGGGACCTGGAAGGACAGTGAGTGAATTGTCCTTGTGCTATATTGTGATTAAAAAAAACATTTTTTCTAGGGACAGAAAACTGTAGGTAGGGAGAGTGTTTTTTTTCTTTCACTCTGCAAGTCCTTGTTTCCAGGGACCTGTAAGGACAGTGAGTGAATTGTCCTTGTGCTATATTGTGCTTAAAAAAAACATTTATTCTAGGGACAGAAAACTGTAGGTAGGGAGAGTGTCAGTTTATTTCACTCTGCAAGTCCTTGTTTCCAGGGACCTGTAAGGACAGTGAGTGAATTGTCCTTGTGCTATATTGTGATTAAAAAAAATATTTTTTCTAGGGACAGAAAACTGTAGGTAGGGAGAGTGTTTTTTTTCTTTCACTCTGCAAGTCCTTGTTTCCAGGGACCTGTAAGGACAGTGAGTGAATTGTTCTTGTGCTATATTGTGATTAAAAAAAACATTTTTTCTAGGGACAGAAAACTGTAGGTAGGGAGAGTGTTTTTTTTCTTTCACTCTGCAAGTCCTTGTTTCCAGGGACCTGGAAGGACAGTGAGTGAATTCTCCTTGTGCTATATTGTGCTTAAAAAAAACATTTATTCTAGGGACAGAAAACTGTAGGTAGGGAGAGTGTCAGTTTATTTCACTCTGCAAGTCCTTGTTTCCAGGGACCTGGAAGGACAGTGAGTGAATTGTCCTTGTGCTATATTGTGATTAAAAAAAACATTTTTTCTAGGGACAGAAAACTGTAGGTAGGGAGAGTGTTTTTTTTCTTTCACTCTGCAAGTCCTTGTTTCCAGGGACCTGGAAGGACAGTGAGTGAATTGTCCTTGTGCTATATTGTGCTTAAAAAAAAACATTTTTTCTAGGGACAGAAAACTGTAGGTAGGGAGAGTGTTTTTTTTCTTTCACTCTGCAAGTCCTTGTTTCCAGGGACCTGTAAGGACAGTGAGTGAATTGTCCTTGTGCTATATTGTGCTTAAAAAAAACATTTATTCTAGGGACAGAAAACTGTAGGTAGGGAGAGTGTCAGTTTATTTCACTCTGCAAGTCCTTGTTTCCAGGGACCTGGAAGGACAGTGAGTGAATTGTCCTTGTGCTATATTGTGATTAAAAAAAACATTTTTTCTAGGGACAGAAAACTGTAGGTAGGGAGAGTGTTTTTTTTCTTTCACTCTGCAAGTCCTTGTTTCCAGGGACCTGTAAGGACAGTGAGTGAATTGTCCTTGTGCTATATTGTGATTAAAAAAAACATTTTTTCTAGGGACAGAAAACTGTAGGTAGGGAGAGTGTTTTTTTTCTTTCACTCTGCAAGTCCTTGTTTCCAGGGACCTGGAAGGACAGTGAGTGAATTCTCCTTGTGCTATATTGTGCTTAAAAAAAACATTTATTCTAGGGACAGAAAACTGTAGGTAGGGAGAGTGTCAGTTTATTTCACTCTGCAAGTCCTTGTTTCCAGGGACCTGTAAGGACAGTGAGTGAATTGTCCTTGTGCTATATTGTGATTAAAAAAAACATTTTTTCTAGGGACAGAAAACTGTAGGTAGGGAGAGTGTTTTTTTTCTTTCACTCTGCAAGTCCTTGTTTCCAGGGACCTGTAAGGACAGTGAGTGAATTGTCCTTGTGCTATATTGTGATTAAAAAAAACATTTTTTCTAGGGACAGAAAACTGTAGGTAGGGAGAGTGTTTTTTTTCTTTCACTCTGCAAGTCCTTGTTTCCAGGGACCTGGAAGGACAGTGAGTGAATTGTCCTTGTGCTATATTGTGCTTAAAAAAACATTTATTCTAGGGACAGAAAACTGTAGGTAGGGAGAGTGTCAGTTTATTTCACTCTGCAAGTCCTTGTTTCCAGGGACCTGGAAGGACAGTGAGTGAATTGTCCTTGTGCTATATTGTGATTAAAAAAAACATTTTTTCTAGGGACAGAAAACTGTAGGTAGGGAGAGTGTTTTTTTTCTTTCACTCTGCAAGTCCTTGTTTCCAGGGACCTGTAAGGACAGTGAGTGAATTGTCCTTGTGCTATATTGTGCTTAAAAAAAACATTTATTCTAGGGACAGAAAACTGTAGGTAGGGAGAGTGTCAGTTTATTTCACTCTGCAAGTCCTTGTTTCCAGGGACCTGGAAGGACAGTGAGTGAATTGTCCTTGTGCTATATTGTGATTAAAAAAAACATTTTTTCTAGGGACAGAAAACTGTAGGTAGGGAGAGTGTTTTTTTTCTTTCACTCTGCAAGTCCTTGTTTCCAGGGACCTGTAAGGACAGTGAGTGAATTGTCCTTGTGCTATATTGTGCTTAAAAAAAACATTTATTCTAGGGACAGAAAACTGTAGGTAGGGAGAGTGTCAGTTTATTTCACTCTGCAAGTCCTTGTTTCCAGGGACCTGTAAGGACAGTGAGTGAATTGTCCTTGTGCTATATTGTGATTAAAAAAAACATTTTTTCTAGGGACAGAAAACTGTAGGTAGGGAGAGTGTTTTTTTTCTTTCACTCTGCAAGTCCTTGTTTCCAGGGACCTGGAAGGACAGTGAGTGAATTGTCCTTGTGCTATATTGTGCTTAAAAAAAAACATTTTTTCTAGGGACAGAAAACTGTAGGTAGGGAGAGTGTTTTTTTTCTTTCACTCTGCAAGTCCTTGTTTCCAGGGACCTGGAAGGACAGTGAGTGAATTGTCCTTGTGCTATATTGTGCTTAAAAAAAACATTTATTCTAGGGACAGAAAACTGTAGGTAGGGAGAGTGTCAGTTTATTTCACTCTGCAAGTCCTTGTTTCCAGGGACCTGGAAGGACAGTGAGTGAATTGTCCTTGTGCTATATTGTGATTAAAAAAAACATTTTTTCTAGGGACAGAAAACTGTAGGTAGGGAGAGTGTTTTTTTTCTTTCACTCTGCAAGTCCTTGTTTCCAGGGACCTGTAAGGACAGTGAGTGAATTGTCCTTGTGCTATATTGTGATTAAAAAAAACATTTTTTCTAGGGACAGAAAACTGTAGGTAGGGAGAGTGTTTTTTTTCTTTCACTCTGCAAGTCCTTGTTTCCAGGGACCTGGAAGGACAGTGAGTGAATTCTCCTTGTGCTATATTGTGCTTAAAAAAAACATTTATTCTAGGGACAGAAAACTGTAGGTAGGGAGAGTGTCAGTTTATTTCACTCTGCAAGTCCTTGTTTCCAGGGACCTGTAAGGACAGTGAGTGAATTGTCCTTGTGCTATATTGTGATTAAAAAAAACATTTTTTCTAGGGACAGAAAACTGTAGGTAGGGAGAGTGTTTTTTTTCTTTCACTCTGCAAGTCCTTGTTTCCAGGGACCTGTAAGGACAGTGAGTGAATTGTCCTTGTGCTATATTGTGATTAAAAAAAACATTTTTTCTAGGGACAGAAAACTGTAGGTAGGGAGAGTGTTTTTTTTCTTTCACTCTGCAAGTCCTTGTTTCCAGGGACCTGTAAGGACAGTGAGTGAATTGTCCTTGTGCTATATTGTGCTTAAAAAAAACATTTATTCTAGGGACAGAAAACTGTAGGTAGGGAGAGTGTCAGTTTATTTCACTCTGCAAGTCCTTGTTTCCAGGGACCTGGAAGGACAGTGAGTGAATTGTCCTTGTGCTATATTGTGATTAAAAAAAACATTTTTTCTAGGGACAGAAAACTGTAGGTAGGGAGAGTGTTTTTTTTCTTTCACTCTGCAAGTCCTTGTTTCCAGGGACCTGTAAGGACAGTGAGTGAATTGTCCTTGTGCTATATTGTGCTTAAAAAAAACATTTATTCTAGGGACAGAAAACTGTAGGTAGGGAGAGTGTCAGTTTATTTCACTCTGCAAGTCCTTGTTTCCAGGGACCTGTAAGGACAGTGAGTGAATTGTCCTTGTGCTATATTGTGATTAAAAAAAAAATTTTTTCTAGGGACAGAAAACTGTAGGTAGGGAGAGTGTTTTTTTTCTTTCACTCTGCAAGTCCTTGTTTCCAGGGACCTGTAAGGACAGTGAGTGAATTGTTCTTGTGCTATATTGTGATTAAAAAAAACATTTTTTCTAGGGACAGAAAACTGTAGGTAGGGAGAGTGTTTTTTTTCTTTCACTCTGCAAGTCCTTGTTTCCAGGGACCTGTAAGGACAGTGAGTGAATTGTCCTTGTGCTATATTGTGATTAAAAAAAACATTTTTTCTAGGGACAGAAAACTGTAGGTAGGGAGAGTGTTTTTTTTCTTTCACTCTGCAAGTCCTTGTTTCCAGGGACCTGGAAGGACAGTGAGTGAATTGTCCTTGTGCTATATTGTGCTTAAAAAAAACATTTTTTCTAGGGACAGAAAACTGTAGGTAGGGAGAGTGTTTTTTTTCTTTCACTCTGCAAGTCCTTGTTTCCAGGGACCTGGAAGGACAGTGAGTGAATTGTCCTAGTGCTATATTGTGCTTAAAAAAAAACATTTTTTCTAGGGACAGAAAACTGTAGGTAGGGAGAGTGTTTTTTTTCTTTCACTCTGCAAGTCCTTGTTTCCAGGGACCTGTAAGGACAGTGAGTGAATTGTCCTTGTGCTATATTGTGCTTAAAAAAAACATTTATTCTAGGGACAGAAAACTGTAGGTAGGGAGAGTGTCAGTTTATTTCACTCTGCAAGTCCTTGTTTCCAGGGACCTGGAAGGACAGTGAGTGAATTGTCCTTGTGCTATATTGTGATTAAAAAAAACATTTTTTCTAGGGACAGAAAACTGTAGGTAGGGAGAGTGTTTTTTTTCTTTCACTCTGCAAGTCCTTGTTTCCAGGGACCTGTAAGGACAGTGAGTGAATTGTCCTTGTGCTATATTGTGCTTAAAAAAAACATTTATTCTAGGGACAGAAAACTGTAGGTAGGGAGAGTGTCAGTTTATTTCACTCTGCAAGTCCTTGTTTCCAGGGACCTGGAAGGACAGTGAGTGAATTGTCCTTGTGCTATATTGTGATTAAAAAAAACATTTTTTCTAGGGACAGAAAACTGTAGGTAGGGAGAGTGTTTTTTTTCTTTCACTCTGCAAGTCCTTGTTTCCAGGGACCTGGAAGGACAGTGAGTGAATTGTCCTTGTGCTATATTGTGCTTAAAAAAAAACATTTTTTCTAGGGACAGAAAACTGTAGGTAGGGAGAGTGTTTTTTTTCTTTCACTCTGCAAGTCCTTGTTTCCAGGGACCTGTAAGGACAGTGAGTGAATTGTCCTTGTGCTATATTGTGCTTAAAAAAAACATTTATTCTAGGGACAGAAAACTGTAGGTAGGGAGAGTGTCAGTTTATTTCACTCTGCAAGTCCTTGTTTCCAGGGACCTGGAAGGACAGTGAGTGAATTGTCCTTGTGCTATATTGTGATTAAAAAAAAACATTTTTTCTAGGGACAGAAAACTGTAGGTAGGGAGAGTGTTTTTTTTCTTTCACTCTGCAAGTCCTTGTTTCCAGGGACCTGTAAGGACAGTGAGTGAATTGTCCTTGTGCTATATTGTGCTTAAAAAAAACATTTATTCTAGGGACAGAAAACTGTAGGTAGGGAGAGTGTCAGTTTATTTCACTCTGCAAGTCCTTGTTTCCAGGGACCTGGAAGGACAGTGAGTGAATTGTCCTTGTGCTATATTGTGATTAAAAAAAAACATTTTTTCTAGGGACAGAAAACTGTAGGTAGGGAGAGTGTTTTTTTTCTTTCACTCTGCAAGTCCTTGTTTCCAGGGACCTGTAAGGACAGTGAGTGAATTGTTCTTGTGCTATATTGTGATTAAAAAAAACATTTTTTCTAGGGACAGAAAACTGTAGGTAGGGAGAGTGTTTTTTTTCTTTCACTCTGCAAGTCCTTGTTTCCAGGGACCTGTAAGGACAGTGAGTGAATTGTCCTTGTGCTATATTGTGCTTAAAAAAAATATTTTTTCTAGGGACAGAAAACTGTAGGTAGGGAGAGTGTCAGTTTCTTTCACTGTGAAAGTCCTTGTTTCAAGGGACAGAGAAGGACACCTGAAGGTAGCCCTTATTGCTTTTTTCCCATCTCCCTGCAGGCCATCTATTAGAATGTCTGGAAGGCAAACAAGGAGAGGCAGACAGTCAGGAGGCAATAAAAGAGGGCAAGCAGGCTCTGTGTCTGGGGGCAACAGTGCTGGTCGTAGACGCGGTGCATTGTCATCAGCACATGGCCATGGGACACGCTTGTCCTTCTTTTTGGCAGCTGGACATGTTGAGCCACATCATGCCGAAGACTTGGTAGAGTGGATGACCAAGCCCTCCTCCTCCTCCTCATCCTCTCTCACCCAGGCTCAGGGTACTGGAAAAGCAGCTGCCAAAGCGTCGTCTTCCCTGGTATCAATGTCAGACAAATCATCAGTCACTCCTTCCCTAGACCCACCATGTCCTCCTCCTGAGGAGTCCCCCGAACTGTTTCAGCACAGTGTTGGGTACATGCTCCAGGAGGATGCCCAGCGTTTCGAAGGGTCTGATGATGAAACCCAGCTAGAGGAAGGCAGTAGCGTGAGAGCAGACAGAGGGGATGCTCAAGAAGGACACCAATCTGGCAGTCATGTTCCAGCAGCTGCAGCATACTGCCAGATTGGCTCCAGTGATGAGGAGGGAGGGGATGATGAGGTCACTGACTCCACGTGGGTGCCTAATAGGAGAGAGGAGGAGGAGGAGGATGAGGAGGAGGCACATCTCCAACGAGGCAGGATGCCCTTTGGTGGCCAGCGTAAGGGCAGTACACCGACGGAATCACACCGCAGAGCTCCGCCTGTGCAGGGCGCTGCCTCTGCCCGTCATTCAAAAAGTTCTTTGGTGTGGGCCTTTTTTGAGGCTAGTGCATCAGATCGCACAGCTGCTGTTTGCAACATATGTCTCAAGCGTATATCGCGTGGCCAAAACATCAGCCGCTTGGGTACCACATGCCTGACCAGACATATGTTGACCTGCCATGCAGCTCGTTGGCAAGCCTACCTCAAAGACCCACACCAAAGAACAAAGCGGACCTCTCCTTGCACCGCATCAGCTGGGATCTCCAACCCCACTATAACTTCAGTCCTCTCTGAAACATGCACTGAGAGGAATGAAGGTGTAGAATTAGGTGTGTCACAACCAAGTACTTGCGCCCACTCTGCTAGCAGTACACCGACGTCCGATTCTAGCAGGCAAATTTCCCTGCCCCAGCTGCTGGACCGTCGAAAGAAGTTCACTCCCAGCCATCCACATGCCCAGCGGTTGAATGCTAGCTTGGCTAAATTGCTAGCGCTTCAACTGCTGCCTTTTCAGTTGGTAGACTCGGCCCCCTTCCGTGAGTTTGTGCAATGTGCGGTTCCTCAGTGGCAGGTTCCCAAACGCCACTTTTTCTCACGGAAGGCTATTCCGGCTCTCTACCGGCATGTGGAAGGCAATGTCTTGGCCTCGCTGGACAGGGCGGTCAGCGGTAAGGTGCATATTACCGCTGACTCATGGTCCAGCAGGCATGGACAGGGACGTTACCTTTCTTTCACGGCCCATTGGGTCACTCTTTTGGCAGCTGGGAAGGATTCAGGACAAGGTGCAGTAGTGTTGGAGGTTGTCCCACCGCCACGCCTCCAAAATGCTACTACTGGTTGTGACACACCTCTCTCCTCCACCCCCTCCTCTTCTTCTTCCTCCATGGCCTCTTCCTGTGGTTTGTCCTATGAACCAGCGGTACTCCGTAGCCGTTCACGGGGCTACGCAAGTACGCAGGCAAAAAGATGCCATGCCGTGCTTGCGCTGGTGTGTTTGGGGGACAGAAGCCACACTGGGGCAGAGGTCCTGTCTGCTCTGCAGGGCCAGGCCGAGAGGTGGTTGACGCCACGCCAGCTTAAGCCAGGAATGGTGGTTTGCGACAATGGCACCAACCTCCTCTCCGCCCTCCGACAGGGACAACTGACCCATGTGCCCTGTGTGGCTCACGTCCTTAACCTGGTGGTGCAGCGCTTCTTGGGCAGGTACCCGGGCTTACAGGATGTCCTGAGGCAGGCCAGGAAAGTCTGTGTGCATTTCCGCAGATCTTATAATGCCAGTGCTCGCCTGGCTGAGCTGCAAAAGGAGTTGAACCTGCCCACGAACCGCCTTATATGTGACATGCCCACCAGGTGGAACTCAACGTTGGCCATGCTGCAGCGGCTGCACACGCAGCAGAGGGCCATCAATGAGTACCTGTGCGACTACGGCACCAGGACAGGGTCAGGGGAGCTTGGTTTTTTTTCTCCACGCCAGTGGGGCATGATCAGGGATGCATGCACTGTCCTGGCACCATTTGAGGAGGCCACGAGGATGGTGAGCAGTGACAGTGCATGCATCAGTGACACTGTACCTCTTGTCCACCTGTTGGAGCACACGCTGCGTGGAATAATGGACAGGGCACTTGAGGCAGAACAGAGGCAGGAAGAGGAGGACTTCCTTGCCTCTCAAGGCCCCCTTTACCCAGACAGTGTTCCTTCTGTCCCACCCATCGCACAGGAAGAGGAGGAGGAGGAGGAGGAGGAGGAGGAGGATTGTGTCAGCATGGAGGTGGAGGCTGGCACTCAGCATCATCAGCAGCAGTCTTTTAGGGATGATTTACAGTCCCAAGAAACCAGTGGACTTGTACGTGGCTGGGAGGAGGTGGCTGCGGATCATGTCGTCCTTAGTGACCCAGAGGACTCCGGAGCGAATGCCTCAGCAAACCTACGCTGCATGGCCTCCCTGATCCTGCAAAGTCTGCGGAAGGATCCTCGTATTCTTCGGATCAAGGAGAGGGACCATTACTGGCTGGCCACTCTCCTTGATCCACGGTACAAGGGTAAGGTTGCGGACCTTATGTTACCGTCGCAGAGGGAGCAGAGGATGAGACAACTCCGGGAGGCCTTGCAGAAAGGTCTGTGCAACGCGTTCCCAGAGACTGGGAGGTTGCAAACTCCTGGTCCTGGACAACGAGTTGCTGAGGCTTCGGCCAGTCAAAGAAGGAGCGGTGGGGAAGGTGGCCGTCTGACCGATGCGTTCAGACAATTCTTTAGTCCGCAGCCCCAAAGTATGATCGGTTCCAGCAACCATCGCCAGCGTCTGATAAACATGGTGCAGGAATATCTAGGGGCAAGGTCAGACTTGGACACCTTCCCCACCGAAAATCCTCTGGCTTACTGGGTCTTGAGGATGGATCACTGGCCAGAGCTTGCACAGTATGCAATTGAGCTACTGGCCTGTCCTGCATCCAGCGTTCTTTCGGAACGCACATTCAGTGCTGCTGGAGGATTTGTCACGGATCACAGGGTGCGCCTGTCCACCGACTCGGTTGATCGACTGACTTTCATCAAGATGAACCAGTCTTGGATCACCACCAGCTACCACACACCTGATGCTGATATAACAGACTAATTGATTTTAACATGTCACATCCCTTCAAGACTGATGCTGATGCTGAGTGCCTGTGCTGTTATGTTGACTGGCTATCCTCCTCCTCCGAGTCCTCAATGATACGATTGATGATGATAGCTTGTAAGATCATTTTTGTTTATGGGTGCCGCCACCAGTGCCTAACGCCCAATTTTTCAGCCCCTGTTTAACAGGGGCGTGTAATTACAATTTTTGAAGCAATACTTTGCAACAGGGCTCATTGCTGTGCTCCAAGTACAGTATCTGTGAGGAGTTGCAGTGTTGTGCCACCAGTGCCTAAGGCCCAATTTTTCAGCCCCTGTTTAACAGGGGCGTGTCATTACAATTTTTGAAGCAATACTTTGCAACAGGGCTCATTGCTGTGCTCCAAGTACAGTATCTGTGAGGAGTTGCAGTGTTGTGCCACCAGTGCCTAAGGCCCAATTTTTCAGCCCCTGTTTAACAGGGGCGTGTCATTACAATTTTTGAAGCAATACTTTGCAACAGGGCTCATTGCTGTGCTCCAAGTACAGTATCTGTGAGGGGTTGCAGTGTTGTGCCACCAGTGCCTAAGGCCCAATTTTTCAGCCCCTGTTCAACAGGGGCATGTAATTACAATTCTTGATCTAATAATTCACAGCAGGGCCCATTGCTGCACCCACCAAGAGTAACTGTCAGGGCTTACAGTGTTGTGGCACCAGCACCACCATCAAAGGCCCAATTTTTACTACCACTGTTCAACAATTATATGTAATTAAAATTCCTGATATAATAGTTGACAGCAGGGCGTTCCAGCACCAACCAAGAGTAACTGTGAGTGCTTACAGTGTTGTGCCAACACCAACAACTAAGGGGCCTATTTCTGCAGAGTATATACGGCAGGTCCCTACTTTCAAACATCCAACTTACAAACGACTCCTACTTGCAAACGCAAGAAGACAACAGGAAGTGAGAGGAAATCTACCACTAGGAAGGAAAATTCTCTCCTGTAAGAATAAATATGGGAGAAAGGTGTCTCCTCTGTACTGATGCTTTATCAGCAATCCTTGTTTCAAGAAAAACACCACATTTCAAAAAGAGTTGTCATTGGGACGGAAAGTGAGGTGAAATGTTCTGAACAGGGGCACAGACAGCAAAACAAATGTTACAGGGGTGATAACCCTTACCTATGTTTTCCAAAAAGTTTAAAAATAGATTTTTGGTCTGGAGCTACACTTCAACAATGTACCTGTTCAAAATTACAAACAGATTCTACATAAGAACAAACCTACAGTCCCTGTCTTGTATGCACCGCCTGTATAGGGCTGTTCAGAGTATATAGGGCCTTTTTTATTTTATGTGCGGGGTTCCCCTTAATATCCATACAAGACCCAAAGGGGCTGGTAATGGGCTGGGGTAGGGGGGGGGTCATGGGGTAGCTATGCCATTTTTCTTAAAGAATTTCATCCATATTACCGGGACCAGACATTACATTAAAGCCGCAAGCAGTTTTAAATGGCTTTTTTTTCCTTTAGAAGTGTCATTTTGTGCAGGGACAGTTCTAAACACGGGAAACACGTGGCACTTCACAGGCATACTTTAGACACCCCCCAGGTACGATATTTAAAGGAATATTTGACTTTTTTTTTTTCACTTTATGCATCATTAAAATGACTGCTCCCGAAAAACGACCGTTTTTAAAACTTCTTTTTGCATTGATACATGTCCCCTGGTGCAGAACCCGGGTTCCCAAACCCTTTTTAGGACAATAACATGCATAATAGTTGTTATAATTAGCACTTTAGAATTCGAACGTTCGCATCCATTGTATTTAATAGGGTTCTAATGTTCGTTCGAACTTTCGGTCCGTTCGCGGGTTCTGGTGCGAACCGAACCCGGGGGTGTTCGGCTCATCACTAATCTTGGAGAGTTGTTGTGGGTATCTGTGTTTGGAGAAATGCAAGCAGGCTCTCCAGTGCTGCTGTCCTGGCCACTTTATTTTTATTTCCACCACTTTTTGTCTGCCAAAGGATAGGGAGGTCTTTCCATTTATCAATGAACTCCCACATAAACTCTGGGTTTTTGAAACTATTCATTCTCTCTGTAAAATCAAGCAACAAGAAAATACATATGTTTCAGGCAACATTCATCAAATCGGCATTTTTGACAGATTTTCAAGCCCCAAATCTCCTCCTCTGATGAAACCCAAATCCTTAAAAACGTATGTACCTTGGTCAACACGTTCATTGCTAACTCCCTCTCCCGCCAAATGAACGTATTTTCGACACATGGATCTTCACTTGATATACACTGCGCATGCGTGAAACTCTGCACGCTTTCCCTGCCCCCGACGTTCGAGATTGTACTTTCCCCGCCCCTTCTCGCTCGTCGTAGTGCTTAACAACATGGCGGAGACACAGGTGACTGAGATTACCTCTACAGAGGAGGAAATTCCAGAGGAGCCCAAATCCCGATCCAGGAGATATAAGGCATCCAACATGTCATTCGAGGAAATGGTGGAGATGGTCGCCATTTTGAGGAGGGAGGATTATGATGCCAAGCATGGGCCGTATAAAAGACCTAATCTTGTCAAGACAAAAATTATGGGCAAAGTGGTCAAAACTCTTCACCAAAAATTCGGGGTGTGCAGAACGAAGGAACAGCTCAGAAAACGATGGTCTGATCTGAAGTTGCGGGAGCCCGACCAATACAAAAGAATCAAGAAAGTTATAGGAAAAAGTAAGTACTTTTTCTTCATTTTCCCTGCTAAAGATTATTACTTGTATTAAGTCGTGTATATTTAGACTTTGATATAGTACAGTGAAAGATAACAACTTTCAATGTTTGTCCGCACACTAAACGGACGTAGTAAACCTCTTTCTCCGTCCAGTTCCTAAAACGATGTTTTTGGATCATCACACAATTGTTTTTTTTTGTTTTGGGGAGCAAATTTGGTAAACAATTTGCTTTATATTTTAAATCCAAATGACATTTTTTTGGGGGGAAAAAGGGTAGGCATTGTAATGTTAAGGGAGAGAATGCTCAGCAGCTGCTTAAACATCTGAACGCAGTAGTGCAAGTGTGGGACAAAACCCCTACATTTTTAGGGTGTCACACACAGGTGATCCTGTGTATATACTTTGGGGTGTTACAACTTTGTTTCAAAAAGTATATGCTCTGGTTTTGGCAATGTATCCAATCGTGTGTGTTCCGGTTGTCACTGAGGGTACATTTAAATATGGACCACACTTCCAAATAATATTTAGAAATCTCTTTTTCTTGTTTTTTTGTGGCCCAAAATGTATTAGTTACTAATGAAAGTATACCTTTTATTGCAATCTCCATAGGGCTTCAAAAAGCTACGTCAGATGAGCCTATAAATTCAACACCTTCAACAATACCCCCTGAACCACATGATGGAGAGGAACGTGAAGTTGTGGAAGTGGAAAGTGGCACCACAAGAGGTCAGTGTCAAATCAGACAGATGCAGGTTAATAGATGTAGGCCTACATATTCTATACTACATGATTTGTTTTTGTTTAGGTGCAGTTCTGGCCGGAGACCCCGAAAAGTTTACACATCACAGTGCCCAGATCCTGATCCAATACCTCATGGTCTGCTGTCGTGACCTTGAAAAAATAAATGGAGACTTGATAGAGATTAGGCAAAATACCAAGCGGGTTGAGGAAAAGCTACAAAAAATAATGGCTGTGCTTGGGCGTGTATAATGTTTGAACACAAAAGAACGTTGAACTTGCTGTGTTTTGGCAGGTTTGTTTTTGTTTTAAGCTTGATAATGAATAGTACATGTTTACATTTTCAATTTTTTTTATTTGTTATTTTTTTTAGGCATGGCTGTTCATGCGTTTTAACCCTCCAAAAATATTTTAATAACATCTACACTTCAAAGGAAGTTTCCTCAAAAATAATTAAAAAAGGTATTTTCTTAACCAGAATTTGTGGCTTCATTATGTAAATGTTGTGCAAAGTGAACTAAACAATGGGGCTGATTTACCAAACGTTTGCGCCATGAGTATTGGTGCATCTGCGTGCGCAATGGCTGTTTTGGTATTTACAAAACATTAACGCTGGTATCGCAGCCCTATTTCCCATTTACTATAGTGTTCTCTGCGCCCGGGAGGAGGCGCTCAGTGCGCTACTATGGACCTGGCGCAGGGCATGTTAAAATCTAAATATAAAGAAGCTGGAAGTGAGAATATAATGGGGGTGACATGGGGTGATGTGAGGAAGTGTAGTGACACCTGCCCAAATAACTAATATGCCCAAAATAGAGTGGGAAAGTAACTTTTTCAAAACCAGCCCGCTGCGCCGGCAAGTACGTTTCGAGCTGCGGTAGTTTTTTTTGAGCTCAGCGCGGGAATTTCAATGGTTTAAATGCACCGGTTCACTGCGCCGGCAAAATCTTAGTAAATGTCAAGTCACATAACTCAATTTGCATAAGTTGAACCGGCGCAGCTCTGAACTTGCCATTGCGCCGCCCAAAATGTCATTTCTAAAGGAAAAAAAAAACATTTAAAAGCAGCCGCGGCTGTAATGAATTGTCGTCTCCCATTAATATAGAGAAAAGTCATTGAAAGTCTTTGCTAACCACAAAAAAAAAGCGTGGGGGTCCCCCCAAATTCCATTACCAGGCCCTTCAGGTCTGGAATGGATATTAAGGGGAACCCCGCTGCAAATTTGAAAAAAAAATGGCGTGGGGTTCCCCCCAAATATCCAAACCAGGCCCTTCAGATCTGGCATGGATTTTAAGGGGAACTCCACCCCAAATTTTATAAAAAAATGGCGTGGAGTCCCCCTAAAAATCCATACCAGACCCTTATCCGAGCACATAACCTGGCCGGCTGCAGGGGAAAAGGGGGGGATGAGAGCCCTCCCTCCTGAACCGTACCAGGCCACATGCCCTCAACATGGGGAGGATGTCCCTATGTTGATGGGGACAAGGGCCTCATCCCCACAACCCTTGCCCGGTGGTTGTGGGGGTCTGCGGGCGGGGGGCTTATCGGAATCTGGAAGACCCCTTTAACAAAGGGGACCCCCAGATCCCGCCCCCCCCCTGTGTGAAATGGTAATGGCCTACCATTTCACAAGGAAAGTGTAAAAAATGTAAAAAATTACAAGAGCCGGTTTTTGACAATTCCTTTATTAATGTCTTCTCTTTTCTTCCATCTTCTTCTTCCATCTTCTTCTTCCATCTTCTTCTTCCATCTTCTTCTTTTCTCCATTCGGGTTTCTTCCTCCATCTTCATCTTCCTCTTCATCTTTATCTTCATCTTCATCTTCCTTCTTCCTTTGGTCTTCTCATCCGCATCTTGCCCCGGCGTCTTCCCTTCTTCTTTCTTCTCCGGCCGCTCCGTTTGAATTGGAGGTTCCCGCTGTGCGACGCTTCAGTTCTCCACTTGGTCCGCTTACACCCGGTGGCTCCGCCCCCCTCTGTCACTACGGGGAAAGTCCCCGTGAAATCCATGTGCGTCAGAGGGGGGCGGGGTCACCGGGTGTAAGCGGACCCAGAGGCGAACTGAAGCGTCGCACAGCGGGAACCTCCAATTCAAACGGAGCGGCCGGAGAAGAAAGGAGAAGGGAAGACGCCGGGGCAAGATGCGGACGAGAAGACCGAAGGAAGATGAAGATAAAGATAAAGATAAAGATAAAGATGAAGAGGTAGATGAAGATGAAGATGAAGATGAAGATGGAGGAAGAAACCCGAATAGAGAAAAGAAGAAGATGGAAGAAGAAGGAAGAAGAAGAAGATGGAAGAAGAAGGAAGAAGATGGAAGAAAAGAAAATACATTAATAAAGGAATTGTCAAAAACCGGCTCTTGTCATTTTTTACATTTTTGACACTTTCCTTGTGAAATGGTAGGGGTACATTTGTACCCCATTACCATTTCACACAGGGGGGGGCGGGATCTGGGGGTCCCCTTTGTTAAAGGGGTCTTCCAGATTCCGATAAGCCCCCCGCCCGCAGACCCCCACAACCACCGGGCAAGGGTTGTGGGGATAAGGCCCTTGTCCCCATCAACATGGGGACATCCTCCCCATGTTGAGGGCATGTGACCTGGTACGGTTCAGGAGGGAGGGGGGCCGCTCTCTCATCCCCCCCTCTTCCCCTGCAGCCGGCCAGGTTATGTGCTCGGATAAGGGTCTGGTGTGGATTTTTAGGGGGACTCCACGCCATTTTAAAAAAAAAATTGGGTTGGAGTTCCCCTTAAAATCCATGCCAGATCTAAAGGGCCTGGTATGGATATTTGGGGAGAACCCCACGTCATTTTTTTTAAAATTTGCAGCGAGGTTCCCCTTAATATCCATTCCAGACCTGAAGGGCCTGGTTATGGAATTTGGGGGAACCCCCACGCATTTTTTTTTTTGGTTAGCAAAGACTTTCAATGACTTTTATCTGTATTGACAGGAACCAGCAATTCATTACAGCAGCGAGTACTTTTTAATGACTATTATTTTACTTTAGAAATGTCATTTTGCTCTCCAACTGTTATAAACATGGAAAACATGTGTTACTTTACAGGCATACTATAGACACCCCCCGGGGATGATATTTAGGGCCAGTTCACACCGGATGCAGTGCAGTGCGTTTTTTTGATGCCTGAAAAACGCAAAGAACGTTGATCACATTAATGCCAATGGCATAGTTCACACCACTGCAGTCCGTTCCAGTGCATTTCAGAAAGCCAAAAAATAATTGGTCATGCTACATTTTTTAGGTACAAAACTGCACTGGACCCCAGTAAAACACATCAAAAACGCAACGGAACGTACCAAAAATGCACTGGAATGCACCGCAACGCACCTAAATGCACCAAAGACGCACTGCAACACACCTGTCCTAAGTGAAAAGAGGGGGAAAAAACACTGGACTGCATCAAAAACGCCTCAAAAATGCACTGGAATGTGTCAAAAACGTGCATGCAGAAAAGCACCTGGAACGCACCCAGACTGCGTTTCTATAGTGTGAACTAGGGCCAGTTCACACCATAGAAACGCAATCCGGATGCGTTCCAGGTGCTTTTCTGCATGCACGTTTTTCATGCGTTCCAGTGCATATTTGGTAAGTTTTTGATGCAGTCCAGTGCTTTTTTTCACCCCTCTTTTTTATTAACCATAGATAAGGACAAGTGTGTTCCAGTGCGTTTTTGGTGCATTTAGGTGTGTTCCTGTGCGTTCCAGTGCGTTTATGATGCGTTTTGATGCGTTCCAGTACAGTCCAGTGCAGGTAAAATGCAGCATGTTCTACTTTTTTGGTGGAACTGGAACGCACTGGAACAAAAACTGCCATTTAGAACCATATAACCAACTTTCCATGCATTTTGGATGCATAAAAAACGCAATGCACTGCATGTGGTGTGAAATGGCCCTTAAGCAATTTGGCATATTTAAAGGCACTTCTCCTTGTTTTGTTTTTGGTGTTTTCCAAATTGGTGACATTGATATATGTCCCTTAGGGTGGGACCTGGGCCCCCATTTTAAGGCCAATAACTAGAAGATAAGCCAGCCAAGTGGGGACTAGCAAAATTAACAAGTCAGTTCCCATAGACTGCAATGGGATTTGTTGGTGGGGGGGAGGGGTGATATTCCCATCTCTAATTTTGTAGCATGCTGGATGATGTGCTTAATTTTGGACGGGGGGAGGGGGGGTTATTTTTTGCTAGCTGCATTGGTGTTGTTCTGCACATGCCCAGCCAGTTAGTTTTTTTTGGCGTGCTTTTTGTGTGTGAACAGCGCTTGGATATTTCTGGGCATGCTCACTCAGAGAGTGTTTTTATGGGTTAGAAATTGAAGGACATCCTTAACAGATGTGCCCACTTTGAATTTCAGTCTCTACATTGGGAGAACTTGCATTCTGGGTGTTTCATGGACTATGCATGTGTTTTCAATTGCCTCATTAGCACACAAACCTATGTTATATAAAGCTCACAGAGCATTCGATCGCTTGCCTTGAGAAGAGGCAAGTGTGTGTGGGGGGGGGGATGTACATGTTGGTGTCCTTATCGAGTTTGTAACACATGTATTTTATTTGTTATGTCTTTGCAAAACAGGTGTTTGGTTTATTTTGTGGATTGTATATTTTTTGTGTGGGGGAAATGTTCCCCAGAAATAATTCTGATGTTAATGTGTGTTGTTTGTTCACTTTGATTTAATTGTCTACTGCATTTTTTTGGCCAAAAATTGCTCAAGATGTTGAGTCTGTAACTGTTTCAAATTTACCATGTTTTTTATTTTGCCTTCCCTTTTGTTTTGTTGAACAATAAAATTAGATGCAAAGTTTTGATGTTTGTTTTGTGTTTTCTTTGCAACAAATGTGACAGCTGATTGGCATGTCAAAACAAAACAGGTGTGATTTGTCTACCCTGGTGCCTTCATGGAAGTATATGCATGGATTGTGTGCTGCCATGGAGCATCACCAGGAAATGAAAAATACAGAGCGGTAAGTATTCAGTTTTCCTTTTTTTACTGCAGTGGTTCTCAGCCTCAGTCCTCAAGTACCCCCAACAGGACATGTTTTGTGAATTTATCTTATCGAGAATTGCTGTCCAAAAATCAAAACCATTGACTGTGATTTAAAGCACATGTGCAAGATGAAGGAAAACCTGCAAACATGGCCTGTTGGGGGTACTTGAGAAGCACTGATTTAGAGCACTGCACTTAAAAATAGCTCAAGGCTATACAATTCTAATTGTGGGCATTTTGAGGGAAACAAAGTAAGTGTTAGAACCCCTGCGTGTGTTTTTTTTTTTTATATTTTTTTTTTTTGTAGTTTGGCCTTTGTCTCCTTTTCTTAACATTGGCTTCACTTCCTGTCACACAGCTAAACAGGAAGTGAAGGTAAAACCCTACCAATGTCTTTTCTTGGGGACACACAGATCAATCTAACTAGTGTCCCCATTAAGCAAATTGCACTCTAGCACTTTGTTGTGTACAGCCCAAATCATTGGGTAGTTTGGGGTTTAGTAAAGACAAATCCACTCTGCAGTAAAATTGTAGCTGCTGAAAATCTGAGGGAAAGTACTGGTGATTGGATGTTACAATCATGTAAAAGCAAAGATGTTTTTTTTTTGGCTTGCATGTCCCCCTCAGATATACAGCAAGTGCACTTGTAGTGCAAAGTAGATTTGCCTTTAGTAAATAAACCCCACAGTCCAAACTACCTAATAATAATTTGTGGTGTACCCCGCAATATGCTCGAGTGCAATGTGCATAATGGGGAAAGTATTTAGACTGACCTGTGTGTCCCCAAGGAAAGACATTGTTAGGGATTTTCCCTCACTTCCTGTGTGGCTATGTGACAGGAAGTGAATTATTTGGAAGGATAAAGTGGCCAAATTATTTAGTTTAACTTTTCAAAGACTCATTCCTAAGTTGAATTGTGATGCATGTCAATGGCCCATTTAGACCCTCTTTAATCACTTGAGATCAGCGCTATAACTGATCGACGGCCACAGCATGGTCCTCAATTGCCGGGAGTCCGTCAATAAACGTCCTCCCCTTCACGCGCGTGCGCTGTGGTCACAGAGTCACTGAGACTCGGGTGATGACAGATCCAAGTAAGGGGCCGATCCCTGCCCTTTACCATGTGATCAGCTGTCAGCAAATGACAGCTGATCACGTGATGTAAACAAAAGCTGGGTAATGGTTTTTGTTTTCTCCTTGTGATGACAGCGTGAGCATAAAAAAAAGGCAATCACCGGCTTATGTGCAAGGGACATGGGGCCCGAAGAGGAAGAGGCAATTCTGCATCATCTGCGACAATTAGTAGCCCCTGCCAGTGCCACCTATCAATGCCCACCACTGGTGCCAATCAGTGGCACCTAGCAGTGCTGCCAGTGCCTATCAGTGCCCATCACTGCCAACTATCATTGTCACCTAGCAGTGCCACTTCTCACTGCCCACCAGTGCCAAATAGCAATGCCACCTCTCAGTGCCCACCCTTGCCACCTTATCGGTGCCCATCAGTGCAGTCTCATCAGTGTACATCAATGAAGAAGAAAAATTACCTTTTTTAAAAATATTAACCAGTTTCCTACCGCCCACCGTCAAATGACATCCTTGGCTTTGGGCGGTGACATCTGAATGATGCCTGCAGTTGCAGGCATCATTCAGATATCATTATTTCCAGCCGGCGATTCTGTGCACAATAAAAACGATCATAGTGGCAGTTCCGCCGCTTGATCGTTCTTATAGGCTGGGGGAGGGGACGTCCCCCCCCTCTTGCCGCCATCCGGTGCTTCTCCGGGCTCTCCCGTGCCATCTGGGGCTCGGAGAACGATTTGGAGATGACTGGTGACCAGATGGTCATCAGTCATCTCTATGACCGTCGGAGGCGCGGGCACGACGTTATGACGTCATGCCGTGTTCCCGTATGTTAACCAAGCCGTGATCTTGGCTGTCAGCATGAGATTGGTGATTTTTTTGGAACAATATCATGCTTTCCAGCCTGGAGGAGAGATGCGGGGTCTTGTTGACCCTGCATCTCTCCATAAAGAGGACCTGTCACACACATTCCTATTACAAGGGATGTTTACATTCCTTGTAATAGGAATAAAAGTGATCCCAAAAAATTAAAAAAAATTAAAAAAGAGTAAGAAATACAAAAAAGTCAAAAAAATAAAAAAATAAAATAAAAAAAAATAAGAAAAAACGCCCATGTCCCCGGTAGCTCGCACTCAGAAGCGAACACACACGTAAGTCCCGCCCACATATGTAAACGCCGTTCAAACCACACATGTGAGTTATTGCTGCGTGCATTAGAACGAGTGCAGCAATTCTAGCACTAGACCTCCTCTGTAATGCCAAAATGGTAACGTGTAAAAATTTTGTAAGCATCGCCTAGGGAGATTTTTAAGTACTGAAGTTTGGTGTTATGCCATGAGTGTGCGCAATTTTAAAGCGTGTGTTAGGTATCTATTTACTCAGCATAACAACATCTTTCACATTATACCAAAAAATTGGCCGTAACTTTACGGTTTTGTAATATTTTTAGCAAACAAAAGGCGTTTGAAAATTTATTGCGCAAATACCGAGCGAGATAAAAATTTGCAATGACCGCCATCTTATTTCCTAGGGTGTCTGCTCCAAAAAAATATATAATGTTTGGTGTTTTGAAGTAATTTTATAGCCATAAATTTATGATTTTTACATGAAGGAGAGAAGTGCCAGAATAGGCCCAGTGCTGAAGTGGGTAAAATATCCATTTTTTTTTTTAAAAAACTCGGTCTTTTGTATTTATAGAAAAAAAAACAAAAAATAAAACACAAAGGTGATCAAATAGCACCAAAAGCAAGCTCTATTTGTGTGCCAACAAATAAAACATTTTCATTGGGTTACAGTGTTGTATGAGCGCGCAATTGTCATTAAAAGTGCATCAGCGCTGAAATGTGAAACTTGGTCTGGGCAGTGCGCAAGTGGTTAATATAAGACTACATGCACACGGACGTTTTTCCAACCGCTTGTTTGAGCGTTTTTTGCAGCTTAAAAGCATCTCTCCATGTTAGCCTATGGCCTCATGGCCACCATGGCGTTTTGGAGCTGTAAATGGCATAGGCGTTTTTAGGCCCCATGTAGACGGGACGCTGGTGCAAAGTGTTCTGAATTAAGGTTGAAAGTGGCGTTTAGAAAGGCGCGCTTTGTGGCGTTTGCATGCCATGTTTTACCCCATTTGCATGTACAGTATATGATAAGGAGCCGCCCTAAGCTCCAAAAACAGTATTATTTACGATTTTAGCTATTTAGTGAGACCAGAGTGATATGAGCAGCTGAGAGCAGCAGTGTAGTTGTATTTAGCGTGTCACTTGCCACATCACTTGCCACAAGTTGTGGATTGTCCACTTGCCACGTCAGCTGCCCCAAGTTGTGGATTGTCCACAATGCAATGGAAGCAATTTCATATATATATATATATATATTATGTTTTTTCCTCATTTGCCATAAATTTGGAGTTTATCAATGTAAAAAAAAAGGTCACCTTTAAAAACGCTTCTAAACTAAAATGCGGCTAAACGCTGGTACCCGCGTCTGAAACGTGGAAATCTTTGGCGTCTGAAGGCATTTTGAGGGTTTGTGAAAAACGATTTTAAACGCAACTGCAGATTTTTTCTGCTGACCCCGCCCCCGTTTCACGTCACAGTCCCATCATTCCCTGGGACTGTGACATCATACGGGGGCGGGGTCAGCGGTGGCATCATCCGGTGACCACGCCCATGCCAATAAAAGTGGCACCGCTGCTTGGACAGATCATTGCGGCGGTGGAGAGCGACGAGTCAACATCGGGCGAAGAGAAGAAGGAAGAAGGCGACGTAGAAGACCGGCCCCCGCTAGCAAAAGAGCTGGCACAAGATAGCGGGGCGTCCGGCAGAAAGAACCGGAGATCGAGGAGAAGGCGTCGGAGAGCGGGAGAAGAACCGGAGAACAGAACAAGAGACCCCCGAAGTCGGAAGAAGACGGCGAGGAAGCCCGGGACCCCCGCTAGCAGAAGATAGCGGGGACCCGGCAGAAAGACCCCCGAAGTCGGAAGAAGACGGCGAGGAAGCCCGGGACCCCCGCTAGCAAAAGAGCTAGCAGAAGATAGCGGGGGCCCGGCAGAAAGACCTCCGAAGTCGGAAGAAGACGGCGAGATAGCCAGGAACCCCCGCTAGCAAAAGAGCTAGCAGAAGATAGCGGGGGCCCGGCAGAAAGACCCCCGGAGCTGCCCAATAAATTACTTTTCAAACCTGTGTTGTCTTTTTTTATTGACTTATTTTGCCACCAGGTGAATGGGTAGGGGTACGATGTACCGCATACCCATTCACATAGGGTGGGGGGCCGGCATCTGGGGGCCCCCTTTTTAAAGGGGGCGCCCTGATTCCGAAAAGCCCCCCGCCCGCATACCCCGACAACCAACGGCCAGGGTTGTCGGGAAGAGGCCCTTGTCCCCATCAACATGGGGGCAGGGTGCTTTGGGGTGGGGGGGCCGCAGGTCGCCCCCTGCCCCGAAGCACCAAACCCCCCATGTTGAGGGCATGCGGCGTGGTACGGTTCAGGAGGGAGGGGGGCCGATCTCGCCCCCCCTTTTCCCCTGCGGCCTGCCAGGTTGCGTGCTCGGATAAGGGTCTGGTTTGGATTTTGGGGGGACCCCCACGCCGTTTTTCGGCTTAGGGGGTTCACCTTAGAATCCAGACCAGACCTAAGGGCCTGGTATGCTCCTGAAGGGGAACCCATGCCGGTTTTTTCATTAAAATTTGGCCTGGAGTTCCCCTTCATGATTCATACCAAACATGGGACAGCGAGGCTGCCGAGGACCAGCGCGATGACATCGCGCTGGACACATTCTCGGCCAGCTAGTCGCCTCTAGGACACGACTTGAGCGGCTGCTGCACGCTCAGGTCGTGTCCAGATCGCCTCGCAAAGTCGCGCTGTCCCTGTGTCAGTCGGCACACGAGTCGCCCGCAAGTCGGATCCGACTTCCCGGGCGACCTCTATTCAAATCAATGGGTTTCCATAGGGAACCATTCATTTTCAATAGAGCGCCGCTGACATTTCTATTTACTATAACAGTGTGCCGCTGCTTCCTGCGCCCAGTGAAGGAGTTATCCGGCGCAGCAATTAAGGTTAGAACCAGCGCAGCGTACTGTTATTAGTAAATCAGCCACAATGTTTTGTGTTTACACTGACAATGAAGGCTAATTAAGAATGCAAAATACACATGGCAATACAAGTGCATTAGGTAAACCGACGAGAAACCTAAAAGAATATTAAATGAAAACACCTAAACAATATTTTCTTAAAAAAAGGTTTTATTTTTAAAAATAATAAGGTTAAAATTCATCAGGCATATCAATGGCCCCCCTACCCACAAAATAATCGACATATTGTTGACGGACCTCACGTCCGGTTTGGGGGGCCAAGCCTGGACGGCCAGCTTTCAGGGCCACAAGATTTTCCACTTCAAATAATGAGGCCTCAGGCCCAGTCAAAGTCAGATACTGTAATTGCTTGAATGCACCCTGAGATAATTATGGAGCACACAACAAGCCATTACAACATGGTTCCATTTGTAAGGGGCAAGGTGGATGGAGGTGAGGAACAGGCGGAATCGGCTGGCCATGATGCCAAAGGCATTTTCCACCACCCTTCTTGCTCTGGCCAGCCGATAGTTGAACACCCTCCTCTCAGGGGTGAGGGTGCATTGCGGGAATGGCCTCATCAAATGGGGACCCAGGCCAAACGCCTCATCCGCCACAAAGACAAATGGGAGTCCTTCCACATTCTGCTCCGCTGGTGGCAAGGCCAGCTGATCCAAAAGGTGCCGTTCCCCAAACTCCATCTGTGCAAAGACTCCTCCATCAGACATCCTGCCATTCTTGCCAACATCCACATAGAGGAATTCGTAGGTGGCCGACACCACTGCCATCATGACGATGCTATGGAACCCCTTATAGTTATAATAAAAGGATCCCGAATGGGGTGGTGGGACGACCCGAACATGTTTGCCGTCGATGGCCCCTCCACAGTTCGGAAAGTTCCATCGTTGGGCAAACTCAGATGCCACATTCTGCCATTCATGTGGCGTAGAAGGGAACTGTGGAATTAAATTTAAAAAAAATTAAGACTTTGAGACAGAAACATTGAAAGCAGATTTAAGAAAACCATTCATGGCCAACATTGGGAGAAACCGAAAAATTAAAACATTATTAGTAAGCAACAACAAACCAAAAACAAACCCCCCCAAAAAAATGGGGGGGGGTTGAAGATGAGTTGGGGAGATCACAAATGTAGGCTGTAGCACTCTGTATGAATTATTGAAAAATTTTACATTCCTAGGCAATCTTTAGGGGGCGTTTAGGGTAAAGCACTACGATGGAGCATAAATTAAAATACATGGAAATGACTAGGCAAGGTGGGTATGGCCCCAGGATAGCATGCTGGAGAGGTTAGGTAAGGCAAATTTAAATGTAGGCCTAATATAAACATTCCCAAAAATAAATAACCATGTGGAGAAAGGGGACATTCCCTGCAGCTAAGAATCATGGGAATTAGGGACTGCTAATAAACCCCAAAAAAAAAAAATCAACAAAGAAATACATACAATGTGATGTTTGAAATAAGAACACTTACCTTAATATAGTCCTCCTGCAAAACTTGAAGGATGGCAGAACACGTCTCTGGTATAATGATACCCAGAGCCTGGGGGGATATGCCTGTGGAGAACTTTAGGTCCTGCAGGCTTCTCCCAGTCGCCAGGTATCGCAACGTGGCAATGAGCCTCTGCTCAGCACTGATGGCTTCACGCATAACGGTGTCCTGCCTGGTGATATAGGGGGACACCAAAGCCAACAGATGCTGAAATACGGGGTCAGACATCCTGAGAAAATTCCTGTAGTCCTCAGGATTATTCTCCCTGATCTCCCGCAACAAAGGCATATGACAGAACTGGTGCCGCTGGAGCAACCAATTCTTGGTCCATGAACTTCTCCTCACCCTGTTCATGGCCTGGAGTCGGGATACAGCATGAACCCCGGCACCAACTACAGCACGAACTCTACGACGAGTACGTAGCCGCAACATGGCTAGATAACGGTCGGCAGCTCAGAACGAACTAGAAGAACGCACGGAAGAACAGCAAGGCCTATGAAGAACAAGCTGAAAAACAGGAACGAGCAGACAAGAACGCACTGAATAAACAGATACGAACTGACTACAAGCCCTGCCAAACAGATACGAACCCACAAGCACAAACTGAACTCCACAAAACGATCTTCAAAGCACGAAGACTGAAAAGCGCGAATCGTCTCTCACCAAACTTTTACTAACACGCGGTAACACGAAATGAGCAAAAGCGTCCCAAAGGGTGGCGTCATTAGAACGGAACTTCCCCTTTATAGTGCCGTCGTACGTGGTGTACGTCACTGCGCTTTGCTTGAACGTTTTTTAAAATGATCGCGTGTACGCAAGACAGGCTTGAGAGGAAACATGAAAAAAAACGACGTGAAAAACGTCGGTAAAAAAAATGGCATGAAAAACTATCGTGTGTACGCGGCATAAGGCCCAATTTTTCAGCCCCTGTTTAACAGGGGCGTGTAAATACAATTTTTCATGCAATACTTTGCAGCAGGGCTCATTCCTGTGCCCATTAAGAGTAACTGTGAGGACTTACACAGTGTTCAACAATGGCATGTAATTACAATTCTTGATATAATAGTTCACAGCAGGGTGTTCCAGCGCCCACCAAGAGTAACTGTGAGGGCTTACAGTGTTGTGGCAACACCAAGGGCCAAATTTCTGCAGAGTATATACGGCAGGCCCCTACTTTCAAACATCCAACTTGCAAACTGAAGGAGACAACAGGAAGTGAGAGGAAATCTACCCCTAGGAAGGGAAATTCTCTCCTGTAAGAGTTAATATGGGAAAAACGTGTCTCTCCTCTCCAATCCTTGTTTCACTAAAAACCCCAAATTTTCAAAAAACATTCGTCATTGGGACGGAAAGCCCAACGCCTTTCCTTTTTTTAATTTGGGTGCGGGATTCCCCTTAATATCTAAAGGGGCTGGTAATGGGCTGGGGGGGGGGGGGGTACCTATGCCATTTTTCTCAATGATTTTCATTCATATTACCAGGACCAGACATTACATCAAAGCCGCAAGCAGTTTTAAATGACTTTTTTTCCTTTAGAAATTTCATTTTGTGCAGGGACAGTTCTAAATACGGGAAACACGTGCCACTTCACAGGCATACTATAGGTAAGATATTTAAAGGAATATTTCACTTTTATTTTTCACTTTAAGCATCATTAAAATCACTGCTCCAGAAAAAACTGCAGTTTTTAAAACATATTTTTGCATTGATACATGTCCCTCCGGGCAGAACCCGGGTCCCCAAACCCTTTTTAGGACAATAACTTGCATATTAGCCTTTATAATTAGCACTTTTGATTTTGAACGTTCGAGTCCCATAGACTTTAATAGGGTTCTAAAGTTTGCGCGAACTTTCAGGCCCGTTCGCAGGTTCTGGTGCGAACCGAACCGGGGGGTGTTCGGCTCATCCCTAATGAGGGGCAGGTAGGCCTGGAGGCAGCCCAATCCCCCTAAAGCCCTGTACGCACGATCGGTTTAACTGATGAAAACCGTCCGATGGATGGTTTTCATCAGACCAACCGATCGTGTATGGTACCCATCGGTCTTTTTTCCATCGGTTGGAAAAAATAGAACTTGTTTTAAAATTTTCCGATGGATAAAAAACCGATGGGAATTTCCGATCGTCTATGGGCAAGTCCATCGGTTAAAAAACCCACGCATGCTCAGACTGAATTAGGAGACGGGAGCGCTCGTTCTTGTAAAACTAGCGTTCCTAATGGAGAGAGCACATTCGTCATTCTGCAAGTTATTGCTTCGTTTAATGCAGCGCATGTTTTGTTGCTTTAGAACGGTCTTTAAAATGTTATTTTGGCAGCAGAACTTTCTCATGAGTTCTGACAAATGTATGTCTTTCTTTTTTCATGTGATTTGAGGAATAATTATTAAAATTCTTCAAGGCCGACCTCACAAATTCCCCCTTTTTTTTTTGGTCTTTAATTTTGTTGTGCATTTTTGGGTGTGTCAATTTCTCAGAACAACATAATATTTTATTTTTCAAAAATCATGGAGGTTGGTGTCCCTTGTTATTAATTACACATTGTATTTATGCAATCTTATTGCTACTTTACAAAAAAAACACATCAGGCATGTGGGTTTGCTGAAATCAAATTTCCCTTTATTTCGGAAATAAACAAAACAAAAACCGAAGGGCAACTATTCCCAAATTAGCAGAGAATATAAAGTAATTTGTTTCCAAATGCAGACCTGACTATGATCAATAATAAAATCAACAACAGCATGAAATCAGGAGCAGCAGCCAAAGACATACATCATCCCAAGCTGTGGTACTCCATCAACCTTCAATTTCTGGATGAGCATCTCGAGGCCAGGGAATCACCTCCTGCTCTTCCTTGTAGCCTTCCTTCCACGCCTCTCTGCAGCGTTCTCTCCACGGCCCCGTCCACGCACCCTTGCAGGCTGGGCCACTGTGGGTGGTGATGTGGCAGGAGGAGGAGGAGAAGGAGGAGAGGGATTGGGCTGATGTGAGATATGGGTGGCCTCAGTCAGCTGTCCCCTCGCCCCCATGTGTACGGCCATATAGATGAGATGCTCACAGAGGGCCGTTGTCCCGCCTCCATTCTGAGCAGCTTATCTGCCAGATAGGTGCTAAACCCCTCCGTAGGGTTGAGGGGGCCCTCATAATGGCAGCAGCCTCCTGAATCATCTTTAGTGACTCCTCCTCCACTTGTGTCATCCGCCGTTGTTTTGGCGGCCTGACGTGGAGGGGAGCCACTTGGGAGACGGTGCTGCCACTAGGCCTGGGGACCTGCTGAGTACCACTGGGCCCTGCCTCCTCCTGCCTGTCACACTCCTGACCCTCTTCCTCCTGGCTTGCCTCATCCTGTTTATAAAATAAAATGAAAAATTATATTATTTGAGGAATCGATCACACACAATTTTGAACTCAGTACTGGGTTTTTTTTGAGGGGGGGGGGGGTGGGATCCTTTATGGCTAATCAAAACAGTTCAACTCAATATTACTTAGTGGACAATAATTAGCATCAAAAATACTATACCTGGCTGAAAATGCGAAGATTTGGCTCTTCAAGCTCAGGAGGCTCCTCCTCCGCCTCTGCAGAGGTGGAGGGAAGGGTGGAAGGAAGGGTTGAGGGAAGGGTGGAAGGAAGGGTTGAGGGAAGGCTGGAAATAGATTCCCTGGCCTCGATCTGGTCATCCAGAAATTGGAGATGTCTGTAGTACCACAGCTTGGGCTTTACTACATCGTCGGCTGCTGCTCCTGATCTCTTGGACTGGCGCACTTCCTTGTATTTTTTTTTAATAAGAATTGCGCAGGTTGTTGATTTTATTATTGATCATTGTGTAGTCTGCATCTGGGATCCATGGCTTAATATCCTCTGCTAATTTGGTATTAGTTGCCCGTCATACATCACTTTTGTGATACGCAGGGTGTTTGAGCTCCCACAGGTTGCGCTGTTCCTTATACTTTTCGATAAAAATCAGCATCACCTCCGGCTCTCTTAGTTTATGCATCTATTTGGATCAGCAAGTACAAAAAAAAAGAAAAAAAAAGAAAAGGATCAGAATTGTTTCTCCTCAACTTATCACAATATTGCCCTTTACAATCATGACCCATTAATATGCCACTGCAGGCCCGAGTTCCCTTCTTACATTAGTTCACTTCGTTGGTTCACTTCCGGTCGTCCTTACTCCGCGCATCCCTAATAACTTCTTTCCCCTTTTTATACCCTGCGCATGCGTGTAACTCCGCCCTCGTCACCCGCCCATGACGGACTTTTTCAGCATTTCCCCGCCCCTTAACGATCGCGCACAGTGTGAGACAGCGACATGTCGCAGACACAGGTGGCTTCTTTAGTAGAAATTACCGACGAGGAAAGCCCGGAGGCGGAAACGTCACGATCCTGTAAAAAAAGATACAAGGCGACTAATATGTCTTTTTCAGAGATGGCGGAGATGGTGGACATTCTGCGGAGGAAGGATTACGACGGCAAGCATGGCCCATACGACACCCCTAATCTCCGGAAGTCACAAATTATGGACAAAGTGGCGAAGAGTCTCTATAAAAAATATGGGGTCAGGAGATCCAAGGAACAACTCCGTAAAAGGTGGTCAGACCTGAAGCTCAGGGAGCCGGAGCAGTATAAGAAGCTTTTAAAAAGCATAGAAAAAAGTAAGTTTATTTTACTGTGTTCTTTCACATTGTAATATGTATTCTTCCATGTTTTGCAACATGTGCTTGGCTTGACTGGTTTCACATTTTAAAATCTCAACTTTTATGTTAAGTGGAGAGTCCACTTATTTGCAAAATGTGTTGAAAAAAAATTGCTGCTCTTCCCCCAAACATGTTTGGCACATATCCACGTAAACTACATGTGGGCATGCCTCATTTTACTTCAACAATGTTTATCTACACATTGTTGGTTAGATGATGTGTTGTAAGGAAAACTAGAATGTGAATGAAAGGATAATCTGTATTCTGGGTAAAGGAGATGACACTCCAGCAGTTGTGTACTCTTTTTTGTTCTTGATCAAGATACTATAGTCTGGGCCACATGACCAAATTTCTTAACGGTGTCACACACAGGTGCTCCAGTGGATACCTTGGTGGTTATCCAAGTGTATTTGTGAGTGTCCTCAAAAATAACATGTTGCTTTGTTGAGTTTGCAAGATCACATATGTTCATGTTGGAACTCAGGGCCAAATATCAATTGTACCCCACTTCAAAACATTGAGAATCCCTTTGCAGGCCTTAAAAAAGTCTGTGTGCTAAAGTATACATTATTTTTTAAATTCCCATAGGGGAGAGGAGACTGGGAGGACACCATGCTCATGAGACGAGGAACCCAACACCACAGAAACTCCCCGAAGATCCCAAAGCAGACCAAGATCAGCAGGTTCAGGAAGCGGAGGTGGAGGAAGCGGAGGTGGAGGAAGGAGAGGTGGAGCTTATCAGCACAACAGGTCAGTGTCTGTCACCACAACTTCAAGGTAAATACAGATGTAGGCCTGCCTAGTTTAAAAATGTTGGTTTCTTTTTAGGGACTGAACGTGGGGGTGTGTCAGGAAGTCCAAATCCGCCATTCTCGAGTGCCAGCGCCAAAATAATCATTCAGGAAATCATGGAATGCAGTAGCGAAATGGACATTATGAGAAAGAGAATGATTGTGATTGAGCAAAAATATAAAAACATGATAGATATTTTGGGGAGAATAGTGTGAAACCCCCCCTTTTTGTGTGTTTTGTTATGCGTCTGAAATTATCTCTGGGATTTCCACCAGCCCAAATGTGAAGATGCACACACTGACTCAACATGTGCTATCTGCCGTCACAGGATATCTATGTCCCTGTTTTGGGGGTGCAACCTCTTCCTCCCTCCTCAAGTAGGTGAGAGGAAGGGTTTTCACCCCCAAAGCACGTCCATTGATCCCCCATGATGGCAGATAGCACATGTTTACCTTAGCCATGGGATCATGTTGAAGATACCCATTTGAGCCCCAAAAATAAAGTGTGGTTCTTCACATTTGGGATGGATCAGGGGTAACATCACCCCATCTCCTGTTTGTATTTTTCACTGTGTTATTTTCTTACTTTTTTTGAAAAAAAAAAAATGGCTTTCGACCGATGCATGTTTCTGCAAATAAAGCCGCACCACAAAAAAAAAGGCTAGTATTTCGAAAACAATAAAAAAATTTGGTGCAATCAATAAAAACATTTGGGAAGTCTAAAAAAGGTGTGCCTTGTCCTTTCTATGCTCAAGAGCAGTTCTGAAGATGCAAAAACAGTGTTTCTTTCTCGTACATCACGGGACACAGAGCGACATAGTCATTACTAATGGGTTATATAGATACCGTCAGGTGCTGGCACTGGCAACTTCCAAAACCGGAAGTACCCTCCCCTATATAAGCCCCTCCCATCCGGGAGCACCTCAGTTTTTTGCCAGTGTCTAAGGTGTTGGCCAAGAAGAAACATGTGTTTTTCACTGAGCTTGCGTACAGGTTCTTTTGGGCCTCAGTAAGCTATTCCGGATCCGACCAAAAAAGCTTCATAGCTAAACGGTCGGTACCCGGGCCTTGCAGAGAAAAGCAAGGTTTTGCCTGTAATGCTTCTCTTAGGAGAGCTGGACCCTGGGATCCAGAGCTCTGGTCATACCCACGACCAAGATGTTTTCTGTGCAGGGTGCTATACAGGTCCAGGGGAGTGGAATCCTTGGGAACCCGGTCCCTGAAGGTTTGATTACAATGCCTGCCGTGATAGGTGAAGTTTGGGCTTTTGTGGACCAAACAAAGTCCTGCGGCGGGGAACAGGTAAGTGGGGGCCCCCAGGAACTTGGTTCTATTGGGGGACCCCCAAGCCTAATTTGTCTTTCTGTCTGTTACCTAACGGTATTCCCGCTAATATTCTGTGTATGCCTGTTACTACTGAGAAAATGTAAAAATTTTAATAGTAGGCAAGAAAAAAAAAAAAAAAAAGTAAGACCGCGGTACCTGTGTTAGCCACTAGAGGCCGCTATGGTTCTTTTTCTTGTAATGTGTATTTTTTTCTTCCAGAATCAAATCCAGGCAGTTGGTATGTTCTCTGCTGGGAAGCTGTCTCCTCTGCCCTGTTGCTGCGCTCATCCATCCCCGGGCCCTGCGGCAAAGGGACCCTGGCTCCCATCTAGCTCCTTGTTGTTTTCAAAAAAGGCGCCGAAGGCGCACGTGCCCGCGCGCGTGCGCGTGCACGCGCCTCTATTCATAGAGGCGATCTGGAAAAAGGGGCGGAGCGGGTGGATGACGCTCAGGTGTGCGCCGCGGCGCTACTGCGCATGTGTGGGCGTCCAGCGTGTTTTGAAGCACATTATAGCTGGCTGTTGAAGTGCACAGACAGAGCTAGCAACAATATAAAGGCACATAGAGGCGGTTGATGCAGGCATCCCCTAGAAAGGCACTTTAGTAGACACCAACTGTGATATAGCAGCAATTGTGCTAGACTATTCTCAGTAAAAGTGGTGTATTACGGCTGGAATACCTCAGCTTTAGGCTTAGGAATATGCCGTCCAGAAGCTCCGGAACTGAATCTTCCAGGAAGCGAAGGGGGTCTCATCGGGCTCTGAGGATCTTGGGCATACTTCTGCTGCACCAGTTCCCCTGAAGTTCAGAGGTAAGTGACCGTAGAGACCCCGCAGGGGTACTTGGTACTGTGGCTGTCCTCAGTTCACCTGCTCCTGTGTATGTAACAGAGGAGGTTTTTTCCTCAGCTCTGGGAGGATTAGAGAGAGATTGTCAACATTGATCGCTGCCTCCCTGTCAGGGAAAGCACGCCGATCTCCATCTCCTCCTTCAAAGTGCCTGTTAGCAGAGCAACAGTCCCATACAGGGATCGACCTGCCTGAAGGGATTCAGGATAAGGTTGATTCTGTTATAGAGGAGTCAACAGTGGGGGAACCTTTTCTCAGCATCTCAAGCTGAAAGATTATGGGTTCAGTCTCTGACTAACATGGTCCGATCAGCATTTAAAAATGCACCTTGCGGAACCATCAACCACTACTGTATCCTCGTTGGGGTCGCTAGAAGCCCCCAGACTGTCTGTTCTTTTCCACTTCACCCTTTACTGAAAGGGCTTATTTACCAGGATTGGGAACGTCCTGAGAAAATATTTATTCCCCCAAGAGATTTCCGGTGGTCTATCCCATGGAGGATAAGTTCATCAAAAAAAAAAAAAATGGAAGGTCCCTACAGTGGACGCAGCCATCTCTTGTATGTATAAATCACTGACATGTCCAGTGGATAATGTCCAAATGTTCAAGAACCCAATAGATAAAAGATTGGAGTCCTTATGAAAGTCTGCTTCTTTCTACAGCAAGCTTGGTGACACAACCAGCAGTAGCAGCTATTGGGGTCTGCTAAGCAGTGAAGGATCAGTTGAAACAGGTCTTGAGGGACTTGACAGATCAGCAGGCTTTGCCCTAGCTGATCTACCTAGAGCCTTAGGCTTTGCGGTTGACGCCATAAGGATTCAGTCCATCAGGCCTCCCGCCTTACGCTGTGTCAGGGTCACCTGTGGCCAGGTGACAGATGCACACCGTAGGGGGACAGGAGTGCACCGCGAGGTAGTGAACCCTATGGCTGGCTTCTGTGGATAGGAAACTGGGTGGTTGTGGAAAGCGGGACCAGAGGAGCACAACCGGGATCCCAACGGAAGCGAGAGCCAAGATTCCCCAGGGCGCGGAGTCTAAGACCCAGCTGGTCTTCTCCAGGGCCTCTAGTGGTGAGGATGTTACGCTGCAGGCTGGGACCAGGTCGCGGCCCCTGGAGTTTCCTAGCTCACGCCCCGTAGGATAAGGGGAAGCAGCAGCACACGATAGAGAGAACCGAATAACAAGCCGAAGGTCAGGGGCCACAAGCAGACAAGGATAACGAAGAACGAGCCGAAGGTCAAGGGTCACGAGCAGACAGGGATGGTCGGGGACAAGCCAATAACGTAACAGAGAGACAGACGTAGCACACGGCAGGCAGGAACCCAAACACACAATGCCTAACAAACACGTTGATCAGCCAAGCAGGCTTGCAGTGCACAGGTTAATATAGTGTTCAGTGATAGGGCCTGGGGTGGAGTCAGGCTGGGAGGAGATTATAAAGGAAGCCAGGTGAAAGGGCTCAGGCCTCTAAGATGAACACATGGGAAGGAAGGTAAGCTGACAGACAAACACTGCTGCATATCCATGACAGTACCCTCCCTCTTATGGGCCCTCCCCCGCCTGGACCCAGGCTTAAAGGGAAATCTCTGATGAAACCTTCTCAACAGATGAGGTGCAGCGACATCAGATGCAGCAATCCAAGACGCCTCCTCAGGACCAAAACCTCTCCAATGCACAAGGTACTGAAGAATGCCTCTGCAGAGCCGAGAATCCAGAACTTGTCTAACCTCATACTTAAGATTATCCTCAGAGACCGAAAATGAGGTAGGGAGATGACAAGAAGATCTATTGAGGACCAAAGGCTCTCTAGGAATAAGCAAGGGCATGAGAGGATCAACAGGAATCTGAGGGGGGTCCCCTAGACCCTTAAAGGGGAACTGGTCATCTTGCACAGGACCATCAGACTGGGCAGATGTCAGTGGAACCCTGAAGTCAGGTTGGTTAGAAGGTGACATGTCGCAGGAGTCAAGCTGAATAGCTGAAGGACAAGCAGAATGTCCCGAACAAGAAAAAGTAGGAGGCTCACTGGGCATGGGCTGGACTGGCATAACTAGTACAGAGGCAGAGTGAATAGCTGAGTCAGGTGTAGCGACTACCTGAATCGCATCGCAAGACGTAGCGACTGCAGGACTTGTAGACAAGCTAGCCTGGCTGTGCGTCCAAGGGTGGTTAGGGACAGAGAAATGTAAATGGTTATGCAACCTGGAATGAATGACCGGCTCAGATTCACAGGGGGCAACCTTGGGTAGGCAGGACGAGGAACAGGAGGGACCCCAAGCCAGGATCTGTCCAGTAGTCCAGTCCACATGAGGAGAATGGAGCTGTAACCATGGGAGACCCAAAATTATAGGCGTTGAGGCCTTGGGTAAGATAAGGAAGGATATCCACTCCTGGTGGAGTGTCCCTACCGACATCTTAACAGGGAGGGTCTGGAAGCGGATAGGTCCCCCTGGGAGAACAGTACCATCAATCGCCAAGACCACCAATGGCGTGGTGAGGGGCAAAAGAGTAAGTCTCATGGACGATGCGATTTCCCAGTCCATGAAATTACCAGCGGCTCCGGAATCCAGATATGCTGAGACCGAATGAGAAGAAGCACCAACATGAAGGAACACAGAAAGCAGAAGACGAGAAGGGGAAGGTGATATTTCTGGGTCCAATACTCCACTTTCCAGATGAAGTGGACCCGAACGTTTTTCTGGACAAAGAGAGCAAGTGTCACGAAAATGACCTTTGCCCCCACAGTAAAGACACAGACCAAGAGTTCTGCGCCTAGCACGTTCCTCGGGGGATAGCCTGGTCCGACCCAGCTGCATGGGTTCCTCAGCTGGTAGGAGATGCTCTACGGGTCGAAGAGAGGGGAGCTCAGGCTGACTAAGAACCAAGGACTGCTGGCGTTGCTTTTCTAAGGTCCTCTCCTGAAAGCGAATATCGATCTGGTTACACAAGGAGATAACGCCGGCCAGATCAGTGGGGATGGTTCTTCCTGCTAATTCATCCTTCACTCTATCAGACAGGCCATGCAAAAAGGTTGCGACTAAGGCCTCATTGTTCCAGCTCAACTCAGCCGACAGTATGCGGAAATGAAGGGCATACTGTCCCACAGAAGCAGACTCTTGGCGGAGACGTAAAAGGGCGCTGGCCGCTGAAGAGACACGAGCCGGTTCTTCGAAGATATTCCGAAAAAGTTTCAAGAAGCCAGACAGGCTAGAAACCACTGGATCATTCAGTTCCCACAGAGGGGCTGCCCAGGCTAAAGCTTCACCAGAGAGGAGGGAAATGATATAGGCTACCTTAGCCCGATCAGACAGGAAGTTTTGGGGCTGGAGCTCAAAATGAATCGTGCATTGGCTAAGGAACCCCCTGCAAGCCTTGGAGTCCCCAGAGAAACGGGACGGAGCTGGCAGTTGTAGTGAGTGTGTGGCTGCGACTGGTGCAATAGGTGCAGCCGCTGATTGTATTTGAGGTTGCGGATTCAGGGTTCCCAAGGAGGCCTGAAGCTGCTCGAAGCGAGAAGCCAGATCCTGGAGGAATCGCATCACCTGAGTCTGATTCGATTCCTGGGTTTCAAGTCTGCAAACTATGCCCTGCAATGGATCATCCGCGGGTAGCGGGATGTCAGCCGGGTTCATGGCTGATCAAACTGTCAGGGTCACCTGTGGCCAGGTGACACGCTGTCTATAGTACATATGCGTAGGCTTCTATGGCTCAAAAACTGGTCTGCTGAAGCTCCCTGTAAAGAATGGCTGGTTAGCGTCCCATTTCATGGTGAACGCTTATTCAGGGAAAACCTGGACAAATATATCCAGAAAATTTCCAGCGGTAAAAATACGCTCTTGCCGGTTAAAAACAGAGTTAGAGGTCCCTCTTTAAGAGGCCTGCTTCTCCAGTCCCTGGGGCATCGGCTGTGTAACAGTTCCGACGGCCTCCTCGGTCAATTCCCGGGGGTAAAAAACAGGGACAATAGCAGGGTAATGAGAAACCCTGGGTCAGGGGAGGTACAAAACCTCCCCCAAAGTTAAATTCATTGAAGGGTTGCCCCCACTCAGTCGGGTGGGGGGAGGACTCCAGTTGTTCGCAAGAGACCTGGCGGGACACGATCAAGACAGATAGGTGCTCTCCGCAGTATGTTTGGGATACAGTTTGGAGTTAAAAGACTCTCCTCCTTCCCATTTTTGAGGTCAAACGTGCCAAGGGATCCCCGGAAGATAGAGTCCCTCTTGTTGGCACTAGAACAACTATTGCTCCAAGGAGTAATTATGGAGGTTCCCCTGTAAGAATGAGGGTTTGGGTTTTACTCAAACCTCTTTACAGTCCCGAAGCAAACGCGGACGGGAGGCCCATATTAATTCTAAAAAGGGCTATACAAATTCCTGTATATCAGGACTTTCCGATGGAGTCGATCCGATCGGTGGCCACTGCCCTACAAGGGGAGGATTGGTTAGCCGCGATCGACATCAAAGAGGCTTATTTGCACATTCCCATCTTTCCAGTCCACCAAAAATTTCTACGCTTTGCAGTAGAAGGGCGCCATTTTCAGTTCAGAGCCTTACCCTTCGGTTTGGCCACAGCACCACGAGTGTTTACAAAAATTCTGGCCCTTTATTGGCCAATCTAAGAACACAAGGTGTAATGATAATGGCATATCTAGATGACTTGTTGCTGATAGACCACTCAGTGAAAAAACTAGACGTGGTCGTTCACAAGACAATCAAGTATCTGGAATCTCACGGTTGGATTATCAACCGAGACAAGTTAGCCCTAAAAACCAGTCAAAAGTCTGGAATACTTGGGGCTAAGGTTGGATTCAGGCCAGAGAAAAATATTCTTGCCTCGAGGAAAGGTGTTGTCTTTGAAAGATTTGATCCACTTAGTGGGTACAAAAAAGACAGCCGTCCATACGCCTGTGCATGAGGCTGCTGGGAAAAATGGTGGCATCATTCGAAGCAGTACCCTACGGTCAATTCCATTCAAGGAATTTGCAGGGGGCCATACTGTCAGCCTGGAACAAAAAAGTTCAGGCCCTAGACTTACAATGTCCTTGTCCCCTTCCGTTCGCAAGAGCCTCCGTTAGTGGTTGGTTCCCCAGAATCTGGAAAAAGGGAAATCCTTCAGTCTGATTTCTTGGAAGGTGGTCACTACAGATGCCAGCCTTATAGGCTGGGGAGCAGTACTGGAGCAATAGTCTCTCCAGGGCAGATGGTCGGAAAAGGCCCTGCCCATCAATCTCTTAGAGATACGAGCAGCCCGGTATGCCCTAGTAGCATGGACATCCAAACTCCAAGGGTCCCCTGTCAGAATTCAATCATCAGGGGGGCACCAGGAGTCGTGCAGCCCAGAGGGAAGTAAATTACATCCTGAAATGGGCAGAAAAATATGTCCCAGCCATATCTGCGGTATTCATTCCAGGAGTGGAGAATTGGAAGGCGGACTTTCTAAGTCGCCAGCAATTAGGCCCAGAGGAAGGGTCCCTTCACCCCGAGGTTTTCTGGACAATATGTCAGCGGTGGGGAACATTGGATGTAGATCTTCTAGCATCCAGATTCAACGCAAAGGGGGACAGGTTTGTCTCTCGGACAAGGGATCCCCTAGCTTGCGGCTCGGATGCCCTAGTGTTCCCTTGGGATCAGTTCAAGCTGATATATGCATTCACACCGCCACAATGGTTACCTCGATTACTCCGCAGACTCAGGGTAGAAAAGAAACCAGTGATTCCGGTGGCTCCAGCGTGGCCCCGAAGAGCGTGGTACGCGGAGATTGTAAAATTTCAGTGGGGAGTCCTTGGACTCTCCCACGTCGTCCGGACCTGCTTTCGCAAGGACCGATATACCACCCTTCCTTACCAGCCCTAGGTTTGACGACCTGGCTATGGAAGCCCACATTCTAAAAAAGAGAGGGCTCTCTAATCCTGTGGTATCTACCATGATCAATGCCAGGAAGCCGGTATCCAGGCAGATCTAATATAGAATCTGGAAGGCGTACATCGCGTGGTGTGAGGCCAGGAAATGGCATCCACATAAGTACGTAATAGGTAGGATTCTGGACTTCCTACAATGGGCTGTAGATAGGAAGCTTGCCTTGAGTACTATCAAGGATCAGATTTCGGCCTTGTCAATATTTTTTCAAAGGCCCTTGGCTTCGCATTCACTAGTCAAAGCCTTTATACAAGGAGTGATGCGTATTAGTCCTCCGGTTAATATTCCCATATGTCCATGGGATCTAAACTTGGTTCTGTCGGTTCTACAGAAACAACCATTTGAACCATTACAGCATATTTCTTTGGTGCTTCTCACCAGGAAATTGATTTTTCTAGTAGCCATTTGTTCGGCTAAAAGAGTGTCGGAATTAGCAGCTATGTCCTGTAAGGAGCCATATCTGGTTATCCATAAGGATAGAGTAGTATTACGTCCTCATCCAGCCTTTCTTCCTAGGGTGGTACCGAGGTTTCATTTGAACCAAGATGTGGTTCTTCCTTCTTTTTTCCCCAAACCTACTTCGGTAGAGGAAAAGTTATTGCATTCTTTGGATGTAGTAAGAGCAGTTAAAGCTTATCTAAAAGCCACTGCTCAGATTCGCAGAACGGATACTTTGTTTATTCTGCCGGAAGGCCCCAGAAAGGGTCAGGCAGCGTCAAAATCTACTTTAGCCAAGTGGATTCGACAGGTCATAATACAAGCCTATGGCTTGAGAAGGAGACCGCCTCCGTTCAAAGTTAGAGCGCACTCCACGAGAGCAGTTGGAACTTCATGGGCAGTGCATCACCAGGCCTCCCTGGCTCAAATCTGTAAGGCCGCAACATGGTCTTCAGTTCACACGTTTACTAGGTTCTACCAGGTGGACGTTAGAAGTCAGGAGGATGTCGCCTTTGGGCGCAGTGTGTTGCAGGCCGCAAAAGATCCTCATGTCTGATAGCGCTCAGCTTATATATGGTGTATCCCCCCCCCTCATTGGGCATTGCTTTAGGACATCCCATTAGTAATGACTATGTCGCTCTGTGTCCCGTGATGTACGAGAAAGAAAATAGGATTTTTATAACAGCTTACCTGTAAAATCCTTTTCTTAGGAGTACATCACGGGACACAGAGCTCCCGCCCCTCTTTGGGGACACTTATTGCTTTGCTACAAAACTGAGGTGCTCCCGGATGGGAGGGGCTTATATAGGGGAGGGTACTTCCGGTTTTGGAAGTTGCCAGTGCCAGCACCTGACGGTATCTATATAACCCATTAGTAATGACTATGTCGCTCTGTGTCCCGTGATGTACTCCTAAGAAAAGGATTTTACAGGTAAGCTGTTATAAAAATCCTATTTTTTCCCTCTGAGTTTTGAGGCTATTTACTAAGGACAAATACACTTGGCACTACTAGAACCTGGGAGACACATATACCCAAAATACAAGAATGACAACACAAGTTTGTAGGAATTCAAATTTTTTGTTTTATTTTAAAAAGGTAAAATCCTCGGTCAGATGTGGTCTGGCATTGCGATGAACCCCCCTACCCGTGAAGTACTCTACGTATTTCTGGCGTACTTCACGGGCACTTTAGGGGGCCAAGCCAGTACGGGCAGTGCTGAGGCTGGTCAGATTAATCAGTTCTGATGGACCGGCCTCAGGCCCAAACGATGAGACATAATTTGTCGCAAATTTGCGTAGAAAATTGTGCAACAAGCAGCAGCAGTAGACGATGTGGTTCAGTTTATAATCCGCCAAATGTATCGATGTCTAGAACAGGCGGAACTGGCTGGCCATTATCCCGAAGGCATTCTCCACAACTCTCCGGGCTCTGGCCAGCCGGTAATTAAAAACCCTCCTCTCCGGGGTGAGGGTGCGTTGGGGAAACGGCCGCATCAGGTGTGGTCCTAGTCCAAAAGCCTCATCTGCAATGAAAACGAACGGGAGCCCTTCAACGCTCTCTGCATCTGGAGGCAGTGCAAGACCCCCAGCCTGCAGACGGTGAGCGAACTCCGTCTCCGCGAATGATCCGCCATCGGACATCCGGCCGTTCTTCCCCAAGTCCACATATAGGAACTCGTACCGTGCCGACACCACCGGCATTAACACTATGCTATTAAAACCTTTATAGTTGAAATAGTATGACCCCGAACGGGGTGGCGGCACTATGTGGACGTGCTTCCCATCAATTGCCCCTCCGCAGTTGGGGAAATCCCACCGCTGGGCAAATTGGGAGGCCACAGTCAGCCATTCCTGTGGTGTGCTAGGGAACTGTGGAGTCAAACAAAAAGAAGACATTAGTACAGTTTATGTTTACAGTGCAAGCAGAATACACACAAAAACATTTGTGACCAACATCATTCTAACATTATTATTTAAGGGAGTTTTTCCTACCAATAAACAAAGGCCCACTTAGCAGATGCCTCACCCCCGCTGAGTGGACATTCTAAAATAATCTAAGGGGGGGGGCTAAGGTGATTGTGGGGATCCAAAAAAACGCTCTACCACTTTGCTGAGCTTGATCGAGAACTAAATTTTTTTTAACATCTTTAGGGGGAGGGGAGGGAGGGTTGTCAAACTACGAGGGCTATGACCCCCCAAAAATGAAAAGGAAAATAGAAGGCTAGCTGGGTTTGCGCCCACGATAGCATGCTGGAGAGGTTAGTGAAGGGAAATAGGCATGTAGGGCCCAAAAAGGCCTTTACAGGTAAAAAAAGGCATGGGGAAAATGGGGACATTACCAGGATATTACAAACAGGCATATTTGTGTTAGGAGGAAAAAAAAAAGAAGATTCAAAAAGAATAAAAACAGATAATGTGAGGTTAAAGGAGCATAATTACCTTCATATAGTCCTTCTGCAGGACCTGAATGATGGCCGAACATGTCTCAGGGATAATGATCCCGAGAGCCTGGGGGGAGATGCCTGTCGTGAACTTGAGGTCCTGCAAGCTTCTCCCAGTCGCCAGGTATCTCAACGTGGCAATAAGCCTCTGCTCGGCAGTGATGGCCTGGCGCATCACAGTGTCCTGCCTCGTGATATAGGGGGACAGCAAATCCAAAAGACGGTGAAATACGGGGTCCGTCATCCTGAGATAATTCCTGAAATCATCAGGATTATTCTCATGGATTTCCCGCAGCAGAGGCATATGAGAGAATTGGTCCCGCTGGAGCAACCAATTCTTAGTCCATGAACTCCTCCTCACCCTGTTCACAGACTGAACTCGGGTTACAGTGTTAACTGCAACACCAAGCCCAAAGCCAGCACGAGCTCGAGAACGAGAACGCACTTCAAACATGGTTTTAAACCGGTCGGCTGGTCAGAACGCACTCAAACAGAACGCACCGTGGAACAGCAAGGCCTGAAAAGAACGATCTGAAAAACAGTAAACGAACGGCCAAGTCGGCACTGCAAGGCAGTAACGACCTGACTGCACGCACTGAATCACAAATACAAACCCACAAGCACAAACTGAACAACAGGAAACGATCTGCAAAGCACGGAGACTGAAAAGCGCGAATCGGCTCTCACCAAACTTTTACTAACACGCGGTAACACGAAATCAGCAAAAGCAGCCCAAGGGGTGGCGCCATTAGATTTGTTCGGCCCTTTTATAGCGCGTCGTACGTTTTGAACGTGCCGTCGTTTTCTTGCCGTCGGTTTTTTGACTGATAGTGTGTGGCCAAGACTGATGAAAAACAGTTTCATCGGATTTCCGATGGTCAAATCCATCGGACGAAAATCCATAGGTTATCCGATCGTGTGTACGGGGCTTTAAAGGAACATGAACACACTGGACACCCAGAAAGTAGCACAGTGGCAGCAAAAGTGCCAATGTGTCCCCGGACAATATTTACACCATTAACAAACAAATGGCCCATGCCCCCACCTAAAACTGGCCTTCACAGCAATAAGCACATGGAAGGGCAAATGCATAAAAGGCAAAAACAGAACATTCCATAGCTCAACTCACCAACCAGTCTGCTGACCAACCAAATTAACCTGTCCAACAGTCTACGTTAAAAACAGGGGTTTAGTTAACACGCATTTGCAAACACATGTGAAGGCCAGTTATGGGTGGAGGCAGGGGGCCATTTGTTTGTCACTGGTGTAAATATGGTTCGGGGACACACTGGGCACCTTTGCTGCCACTGTGCTACTTTCTGGGTGTCCAGTGTGCTCCTGTTCCTTTAAGGCGAAATGGGCTGCCTCCAGGACCACCTGCCCCTCATCTATCCATTGAATGCATGTGCTCCCACTGTGGAGACGCTCATAAATTCGGTACAGTTTAGGACTACAAGCATACACAGGGTGCCGGGAAAAGGCCTTGTAGCTTACGCATGCGTTTGAAAATGCATGTTAACTAAACCCCTGTTTTTAACGCAGACTGTTGCACAGGTTAGTTTGGTTGGTCAGCAGACTGGTTGGTGAGTTGAGCTATGGAATGTTTTATTTTTGTCTTTTATGTGTTTGCCCTTCCATGTGTTCCTTGCTGTGAAGGCCAGTTATAGGTGGGGGCAGGGGCCATTTATTTGTTACAGGTGTTATAACCCTCCCTTACTCTATAGAAAATGAAAAAAAAAAAGTTTGGCCTATAGTCTTACTTAAATTTTAGTGCGAACAAACACGAAAAAAAATACAGTATCTAAATTTTTTGTAAAATATAAGGTGGGACGGAGTTGAGTACATAGATACCAAGTATGCCAAGATTAACCACTTTACTACCTTCATATGTTTTAAAAAGACGAGTAGGTGGTCACGTATTTCTGGAGCTTATAAAAATGTTGATCTGTTTGGCGATTGTACACTGCCCATGATTGCATTGTCATTGGCAGCACAGATGACAGGCAAAACGCACAGAGCCAATCAGAATGGCTCTATGCTTTGTGATCGCTGTGATGGCCACTCCCTGTGTTTACATTTGAGAGCCCCTCCCCCTCACAATGAAGGAAGGGGAGGATTGTTCATGAATGAATAAATCCTAGGTAGGTAGGCAGCAGCAGATACACAATATTTTTTTTTTTAAAACACTTTGTCTTTTTTTCTTTTACATACTAAAAATGTATTTGTTATATAATGTTTCAGTACAGCTCTAGCTTGGAAAAGGTAATATGACCCTAACATTAATAAATAAATAAATAAATAAAATAATGAAAACAAATAAAATTTATAAATAGGACGCTAACATTGGAAGAGAGACATTTTCTCTTTATAAAACACTAACATGCTGTAAAATCCCCTTTTCTGTTTCAATAGTGTTTATTTGGTAATGGTTATTACACAAAGATAACATGTAAAAGTTCCGCCCCTGCAGGGGCTAGCTTTAACAATTATAATAGGTTAGCTTACAAAAAATAAAAAAGTCAAAGAAAATATTATATGTCAAATACAACAACAACCCCTCCTAAGAGTGGGTACACGCAACAGATAGGCATGGTCCAAAGGCCATGATGGCCAGAGGGTATTAGGGAGGTTCCCAACAATAATGGGCCATCCCCTGGGTCCTGCAATATCCATATAGTGGAATAGTATACATCCTATATAAGTTCCAAAAAGGAAGGACCAAGTAGAAACCAAGGGGTATGGGGATGGCACAGATGAAAAAGAGGTCACACGCTCAGAAGGTGAAGAAGTAAAGAAAAGCCAGAGTAGACTAGGGGGAAAGGGGGTCAAGAGGTTGCAGGCCAAGTATGGGGGGGGAGGAGGAGAGGGAATAAGGGCTCGGGAGCATTGAGGTCGCCTGTCATAAGTGACCTTTACGCTTCCCAGATCTTGAGGAACTTAGCATAGGAGTCGTTGCGGGTGCTGGATAGTTGTTTGTTAAGCATTAACGCAGTCATGCAATCTCTCACCCCCTGGAAAGGAATGGATGATTTCTTCCAGGCTTGGGCAATTGTTCTTTTGGCTGAGAGAAACAAGTAGGAAGCGAGCTTCCATTGGTGAGCGCATAGACCTGGGAAAGGACAATGTAATAGAGCAAACTTGGGGAAATCCCCTTTCCATACAATTATGGAATAAAGAAGAGCTAAATAGATCTTTGCTGGACAAAACAGGTGTAGCACACAGACCCTTTTTTCCTGCCTACCTTTACTTGCAGGTCAAGACACACCATGCCACATGCCCGTATCCTCCTGGTATAAGAGGTTGAGCGGTGTTCTTACAATTTTGGGGCCTGCAGCGAGTTACCTCCTTCCGCTGGTTCTCGTCCCTAGAGTGTAGGGAAAAGTCTATTTTTCCTCCTTAGAAAGGCCAATGTCCAGACACAATCAACTCCAACAAAAGAGTTTATTTTTCCTTTGCTTGATAATGACAGGGGAGGTTGAAGAGAGAAAGAAGTTGGATAGGGAGGTAGATTCAGGCACACAACACCTATCATTACATGTCACCACTCAAGCCCGAGTAGGCCTTGCTCACCCGGATAGTCCCCTCTCACGGTTCTAGCAGCCGGAATGAAGCACGAACAAGTACTTTGATTTCTGTCCCTTTCAAGGACAAGTTCAGGAGATCCTCTGCCACAGAATCCTATAATTCCTGAATTAGAACTTTTGAACTCCTGTAGATTATTAATAGAGACCATAGGTGCCCATGGGGCACACTATAGGAACTATCTTGCAACTCATGAATCCTTCCCTCTGATAGGTAACCATGCCCCTCCGAGACAGTGACTTTCCTCACCCATCCTCCGGACAGGTCCTCCCCTGGTTTCCTCTATTTCAGAGCGGGCCACCCTCCCTCGGGTTCCCTGGGACTGCAGTGGTTGGTTGTAGACCCAATTGAAGGTACTGGACCTACCTGGAACACAATAGTCTCAGGCTAAAGGTGCCCAAGACTCTTCGACCAGTTCACGCACCCCCTGGCCAGCAGGGCCAGCAGGGCCACAGGGAGCGACTTCGCCTCCGGGGGTCCTCCTTGAAATCCCCCTGACACACCACACCGGATCATGGCGTCTGCCCCTTATGTACCCTCTCCCGGCATGCACAGCAAGCAGACACGCCCACCGCACGGTAGCCGAGAGAGGACAACCAATCCCGCTACAATGCCACCTGTGGTTCGACCCAAGACCTGGGCAACAGCGCCACCCACGGTCAAGGGGAACTATACACCCAGGCAACACCACAGCAGAGCAGAGTCCAAACTATTGCTCAAGCTACCTTTAAATTTAAGGCATAGCGACCCCAAATTTGGGGGGTCCGCTACACATACCCCTCCCTTGAAAAGCCACTGTCCCCAGTGGCTGGAAAAGATCAGAAAAAATCCCTCTCAGTCCTCAGTAGGTTCTAGCCTTTCCCCAACTATGTACAGTATTTAAGTTTTAGTTGAACTGGTGCCTGAATCAAGAAAAGAGCAGAAGAAGCAGAAGAGAAAGAACATGTAGCAAGACACATTGCAATTTGTATAAACCACAGTACATTCACAATTTACAATTCCACCCCTCCTAGCATATCTACCCCGCCCATACTCCAGCAGAGTTGATTGCAGATCACCTGCAGAGGGAGAGAAAAGAAAAACACAACATACAATAAACCATCCTACCTCTAAGACACATAGAAGAAAACCATCTCTCCGAAAAGAGATGATTATCCTCTGAACTTTGCATTGCTAAGCCTAGCTTCACTGGATATTGCTGCAAAACACTACCACCTAGTGGCAATACTAGTCATCACACTTTCCAATATTACGCGTGGGCATAAATTTATGGTACATGAATTCTTCATCTTGACCACGACAGTTGTTCACTTTGGCCCTGACTAATCTACCCCATTGTTCAGTGAAAGAAAAAAATATATTTATTTCCTTTGCGGAGCTAAGGAAAAAGAGAGAAGAAAAAAAAACAGCCCTCCGATTCCTCAGTTGAGTAAATCCCCATGTAGCAGTAGGCACGGACAATACAGATGTAGGCAGAGCGGGTGTGGGTATGACTTCTTCCTTTAAAGCAGGGGCTTCCACCCGAGGTGTAGTTTCCCCAGAGTCCATTGGTGATACCCCCCAAGGCTGCGGGGTGAAGTCACTGGCACTTTATCCCAACCTTTTTTCACAAACACCTCATCGATCTCATGGTCATCCCCCACATCGGATGATGAATCTAGATCGGAAGTGTCATACTCCTCTGCCGGCAGGTAGTTTCTGGTAGACACAGACACATTGTCCCCAAAAATAGAAAGTTTCCGTGGGCTGGCTGTCCACGCATCCCCAGCAGTATGGGGTATGAGCTTCCTTCCCTTCCCCGGCAACCTCAATGTCACATTTCCCCCAGCCTCCTTACCGTCCCCTGACGTGGATCTCCTGGAGGTCCCTCCGGCTTGAAGATCCGGTTCAGGCAGGCGCTGGGGCAGGCTTCAACCGCAGCCGCGGGAGGCCTTAACATAGCCCACCTTTCGCTTGGTGGGCGGAATGGAGGTCTCGGTGGTGGCGGAGGCAGCATCCGCTCCGATATCCGCCGATGGCTCTGCAGCAGCTGAGTCATCTTCGATGGCTACATCCGTAGCAGTCAACGTGGTGTGCGTGGGCTCAACTGTGGGAGTACAGGTTTCTTCCTCGGAAGTGACGGTACCCGTAAGGCAGTTGACCCGGTAGACACGGAGTTTCTCGGTGGGCTGGTCCACTTCAAAAGAGAAACTCTCCGCAGGATGCACACCTTCCAAAAGGTCGTAACTGCACCCCCAGTCCTCGGCATCTGGGACAGAGCATGCCCAGGGCCTCTGCATCTCGGCAGACATACAAAGCAAAACGGCCCCTAGGCTTTAGCCGGATCCCTGTATCCGTCAGGGGGGCAGTGAGGGGATCAATGTCCATGGTTGGAATGGTTGGGAACACCCGATGTCCCGATGTAACAGAAGTCCATGGAGTAGCGGCCATATTACTTCTCCTTCACTAATCCAACTCGTACTGTCCCTTGGCGCCAGTTACACCACGTGCAACTCACAATTGGCGGGGGCTCCTCCCCCTTTTTTCCTTGCTGCACGTAGCTCGCGGGCTTTTCTATGTTTGAGGCACGCTCACGAACTACGCAGTTAGAAAAGTCCAGCACAGGCCTATACCTCCATTTCTCTCACAAGTAACGCAGTTCAATCTTCCCCAAAAAAATGGCCGATTTTCACAGAACCACATACACAGGAAAAACAGTCCAACTTCCAGGGGCAGCTGCAAAAAATTCCCGGACTGGAGCCCCCACGTGTAGCACACAGACCCTTTTTCCTGCCTACCTTTACTTGCAGGTCAAGGCACACCATGCCACATGCCCGTATCCTCCTGGTATAAGAGGTTGAGCAGTGTTCTTACAATTTTGGGGCCTGCAGCGAGTTACCTCCTTCCGCTGGTTCTCGTCCCTAGAGTGTAGGGAAAAGTCTATTTTTCCTGCTTAGAAAGGCCAATGTCCAGACACAATCAACTCCAACAAAAGAGTTTATTTTTCCTTTGCTTGATAATGACAGGGGAGGTTGAAGAGAGAAAGAAGTTGGATAGGGAGGTAGATTCAGGCACACAACACCTATCGTTACACTTTGCCACTCAAGCCCGAGTAGGCCTTGCTCACCCGGATAGTCCCCTCTCACGGTTCTAGCAGCCGGAATGAAGCACGAACAAGTACTTTGATTTCTGTCCCCTTCAAGGACAAGTTCAGGAGATTCTCTGCCACAGAATCCTATAATTCCTGAATTAGAACTTTTGAACTCCTGTAGATTATTAGTAGAGACCATAGGTGCCAATGGGGCACACTACAGGAACTATCTTGCAACTCACGAATCCTTCCCTCTGATAGGTAACCAGGCCCCTCCGAGACAGTGACCTTCCTCACCCATCCTCCGGGCAAGTCCTCCCCTGGTTTCCTCTATTTCAGAGCGGGCCACCCTCCTGCGGGTTCCCTGGGACTCCAGTGGTTGGTTGTAGACCCAGTTGAAGGTACCACTATATATTTCTTTCTGGCACATTACCCACTGACATTTTCACGGCGCTTGCCTATTATGTCATCACCCGGTGCCGCGATTTTACTTTCGCGGGCGTTTTGAGGCTATTTAAATGATGTCTTCTGCCCCAGGGGATGTGTACAGCATCCTGCTGTCTCCTGGGGACATCTGCGTGTTATACTATCTGTGGCCACTGTAAGTATACATCTAGCAAACTGCAGCCATTGCTCTGTACAAATCTCTGACTGTGTATTCTCTTTAGTCACAGTACATATTTACTTATATCTTTCTAGAGGGCTTGATCTACTTTCTGCTTACAATTCTGGCTGGATCTAAGGGATCTACTTGTTTCCTATACATGCTTGGCTGCATTATTTTGTTAGCCTCAATTTTGCTCACTGGTGTCCCCATGCAGTCTTTTTCTGCATACAGAGTAAGTACTTCCTACGTATTCCTTGCATATAGCACTTAATGGATAGCTGCTCATCTATTGATTTATGTATTATTTTTATGTCTTAGCTGCTATTTCAGCTGGTACGCTGAGTCTTGAGGTTTTCGTCTCTAGCTGCCTTTTGCTCTAAGAAGCATCTGAAATCTCATCCTGTTTTTCTGCGAGGTATTTGCTGTTTACGCTATTATATTTAATCAAATATAGATATGATCTAAGCTCTATGAGCTATATCTGTTATTCTCTTTTGTATATATATATATTCTTTACTGAGGGCTATTTACTACTATTTGTATCTGCAGATGTGAATTGTTTCCGCGCTCACTACAACGGTTCTGGGCCTGCTTATAAAATAATATATACAAAAAAACTTTTTGATCAAGGGATAATATATATTATACCCTCCTGCTCCCAAGGTATTTATGAGAGTCCTACTTGCTATGACCACCTGTCTGTTGAGCACATTTTAGATAAAATCCTTCTTTTTTATGTTCACTATATGTTGTTTTTTTTGATTATGTATACACATGTCTTTTCATGGAATATGTTGTATTACAGATAGTAAGGCGTGTTTACCTACTATCACTGTTCGTCCTGAAGAAGCCTCACGGCGAAACGCGTAGACGCACACAGGGACCACATCTGTACAATCATCTCGTATACAGTGTTTTAATCTACTCTATTATAGTTTCTGTCTTGTCTTTTATAAATAAAATATTTTTTTGTTTATCTTATGTGTCCTTGCCTTCAAAGTCCGACCCCCAGGTATCTCTATTTTTGAGCTATCTTTTCACGCTTTTCCAAGTTATCCAACGGATGTGGCATTGTGAGTGCTTCCCTTTCCCTCATTTATATACATAACTATATATGGTCTCTCTATTAAAAAACTGTGGATTTAGAATCAAAACAAAGCAAGAAGACTATAACGAATCAAATTGTTGGAAAGTCTAATGTACAAACATAAATTCAGTGTAGAAAATATATACTTTCAATAGTTCCTCAAAAGTAAGTTACTGTGTTTATCCAACTACTAAGTTAGGACCTAGTCATATCACTTGTGATAATAATGTTATCCAAAAACAAAGGTTACCTGAGAGAAGAGGTAACCGGGTAATGGGAGGAAAGAAGCCTAGAAAGGAGCAAGAAAAGATAGGAAGGAGGAGGGGAAAATGGGTCCCCGAAGGTTGAGCTAACCCCAACAGTACTCTGGTAAGGACGTATAGTTGAATTCCTTTTACCAAGGTAAAAGTACACGTTCTTCGAAGTCTGGTGGCAGACAGAGTGTAATACACAGTCTCCATAAATTGTCAAATTGGTTAGGGTTTTCCTTATTCAGAGCTTCCATCTTAGCATGTAACAGAGTGCTGTTCATTCTGTGCTTAGTCTCTGCAATATTCAATGTAGGCGATTTCCATGCTTTAGCTATAGTCTGCTTCGCGGATTGGTAACAGATTTCTAATAAAACATGCTCACTCGCCACTAAAACTGTCACGTACCAGGCTGGAGGCTAAGGTGACGAGAGGGCTCCCCTTGCTGCTGAGAGAAGAGTACCCCTGGAGTTGGAGACAGAGGGTGCTCTGCCCAGAGATGCACGGGTTACCTGCCGGTGAAGCTGTCTCATGGTTCCAGAAGTGGACACCCAGGAGCAGAGAAGGTGGTCACAGCCAATGATCCCCTGGAGGTACTGGCAGATCTTAGCAGGTGGAAAAGCAGAGACGTCGTCAAAAGCCAGGCCGGGGGTCAAACACAGGAAGGCAGTCAGAAGCAGAGGCAGGAGGTGGAGTTTTGATCAAGCCGGGTTCAAACACAGAAAGCCAATCTGGAACAGGCAAGGAGCAGGTCCGTGAAACAAGCCGGGTTCAAAGCCGGGAGAAAATCCAGAGCAGGTCAGGGTAAGTCGGGTCGGTAACAGGTAATCAAACAGGAGCAAGAAACACAGGAACACAGGATACAGAGCTGACGATAATCCAGCGTGGCATATAGTTTATTCCCTGACAAAAACTATCAGACTTCCAATAGTCCCTGCTCTAATTAAAGTCAATCTAGAAGATTCTAAAGCCAAACTTTGAAGCCCATAAAAATATCCAGGAATACTCAAGACGGTAACAACAAACTAAACCCATGCGCACCTAGTAGCACAGATCATATTATTAACTGACAATATTTTAATTCTTCTGAACACTTGAACCCCGGCCAGAGGATGTGAGGCTGAACATATCAACAGGTGAATCTCTCCTGTAACTGACCTAGGGACAAAAATAAACCCCTATCTGGTGAAAGAAAATCAGCATCCAGACCAGGACAGGAGAAAAAAAAAACTGTTCCTCTGTGTGAAGATGTTAACTTGGTTGGTGTTGAAGTGTTTTGTTTGTGCCAGTGTGCTCAGGTGTCCAAGTAAGTGCAATTGGAGCATTTTATTAAATAAATGGTGCAATCTGCTTTATTTGGTGAACAGGGCCGGTGCTACCACTAGGCAAACTAGGCAGCCGCCTAGGGCGCACTGCTGCCTGGGGCGCCCAGCCACTGGTGTTCCTACTCTCTTCTCTCTGCAGCAAGCAACTAAGTCTCAGCATCATAGTGTCTGTGTCCTGACTCCCGAATGAATGGAAGCAAGCAAACATTCATTGATAGGCGCTAGTGAGGCTGCATTGATGGGCACTGGTGATTCTGCTTTTGATGGGTGCTGGTGAGGCTGCATTGATGGGCGCTGGTAGGCTGCATTGATGGCCGCTGGTGAGGCTGCATTGATGGGCGCTGGTGAGGCTGCATTGATGGCCGCTGGTGAGGCTGCATTGATGGGCGCTGGTGAGGCTGCATTGATGGGCGCTGGTGATTCTGCATTTGATGGGCGCTGGTGATTCTGCATTTGATGGGCGCTGGTGAGGTTTAATAATGGTTGTGTTACAGTCGTGTGAGCTATGATGGAGTTTGGGAAAAAAAGGGAAAGGGGGAGGGGGTTGGGGGAGAGAAGAAGAGGAAATAAAAAATAAATAACAAAGATGGGGGGGGCACTCAAGGATGACTGTAGTCGAAAAACTCTAATGTGCCTGCAACCATGCGACATTGCAGATACACAGACTTGCCAAATTAACCTATCAAGCAATGGTGAGTAGGATAAGGTCTGTTCAAAGCTCAGATCTAAAAACATTAAGAAAACACCCAGGCACAAAAATATAAAATTCACCCAACCTATAGAACATGCACCATTCAGTGCACCATATAAGACAGCATTTGAAAAAAAGGGATCTCAATACAAAAAAAACAAAAAAAAACAGGGGAGCTGTGAAATGAAAAATGACGAACAGTGGTCGAATCTTGGCACATTTTGTATAGAGATATACACATCAGCCCAAAAAGAGGGACAACTGGGGCTGCATGCTGGACAGAGGGATTTGGTCTCGAAAGTTGGACAGTTCATCTAAATGAGGGTCTGTTGGAAGCTATGTAATATGACTGTCGTATGTGTAGCATTAAAGGAGTAGTAAAGTTACATGTTTTTTCACCTTAATGCATCCTATGCATTAAGGTGAAAAAACATTAGACAATACCCCCCCCCCCCCCCCCGAGCCCCCGTTTTTCTTACCTGGCCCCTTGAAAGTCCCATGCTCGTCCCCGTCATCCTCTTCGTTTTTCTGCCTGGCCGCCGATTGGCTACACTGGATAGATTGAAAGCAGCGCAGCCATTGGCTGGCGCTGCTGTCAATCACATCCAATGACGCAGCACGCCGGGGGGCGGGGCCGAGTGATACAGTCGGCGGCTATGGCCGCCGCTGTATCACGGGAGCGCGCCCGCAATCACTCCACACCATGCGAGCTCACTCGCATTAAGGTGTGGAGTCCTTGCGGGGAGGAGCCAAGACAGCCGCCGAGGGACCCCAGAAGACCAGGATCGGGGCCACTGTGTGCAAAACGAGCTGCACAGTGGAGGTAAGTATAACATGTTTGTTATTTTTAAGCAAAAAAAAAAAAAGGTTTAGTGCTCCTTTAAAGTATACACAAACCCTAGGTCTGTGCACTGTGTATCATAAAAAAAAAAATAATAATGTAGTTACGAATTTTCCGAAATAACGAATGCCGCATCTACACAAATGGAACGGAACAAATTAATAAATAATAATAATAACAATAAGTTAAGTTATCATTAGTTAGTTATTATTTCAGATTTTCGAATTTCGAATTGACAAAGGTATGTGTGTATCATAAAAAAAATTTTTTTATAAAATTGTTTTCATTTTTTTTTTTCTTTGTTGCATCTCAGCCCTGCTTTTCTCTTTTGTTCTTTTTGCGGACATTTTCCATCCAAATGGGAAGGTGGGATTCCTAGTAGACCATACCTGCCCTTGTTAAGGGGTCACAACTAAAGAGAATTGGAAGATAGCGACAAAATGGTATCATCCTATAACAAGATGAGCCTAAACATGGACCTTCATTGCCGATTGATCATGTATTATTTTAAAGCTACTCTCCAGGGTCTCCCTAAAAACCCTCCCCCCCAAAAAAAAATCACTGCTCAACCCTAGTCTTCTGGTCTGCATGATGTGGACATTGCCTATTGGCAGTCTTGTGGTGTGGTCAGCATCTACACTACATCATTGGATTAGCAGGCTCCAGCATGTGGCACAGGTGAGGCACATGGAGTATATCCCTACTCCAGAAGGTAATAAAAGATTATCTGAATGGGTAAGAGAAGGCTGGAAATGGGTTTCAATATTGCTTTGGAAATTGGTTTTAAAGTGGAACTTCACCCCTGCCCATGAATTTGACTTCCCATATGCCACTTACTTTTGACATTTCCTTATGCAGGATAAACACATTTACAAGCTCAGCAAATCCTTTGTTTTATCTGCCGCACCTTTCCGTCCCACTCAGCCATCTTAAATCCCATGGGAGCCAGCTATCTCTTCCTCAATTGCCCCCTGATGACGCTTCCTTGATTCCATGCATGCAATGTTGTTTTTCAATGGCCTTCGGGATCTAAACACCACAAAACTTTGGCTCCATGGCTTCCTGGGATGTGTGACATATACTGTATATCTCAGGAACAAAGGGACATACCCACGAGGCCCTGGGACTTCAATTCTTATTGATACAGAGTAGTAAAGGGAAAGAAGACCATCACTGGAAAAGCCCACTGGCACTGGTAAGAAGGTTGACATGCAACAAGGGTTACACTCCAATGAGCACTCAGAAATTTCACTCAGAGCTCAAACCGAAACCGAAAAATGTTTGTTGTCTTGTAAATCATCTTATGCCCTGTACACACAATCGGATTTTCCATTGGGCTAAACTCTGACGGATTTTTCAGACGGAATTCCGTTCAAGCTGTCTTGCATACACACTGTCACACCAAATTCCGACCGTTAAGAACACGGTGAAGTACAACACTACGACGAGCCGAGAAAAATAAAGTTCAATGCTTCCGAGCATGCGTCCACTTGATTCTGAGCATGCGTGTTTTTTTCTCCGTCGGAGTTCCCCACAGATGAACGGAACATGTTCTCTTTCTAAATTCCGACGGAAAAAGACTGATGGGGCCCACACATGGTCAGAATATCCGATGAAAAAATTCCGTCTGACTTTTTTCAACGGAAATTCTGATTGTGTGTACAAGGCATACGTTTTTTTGGACTCCTTTATAAATTTGGTCTGGTGTTCATTCTTTTGGTTCAGGCTCTCAATACATAGGACAGATCGTAGGCAAAATGCAAAAAAGCCAGAGTGGCTTTGTGTATTTTGATCGCTACAATTGGCTAAAGAGCCACTTCCCTATATTTTATTTGAAAGCCCTCTCCCTTCTCTTACACCTTAAAGTGGTTGTTAAGGTAGAAGGCTTTTTATCTTAATGCATTAATGCAATAAGATAAAAAGCCTTCTGTGTGCAGCAGTCCCCCACCCTCAGCCCCCCCCTAATACTTTCCCAAGCCCCATCTCTATCCAGCGATATCCACAAGTGCCTCGGTCGTCCGGAACCCTCCTTCCTGATTGGCTGAGACAAAGCAGTGGCGCATTTGGCTCCCACTGCTGTCAATCAAACTCAGGTAGCCAACCAGGAGAGAGAAGGGGCGGGGCCGAACGGTGGCTCCCTGTCTGAACAGATACACGGAGCTGCAGCTTGGCTCGGGTGCCCCCATAGCAAGCTGCTTGCTGTGGGGAGGGGCCAAGAGCTTCAGCCAGGGAACCAAGAAGAGGAGGATCAGGGCTGCTCTGTGCAAAACCAACTGCACAGAGCAGGTAAGTATAACATGTTTGTTATTTTGATAGAAAAACAAAACAAGACTTTACAATCACTTTAAGGGTATATATGGGAAATGTTTGGATATTGTCCAGATACAGATACTATATGATCTCCCAATCCCACATGAAAAATATAAGAAAAACAAAAAGAGAGACAAGCTCTCACTAACGGGATTTTGCAGGGGGAAAACAGTTCTGATAGCAGGTGAGTGTACTAGAAACAACAGTTTAAGAAAAATATAAATTTATTTATAGCATCATAATAGTTACATAAATACAGATTCATAAGTTGGAAAATAAAGATCTATGTTGTGCAATTAGCCGACATGTTTCGCACTGTATGCGCTTCGTCAGGGCTTAGCACGTGTCTTTAATTTCATGAGGTCTGTGTAAGACATAAAAATATATATAATTAATATCATAAACAACAGTACATAGATTGATATGATAAAAAATACTACATATTAACAAATTTTATGAAGGTATGACAAGCTCACCCAATCTGATTATGAAATAGCTGGAATAGGATACACATCACTGAGACAACCGTTTCAAAGTGACCAGCCCTCATCCACAACTGTTGGGACCGGCGGGCGTCAGAACCAGCCGGTCGAAACGCGGGAAATTTTGACTCTGTAAGCTGACCAGATAGATAACATACTCAAATATCAAATTTTAAATTTTATATCTTAGATTAATAATTTTGCCCATATAATAAAACATTGCCAAAATCAATGAATTAATTAATCAATAAATGGTGACATAAGTGTATTTATAACCCCTTCATAACTATCAAGTTTATTTAGGGCAAGAATGAAAAATTAAATAAATAAATAAATTGCATTATGGGAATATCAACGATAACATTTTAATTTATATCCATTCAAGTATTAAATTGTAACTTTGATGAAATTTTAAGGATACTGGAACTAACTATAATGAAATATCAAAATAGTCCATAGTAGCGGGTCCAAAAGGTATAGTTGTTAATAAAATGGCAGTGATAGTAGTTGGTATTGATCGTTGGGGATAATAGCTAAATATGCAAATGGCAGTTTAATAAACCTATACCAATAAAATAGCAATAAAATAGCATAGGCTATTGATATTTCATTATAGTTAGTTCCAGTATCCTTAAAATTTCATCAAAGTTACAATTTAATACTTGAATGGATATAAATTAAAATGTTATCGTTGATATTCCCATAATGCAATTTATTTATTTAATTTTTCATTCTTGCCCTAAATAAACTTGATAGTTATGAGGGGGTTATAAATACACTTATGTCACCATTTATTGATTAATTAATTCATTGATTTTGGCAATGTTTTATTATATGGGCAAAATTATTAATCTAAGATTTAAAATTTAAAATGTGATATTTGAGTATGTTATCTATCTGGTCAGCTTACAGAGTCAAAATTTCCCTGCGTTTCGACCGGCTGGTTCTGACGCCCGCCGGTTCCAACAGTTGTGGATGAGGGCTGGTCACTTTGAAACGGTTGTCTCAGTGATGTGTATCCTATTCCAGCTATTTCATAATCAGATTGGGTGAGCTTGTCATACCTTCATAAAATTTGTTAATATGTAGTATTTTTTATCATATCAATCTATGTACTGTTGTTTATGATATTAATTATATATATTTTTATGTCTTACACAGACCTCATGAAATTAAAGACACGTGCTAAGCCCTGACGAAGCGCATACAGTGCAAAACATGTCGGCTAATTGCACAACATAGATCTTTCTTTTCCAACTTATGAATCTGTATTAATGTAACTTTTATGATGCTATAAATAAATTTATATTTTTCTTAAACTGTTGTTTCTAGTACGCTCACCTGCTATCAGAACTGTTTTCCCCCTGCAAAATCCCGTTAGTGAGAGCTTGTCTCTCTTTTTGTTTTTCTTATAATCACTTTAAGGGTGTCTACTTACCAAAACAGGTCATTTTGGGTGAGTTTGTAGTGTCCTAGCATTTTATTGGATTTATTTTAAATAGAAGATAAGGGAAAACATTTTTATTCAAACATTTTTGACTTTCTTCCTTTATAAAGCGACAAATAAAAAATAAAAAACCCAGTGGCTATTAAATACCACCAAAAGAAAGTTTCCTCTGTCTCAATAAACAGATATAATAATCATTTGGGTACAGTGCTCACAGGTGGGTAAGAGTAGCCTAATAGTGGATATCTGATTGGATTAGAGATATTGGACTCCCAAAATGACTGCTCTTGAAGATAAGGTGGTGATGGTCATAGGGCAGCACAGTGGCTAAGTGGTTAGCACTTCCACCTAGCAGCACTAGGGTTGTTGATTGGAATCCCAACCATGGCGCTACCTGCCTGGAGTTTGTATGTTCTCCCTGTGCCTGCGTGAGTTTCTTCCCTCACTCCAAGGACATGCTGGTAGGTTAACTGGCTCTAAATTTGCCCTAGTATGTGTATGTATGAATGAGTTGGAAACCTTCGATTTTGATGTGAATGTACTGTATTCGTAAAGCGCTGCGTAAATTGACGGTGCCATATAAGCACCCATATAATAAAGCAGGCATAGACTAGTTTGTGGTTCGATGGAAAATGGCTATGGTAGTGATATACTAACACATTTTTTTTAGTGCTGTTATATTTAGGTGGTAGTGGGGTGGGACCAGTTACTGTTGGTCCTTTTTACAGTATTTTGGGTGCAAGATGCCACAACTGGTCTGTCATCTTCCTGGCAGTTCCTCATCAGGTCCGTCTTCTGGTAAGCAGTGTATTCCAAGTTGTTGCTTGTGTTCACATCAAGTTTCATGCAACATGTCATATTTGCTAGTTTTGATTGGCATTTACTTAGTCAGGGGCGGGTTCAGTTTTGTCTTTATCTCTCAGATGGTAGACATGTCATTTGTAGGGGCATTGATAAACCCTAGTACTATGGATATTTCCCCTGGGTATTCTACTAAATGCCCCAGGTCTATTTTTGCAATAGCTTCACTTAGAAAAATTAGCAATACCCAAACCACTCCACGCTAAGGCGAAGAAAAACTATATTGACAAACAGTCACATCTATTGGTGAGCAGCTACCATAAAAAATATATAAATATCACTATGTTTTCAAGCAATAGTCTGCCACTCCCAGGCAGCACTTCCCTGTTTAATAAATCGATGAATAAAAACCAGTCCGCCACCATACAAGTTTGTGGTAGCTAAAGACTCCTTTATACAACGAAATATCGTAATTCCAGCAGAGGCGGCTCTAGGTTTTTTGAGGCCTTAGGCAATATTTAGACATGAGGCCCCACTCACAATCTTTTCAGGGGTAAAGGAAGAACCCAGAGGCGAAGCATCTTATTACTGCTGCTGCTTGTGTGGGTGGGATGTGTACTGCGCCAATTACATAGGATGAATAGGAGAGGAGGGTCAGCCAGGATTGGCGCAGTACACATCCCACCCACACAAGCAGTAGTAAGATGCTCCGCCTCAGAGTCCTTCCTTAGCCCCTGAAAAAATGGGGGTGGGGATGGGACTGGGAACAATGTGGTAGGGGAAAAGGAGGAGGGGGTAAAAAGGGGGGAAGGGGTAGGAGATGAGGGATGGGTAGAGGAGAACTGGAGTCAATGGGACTGGAGAAGGATGGGGAATACTGTTGGTTGGTGAGGCATAAGGAAAAAAGTTAAGAAAGAAAGAAAGGTCCCCCTTATATCAGAGTACTCACTGCGAGGCAGGAGAGAGAAGGGAGGGAGGGAGTGGATGGACCCCATGAAATTAGCACCAGAAAGAGCGGAGAGAGAGAGGGGGGGGGATAATCCATGCCCGCACGCAAACATGACAGGAGCTAGAGAGCGGCAGGTGCAGCTTTGTCTAATCCATGGGCGCTCTGTGGTCCAGCCTCAGAGGTAAATTAGGCAGCTGCGAGGCCCTTGTGAGTGCAAGGCCTTAGGCAACCACTTAATTTGCCTAATTAGAGAGCCGCCCCTGAATTCCAACATCAACTTTCCAATCTTCACCTCTGTGCAGTTGGTGACCACCACTCCCCACAAGACACCACACTCACCGGAACTAGTTGCCTCTCCTTTTACTGATCAGCATAACTCGCATGGTCTGCATAGCCATTTCCTCCATAAGAAATCCTTGCAGCTCGAGATGTTTACCTTTGGTTGGACAATTATTTTCCACGAAAGCTCAAACAAACATAATCCACATAGCGTAATCCACCGGAATCCCTGCAGGCGGATGTGGTGGGTGGGGATCACCAGACACACTATCTGAGCGAGATACTAATGATTGCATTGGGATCGATGAGCTTTTTATTATTTTACTTTTGTAAGCGTTTTTAATTAGGAGTGTTTTATTCAAGAAAGTATGTGAATGGGATTACGTTATATAATAAAATGTATTTATTAAAAGAAATAAAAAAACAGGGATTTCTCGTAGGAAATATGTATTTTTCCCTTCTGCTATTTAAAGAATATGTTTAATTTTGCTAATAACTAATATAGGAGTTTATTTTGTTATTTTCTGTGAAGGTTTTCATAATGATTATCTGAAGGCAAGTCTCTTCTTCTTGCTGCAGGTGGAACAGAGAATGATGTCTGTAATAAAAAAAATGAGATGCATTATTTTTTTGATTAAAGCTGATGTCTTCCCTAAAAGGGCGACCAACAAATCAGATTAAATGGCTCCCTAGCAATTAGCAATGCTCACCACCAGGGGCGTTGCTAGGTGGGAAAAAGACCCGGGGCTTCAGCCTGAAGTCCGAGCCCGACACGGGGGGGGGGGGGGGTGTTGTGTTGCGGGGCGGCTAGCTTCCTCTTTGTTGTTGCCTGGCTTACCAGTGCCTATCAATGCTAGCCACTATAAACTGACCTACCTGACCCAAACTGACCTACCTGACCCACCTAACCATTACACTGATCTACCTGACCCACACTGACCTACCTGTCACACACTGACCATTACACTGACCTACCTGACCATTACACTGACCTACCTGACCCACACTGACCTACCTGACCCACCTAACCATTACACTGATCTACCTGACCCACACTGACCTACCTGTCACACACTGACCATTACACTGACCTACCTGACCATTACACTGACCTACCTGACCCACACTGACCTACCTGACCCACCTAACCATTACACTGATCTACCTGACCCACACTGACCTACCTGTCACACACTGACCTACCTGACCATTACACTGACCTACCTGACCATTACACTGACCTACCTGACACACACTGACCTACCTGACACACACTGACCATTACAACTCATGGTAGATCTTCTCATAGTGACACGGCCGCATTGTAATTCCCGCCCTCTGGAGCCTGAGGCACCTATAATGGACATCACACGTCCCGCGGTCCCGGCATTGGACCAGTGGGACGTCCATCATAGGCGCTGCAGGCTCCAGAAGGCGGGAATTACAATGCGGCTACTGCGCCACATCCCCGCTCGGCAATCGGGATCAGATCAGTCCCCCGCTGCTGCATAAAAGACACTCACATTCGGGGCTCTAGCCTCAATAGCCCCCCTTAACGACGCCTATGCTCACCACTAAAACTGTTAAGCCCCATACACACGATAGGATAACCTATGGATTTTCGTCCGATGGATTTGTCCATCGGAAATCCGATGAAACTGTTTTTCATCAGTCTTGGCCACACACCATCAGTCAAAAAACCGACCGTTCCAAACGCGGTGACGTAAAACACTCCGATGAGCCGAGAAAAATGAAGTTTAATGCTTCTGAGCATGCGTCGACTTGATTCTGAGCATGCGTGGGTTTTTTAACCGATGGACTTGCCCATAGACGATCGGAAATTCCCATCGTTTTTTTATCCATCGAAAAATTTTAAAACTACTCTAGCCAAAGACAGTCTTAGGGATGCTTAAAGTGATTGTAAACCCTCATCTTGTAAAACAACCCATTCAGTTTAAAAGAGAAGTATGGGATTCACTTTTGTTTCTGAATCATACTTACCTAGGTGGATGCAGAATCGGCCCAATGCTGCATCTGTCCTCCGCCGGCTCTAAGACGGAGAACCGAGCGACCATACACCCGTGATTGCTCGGTTCTCAGAGCTCCCTGAGCAGAGAGCTGGTGACTGTTAGTCACCGGCTTTCTACACTGCCCCCCTGCGCTCACTGGAGTGCTGAGCTGTGGAGGGGCCGGAAGGGGCCAGCTCAGGCTCTCGTCGGCTTGCTGTGAGGCTGAGCCGGGTGCTGGTAGAGGCATGTGGGCAGATCTCGTCCACATGGTCGCGATCCTTCCCGAGCCTGGACCGGCTCTGTGACATCAGCGGACAGCGGGCTTCAGCCCACTGTCTACTGAAAACAGATCACAGGAGTGCAAAACGAACTGAACTCGATTCACAGAAGTACAGCCAAACAAACTTTGGCTGTACTTCTCCTTTAGAAAAGAAATGAAAGATAAAACATTTTTGTATAGATATATATAAAAAAAAAAAAAACATTCAAAATATTTTTTTTCTCTTTCTTTAGAAAAGTGATCACATTCCCTCTGTTCTCAGCTGCATAAGAGCTGGGAGAGGAGAAGCAGCAGAACAGTGAGCTTCCTAGTGAATGGCTGTGAATCAGGAGCATGTCAAGGACAAGTCTAATCATTGGAGGAGAGCACGCTGAGTTCCCAGCATAGCTAGAGAACTGACCACGGTGTGTTCTCATGCTTATGCCGTGTACACACGACCGTTTTTAATGTCATTGAAAAAAACTTTGTTTTTCTCGACGTGATTCTTCTCAAGCCTGCCTTGCCTACACACTATCGTGGAAAAAAATGTTCGAGTAAAGTGCGGTGACGTACAACACTAACGACGGCACTATAAAGGGGAAGTTCCATTCGAATGGCGCCACCCTTCATGTTAGTAAAGTTTGGTGAGCGACGATTCGCGCTTTTCAGCCTCGTGCTTTTCATCCGTTACAGCGTGACGAATGTGCTATCTCCATTACGAACGCTAGTTTTACCAGAACGAGCGCTCCCGTCTCATACTTGATTCTGAGCATGCGCATTTTTTTCACGTCGTTAAAGCCTACACACGGCCGTTTTTCATGACGAGAAAAACGACGATGTAAAAAACGACGTGAAAAATTTGAGCATGTTCCAATTTTTTCATGGCCGTTTTTCACGTCGTTAAAAATGCTCTGAAGCCCACACACGATCGTTTTTAATGACCATTTTAAAAAATTTCATTTTTCTCGTCATCAAAAACAGTCGTGTGTACGCTGTATAAGTGTGGTCAGTTTTTTTTTATAGATAAGCAGAGGGACTAGCATAAAGGAAGCAATACAAAGAGAACAGGAGACATTCCCATACAAGTACATGGTACAGCAGCCACATATCAGGAATATGAAGTGTTGCGGTAACAAACAAAAATTTTGAAGCCCATAAATGTATCCAGAAATACTTAAGACGGTAACAACAAACTAAACCCATGTGCACCTAGTAGCACATATCATACTATTAATTGCCAAATTCAAATGATTCTATTGCTCTTATGAAGACTCGTGTGCGCCCAGGCACAAACCAAACACTTGAACCCTGAGCAGGAGACGTGTAGTTGAACAGATCAACAGGCAAATTTCTTGTAGCTGGCCTGGGGAGAAAAGAACCATGTCTTGTCCCAAAAAATAAATAAAAAGCATCCAGACCAGGATTAGAGCAATAAAAAACTTCTTTATGTGCAGCTGTTTACCTGTTGGGGTTCAAACGCTTGATTTGTGTCAATGTGCTCAGGAGTCTTTGTAAGTGCAACTGGAGCCATCACCTTATCATTAACCACTTCAGCCCTGGAAGAATTTACCCCCTTCCTGACCAGAGCATTTTTTGCGATTTGGCACTGCGTCGCTTTAACTGACAATTGCGCTGTCGTGCGACGCGGTACCCAAACAAAATTGACATCCTTTTTTTCCCACAAATAGAGCTTTCTTTTGGTGTTATTTGATCACCTCTGCGGTTTTTATTTTTTGCGCTATAAACAAAAAAAGAGCGACAATTTTGAAAAAAAAAGCAATATTTTTTACTTTTTGCTAAAATAAATATCCCCAAAAAATATATATAAAAAACGAATTTCTTTCTCAGTTTAGGCCGATACGTATTCTTCTACATATTTTTGGTAAAAAAATCACAATAAGCGTATATTGATTGGTTTGCGCAAAAGTTATAGCGTCTACAAAATAGGGGATAGTTTTATGGCATTTTTATTAATATTTTTTTTTTTACTAGTAATGGCGGCGATCTGCGATTTTTATCATGACTGCAACATTATGGCGGACACATCGGACACTTTTAATGCTATTTTGGGACCATTGTAATTTATACAGCGCTCAGTGCTATAAAAATGCACTGATTATTGTGTAAATGACACTGGCATGAAAGGGGTTAACCACTAGGGGGCGAGGAAGGGGTTAAGTGTGTCCTAGGGAGTGATTCTAACTGTGTGGGGGCAGGGCTACCAGTGACACGACACTGATCACTGCTCCTGATGACAGGGAGCAGTAGTTCAGTGTCCTGTCACAAGGCAGAACAGGGAAATGCCTTGTTTACACAGGCATCTCCTTGTTCTGCAGCTCCGTGACACGATCGCGGGACACCGGTGGACATCGAGTCCGCGGTCACGGAGCTCGCGGCGGGCACGCGCGCCCGCACGGCGGGATTTTCAAAAGCAACGTACAGGTACGTTGCTTTGCCCAGCCAAGTCATTCTGCCGACGTATATGTGCGTTAGGCGGTCGGCAAGTGGTTAAACAAGGAGTATAATCTGAGTTATTTGGTGCACCTGCATTTTGTTTTGCGTGAATTTAAATATACCGGTCATTTCGTTACCTTTAGAGTATCATAATCATTTGAAACCTCTGTTTTCATAAGATCCGTATATGTGGCATCTGGTTGTTGAGAATTCTGGGGACAGAAAGGAAGAGAGAAAGAAAAACATTCCCTTAAGATTTAGGTCTCATAAACCAAAATTAGGAAAACAGAGAATTTTACTATCTATAGAGTCTCACAAAAATCCAGTGACATTGAGGTTTGTCTTTACAGAATTAGTATGGCAAGAGAATGACGATCATCTAAGCCAGGGGTCTCCAAACATTCTAAACAAAGGGCCAGTTTATTGTCCCATCAGACTCTTGGAGGGCCGGACTTTGGCCAGCGGGGGGGTGGAAATTTTCCTGGCATCAGTGGGACTAAACATATGGTATTAGGGGGAGAAATAGTGCCCCATCATTGGTATCATAGTGAGGAATAGTGGTCCATTAGTGGTGTCACTGGGAGAAATAGTTCTCCACTGTCGGTTTCAGATGTCAGAATAGTGTCTCGTATACTGCCCCAAGGGCCGGATAAAGGCAAGCAAAGGGCCGCATCTGGCCCTCGGGCCGCAGTTTGGAGACCACTGATCTAAGCACACCCTTGCTTGCAAATCTTCCCATTCAACCAATGGGCAACTTACACATGCACACCCTTGAATCTACGGAGTTTGAAATATTCATAAGCAATATTCTTTATTATTATTATTATTTATTATTAATAAAATATCGAATTAAATTCAAAATACTAACAACTACTTACAAAGCCATCCACAACTCTGCCCCCAGCTACATCACCGACCTGGTCTCTAAATACCAACCTAATCGTTCTCTTCGTTCTTCTCAAGACCTCGTGCTCTCTAACTCCCTCATCACCTCCTCCCATTGCTCGCCTCCAGGACTTTTCCAGAGCCTCGCCAATCCTATGGAACTCCACACCCCAATCTGTCTGATTATCTCCAACTCTATTAGCTTTTAGATGATCCCTGAAAACCCTCCTCTTGAGAGAAGCCTATCCCTCCCATACCTAGCAACTGTATTTTCATTTTCTCCATCTGATCATCCCCCCACCACTGTTACCTTTTGTTCCACTTGACCCTTCCTTCTAGATTGTAAGCTCTAATGAGCCAGGCCCTCTGATCCCTGCTGTACTGAATTGTATTGTAACTGTACTGTTTGCCTCATGTTGTGAAGCACTGCACAAACTGTTGGCGCTATATAAATCCTGAATAATAATAAATAATATTTCATATTTACCTAATTAAAACAGTATTTTTTTAAATAATATTTTTGTAGCTCAGAGCTAAGTAACTAAATAAATAAAATATGCAAAACAAGTTACAGTTTCCTTAAATAACTTACCTCATGACTTGATGATGCCTGGCGTGCTTTATTTCTAATTTTTTTTTTTCTTAAAAAAAAAAGAAAAAGAAAAAAAAAATTGTCATAATAATTATAATGGTACTGTTTAGCAATACTATTACATTTTTAATCACTTGTGGGATGGGGGTGAACTACAAATTTATTAAAAAAAGATATAGTCTGATACTGGATTATTACCCAGCCTTAAAACTTTCAACGGTCGGAAACCCGTTTAAAAACATTTTAATATTAATGTGTTTTATTCCTACAAGTGGTTTTATATATCTCTATGTTAATTGATATGCAAGAACACCCAAATTGAGTTGTAGAGAAGGATTTCCGCTCTAAGCCCCAGTCCTCTAAAGCACACGCCCTTTTAGGAACTTACAGGAACAAACTAGGAAGGAAGAAAAAATCCTGGACGGCCGCACACCATTGAAGGCATCTTTATTGATATCTTGTGTAACAGATGAAATCCAATACAGTCACTTCATGTTACAGAAAACAGGAAAACATTCTGACGCGTTTCACACCGTATGAAGGTGCTTAATCATATCTAAAGATTTAGCTATGATTAAGCACCTTCATACGGTGTGAAGCACGTCAGCAGCTTTTCCTGTTTTCTGTAACATGAAGTGACTGTATTGGATTTCATCTGCTACAGAAGATATCAATAAAGATGCCTTTAAAGGTGTGCGGCCGTCCAGGATTTTTCTTCCTATCCAAATTTACTTGTTTTATCCATCTCCAAAACTCTTTAGCATAAAACTGATTTCTTATGTTCTATATCAGTGATGGCGTACCTTGGCATCCCAGATGTTTTGGAACTACATTTCCCATGATGCTCAACTACACTGCAGTGTAGGTGAGCATCATGGGAAATGTAGTTCCAAAACATCTGGGGTGCCAAGGTTCACCATCATTGTTCTATATGATATGAGAGGTTGGAATAGATATTTTTCCAGATACACAGATTCTCGAACGTGTGCCTTCTCCTGATGTCACCTACCCCGAAAAAAAAAAGTAATTGTGTAGTCTTATTGGTCTAGTTTCCTGAAGACTAGGCTTTTACTGTAGCTGTCCCTGCTACCAAGAAACTGAGAACAGCCTTTGTTTTACACTCAATGGACCACCAGAGTTGTAGCCTGGGCTGCAGGAGATTGTGGGAGACTACTTTTGTGGTCAGAACTCCTTATAGCGCTTGCTTTTGGCATTATTTCCTGAAAATATGAGAAAATAAGGTAGAAAAGCACAGGCCATTTTGCTAGCAGAGTTTTTCACGCTTGAGGTCCACTGGCCATAAAGGTGTCTTATAACTAAAACTAGCTTGGACCAAAAAATGTCTGTGGTTTCCTTGGGTTACTTGGCTGTCTTACCTTATAGAAAAGTAGACAATCACAATTAAAAGGATGACTCCAGCCAAAATCCCCAGAATCAGAAACAAATTAAAATTGTCTTTAATATCAGTTGAGTCTTTATCGGTTTTGAGATCTATGCAGAAGAAAGTTAGTAGGTACAATAAATACTCATGTACAAATATTATTTAAAAAGCAATATTACATACAAGACAAGACATTGATGTATGCCCATTACAGGTTCAAGGTAAAGGAATCCATGGACATAAAATGATTGTCACACAGTTAATGCAGTTTTGGCTGGATTGGGTGAAGATTTGATATGTCTACAGACAGCAGGCAACACCCCCAACTTATCTTTTAGAAAGGAAGAATCTAAGATGTTTGATTTTCCTAGACAACGGAGTAATGCATGTTCATACATCATCAATGGCTTCAAATAATTGTCTGACACTTTAATTGCACCCATACATTTAGCCTCCATCTCACAACTTTGGCCAGCCTAAAACTGGTCTCCAGTCTCCCCCCTCCAATTTTTTTTTTAAAGTCAGCAGCTACAAAAACTAATATAAGGACACTTACTTGTCCAAGAATACAGCGCTGTCCTCACCCGAGCAGGTATCCCACTGCACATGTGCAAGCCACACTGTGGTTTATGACTGTCCCTCAGTCTTCTGGGATCTGTGATGTGTTCTAGAAAGCTGAGGAAGGAGGAGGGCCAAACTTCCATGTTCCGAGAGGTGGGAGCAGGGCTGGTGCAAGGATTTTTGACACCCTAGGCAAAACCTAATTTTGCCGCGCCCCCCTTGGCTCCACCCCTGACTCCACCCCCTTTTCCTCTGCCCATGTAAACCCTGTATTTTTAATGAAGCACCCATCAAATGCAGCCCACCAGCACCCATCAAATGCAGCCTCACCAGCGCCAATCAATGCAGCCTTACCAGCGCCCATCAATGCAGCCTTACCAGCGCCCATAAATGCAGCCTCACCAGCGCCCATCAAATTCAGCCTCACCAGCGCCCATCAAATGCAGCCTCACCAGCGCCCATCAATGCAGCTTACCAGCACCCATCAATGCAGCCTCACCAGCGCCCATTAAATTCAGCCTCACCAGTGCCCATCAAATGCAGCCTCACCAGCGCCCATCAAATGCAGCCTCACCAGCGCCCATCAATGCAGCTTACCAGCGCCCATCAATGAAGCCTCACCAATGCCCATTAAATGCAGCCTGCCTCACCTGTGCCCATCAAATGTAGTCTCACCAGCGCCCATCAAATGCAGCCTACCAGCGCCCATCAATGCAGCCTACCAGTGCCCATCAATGAATGTTTGCTTGCTTCCATTCATTCGGGAGTATGGACACAGACACAGTCCTCCACCACTGCTGCGCCTCTGACACTATGTGCGAACGGAGCCGCGGCTGCCTGCTGATGCTGAGACTAAGTTGCTTGCTGCAGAGAAAAGAGAGTATGAAATCCAGTGGCTGGGCACCCTAGGCGGCTGCCTAATTTGCCTAGTGGTAGCACCGGCCCTGGGTGGGAGCGGTTACCTGTCAAAACCAGGTACCCGCCCTCTCCCAAAGGGTGCCAAATGTTAAAAAAGGAGGGTGGTTGCAAATAGGTGGAACTTCCCCTTTTTATGAAGACCAGCTCCAGGCCTTTTTGTTTTTAATAGTGGTGCCCCAACTTGATTTAAAATAAAAATGCAGCTCTGACTGAAACCCTCACCCACTCTGCTGTGCTATTCCCTACAGTATGTCGACTCAATCACAAGATGATTTTAGTCTTTCAGATTGAATGAAGTCCAGGATCATTCAACCCAGAAGACTGAGGAGATACTGTGAGTGCAGGACATCATCGGCCTGCCCCCTGAAAATACATTATCATGGCATCCTGCACTCACAGAGTAACAATTCAGAGGGGAATACGGGCGCCCGGCGTTGTCACGTCAGTGCCGCTGTCTGTATCATCCAAAACCAACAACTACTGGAAAACAGGCCAAGAGGAAGATTCTGCATATCAAGAGAGCAACCTGAAGACATCTATAAATGTAATTATAATGAAAACAGAAAATCCTGTCACTGGCACCAAGTCTTGCTGTGCAAAGCCAACTAAATACGCATGGCTGTAGGTGAGTACTGTATTTATTGGCGTATAACACTCACTTTTTTACCCTGAAAATAGAAAGTTTTTTTCCTGAAAGTTCCCTCTTAAAGTTAGGGTGCGTGTCATACGCCTGTGTGTGTTATACGCCGATAAATACAGTATTTACTCTGCTTTGGTTAGTAACCTTGTCCATGGCTAGTGGGCTAGGGCAATACGCCTAGGCTAGGGAATGATTTGTATTTCAGAACAGAATTACTAGTATGAGCCCTTTAAGAAAACATACGGTACATATTTATGCAGGTAGGGACAAACATATCTTCCTCAAAAAACTAAATGAGTTTTCTTAGAAGTTCATACAAGGAAAATTAATTGTATTTCTGACCTGCAAAATCCAGCTCTGCGGAGGTGGAGCTTCCAGCTGTGTTGTGAGCAATGCAAGAGTATGAGCCAGATTTGTCTTCATTGCTGTCTAATACCAGGATCTGTTCAGTTTTATTTATTAAGATATTTCCATCCTTGATCCAGGTGTAATGAGTCACACTTGGCCTGCAACTCACAAAAGTGCACTTTAGCTCAGTGGCTCCCTCTGTTGGGTGAAGCATAGCGACTTGAACTCCAATAGCAGCATCTATAAAATACATAAAATCTGTTGTAAAATAATATATTACAAACTAAAGGTTTGTCTCTATAACCGCTGAGTTATGATATACATACATCGCACACGAATCTCTGTTGGTGGTGATTCTCCACTCCCAACAGTATTTATTGCAGTACAAGAATAGGGTTCCATGTCTTTGCTGACATTCTGTACTGTGATTCTCCGATTTTCAAGTCTTAATTTAATTTTGCTATTCGCATGGTTCCATTCATATCTGTATGGAGGAGGGTTAGATCTGCAGAAGCATGTTAAAACCACATCACTACCCTCTGCAAACTCCTTGTATTTGGGTAAGCTGATCATCACATCTTTTGGTGCATCTGACGAAGAAAATAATATTTTTTGCTTAAAGAGCAATTCCACTTGAAACTGTTATTTCTGTTTTCTTTCTGGTTGATGACAGGTTGACCTCCTATATCTCACAGGGCCCTAAAGTGAATTGGGTGTCATGAGGGAAGTAGGAAGTTAACCATTGCTGGTCTCCTCATGAAAAGGCTGGCTGCGTCTCATTTAAAGCTGAACTTTACCCATAACAACCTAATAAAAAATAATGTTCTTTAGCAAGTATAGCGCACTCACCCCAGCCTTTACCTGCTTTTCTATATTTGGCTCCTCTGCAGGAAAAGAATGAGGCACACCGCACTACCTGCCCGTACCCTCCTGGATGGGGAGGTTGAGCGGTGTTAGTTTTCTCGGGCCTGCCTGCGGCTGGTGTTTGAATCCTCCCGAGCTGATCTCACTTCTGGCTTGGCCAGAAACAAGTCCTTAATTCTCCCCAGTAAAGCCACTGTCCACACCAACTGAAAGTCCAACTTCTGTATTTATTTCACATGGATAATAAACAGTCCCTTTAAGAGCAGACAGGTTGAGACGAGACACAGGTCAGATAAGGTGGGAGGGAGGTCCAAGCACAAACACAAATCTTGGTTCTCTTACTGTTCTGATATGCACGAACAGGCTTGGCGTACGATCTTTATCACAGACCTAATGAATATGAAAGTCACTGCCACTGACTTGTTGAAGATGGTCACTGCCACTGACTTGTTGAAGATGGTCACTGCCACTGATCGGGTGAATAGGGCCTTGCCCTATTTGGTCACTGCCACTGACCTGGTGTGCGTAGAGTCACTGCCACTATGACCTACAGAACATGCACTGCCTTCTTGAAGAACTTGGCCCATGTCAAAGAGAAAAGCATCCCTCCGGAGAGTTACCAGAGGCCCTTACTGTCACCACGACTCTGTGCTGGGTCTTCAGAAAGGGTCACCTCCCTGGCCTCCTTGTTTCAAGATACGGGTCCCCTCGCAAGGCGGTACCCTGGAAACTCCTCAATCCCTAGCGGACCCCAGCCGAAGGTTGCTGGGCTCCGGGCCTCCTCTTTAGTACCTGACCCCAGACTGAAGGTGTCTGGGATGGAACAGCAACTTTGCCTCCAGGCCTAGGGCACCTGGAGGCAACACACCCAGGCCTAAGGTGCCTGGACGCGACCACGAACACGACCCCCTCCGGGCCTAGGGCACCCGGAGGCGACACACACACCCAGGCTGAAGGTGCCTGGGCGTGGACCCCTCTCGGAAAATGGCCCCCCTTTTTATACCCTCTCCCGACAGGCACAGCAGGTTACCCGCCCCGCCGCACTACTGTCGAGAGGGGACAAAAAAAGGCACAACCCTGTACCATGGTTCAACCCGGGCCTATGGCAACAGCGCCACCTATAGGCCCCAGGGAACTGTACAGCAGTACTATCTCCCAAGGACAGAAATGGTCCATAAAGCCTAACAATTAGCGTATCTGAGCCTTATTACCACTCAGATACTTCCCTTAAATATAGCACCCCACTACACAAGGAACATACATTCCACTTTAATAATTAAAAAAGGATAAAAGTGAACTGTCAGCGCACACACTGGTATTACTGAATACTTAAAAACGGCAATGCATATGTCTAAAAAACTGTCACAGTTCAATAGTCCATATGGTGGTACAAATGACCAGTCCTAAAAAGGAAGGAGATGATGAGAATGGTGGGTGGCAGCTGTCTTCAGAGAAAAGCCAACTCTGTTAAGGAAAGATAATGGGAAAAAAAAGGAAGCGCCACCTATGTGCAATATGTCAGATAAAAATGTTTAATCTCAAAGGAAATGCACTTACAGGACACAAGTACAAACAGGGCACATCACGGTTTCATAAAACGCGGTGCGGTCCGGTCTCAGGTCCATCTGGATTCACGGGTCTGCAGGCAAAAAGGATAGTCCATCCTGTGGCCACCAGGAAACAGCCAGAATACAGCGTGGAGCACAGATGATGACGTCACGGGAAACCAGAACCAAGGAGAGCACCGGAAGGAAGGTGAGACAGGGAACAACAGGCTACGCGCTCGGAGACTAGCTCCTTCTACAGGCCTACTGGAATACTGCGGGTGTGATGCTATTTATGTACTGCGGTTGCCAGGGAACCAGCAAACCACAGCACACCAGCAGCATGTAATCACTATAACCTCACCTTCCTTCCGGTGCTCTCCTTGGTTCTGGTTTCCTGTGACGTCATCATCTGTGCTCCACGCTGTATTCTGGCTATTTCCTGGTGGCCACAGGATGGACTATCCTTTTTGCCTGCAGACCCGTGGATCCAGATAGACCTGAGACCGGACCGCACCGCGTTTTATGAGACCGTGATGTGCCCTGTTTGTACTTGTGTCCTGAAAGTGCATTTCCTTTGAGATTAAACATTTTTATCTGACATATTGCACTTAGGTGGCGCTTCCTTTTTTTGTCCACTTTATTAATTATGCTACCAACATTGTGTGTGCTGTAAATTGCCCCCAGTATTGCTCCTGTTTTTTCTTGCTACTAGAGGCTGATGTTTTGTTGAAGCCCAGAGCCCCTGAACAGCTGTAAATCATAAAGTGGAACTAAACCCATTGATTTAATGGTTTTAAAAAACGGTTACATTCCTGGGATACCGGGAATACTAACTGTCACATTTGCTTGTGTCCTCAACCGAACTGTCAAACCAACAAATGTCTGGTGTCAGAACTGGCGTACATATTCGTCAGGCATGTGGTGGTGTCCTCACATGTCTGACGAAGGGGTCCTGCGTGGCTCCGAAACATTGCACCTTTGTGATGTGATCTCTTTTCATTAAAACTTTCTGGACGAAAATTTGACGTTCCTTGGTGTGCTGGCGAATATGTACGCTTGTTTGATGTTTCCAGGACCCAACTGGTAATCGCTGCAGCACCAACGCTGTATCCTGGCCTAGGCCAACAAGGCCCAGGCTTAGGGCAGCACTTTGCAGGGGGGCAGCACGGAAAGAGTCCCCACCGGCTTGTGCTACACTGTTAGTGTAACGCAAGCTGCTTCTAATTTTGACTGTCCTATCAACCTGGACCACAAACCTTCCTCACTGTGCTATATGTTTTCTGCTGCACCATTGGCATGGCTATATCTTCTTAGTCCTCTCCATGAAAATTATCAGAAATGTGTGCTTAAAGTAGAACTATTGGCAACACTTCTTTTTTTCATTTTGGATAGAGTAAGGGAGGGTTATAGCCCCTGTCAGTTTATTTTTTTTACCATCCCTGTCCCATTGCAGAGATTTCCCTTCACTTCCTGCCCCATAGCCAAACAGGAAGTGAGAGAAAATCTATGCAAATTAAGGGAATCCATTGCCCCCCCCCCTAGGCCCTAAGAACTAGTGCCCCCACTTGAAAATGTTAGGGTGGGTCTTAAACAGAAAGGGGTGTGGCCTTGACAGGAAGGGGTGGGTCATATTTAAATTAGGGGGTGCACAAGTTTAGTCAGGTCTAGGGCAGCACAAAACCTAAATACACTACTGTGCAGCACCCACCATTTTTATGAGCCATATCTACCAGGAACGTGTGCGATAGGAATATTGATCATGCTGGTGTCATAACTGATCACATGTGCAGCACCATGGCAGTTGCAAATCAAATAAAACAGCTTCCTTGGCTGTGAAGGATAGGAGGATTAAATTCAGCTTTGGGCTGTCAGCAGATCGGCCTCTACAAATTAAGCAGTACCTAAAAGTGCCTAAAAATGGAGAGCGACTGAGCATGTGCAGCGCAGGGTGAGACCGCGTATTACTGGATTTTAAACACTATAGGCACGTTTCTAATGTTTTACATAGCTATACCTGCAAAAGGGGCCAGCTTGACGTTTTCTAGCAGGACTTTCATTTCCGACTAAAGTTCCACAAGTATGTTTGAATAACAGACCCAGAACAAGCATGCTTTTATTGTGTTTTAGAAAAGTGTCAGACCTCGTTTAGATGCAGCATTCGTTATTTCGGATAATCGCAACTTTGGATAAATTTGTATTCGTTACGTTCACTAACAGACAAATTTGAAAGGAAATTCCTATACATTAATAGTTAGTTATTATTAGTTAGTTATTCTTTTCGGAAATTCCAATACCTATAATTTTTTAAGTAGTTATTATTAGTTAGTTAATTACCGTATATACTCGAGTATAAGCCGACTCGAGTATAAGCCTAGGTACCTAATGTTGCCACAAAAAACTGGGAAAACTTACCGACTCGAGTATAAGCCGAGGGTCAACAATGCCTTACTGTTCCCATCCTTACTGTTCCCATCCTTACTGTTCCCTATCCTTACTGTTCCCTATCCTCACTGTTCCCTATCCTCACTGTTCCCTATCCTCACTGTTTCCTATCCTCACTGTTTCCTATCCTCACTGTTTCCTATCCTCACTGTTTCCTATCCTCACTGTTTCCTATCCTCACTGTTTCCTATCCTTACTGTTCCCTATCCTCACTGTTTCCTATCCTCACTGTTCCCTAGCTCACTGTTCCCTATCCTCACTGTTCCCTAGCTCACTGTTCCCTAGCTCACTGTTTCCTATCCTCACTGTTTCCTATCCTCACTGTTCCCTATCCTCACTGTTTCCTATCCTCACTGTTTCCTATCCTCACTGTTTCCTATCCTCACTGTTTCCTATCCTCACTGTTTCCTATCCTCACTGTTCCCTATCCTCACTGTTTCCTATCCTCACTGTTCTCCTATCCTCACTGTTCCCTAGCTCACTGTTTCCTATCCTCGCTGTTTCCTATCCTCACTGTTCCCTAGCTCACTGTTTCCTATCCTCACTGTTTCCTATCCTCACTGTTTCCTATCCTCACTGTTTCCTATCCTCACTGTTTCCTATCCTCACTGTTCCCTATCCTCACTGTTCCCTAGCTCACTGTTCCCTATCCTCACTGTTCCCTAGCTCACTGTTCCATAGCTCACTGTTCCCTAGCTCACTGTTCCCTAGCTCACTGTTCCCTAGCTCACTGTTCCCTATCCTCACTGTTCCCTAGCTCACTGTTCCCTATCCTCACTGTTCCCTAGCTCACTGTTCCCTATCCTCACTGTTCCCTAGCTCACTGTTCCATAGCTCACTGTTCCCTAGCTCACTGTTCCCTATCCTCACTGTTCCCTAGCTCACTGTTCCATAGCTCACTGTTCCCTAGCTCACTGTTCCCTATCCTCACTGTTCCATAGCTCACTGTTCCCTAGCTCACTGTTCCCTATCCTCACTGTTCCCTAGCTCACTGTTCCCTAGCTCACTGTTTCCTATCCTCACTGTTCCCTAGCTCACTGTTCCCTATCCTCACTGTTCCCTAGCTCACTGTTCCCTAGCTCACTGTTCCCTAGCTCACTGTTTTCTATCCTCACTGTTTCCTATCCTCACTGTTTCCTATCCTCACTGTTCCTATCCTCACTGTTCCCTATCCTCACTGTTCCCTATCTTCACTGTTCCTATCCTCACTGTTCCCTATCCTCACTGTTCCCTATCCTCACTGTTCCCTATCCTCACTGTTCCTATCCTCACTGTTCCCTAGCTCACTGTTCCTATCCTCACTGTTTAAATTTTACATTGTAAATAGTACCTGAAAAAAAGTTGCGGCTGCGGCGTCCATCGTTCAAATCCCACGTTCTCCTCCTGTTCCTTCCGTGATAGGCGATTCTCATCAGACACTCTCCGCCTATCACGAACGTTCTCTCATCCTCAGTTTCCCAGCAGACACTGTGTTGGGTGTTCCGCCAATCACAGACGTCTGCTGGGAAACTGAGGATGAGAGAACGTTCGTGATAGGCGGAGAGTGTCTGCTGAGAATCGCCTATCACGGTAGGGACCAGGAAGAGACCGCGGGATTTGAACGATGGATGCCCCAGCCGCAACTTTTTTTCAGGTACTATTTCCAATGTAAAAATTTCGCTGACTCGAGTATAAGCTGAGGGGAGGCCTTTCAGCCCAAAAAAAAGGGCTGAAAATCTCAGCTTATACTCGAGTATATACGGTAGTTAGTTATTCTTTTCGAATTTTCGGATTTTCTTTCTTAGTTCCGGATTGATGAATTTACGAATTTTAAAATTTACGAATTTTAAAATTTACAAATCTACGAATTTACTAATTTACGAATTACGATCATAACGAATGACCCGAAAAACAAAGCCAAAAAATAATTAAACAAAAACGAACAAATTTTTTGGCAGTGCACATGTCTAACTTTTACCCTCAGTCTTTTATTATTATAATTATTATTACTTAACCATGAATCCATAACAGGAAGGGTCATATTTTTAAAGCAATGAATCTGACATTCACCAAACATTCACGGCAGACATACAGCATGTGTTTTAAACAATGGTGATTGATTCACCCTCAGTGAAGGGTTTGGAGAAAGTTACTTTCACTTTTTCTTAGTAAATATGCCTCTAGGTAAGCTTTGAAAATCAGCTGTTTCTGTATGGGGTGCATTAACTGGGAAATGTCTGCTTAAAGCGGAGTCCCACCCAAAAATGGAACTTGCGCTTTAAGGAAAGGTGACCCCCTGACATGTCACGTTTGGCATGTAGTTTTTTTTGGAGGGATGGGGGGGGGGGAGCGGAAACTTTTTAGAGGGTTTCAGCTCCCACTTCCTCCCTGGGCACTGCAGCGCCGGAAGGAAGGTCACCTCTCCCCCCTCCCTCTAGGCAATCATCTGGGAAACGCCAAATTATAATTGACTGTAATACATACATCTAATGTTCAATCTTGTTTCATTGTGTGATGTTTGTCCATTATGATAAGTTGCTGTGCACTGAATTTGTGTTCTGTCATCCTTGTGTGAAGGAATGTATAGAATCATTAATTTTTCTTTCCATTTCCCTCCAGATAGGTCTTCAGAGCTTCGTCCTATAATTTGGCCAGGTTCGTTCCACTTTAGAGAAGGTGGATTGGAGCCACATGTGTGCTCTACAGAGCATGAAACAATTTCACGACGTCCTTCAACCATTTCTGCACTTCTAGTAAGTTCCGGTATGCTTGGAGTATCTGAAAAATGTTACAGTTAAGTTCCTAAAGTGATGTTATTGCTAAAGGGTATGACATGGACAACCATCCTTTCCATTCAAATTATTCAAAGTAAAAGAAAGTAACTAGCAAAAATACTGCAACCTCCTTCCGGACTTACTTACATACTAGTAAGGAAGATGTCACTGCGGACCCCCAAAAATAAGTGGCCAGGGCATTCCCTACAGCCACACGTATACAATGGGCATATATACACACAGGGGCAGGGTAGGGAATGCCTTGGCCGCTTATGATTGCCAATCTGCAATAGCCGCTTTCTGGAAGGATTGTATCCAAACACACCTAAACTCATCCTATCTGGTTATACTGCTCCACCAAGTCCTCATTGGCCTTCCATAATATATGTTTAATACTTTTGCTCACATTAGGCTCAATTTGCAAATCTAAGGTTCCATTCACACCTGAGCGAGGGTAAAATCGCTGCGATCCTGCCCGCAATTCCAGAATAGCAGGAAAACATGGAACGTGTTTGCGATGCCATTATTTCTTAATAGCACCCCGAATGCAGTGCCATTTTGCCACAAAAGTCTAGCAACAAAATGCACTACAATCGCAGCAAAAATGTTCCTGGCTCTGTGCTAAAAAAATAAAAATAAAAACTGCTGCAGCAGCTGATATGAAAAAAGTAGGGGTAAGTGTTCAAATATCAGACACCACATCCCAATTTGGAGGATAAAAATACAGAGGGAAAAGATTTTGTTAAAAAACATGAGAGCAAGACACATCCTATGTTAATTCTTCCTCAAATGTAGCAGTTGAACAGACAATACCAATTTTCTCTACATGTTTCACTCAGAGGAGCTTCTTCAGGAGATTAAATCATGGCGTCTATTATGTTACAGCCAACAAAGAAAAAGAGGAAATTAATACTCACATTGAACATTAAAAATAATATATAATGTTACATGTTGGCATAAACAGCGTAAATTTGCAATTCATTGTTGCACGCCACAAGCTCCCATCCAGCTCCCCTAATAGCCAGTGTGCCCTTTAGGCAATATTTAATGCTCAGACGAAATTGCAGTGGAAATGCACATTTTGAGATCGAGGCCAAGGCCTTGCAAAACAGACTTTTTCAAAGAGGCTACAGTAGAAAGTGCCTCAAAAAGGCCTATCTAAAGACCAAGAATTTAGATACATGGTGCTAAGAAAGTCAAATCCAACGAAGAAGTAAGACTAATTAGTCACTTTTTGGGGCAACACCAACAGATGTGTGACCTATTACAGAAGAACTGGCACCTCCTTATGGTAGACCCCAGTGTTTTCAAACACCTTAAAGAATACCCCGAAATTACATTTAAAAGATCAAAATCACTTAGGGACTGCATGGTTGACCTTGCCACAAGTGTGGCTTTTGCCGGTATATCTATGCATCACGCAGTCTGATTTTGCTGGATGGTCGTTTGTTTAAGCCAAAATTTCTGGTTACATGCCAATCTGTTGGAATTGTATATATTATGATTTGCGAGTGTCAAGCCTATTACATTGGAAAAACCAAACGCCCATTTTTAAATCGAATTAGGGATCATGTCTCCTTAGTACTCAAGAAAAAAATGGAGACACCCATCAGCCGACACATGGGCATTTGCCATAATTTCGACGAATCCATGATGCGTTTCTTTGCCCTGGAGCATGTTCCCCCCACTGAGAGGGGGGGTGATTTTGACAAAACCCTTTTACAACGGGAGGCTAAATGGATCTCTAACCTAGGTGCTTTGAAGTATCTTGGGCTAAATGACGCCTTGAGCTTTAAACCCTTCCTATAGAATTGTTCTTTCCCCCCCCCCCCGGTCTTTGCCCATGGTTCATTCATTTTTCTGTTTATCCTGTTTATTTTGTTCATTATTCTGTTTGCACATTGTTTTTCCCTTGTTTTCCCCTTTCATTCAGCAACTTTTTCTAGTGGTTTTATTTTTAATAGTTGAAGAGATATTACATATTGTAATGTTTTGTACGCCATTTGTCGGGCAGGTCATTCTATACATTACATATTTTTATTGGGTTCACCCCATAGAATTGCTGTATTTACTGCAATCTTTTGGAGTGTGGCAGATGTGAACATTGAACTTACCTTCATTATCACGGTATACCTTATTAATATTATTGTTTCAATTTTCTCAGTGAAACGCCTTACATCTTGATCTATTTTTATTCATTTATTTATTTATTAATGACTGTTTCCATCACAGCCTGGTTTGGTTTATTTTTCATGCATTGAGATGTCTGGTCTGTGCCTAAATGTCATTGGCTCCCTTTGGTCTTTGCTTGTATGGACGCCCAGGGCAGACAGCGTGGGGTTCTTAATCAATGTGCCCCATCTGTTCTGCCTCCTTTTTGGTCGGTTCACATGATTTTACGCCCACTGGTCAATCCAGCCTTTCATTATTCCAACATTAGCCTGCTATGTTGGTCTTGGATGATATGCAGGAATCCGTTCCCACATTTTCATGGCCACCGCTGTTGACAAGAACTTCTTGTCATCATGCCCCGCTGTTTCCCGTAGTTGGCGCATGCGTGTTGACGTCTCCAATACGTCCGCGGTGCTGCAGTGACGTCAGACGCTGCTGCGCTGGACCAGGATATAAACGGCGTGATTCGCCGCTATCCTCTGTCATTCCCACGGAGGTCAGGGTAGAGGCCCCATCCCTCCCTCCGGTTTTGTCCCAGAAACTTTATTCATTCCTCTCCAAGTTAAGAAATACTTTTCTCTTTGAGATCACCGCTCGGACGTTTTTCAAAGCGGTATTCTGACCCCCCCCTTTCCCTATTGCTGTCTGACCAATTCATCCCTCTATCTCCATGCAGGGTTTCCTCTGGGGGATCTGCCCTGCTGGGATTGTGATGATTTCTTGTGTCTGCCTACCTGGGTCTGCGTTATACATCGTGGAGTATCCCAAGACCCTAACGGTTTACCAAAATTGATTCTATATCAATATGTAAATGCTAAGTATACTATGCTTTGGTTCTTTTGAAGCCATTTCTGTATATCCTTTATATATCCTTACTCTTGTTACATCCATATACATTGGCTTTATATATCTTTTTCCTATTTGTAGGTCAAACACATTTTTATACTTGTCTACAAGCATTGTGAGATCCACTGACTTGAGGCTCAGACTGCATCTCTCTGCACTTGCCAAACTGAGTGCTTTTTATTAAAATTCATCATTTTTCCCCTTGACCCTGGACCCTAAGCTATGCCTACTAGGCATTTTCCCTGACGCGGTCCTAGATAAATTTACTAAGACGTTTCTTTACGAAACACTCTTCTCAGCTAAGAAGATTATAGCCCGCCATTGGATGAGGCCTACACCCCCAAGTGTCTCCGAGTGGAAGGCAGATGTGAATAGCACCCTCCCTTACAAAAAAATCATATATCTTAATAGAGGCTGCCCGGATAAGTATAATAAGATCTGGGACAGATGGCTTACATCCACTAATACATATACGGACTGTCCCTAGAGGGGGCAGTTCTTGGTATGCTCAAGACTTGAAACTCATTGGGAGCCGTGCTCGGCGTCTGTCCCTTGCGGGACACCCCCTCCCCTACCCAGCGTTACTTTTACAATGTCTTCGAGCCGCGCCATTATCAGGCCCTCCTGCATCAATGTGTGTATCTGCTGTTTATGTTGGATCTCTGTTACTATTATTGCCGTGTACCTTGTAATGATATGTTTCATATGTACAGTGTTCAATAAAAACGTTTAATATGAAAAAAAAAAAAAATTCATCATTTTTTGTTTATCTTCTACACTGAGCAGTGTTAGGTACGTTTTTTGTCACATCATCACCTCTGAATTTAAAAACGGTGTTTCTATGCCCTTACTTTGACTTTTCTGTATACCTTTTTGATGTAAATTGCATATTTACTCTGTTTATGCCAACATGTAACATTATATATTATTTTTAATGTTAAATGTAAGTATTCATTTCCTCTTTTTCTTTGTTGCCTGTAGCATAATAGACGCCATGTTTTTATCTCCTGAAGAAGCTCCTCTGAGCGAAACATGTAGAGAAAATTGGTATTGTCTGTTCAACTGCTACATTTGAGGAACAATTAACATAGGATGTGTCTTGTGCTCATGTTTTTTTACAAAATCTTTTGTAATAAAGTATTTCAAACTTTCGTTTTGGTTGATCAGTATTTTCTGGTTGCTACCCAACTGACACCCTAAAAGTCCAGAGGCCTGTGACCTTTTTTCCCTCTGTATTTTTGTGCTGCAGCAGCTGTCACTGCCTTATGCTTAGGTGTGAATAGAGCCTTACACACTAGGGTAGGTGTCCTTATTGTCAAAAAAGTGACAGTTATTTTTAGTTGAGCCAAATGAGTCATGAAAATGACCGTTACATACCTGAAAACAGAGCCTTTTAAAGAGAAGGTAAACCCTTGCTAAAAAAAAAAAAAAATCTTCTACCTCCACTGCAAAGTATAGACATAATGTGCTAGTATGCATCACCGAGAAAAGGGATCTTGCGGCGAATCTGCCGCAGAGACCACTTTTATCTGAATGCGAACCGCCCGCTGTTTAAAAAGATACCGGGGTTAATGGCAGATACCTGCTGCCATAACCCTGGTATTCATTGTCAAACAGCCGCCGTATAATGACTAGAACTAGTTAATGTAAAAAAAAAAAAAACCTCTGCCTTTAGAACCACTCTAATTGAATAAATTTATGAAAATGGATTGTACTTTAAAGGGTGGCACTGTACCTTTAATTGTGCATAAACTCATTTGTAAAAGCTACAGGTACAATACCCCACTTTAAAGAGGAAGTAAACCCAAACAAAAAAAATGGAAAAAATAAAAAACCTGCAAGACAAAGGCATAATGAGCATAGCATACTATAGCATATGCATAGCATACTAGCTCATTGTGAATTACTTACCTGAGATTGAGGGCTTGCTTCTTGGTATTGCGGCTCTGGCGCGGGAGCCGCCAGGAACGGCACAGTACAACTGAAGCAACGGCACGTAAGTAAAGGATTTACAACCACTTTAACGTACATGACGTTTATTATCTGATACCAGGATATTGTGAAGTATGGTTTTTCTTTTGGTAATACTTATTTATCATTTGAGTGCAGATTTCTAAGCGTATAATAATAAAATGGATTGCATAGGCTGGTCAGCGCACATTCACAGCCCTTCTCTCCTGCTGCAGCCTTGGCCTCCAAGGGCATTCACTATCTAGTTCAGTGATTCTTAAAGTTTTTTCAGTCATGGACCCCTTTAAGGATCTGATAAAAGCTATGGACCCCCTCCTCGGAAATATTCACATAAACACAACTTTGCATGCAATGAATATATGCATAGCTCCCAACTGTCCCTGATTTAGAGGGACTGTCCCTGATTTGGAGCAATGTCCCTCTGTCCCTCTTTCCCCCTCATTTGTCCCTCATTTTGGTCTGATCTATATAGTTATATATAAAATGCACTTTTTATCTTAAAAAAGTGTTTCCCAGTGCTAAACATTTCATCTGATTTCTTAATTGCTGCATTTGTAAATTCCAAAAGCCAATATAAAGGAATAATAGTGGTAAAAAAAAGCACTTGTACGTTTAACTAATCTTGTTTTTTTTTGTTCAATTCTCCTTTAAGGGGGCGTGGCAAGGGGTGTGTCCTATGCCTGCATACTTTTGCTGATAGGTGTCCCGTGTGCACCATGCAGCCTTCCCGTTTCCACCAATGCAGCCTGCCCGTGTCCACCAATGCAGCCTGCCCGTGTCCACCAATGCAGCCTGCCCGTGTCCACCAATGCAGCCTTCCCGTGTGCACCATGCAGCCTGCCCAGGTCCACCAATGCAGCCTGCCCATGTCCACCAATGCAGCCTGCCCGTGTCCACGAATGCAGCCTGCTCGTGTCCATCATGCTGCCTGTGTCCATCATGCTGCCTATCTGTGTCCATCATGCTGCCTATCTGTGCCCATCATACTGCCTCTGCCCATCATGCTGCCTCTGCCCATCATGCTGCCTCTGCCCATCATGCTGCCTATCTGTGCCCATCATGCTGCCTATCTGTGTCATTCATGCTGCCTATCTGTGTCCTTAGGCAGCATGAAGGGCACAGATAGGCAGCATTAGGGACACAGATAGGCAGCATGAAGGGCACAGATAGGCAGCATTAGGGACACAGATAGGCAGCATGAAGGGCACAGATAGGCAGCATTAAGAAAACAGATAATGCTACCTATCTGTGCCCTTCATGCTGCCTATCTGTGTCCTTCATACAGGGGAACAGAGGAGAGGGAGTGGATTACCGGTGGATGATGAGAGCGCAGAGGAACATCAAAGCCGCATTTCAATTGCTGTGTGTTCCCGCCGCTCGGCGTCACATACAGCCCCGCCCCCTGGCCGGGGAACTTTGATACACGTCACTCGTGATTGGATGGGTGATCTGTCTATCAAAGTCCGGGGACCAGGGGGTGGGGCTGTGTGTCACAGCAAGTGCGGGGAACACACTGCAATTGAAGTGAAAGTCGCAAGTGATGTTCCCTGCGCTGTGATGATCCGGCCGCCTGCTCTCCTCTCTTCCCCTCCGCGAGTGCTGGGAGAAGGGCTCCCATACAACCCCGCATGCCGGCGGTGCTCGCCCCCCCCTCTTCCAGACAGCCCTTACTCACCAGCCCTCAAAATTCACTCGCAAAATGCGAGCAGGCGAGTGGAATTTATGAGGGCTGTGTACAGTATGGTGGTATAATCAGTGGTAGAGTATGTTTTCTTTAATTTTTTTTCAATGGAAAACCACTGATTGGAACAAAAGGGAGGTCTGTATAGTAAATGGGAACTGGTACTACTTTAGGGAAGGAGCCTGGATATTATAAGCAGACCTTGCACCATTGGCGTAGTGTCAGGGGTCGCCCTTGCAACCCTGCCCATGCTCAAAGGGGGACAGGGCGGGCCATTGCAGGTTTTCTTTCATCGATCCATTGATCAACTTCAGTGCAAACAGACTGTTCGATTTTTTCACAAGCGATCACTGGCGGCAGCTATAGGCACCAGCAGTGATCATTGTGTTCCACCGGCCAGGAATTGAGAAGGAATGGAACAATTTTCTTTCTGGCCAAACGTGGTGAAAGGAAAGAAAATTGCAATTGCTTAACTCTTTATCCGCTTGGAGTATTTTGACATGTAGCGGAAGCAGAGGGTGGTAGTGGGGGGAGGGGGCACAAGCTTCAAGCTACGCCTCTGGCTTGCACTTTACTGTACGGTCAATTTTAATTTCTGCCTGTGCCCCATTGGAACGATTTTATCACTTCCCGGTGACCACTTCAGTGGCTACAAAAACCAAAACAGAGTTTCTAAGACTTTCCTATTATGTTAAAAAGTAAATATAACTAAAGAATTACTTAAATACAAATAGTAGACATGTGCACTGCCGAAAAATGTGTTTGTTTTCATTTCATTGGGGGGGTTTTTTCTCGTTTTTTGGGTCATTCGTTATGATCGCAATTCAGAAATTGGGAAATTTTAAAATCCGAAAATGAGAAAGAAAATCCGAAAATTCAAAAGAATCACTGACTAACTAACTAATAATAACTAACTATTAGATTATAGGTATTGGAATTTCCTTTCAAATTTGGCTGTTAGTGAATGTAACGAATACGAATTTATCCAAAGTTACAAATTATTCAAAAAAACGAATGCCGTATCTAAACAAATGGAATGTAACAAATTAATAATAATAAATAACAATAATAACAATGATAAAAACGTTTTTTTATTATTATTATTATTATTATTATTAATTATGCCGTAAATAAACAAATGGAACGCAACAAATTAATAATAAATAATAATAATAAAAAGTTTTTATTAATATTATTGTTATATATAATTATTAATTTGTTACGTTCTATTAGTTTAGATGCAGCATTCGCTATTTCGGATAATTCTTAACTTCAGATAAATTTGTATTCGTTACGTTCATAAACAACCACATTTGAAAAGAAATTCCAATACCTATAATTTAATAGTTAGTAATAGTTAAGTTATTATTAGTTAGTTATTATTTCAGGTTTTTGAATTTTCGGGTTTTCAGATTTTCGAATTTCCGAATTTTCAAATATTCGAATTTACGAATATTCGGAAAAATGTGTTAAACGGGTTTTTGTTCATTCAGATATTTCCGAATGAACGAATTTGTCGAAATTAGTTCAAAAACTAATTGGGAACAAAACTAATTGCACATGTCTAACAAATAGTGTATATACAGCAGGGCTCAAAATTTCAAGTCCTGAGCTACTAGCCAGGCCTTAAGAGTTACTCAACACCAGTTGCCCCGTCCAAACCCTATCCTGCCCCCCCCCCCCCTAAACATGCCCTTGTAAATTATCTCATGAAATGACACTGTTAAATGTTTTATGCAGAATTGAGTTACGAAAATAATTAACAACAACGTTGACAATATCGACATTAAGCATATTTCATTGATCTGACTGTGATAAATAAAATAAGGATAACATATGATTGGCTACTATAAGCACTGTACACATCATTACTGCCTTGTTAAAGCGGTAGTAAAGTCTTCTTTTTCACTTTTACCTACAGGTAAGCATATAATAAGGCTTACCTGTAGGTAAAAAAAATATCTCCCAAACCTGTACGGTTTAGGAGATATTCCCTTTGCATGCAGCTGCTGACTTCAGTGGCGCATGCGCTCTGAGTGCCCGGCTGAAGGTCCGGCAGATGCTGCCGGACCTTGCCGGGAAGAAGTCTCCTGCGCGCTTGCGCGGGAGTGACGACATCGCGGCTCCGGCCACTCAGCCGCGATACCTGGAAGACACACCGAGGCAAAATGTCAGCTCCCTTGGCGTGGACCGGGATCACCTGCCGACGCCTCGTTCTAAGGTAAGTATTTCATAATGAGCTAGTATGCGGTGCATACTAGCTCATTATGCCTTTTGCCTTACAGGTTTACAAAAATAAATAAAAATCTGCGGGTTTACAACCGTTTAAAGCAAATATTTTATCTTAAATATAGCATTAGAAAAATTTAAACCAATGAATGACAATTTCAATTTCACTGATTTAGGATACAGCGGGAGCTGCCAAAGTTAAAGTTTTCTATTGACAAGCTGATGATTGGTTGCGGCTCCCACCCAACCCCTCTCCCCTCCCCGCTCCCACCCTGTCCCACCTCTTCTAGTTCTTTGCCGACTCCCACTGTACGCCAGGCCCTGCTAAGAGAATGACAGGGGACGAAGACTGGGAGGAGATTTGGCTCCCATTAGGTCCCACCCCCCTCCCGATGCGGCTCCACACTCGCCCTCACCTTATTTTGACTGCTGATATATAGTGTATATACAGTAGATATAGATAGATAGATATTAGACATGTGCACAACATAAAAATTTGTTTAGTTTGGTTTCGGTTCTGTGAGTTTCCATTGATTCGTAACGAGTCGTAATTTCGTAAGACGTGGTTTATCGTATTCGGACTCGTTCGTATTTCCGTAAGGGTTATTTTTCCGTTGATTCGTTTTTCGTTAGTCTAATTTTCGTTGATTCGAAATTCGTATTTACGTTATATTTTATATTCGGCCGCGTTCGTATTTTCGTAAGAACTATATTTTCGTTGATTTGCAATGATTCGTATTTTCGTGTCTAATTTCCGTTGATTGGAAATAGTACTTTTGTAGATTTAATTACATTCGTACTTTCGTTAGAATACATTTTCCGTTTATTCAAAACACTACTCGTCGTAATTTTGTAATTTGTACTTTCGTGAGATTGACTGGCTCATTTATTCGTACTTTCGTAACATTGTTTTCGTAGATTCGTAATCGGGGCATAATTCGTAATTTTACATAATGTCAGAATAGGAGAAAACTAAAATATTATAGAGATATTACAAAATACAAATATAGAAATTAGAATCTAGACAGAGTATGCTTAAGGCTAGGTTCACACTGCTGCAAATTTTATTGCGAATTTGAGCCATTGCGATTTCTCAAATTCGCAAGTCATTAAAATAACATTGTTTTCCATTAGTGCCGTTCACATCAGTGCGGTGCGAATCTAAGCTGCGGGGTAAAAAGGGTCCTGTGCGAGTTTAATCCGTGTGCGATGCGAAATCAGCTCTATAGACTGGCATTCCCTGAAATCGCGTTAAATTTGCGGCAAAAACGCAGCCGCGAAATCGCGGTAAAATTGCCTGATTTTTAATTCGCAGCAGTGTGAACCTAGCCTAAGAAACAAAAAATTTCTCTCTCACAAGTCACAACTTAACTCACAAATCCAACAGAACAATGCAACCTACCCAACCACAACCTATCTGGACTCTGGATGGAATGCACTGCAGTCTAATGCCGCGTACACACGACCGTTTTTCATGACGAGAAAAATGCCATTTTTTTATTTGGTCATTAAAACGATCGTGTGTAGGCAAGGCAGGCTTGAGAAGAATCACGTCGAGAAAAATTCAGTTTTTTTAAATGACAATAAAAATGGTCGTGTGTACGCGGCATAACACAGAAAAACACACAAGGGAATAAGAAACAAGCTCATTGGGGAAGAGACAACCTCTTCAGGGGAAGGGACAAGCTTATTAGCCAACGTCCAGAACTAATTCAGAGCTAACGAAATAGAATTTACGTTTTTTCAAATTTTCGTTGTTTTGATTTCCGTTTTCCGAAGATTCGTAATTATTTTTTTCGTTCATTTTGATTTTCGTTAATATGGATCTTTTTTCGTTGTTTTGTTTTACGTTTTCCGAATATTCGTAATTTCGCGTTTTCGTTCATTTTGATTTTCGTTATTTTTTTGATCTTTGTTCGGTATTTTTGTTTTTTTATGTTTTCGTTTTTTACTTTTTCGTATTTTGGCTGTTTCGAATTTACTAAATTCGTATTTTTGTTGTTTTCCATATTCGTTCTTTTCAATAATTCGTTGTTCGTTCGTAATTTTATCAAACCGTTCGTACATTCGTATGTTTACGAATATAACGAATTTTGACGAATAACTAATTCGTAACTAAACGAATTGCACATGTCTAATAGATATCTCACTCGTGGCCAATGGCCATCTACAGCCCCTTCCCCTGATCACCGCAGGACCATAGACCGTGTTTTGTGTGTGGCCTTTCCATAAACCCAAGCCTGCTCACTACCACCATAAAAAAAGTTTTTACCTGTGACATGAAGCTGTAGAGTCATTCTTCCTTGTTTTGACCAGGCACCTGTCTCCAGATCTTCTTCTATTCCTGGAAAGTAGAATTTTCCACCATCCTCTCTCCTCACAGGGTCTATCTTCAATGAACAGCTATTACTCCCAAGTACTAGCGAGGTTCTGTCTTTGTAATCCATTAATACTGAAGAACTATCTTGACTGTTAAAAATTTGAGAATTTCCTCTTAGTTTTTTAAAAAGCGTATGAAAAGTGGGTTTCCCAGAATCCTCATGATATAAAAACCAAATGGTGCTGGATATCCCAGAATTCTCACGAGGGTAGAATGTACAGGGAATCTCCACACAGGATCCAACCAATCCAATAATTTCTGTAGGAAACTCCCATCTCTGACACACAAGTCCTGGCCGACGTGAAAATATATATTATTTTTTTATAGCGTATACAGTATTTATCAAGTTTTCTAAAAACATGAATCTAGTTTACCTTTAAAAATTGTAAGTAGCAGAATTTTCTTTGTGATCCCCATTGCTGTGCTGGTCAGTGACAACTTTCAATCATGGGTGCAACTGTAAAAATGTTATATACGATACACTTTAATTTGAAACACAAAAAGACCAAAAGAGCCTGCAAAGAATATGTTAATTCATTTACTTAGAGTTTGTTTTTTAATGTGTTAATCAGAGTTTTAATGCAGATGAATATTCAAGGGAGAAAAAGAAACCCTGGACTGCCGCACTCTGTATAGACAGTTATTTATTCCAAAATTTCAGGTAAAAAATCCAAATTCAAAATAAGTCCATAAATCCAAAACAACAAATGCAGATGGTGTGCATGCAGGGAAGGGTGGCTAACGCGTTTCACGTCACGAATTGACGCTTACTCATAGCTAGATGAATATTCAAGGTACAATAAAGTCAATAAGGTTTTATGGTACTGTGCATGCATGGTATTAAAAAATATCTATAGAGTGTCCAGGACTGGAGATTGGCCTTTAGACATGAATGTTGTCTCGTAGGAAGAGGTCACATTATCATCCCATTCTCGATAGAACTGAATATTTTGTATCAGCCGAGTAAGTGGAAGGACTGGTGGGGGTTGTCTCATAGGAAGTGGTCGCATTCTCTCCTATATTTGATAGCACTGAATATTTTGTATCAGCCGAGTAAGTGGAAGGACTGGTGGGGGTTGTCTCATAGGAAGTGGTCACATTCTCTCCTATATTTGATAGCACTGAATAATTAGTTTCAGCTGAGTTATTGGAAGGACTGGCGGGGGTTGCCTCGTAGGAAGAGGTCTCATTGTCTCTCATTCTCGATAGCACTGAATATTTTTATATCAACTGAGTTAGTGGAAGGACTGGTGGGGGGGTTGCTTGGAGTGAGTATCAAGGGGCTGGGAGGCATAGACACACACACTTTGCTCTGAATGGAAACTGATATTTAACCACTTGCCGCCCGCCCTATTACAGAATGACGGTGGCAAAGTGGTTTCAATATCCTGACCGGTCGTCATATGACGTGATCAGGATATTGAGCCGCTGCGCGCCCCCGGTGGCGCGCATCGCGGCGATCGTTGTTGCGGGGTGTCAGTCTGACACCCCACAACACCGATCTAGGTAAAGAGTCTCTGATGGAGACTCTTTACCACGTGATCAGCCGTGTCCAATCACGGCTGATCACGATGTAAACAAGAAGAGTCGGTGATCGGCTTTTCCTCACTCACGTCTGTCAGACGCGAGTAGAGGAGAGCTGATCGGCTGCTCCTCTGACAGGGGGGTTTGTGCTGATAGATTATCAGTGCAGCCCCCCTGAGGATGCCCACACTGGACCACCAGGGATGCCCCCAGACCACCAGGGATGCCCACCATAAGGTATGCCACCCTAGACCACCAGGGATGCCAATCAGTGCCCCTAATGGATGCCAATCAGTGCCCACAATGGATGCCAATCAGTGCCCACAATGGGCATCACTGATTGGCAGGCATTATTGTTTGGCACTGATTGGCATCCATCATACAGTACATCAGTGATGCCTATCAGTGCCCATCCATGCCCATCCGTGCCACCTATCAGTGCACATCCATGCCCATCCATGCTACCTATCAGTGCCCATCCATGCCACCTATCAGTGCCCATCCGTGCCGCCTATCAGTGCCCATCCGAGCTGCCTATCAGTGCCCATCCGTGCCGCCCATCCGTGCTGCATATCAGTGTCACCTATCAGTGCCGCATATTAGTGCCCATCATCAATGCCCATCAATGCCACCTCATCAGTGCCACCTCATTGGTGCCACCTCATCGGTGCCCGCCAGTGCAGCCCCATCAGTGAAGGAGAAAACGTACTTATTTACAAAGATTTGTAACTGAAACAAAAAAAAAATTTTTTTTTCAAAATTTTCTGTCTTTTTAAAAAAAAAATTGCAGAAAATAAAAATCCCAGAGGTGGTCAAATACCAGCAAAAGAAAGCTCTATTTGTTAGGAAAAAATGATAAAAATGTTGTTTGGGTACAGTGTAGCATGACCGCGCAATTGTCATTTAAAGTGCAACAGCGCTGAAAGCTGAAAATTGGTCTGGGCAGGAAGGTGTATAAATGCCCTGTTTGGAAGTGGTTAAAGGGTAAGGCAAAAAAAAAAAACATACAGTGGAACCTCAGATTACGAGCATAATCCGTTCCAGGAGAATGCTTGTAATCCAAAGTACTGGCATATCAAAGCGAGTTTCCCCATTGAAGTCAATGGAAACAAAAATAATTTGTTCCGCATTGACTTCAATGGCATGCAATTCCAGCATGCGGCCAGAGATGGGGGGGCGCCGGAGAGCCTCAGAAACAGGCGGAAAGGCCTGAGGACAGCTCGGCTGACCTCGGCAAACCTCAGAAAGGCTCAGGAACATAGTATTTCCGAGTCTTTCAGAGAATTTCCGGACGGCGACAATCGGCGCCGTTCGGCCCCGGCGCCCCCCCTCCACCTCAGGCCAAACGCGGTAGTGCACACTGCTATGGCCTGAATCCTGCTCGTTTTGCGAGACAACACTCGCAAACCGAATTAGGATTTTTCAAAATACAGTGCCCGTATTGCGAAACGCTCGTTAACCGCGTACTCGCAATCCGAGGTTCCACTGTATTCAGAACATTTCTCCACATTTCATGTGCTTTAGCCCTGTAGGTGTTACTTAAAGCTGAACTCCAGGGAAAAAATATTTAACTATGCAGTGGTTCCCAGCTCCCAACTGCAAGGGTTAACTGCTCATTTTCACTTGGGGATGATGGGGAAGGTGATATACTTACCTTATTGCATGCTCCCTCGGAAGCCAATGGTCTTCTCCACTGCTCAGCGCTATGGAATGGGTACAGAGCCTCTGTGATCTCCTGAAATGCAGGACTGCTAGTCCTGCATTGTTAGGGATGATGTCAGAGAGCTGCGATCAGTAGGGTGACCACATTTCCAAACTACCATTCAGGGACACCCTCCCTTCCCAAAAATCAGCTTGTGCTGTAATGAATTACAGCACAGTAATTGGACACAAGGCGGGATTTGTGATTTCTCCAATCACAAGCAGGGGGCGGGGATTGCGCTCCTCCAGGCATTCTTGGCCAGGACAAGTACTGTCAGTGAGTAAAGCGGTGATGTGGCGGCCTTTTTTGGGGGCATAAGATTGGCCCGGGGGGTGACTGTGTCGGTTTCATTCCGGGACACTGTATTGTCCTGGAATGAATGTGCCCGGGACAAGCCTGCAAAATGTCCCGGGCAATACGGGACACGTGGTCACCCTAGCGACCAGAAGCTTCCAGAGATTGGACTCACCAAAAATTAGGAACCTAAGGAGGCAAGAAATAAGGTCAGTATATTACCCTAATAATCATCCCTGAGACAAAATGAGCAGTTACTCTTGCAGTGGGGAGGGGAACTTTCCCTATTACAATCTTTTTTTTTTCCCTTGAGATCTGCAGAGGATGAAAATCAACCAAAGAACCAAGCGCTAGACACCTGATGGTCCCAGATGCTGAAAGAACCACTCAGAGCAGTGGGCACAACAGGCATCTTGCTATTCACTTATTGTGGAACTCCAATGAATTCAGCTACATGTAAAGGTCCTGAGCGCTGTCAATTTGGTCTGCTTGTCTAGAGGAGAAAAATCACAACTCCTGCCAGCAGGGCCGTTTGAAGGAATTTGGGGGCCCCAAGCAGAATAGGGCCTCCAAATTTGAAACAAGTTTTTTTTTTCACCTGTTGTTGATGGGGGGGGCGCGGGACATTGCCGCCGATCGTGGGAGGGGGGGCGCCTATCGCGGGAGGGGGGGGGGGGCGATCGCCCGACATTAGAGTGAAGAAGCGGGGGGGGGGGGTATTTTGTCTTACCTCCTCCTACCGTGCTTCCACTTCTTATTAAGTGATTGAAAAGTACTGACTGGCATATTCAAGGCTTTTGGATATCTTTTTATATCCTTTTCCATCTTTATAAAGTTTCATTACCTTGTTACACAGGTCTTTTGACTGTTCTTTTCTACCTCCTCATGGCTCAGTGTCTAGCCTGCTTAGTTCATCCATGTGAGAGCAAACAAACTCATTGACGATTAATACACAGACACTAATTGTGATTTAAAAAAGCCACAAATGTGGGAAATTAACCTTTAATTGCCATTTTAAGCTGTGTGTGCCACCTTCTGTGTCTGCATCAAGGTCAAACATTCCAGGGTACGTAAAATTTTGATCAGGGTCATTTGGGTAGTTTCTGTTGAGTAAACACAGTTGATTGATAATAAATGGCTTCAGCCAAACACTAACCATGAGTGAAAGAAAAGTTTTTGTGTTATCATTCATATTCTCTGAAAAATGGTTAATAAATCATCAATTCTGCCAGGGTATGTAAACTTATGAGCACAACTGTAGTTGTTACCTTGAAGTCCTGGCTTATAAAATCAATTTCGGAAAACACAACACTCAATCTCCTGCACTAAGTAGACAAGAACAATGAGACAGATTGCTGCTCCAGGTGAGTGTGGTAATCCACCAGAAAGGAAGGGATGGGTGCTAGCTCCGGCTCGCAACCGTGAACATATGTAGACCAAGTAGGAAAAATTAGCTGCACACCAACATCCGTTCAACAGGTTTATTGAAAGACTGCCACCAGGACTATGACAACGGACCAAGGGGTGACGGCGTTTCACACACATTGTGCTTCTTCAAAACCCCAATCCTCCGCTTAGTGGTGGGCCCAAACGCAATCCTAGACACTTATTCTGGCTTCTCCGGATATAACACACCTTGCTGCTCTCCAAAGACAAATATTACTGGAAACAGAACAAAACCGAGGGCGCACAGGCCTAGTGCATTATCCTCAATATGTATCTTTAATAAAATAAACAGAGGTAGGTAAAAAAAACACAAACGAATGCTTGTATCACAGCTTTTCATAAAAACATCAGTTAACGTCCATGATGGAAAATCCACATCTCGATGGACTACCAAACAGTGCCAAAGGTTTTATTACAGCAATGCCAAGTCATTGTTATGCCGCATACACACGGTCGAAATTTCCGACAACAAATGTTCGATGGGAGCTTGTTGTCGGAAATTCCGACCGTGTGTAGGCCCCATCGGACATTTGCTGTCGGAATTTCCGACAACAAAAATTTGAGCGCTGGATCTCAAATTTTCCGACAACAAAATCCATTCTCGGAAATTCCGAGCGTGTGTAGACGCACAAAATTCCACGCATGCTCTGAATCAAGTACGAGACGGAAGAGCTTGGTCTGGTAAAACTAGCGTTCGTAATTGAGATTGCACATTTGTCACGCTGCAAATGTTTTTATCTTTTAATGCAGCGCATTCTCTTCTTCTTTATAATGATAACCAGATACGAACTGACTACACGCACTGAAAAACAGATACGAACCCACAAGCACAAACTGAAGAGCAGTAACGGACTGAAAAGCACAAGGCTGAAAAGCGCGAATCGTCTCTCACCCAACTTCTACTAACACGAGATTAGCAGAAGGAGCCCAAAGGGTGGCGCACTTGGTATTGAACTTCCCTTTTAGGCTCCATGTACACTGGACGCTAAAAAAAGCTATAAAAAACACCAGTAGCTTTGCAGGGAGCCTTTCAACGTTTTTTTAGCGTTTTTGCAATAGCGTTTATTAGCGTTTTTCAGTGTTGCGTTTTTTCGTTTAGTTTTTTTTCAATGGATCAAAAAACGCTAAAAAACGCTGGCGAGCTGCGTTTTTTAGCGTTTTTTAAGCGTTTATTAGCGTTTTTGGCGTTTTGCATTTTTTTTTGTGTTTTTTCTCGCTGAAAAACGTCACTTTGAATGCAAATTCCTTGCTTTCAGAAAAAAGCCCATTAACTCCACTGCTCATTAACGCTAAAAAACGACCATGTGTGCATGAACACATAGGATAACATAGAGTGCAGTTAATGGGCTTTTTAAAAAAAACGCCAATAAACTGCAGTTTATCAGCTTCAGTGTACACAGAGCCTTATAGTGCCATTGTACGTGTTGTACGTGACCGCGTTCTTGGCAATCGGAATTTCCGACAACATTTGTGCGACCGTGTGTATGCAAGATAAGTTGGAGCCATCATCCGTCGGAAAAAAATCCACGATTTTGTGGTCGGAATGTCCAATCGCGTGTACGCGGCATTAGAAGTATGCACTCCTTATATACTGTATTAATAATAAATAAACCATAACTCCCAACTTTTTAGGATGGGAAGGAGGGACACCTATTAGCAAAAGTACGTAGGCATAGTGAACACCCACTGTCATGCCACCCTTAAAGGAGAATTATACAAAAAAAATATCAGTTAAAGTGTTTTTTTTTTTTACCACTACTATTCCTTTATATTGGTGTAGCGGGGGTCTAAAATATAGGGGGAGTGCATGGGTGGTAGTATGACCCAATGCACCCTGATTGCTAGGGAATAAGAGACCATTTACAGTCTTGGAGGACTCTGGTGGTGTGAGGTTCCCTGTGGCCTACAGGTGGCATTGTCACCCTGGGCCAGGGTTGAACCCACACTGTACGACTGTGCCTTTTTGTCCTTTCCTGGCGCTTGTACAGCGGGGCGGGGAACCCGCTGTGACGCAAAGGGAGAGGGGATAAAAGGGGCGGACGCCCTGACCAAAGGGTCAGAGTTCAGAGTCGGAGGACGCGGCCGCACTCAGGCACCCTCAGCCTGGGTGCTGGCGTTCCGGAGTTCCGGGCCCAGGTGCCCTTGACCTAGCCGGAGCGGAGATGGAGTCCATCCCAGGCACCTTTAGCCTGGGGTGAGGTACTATGGCGGATGCCCGGGGCTCAGTACCTTCGACTGAGTTCCGCGAGGGTGGAGGAATCCAAGGGGGCCCTAACTCCTTGGGTGCCCGTGTCTGAGACGAGGAGGCCGGTGAGCGGAACTTCTCCGGAGAGTCCAGTGCAGCATTGCTGGTGACGGTGAAGCCTCCGGTAACTGTCTTGGACAGATGTCTTCCCCCTGATAGGGGCTACGTTAGCGAAGGTAATCCATGTTCCTGTTCTATATAGTCAGTGGCAGTGACTATTCGCCATTGGTGACACCACAGTGGTTAGCTCTACAGTAATGGATTGTGCCTCGACCTACTCCCCACAAATACTGAACTGTTCGTTGGGTCCCAACCTGTCTGTGCTGAATGACTATTTATTAGAGAAGAATAAATACGAGTTGGACCGTTTTCAGTGTGTGGAACTTCAGTTACTGGAAGCAAAGGGGGGGGGGGGTCATTTGGTGAATATTTGACTTTGGGACATACACACAAAGCCCAATAGTTCTGGCCTTCACCTCTACACATTGGAGGACATGGGCCGTGGTGTATCTCATCCCTCCCCCCAGCACCAACCCCTAGACGAGACAGACAAGCCGAGAGTGAGAAAGGGTGAGAGAGGTGAGGTCGCTACATTGGCTTTTGAAATTTACAAATGCAACAATTTAGAAATCAGATGAAAGGTTTAGCACTGGGAAACACTTTTTGAAAGATAAAAAAGTGCATTTTATATACAACTATATAGATCAGACCAAAATGAGGGACAAATGAGAAGGAAAGAGGGACAGAGGGACTTTGTTCTAAATCAGGGACAGTCCCTCCAATACAGGGACAGCTGGGAGCTATGCATAAACCAAACTTTTTTTTTTTTTATATTTTCGGTCTTTGTATAGCTGTGATTCATCTTGAAAATGTAATCATCACCAGCTTCTACAAAACAACAACATCAATAACAAGAGCATTGAAAACAAGAGAAAGGTAAAATGGTAAACCAGGCAATAAAGTAATATCATTGTCTTTGTGTTATTCTACACTTGTTATCAGCTTATCATTATAATCATTATATATTACTTACTTGCTCAGCTTGTCAACTCTTCTGGATGTCAGATTTCAGAAAAGAGAACTACCGACTACAAATGTATATAGTTCAAAAGTACAGAGCAAACAATTTGCAGAAGTTACATCTTTCTGGGATTTACTGAAGTGAGCACATTTCCTATTTAATAGAAAGAGAGAAGAGAAAGAAACTGACGTACAACAATTTGAAAACCTCAGGAATGTTGACAACAATGTATTCATGTTCATTTTAACCACTTCAGCTCCAGAAGGTTTTACCCCCTTCCTGACCAGGCCATTTTCTGCGATACGGCACTGTGCTGCTTTAACTGACAATTGCGCGGTCGCGCGACGCTGCGCCCAAACAGATTTGATATCCTTTTTTTCCCACAAATAAAGCTTTCTTTTGGTGGTAATTGATCATATCTGCGTTTTTTTTTTTTTTTTTTTGCACTATAAACAAAAAAAAAGAGCAACAATTTTGAAAAAGAAAACAATATTTTTTTACTTTCTGCTATAAAACATATCCAATTAAAAAAAATGAAAACATCTAATTTCTTCATCAGTTTAGGCCAATTTGTATTCTGCTACATATTTTTGGTAAAGAAAATCCCAATAAGCGTATATTGATTGGTTTGCACAAAAGTTATAGCGTCTACAAACTATGGGATAGATTTATAGACTTTTTTTTTTGTTACTATAATAGAGGCGATCAGCCGATTTTTAGCTGGACTGCGACATTGCAGCGGACAAATTAGACACAAAGTGACACTTTTTGGAGACCAGTGACACCAATACAGTGATCAGTGATAAAAAAATGCACTGTCACTGTATAAATGACACTGGCAGGGAAGGGGTTAACATCAGGGGCTATCGAAGGGTTAAATGTGTTCCCTTAGTGCAGGGGTGTCATAACTTTTTTTCAAAGAGGGCCAGATTTTAAGACGTCAACATGCGTCAGGGCCAACCATTTTGCCTGACATTCTTTGAACCATTAAAATTCGGTCTAAGTGTGTTCATCCGAGCACTAATACACTGCCCAACAAGAATTCTCTTGCCTTTGTGGCTGTGTGTGGTGAAGAGATGAGCTTGGGAATGTTAATTGGATATACCGTATTTATCGGCATATAACACGGACAGGCGTATAACACGCACCTTCACTTTAAAAGGAAAGTTTCAGGAAAAAAACATAAATTTTAAATAAAGAACTGTGAAGCAAAATAAAGGTCAGTGCCCATCAATGCAGCCTAATCAGTGTCCATCTGCAGCCTCACAAATGCCATGAATGCAGCCTCACTATTGCCATGAATGCAGCCTCACCATTGCCATGAATGCGGCACCCTCATTGCCATGAATGCAGCCTCACCATTGCCATGAATGCGGCACCCTTATTGCCATGAACGCAGCCTCACCATTGCCATGAATGCAGCACCCCCATTGCCATGAATGCAGCACCACCATTACCATGAATGCAGCACCCCCATTGCCATGAATGCAGCCCCCCATTGCCATAAATGCAGCCTCACCATTGACATGAATGCAGCACCCCCATTGACATGAATGCAGCCTCACAAGTGCCATTAGTGCAGCCTGATTGATGCCCATCTGCAGTCTCGGAGGGACAGGGAGGGGGCGGGACGAGCGCCAACACATTACATACAGGAGAATCTGTTTTCTCGGCGGCCTCTTTAATACAAAGCCCCGCCTCCGATAATGGACAGAACAATGTCAGCGCAGGAGACGGGACCTCCTATTACAGAGGCCGCCATGTAAACAGGAAAGTCTCACTGTATGTACGGGACTCGACTCGCCCCCTCCCTGTCCCCTCCAAGGCAGCCAGCATATATATCATTTGTGGCCCCCGGCGCTCGGGGATTCGTTGGGGCCACAAAAGATATACGTGTCCAAATTACGAGGCGGGCCGTTCGAAACCGGAATGCGGGCTGCAATTGGTCGGCGGGCCGGACTTTGGACATGCCTGGTCTATGGGCTTGTTCACACATATGTGTGCTTAATCAACCAAAATGACTCTCCCACACTATTGCCATTTTACAGGATTCTATGGGGCATTAGGACAAGGTTCCCCACTGCACAGTATGTTTATTTGTAAGTCTCAATGGTCTAGTCTCCTTGGGCATTTTTTACTGCAGGTTACCTTCTCCTGAGCCCTCTGCCTGGTAGGCCTGGCGTTGTGGTGCTGCTGATCCCCCTTCCCCCTTTTTCTTGAGCAGTGAAAGTTACCACTTACCTGATCGCATGCTTCTGTACCCCTTTTTATTTTTCTGAGGATTTAACTTTTGCTAATGGTGGAGATAACTCGGCTCACAGTACAGCCTCTCTTTCAGTTCACAGAGAGCATTCCAGAGCCTGGTACCCAGCTGCCACTCTGCTAAGAAACTGGTGCCCAATAGCCCACAAGCTGCAAAAAGAGTGTTGGCAGGCCATGGGTTGGGCACCAAGGGAATAGAGTGTTACATATTTAGAAAGTTTGTTATACATTGTTTCAGGTCAACTCTGGCTTGAGAAACAGTCAGACTAAAAACTTAAAGTGGTTGTAAAGGTTGGCATTTTAATTTTTAAAGAACAAACATGTCATACTTACCTCCACAGTGCAGCTCTGTTTGCACAGTGTGGCCCTGAACAGCATTTTCTGGGCTCCCTGGGCGGCTCTCTTGGCTCCTCCCCACCTCAGATAACCCCCTCTGGGAAGCGCTCACCTTACGGGCGCGCTCTCGGGTCCAGTATTCGGCGTCCATAGCCGCCGAGTACAGGACTCAGCCCCGCCCCCTGGAGCCCGCGTCATTGGATTTGATTGACAGCAGCGCGAGCCAATGGCTGCGCTGCTATCAATCTATCCAATGAAGAGCCGAGAAGCCCGGGCAAAGGAAGAGCGCGTTCGCGACACAGGACTTTCCAGGGCTCAGGTAAGTAAAATGGGGGGCTGGGGGGCCGGTGATTGTCAGATGTTTTTTCACCTTAATGCATAGGATGCATAAAGGTGAAAAAACATGAACCTTTACAACCCCTTTAAACATTGCTATAATTGAAAGAGTGATTTTGTCTTTAAACCCCTAATATGCTGTAAGTGCCCCATTTTATGTATTAATGGAACAAAAAAAAGTGATAACATGATAAGCCTTCTGTGGAGATCATTGCCAGACCCTTGTACCCCCTTATTGGTTGGCTGGCAATGACATTTAAAAAAACAAAAAAATTTGGATTAAAAATTAAATGATTAGCATCCCTTGGGTTTTCACTGCTGTCCATCCACCATTGGGAAGTATTAACCTCTCCATTTGCCTTTATTTCGCCTGTAAATACAGCTGTGGCCAAAAGTTTTGATAATGACACAAATATACATTTTCTCAAAGTCTGCTGCCTCAGTTTTTATGATGGCAATTTGCATATACTCCAGAATGTTATGAAGACGGATCAAAAAAATTGCAATTTATTGCAACATCCCAAGAAAGTCCAGGAAGAGCCAGGACCGTCTCCTACAGCGGATTCAGCTGCGGGATCGGGGCACCACCAGTGCAGAGCTCGCTCAGGAATGGCAGCAGGAAGGTGTGAGGACATCGGCACACACAGCGAGGAGAAGACTTTTGGAGGATGGGCTGGTGTGAAGAAGGGCAGCAAAGAGGCCACTTCTCTCCAGGAAAAACTTCAGGGACAGACTGATATTCTGCAAAAGGTACAGGGATTGGACTGCTGAGGACCGGGGTAAAGTAATTTTCTCTTATGAATCCCTTTTCCGATTGTTTTGGACATCTGGAAAAAACCTTGTCCAGGGAAGAAAAGGTGAGTAGTGCTACCATCTAGACATGTGCACTGCCGAAAAATTCGTTTTTTTCTTTTTCGTTTTTTTGCTTTTTTCGGAAATTCAGGAAATTCGAAACATTTGTTGTTTTCGTTTTTTTTGCTTTTTTCGGAAATTCGGGAAATTCGGAATTCGGAAATCCGAAAATTCGGAAATTGAAATATTCGCAAATTCGCAAATTTCGGAAACCTGAAAATCCGAAAATTCGGCAATTTTAAAATTCGGAAATTCAGAAATTTACGAATTTACGAATTTCTCTAAATTCGTGAAAAACGAATTAGAAACTAAACTAATTGCACATGTCTACTACCATCAGTCCTGTGTCATGCCAACAGTAAAGCATCCTGAGACCATTCATGTGTGGGGTTGTTTCTCAGCCAAGGGAGTGGGGGGCTCACTCACAATTTTGCCTTAGAACACCGCCATAAATAAAGAATGGTACAAAAACATCCTCCGAGAGCAACTTCTCCCAACCATCCAAGAACAGTTTGGTGAGGAACAATACCTTTCCCAGCATGATGTGCCATAAGGCACAAGTGATAACTAAATTGCTTGGGGAACAAAACATCGACATTTTGGGTCCATGGCCAGAACACTCCCCAGACCTTAATCCCATTGACAACTCGTGGTCAATCCTTAAGAGACGGGTGAAAAAAAAAAAAAAAAACACAAATTCTGACCAACTCCAATCATTGATTATGCAAGAATGGGCTGCCATCAGTCAGGATCTGACCCAGAAGTTGATTAACAGCATGCCAGGGCAAAAAAAGATGGGTCTTGAAAAAGAAGGGTCAACACTGAAAATATTGACTTTTTGGATAAACTTAATGTAATTGTCAATAAAAGCCTTTGGCACTTATGAAATGCTTGTAATTATACTTCAGTATCCCATAGTAATATCTGACAAAAAGATCTAAAAACACTGAAGCAGCAGACTTTGTGAAAACGAATATTTGTGTCATTCTCAAACTTTTGGCCTCGACTGTAGATTTGTGCCATTGTAAATGTCCCTGCTGACCCAAAGATCTCTTCTTGCTTCCTGCCCTGCTTCCCTTCAGGGTCTAGCCGCCATTGGAGTGCATTGGCTGGGCTAATTTTTCATTTAAAATAGGCTAATTGCGTATATCTCTCATCAATGGTGTAAATGTTTAAACAGCTTATATCTGATACTACACAGCTTTTGTTATGTATATTCTATTGTGTAGATGCATAACTGTATATGTTCTATTTTTGATACGAAGGTTAAACTTTTGCCCTGAAAAAGAGCAAACTCAAAATGCGACGGGCACACATATTAAGATATGGATGTTCCATTGTTGAGGTATAGATATCGGTCAGTGGACTATTATGTGATATTGACACCATTATATGTATAGCTATGGTAGATATTCAGCCTATTTGTTTTAATGTTATTATAATAAAATTAGGTTTTTAGTACATATATGTTTTTGTGTTGGTGCTTTAAAAGTCCCACTATGTGAGGCATGTCTAAAAGGTTTGGCGAATGGTATCAGAAAACAAACAAAACAGAGCAAATTACCTTTATTGGCCTTAAAAATAATCACCATCCATCACAACACACTTTTGGCAACATTCATAAAGCTTCTGGAAACAGAGCTGTCTTAATGAGAGGGCACACCTGGGCACTGCCCAGGGGCCCCAGCTGAACTTTCCCCAAAGCAGCTTGTCCTTGAGCCCACGCTGCCCTAAAATTGGGGGCCCCATGAGGGCACTGAGAGTGATGAATACACAGGGGAGGCAGGCTGGCAGTGGTGTGCTGTGCAGAACGATACCTATTATTTCACAGCCAGCACGGAGGGGCAGGGCCAGAGTGCCAGTGATGCTTTGACCCTGCCTCATGCAGCTTGAATGCTGGGGACTCAAAGGCTGTGGGTAGGAGCTGGAGTGGGAGCTGCTGAGTCGGCAGCACTGAGAGCCCACCTGCAGAAGTAGCATTGTGGATGGTGTCATGGTGAGCCCAGCTGTCCAGCACTGTTTGCACCGAAGGGCTTGGAATGCCTGGAGGGATGCTACCTCCTCCGCCCCTCCTTCTGCCTGCTTGATTGGTATAGGTGAGTCCAGTGTTAGAGGTGGGCACATAGCCAAAAGTTTACATGCCCTGTATCTCCACTGGAAAAGGGGGTACTACTTGATTGGAATAATGGTGCTGCGGAATATCAAGGGTGTATGGGAGGAAAAAATGCTATGGGGGATCTGGGGTGTATAGGGGGTAGCAATGCTTGGGGTAGCTTGGGTGGCTATAGTGCTAGAGGTATCAGGGATGTAGAGAGGCCACAGTGTAGGGGGTATCAGGGAGGTAGTGGGGTCACAATACAAGGGGTATCTTATGGTATATGGTAACAGTGCTGGGGGGAATATCTGGGGTGTAGAGGGGTCAGAGTGCTGGGGGGATATCTGGGGCATAGAGGGGTCAGAGTGCTGGGGGGATATCTAGGGTGTAGAGGGGTCAGAGCGCTGGGGGGATATCTGGGGTGTAGAGGGGTCAGAGTGCTTGGGGATATCTGAGGTGTAGAGGGGTCAGAAAGCTGGGGGGATATCTGGGATGTAGAAGGCTCAGAGTGCTGAGGGGATATCTGTGGTCTAGAGGGGTGAGAGTGCTGGGGGGATATCTGGGATGTAGAGAGGACAGAGTGCTGGGGGGATATCTGGGGTGTAGGGGGGTCAGAGTGCTGGGTGGATATCTGGGGTGTAGAGGGGCCATAGTGCTGGGGAGGCATCAATCTAGCAGATATATTATATGCACAGGACAGCTTTGTTACTTTATGTATGTAGTATTTTCACACTGTTTCTTTGCTGTACAGAATCATTGTTCATGTGGTTAATGCAGAGCTCAATCCAAAAGGGGAAGCTCCGCTTGTCTGCCTCCTACCTACTTGATGTCTGTTAACCTGCACTGTCTCCATTGTAGGGGCCCCAGAGCATTACTTTTCCCAGGGGCCTATGATGCTATTAAGATGGCCCTGTCTGGAAACTGTCAGAAAAGGCCTCTTTAGGAATCAATCACAGAGCCACTGTCAACCATTAGGGAGCTGCCAAGAAGGTGATCAACATTGTCTTGACCTTGGACTTTTGCAGGCGACTCTTTTTGGGTCATGGGGAAGATGGTGAACGCCATTCCATCAATTTCCACTTGGATTCTGGAGCGAACTGGTAGCACCAGGTCTCATTCACTGTTACGATGGTTCCCAGAAAGGATGGATCCTGGTCACACATGGTAATGAAATCTCCAGAGGTTGCCATCCGTTTTGCTTTCTGTTTGTCTGTCATCTTGTGCACCACAAACTGGGAACAGATCTTCCGCTTACCCAAATCTTTGCGGAGAATGATGCTCACCGTGTCCTTGCTAATGCCCAATTCCTCCGCCATCAATCGTAGAGTCAGTCACTAATCTCGTGCCAGCATTTGTCACATCTGCTCGATCATGTCTGGGGTTCTGCTTGTTGGTGGCCAACATCCTCAGTCATTTCTTTCCTGTTGCAAAAGCATTTGAACCAGTCGGAAAAAAAAATTCTGCTCAAGTCTTCCATCTCCGTACACTTGCATCAACATTTCATATGCCTCCGTCGCCTTTTTCCCCAATTTGTAGCAGAACTTGATATTCACTCATTGCTCCTTTGCACGGTGACCCTACCTCTCACACTGACTACATTCGACTGCAGGTTTGCGCTGACGGTCACGTGTACTCCTCTGGATAGCCATGTCCATGCGCACGTCCCTGGCCCATGTTGTCGTTGAGATATCTGGCCATTCATCAAACTTTTTAGACACAGCCCGTAGAATTTTTCTTTGGATATAAATGGAACAAATGTTGTTCCCCATATGTGATATCCAGGAGGCTACCGTGGGTGGGGAGACCAATTTACAGCCCATCAAGATGAGCTTGCGAGCCTGAAACAGTGCTCTAGAGCAGGGGTCTCCAAACCCCGGCCCGCGGGTGTCATTTATCTGCCCCGCAGTATACCCAGGCCCTGCCAACATATCACTGCCGATTTGCTGCCTTTTAAAAGCAGCTGCTGTTATCGGCAGTGTGTCTGACAGGTCCTGGATGCAGGGGGGGGGGGGTGAGCGCCGGCTGGTGAGCGAGAGGACGTGCAGGCTGGTGAGCGGGCTAGCATGTCACTGAGTGAGCAGGCAGGTGTTCTGTCAGGAAGCCACCGCTGGCCATCTGAATATGCAACTGAAGTGACGTTGCGTCGCAGCCATCTTGGTACACCCGCACTTGTCCACAGTAAGCCTAGAGTTAAAAGTCGGCAAGCGGTTATCTTTATACACCCACCGGAGTCTTGCTTTTCACAGTTATTTTTAACAGTAAACTCAACTTATATTTCACTATATAAGCTGAGTTTACTGTTAAAAATAACTTTGTAAAGCAAGACTCCGGTGGGTGTATAAAGATGTCCGCTTGCCGACTTCTAACCCTAGGCTTACTGTGGACAAGTGCGGGTGTACCAAGATGGTCGCGACGCAAAGTCACTTTAGTTGCATATTCAGATGGCTAGCAGATTCCTGACAGAACACCTGCCTGCTCACTCAGTGACACGGCAGACCCGCTCACCAGCCTTACCACCCGGCATGATTGCTCCGGTGGGTGTATAAAGATGTCCGCTTGCTGACTTCTAACCCTAGGCTTACTGTGGAAAAGTGCGGGTGTACCAAGATGGCCGCAATGCAACATCACTTTGGTTGCATATTCTGATAAGTAGTGGCTTTCTGACATCATCTCTCCATGGCCGCCCTCACTCTGGGACACAGCGACTGGCAAGTGACAATCCACATCTTGTGGCAGGCGATATTGGCAAATGACAATCCACATCTGGTGGCAGGGGATGTGGCAAGTGACATGGCAAGTGACAATCCACATCTGGTGGCAGGCAACGGTGGCAGGTGACACACTCAGGGCTCCCACTGATTCTGCATTATGGTGAGTTAAACTATTTAATTTTATATAACAATGTAATAATAGAAATAATGCGCTTCAATCATCCTGACACCATAACAAATATGGCACCGTGATGATTGAAGCGCCAACACCAGCCATTGCCCCGACAAATTGGCTGCAAAATTTTCTGGTAGTGCCCATACTCTGGATCCTCCCCTGTCTGGATACAAAGCTGCCCCCCCCCCCCACATCCTCCCGTGCTGCCAGGGGATTGGCTGTTGTGCTGTGGATTGGCTGCTAGGAGGTGATGTCATCAGCGTGGCACCTCCCGGCTTCCCGCCCGCTATTTACATTAGAATTCCTTCCACCATACAGCCTGCGTGTGTAGCAGCGGGCGGGAGTCGGGAGGTGCATGAGAGCTGAAGTCAGCTCCTACAGTGACAAGAAGCAAGAGGCAAATGGGCATAAATCTGCAGACATAAATGTACAGGACACTCTGCTGGGGACACTGATGGGGAAAATTCTGCTAAGGACACTGATGGGGAAAATTCTGCTGGGGACACTGATGGGGAAAATTCTGCTGGGGACACTGATGAGAAAAATTCTGCTGGGGACACTGATGGGGAAAATTCTGCTAAGGACACTGATGGGGAAAATTCTGCTGGGGACACTGATGAGGAAAATTCTGCTGGGGACACTGATGAGGAAAATTCTGCTGGGGACACTGATGAGGAAAATTCTGCTGGGGACACTGATGAGGAAAATTCTGCTGGGGACACTGATGAGGAAAATTCTGCTGGGGACACTGATGGGGAAAATTCTGCTGGGGACACTGATGAGGAAAATTCTGCTGGGGACACTGATGAGGAAAATTCTGCTGGGGACACTGATGAGGAAAATTCTGCTGGGGACACTGATGAGGAAAATTCTGCTGGGGACACTGATGAGGAAAATTCTGCTGGGGACACTGATGGGGAAAATTCTGCTGGGGACACTGATGGGGAAAATTCTGCTGGGGACACTGATGAGGAAAATTCTGCTGGGGACACTGATGGGGAAAATTCTGCTGGGGACACTGATGAGGAAAATTCTGCTGGGGACACTGATGAGGAAAATTCTGCTGGGGACACTGATGAGGAAAATTCTGCTGGGGACACTGATGAGGAAAATTCTGCTGGGGACACTGATGGGGAAAATTCTGCTGGGGACACTGATGAGGAAAATTCTGCTGGGGACACTGATGAGGAAAATTCTGCTGGGGACACTGATGAGGAAAATTCTGCTGGGGACACTGATGAGGAAAATTCTGCTGGGGACACTGATGAGGAAAATTCTGCTGGGGACACTGATGAGGAAAATTCTGCTGGGGACACTGATGGGGAAAATTCTGCTGAGGACACTGATGGGGAAAATTCTGCTGGGGACACTGATGGGGAAAATTCTGCTGGGGACACTGATGAGAAAAATTCTGCTGGGGACACTGATGGGGAAAATTCTGCTAAAGACACTGATGGGGAAAATTCTGCTGGGGACACTGATGGGGAAAATTCTGCTGGGGACACTGATGAGGAAAATTCTGCTGGGGACACTGATGGGGAAAATTCTGCTGGGGACACTGATGAGGAAAATTCTGCTGGGGACACTGATGAGGAAAATTCTGCTGGGGACACTGATGAGGAAAATTCTGCTGGGGACACTAATGAGGAAAATTCTGCTGGGGACACTGATGAGGAAAATTCTGCTGGGGACACTGATGAGGAAAATTCTGCTGGGGACACTGATGAGGAAAATTCTGCTGGGGACACTGATGGGGAAAATTCTGCTGGGGACACTGATGGGGAAAATTCTGCTGGGGGCACTGATAATGGAAAAAAATCTGCTGGGGACACTGATGATGGGAAAACTCTGCTGGGGACACTGATGATGAGAAAACTCTGCTGGGGACATATAATGGGAAAACTCTCATGGGGACTGATAATGGAAAAAATTCTCCTGGGGACACTGATGATGGGAAAACTCTGCTGGGGACACCTCTGCTGGGGACACTGATAATGGGGAAAACTCTGCTGGGGACACTATTGATGGGAATGATGATTCATTCATTTATACATAACTGATTTTTTTCGGCCCCCGAATACTTGTAAAATCTACAATGTGGCTCTCGTGTTGAAAAGTTTGGAGACCCCTGCTCTAGAGAATGCTATTCTAGCCATCTCCTCTGGGACAACGTCCTCCAATACCCCTAAGATACAATGAATTGGGTCCAGGGGGACGGTCGTCTGGAAGACTAGATTAAGCATCCCAAGCACAGAACTCCAGTGCTGGTGGAGCTTTGGGCATCTCCAGAGCAGGTGAATGAGATCTCCCTGGTGTCGCCCACATCTGCCGGACTTAGATACACTTTAATGCCGAAGTCTTTCTCACAGCTGAAAATTAAAGGAAATGTACAGCCAGAAGGAACAATACTGTTTTTATTTCATTACTTTCAACAACAAAAACACAATATAAACTGTCAGCAAGCATACAGTATGTTGAACAAAAGTGCAGCTTGAAAAATAAAAAATCATAGCTGGAAGACTTATAATGCGGAAAGGATAACTTTTATTCAATGTTTCAGCACAGCTCTGGCTTGAGAAAGAGTCAAGCCTCGTACACACGACCCGTTTTCTCGGCAAGAACCAGCAAGAAACTTGCTGGCAGAGCTTTCTTGCCGAGTAAATCGGTCGTGTGTACGCGGCTATCAGGTTTCTCGTCAAGAAAACTGGACAGAATCTCGACGAGAAAAAAAGAGATCCTGCTCTCTATTTTCTCGTCGGGATTCTCGTTGGCCTGTTTCCCGATGAGAAACCTGAGAGTGTGTACGCTTACCTGTCACCGTGGAAACCCGCGCATGCTCGAAATGACTTTGACGCATGCGCGGTAGCTTCCTAGGCATAGGTAGGGTGTAGCAAGATGGCGGCGACGGCATCGAATGTGACAAGTGCACGCTCGTCGCAGTCGATGACGTCACCGTGTTCGTGCCATTCAAAAGAACGGCGGTTCTTTTGAATCGTACGTCTGTACACTTGGCCGGGACAAGTTTCTTGTCAAGAATCTCGTCAGGAAAAACGACAGGTTTTTTCCTGACGAGATTCTCGGTCGTGTGTACGATGCTTGAGACTGGGAACAGAAACTTTGCTATCATTGAAAGAAAATTATTTTGTCTTTACACCACTAATGCTGTAAATACCCCTATTGATATTTATGGAATAAAAAAAAAAGAACTAAAATTAAAACCCTGCAGATCTTTGCTCGACAAAAGGCCGAGCCATAATTTTATTTTTCATTTTCTGCTAATAAGTATGTTCTTTTACTAGTTGCTTGACAATAAAGTTATTATATTATTTTTTAAATATATTTATTATATTTTTATATTTAATCCAAGTTTTCACTGCTATCTGTGTCACCACAAGGGTTTTTTTTCCCCCGTAGAGAATAGGTGCAGGAACTCTCCCTTTCAGAGTTACCCCTGGTGTCTGCTCCCTACCCACCTTCGGGCACCGTCCGTTGGTTCCAACCCCCATCCACCTCCCAGTACCACCCCTTTTAGAGAATACAGAACCAAGTAACATTTGTGGTGCTAAGTAATGTGTATGGAATTTGTCAATGATAACAAGAAAAGCAGTAAAGTAGATCCTTGGCAGCCAGCAACAATAGACCCCCCCCATCAGTAACAATGAACTGCTTGCAACAATATACCCCCCCCCCCAGCAACAATATACCCGCAGCAACAACAAATCTCCCCGCAGCCAGCATCAATAGACCCTCCAGCAGCCAGCAACAATAGACCCCTCCCTCAACAGTAGATCCCTCCTAGCAATAACTGACCACCAGCAATCCTTGGCAACCAGCAACAATAGAACCCCCATCACCAACAATGGACTGCTTGCAACAATATACTACCCCCAGCAACAATTTACCCCTTGGCAACAACAACAAATCTCCCTGCAGCCAGCAACAATAGATCCCCACCAGCAACAATAGACCCCCCTGCAAAATAAATCCCTTCCAGTGATAATAGATCCCCCAGCAGTTAGTATCAATACACCCTGCAGCACACCCCAGAACCCCTTGCCATTACATACATTCAATGCTGAAGGTGTGTTCCCACTGAAAAAAAGCACTGGTCAAGACAGAGGAGATTTGCTATCAAATAACTTTGCATCAAAGTGAATGAAACAAATGTTATAAAAGTGTAAGTAAAGGCAATTTTTTTTCTTGTTTAATCTTTTTTTAAGATGCACAATAGAGATTGTAAAGTTGGGGGCTTGTATAGCTCAAGTGTAGCGCCCGTCAGCGACACGAGTACAATCCACTTTAATTTAAAAAAAGTTCAATACACTTTCAGAAAATCAATGAACTTCCCTTACGGGGGTTTTCATAATTTCCATCCAAAGAAAATAAACTTTCAGCCTCCAGGCTTATATATGCAGCACTCCTCCTCTGGCCTTTAGGCTCTTTGTCTGCCTCTTACAGACAGTCTTCATACACACTCCATGCACATAACTTGCAGCCCCTTGCTGCTTTGGCTCCCACGTGGAGCCCTCCTGACTCCTGCCAGTGACCTTTTCTGCCTACTCTGACCCTCAAGCCTCGTACAAACGACCGGTTTTCTCGGCAAGAAAACTGCTGGGAGAGCTTTTTGCAGAGAAAACAGTTTGTGTGTATGGTTTCTCCGTAGACTGCCGGGAATCTCGACAAGAAAAATAGAGAACCTGCTCTCTATTTTTCTTGTTGGGATTCTCGGCAGAGTGTTTCCTGCCGAGAAACCCTGTCGTCTGTATGCTTACCTGTCCCAGGTAAGCCCGTGCATGCTTGATGAGACTTTGACGAATGCGCGGTAGCATACAAGGGTAGTGTAGGGTGTAGCAAGATGGCGGCGACGGCATTGAATGTGACGAGCACCGGCTCATCGTAGTCGATGACGTCACCGCGGTCGTGCCACTCAAAAGAACGACAGTTCTTTTGAATGGCCGTCAGTACACAGGGCTTGGCAAGACAAGCTTGCCAGGAATCCCGTCGAGAAAACCAACGTTTTTTTTTCAACGGGATTCCCGCCTGTGTGTACAGGGCTTCAGGCTTGGGTCTCAGACTGTTCCAGTGCACACATGCACTCCCCTGGCTTCTCCCTTGCACACATGGACTCCTCGGGAGGGTGGAGCCCAGAAACATGGTCAGGTCACTACTAATAGCCAGCACACACCTGACCAATCATTGTGCTGGTGGTTCCCAAAATCTGGACCCAGAATTGGAGATTTTTATCCCGCTAAGAAATCTCCGGGCTCCAGGTCCCAAAACTGATTTTTCTAAACCATGAGGAAACTGAAAAGTCAGTTTCCTCCTAATTAACCACTTCAATACTGGCCACTTTTACCCCCATTCCTGCCCAGGCCAATTTTCAGCTTTCAGCGCTGTCACACGTTGAATGACAATTGCGCGGTCATGCAACACTGTACCCAAACTAAATCTTTATCATTTTGTTCACACAAATAGAGCTTTTTTTTGGTGGTATATAATCACCACTGGGTTTTACATTTTTTTGCTTTTCTTTGTTTCTGTTATAAAATTTTGCAAATAAATAATATTTCTTCATAAATTTAGGCCAAAATGTATTCTGCTACATTTCTTTGGCGAAAATAACCTAAAACAGTGTTTATTATTTAGTCTGTAGGAAAGTCCACAAACTATGAGATATATACAGGTGATACTCAAAAAATTAGAATATTGTGCAAAAGTTCATTTATTTCAGTAATGCAACTTAAAAGGTGAAACTAATATATGAGATAGACTCATTACATTCAAAGCAAGATAGTTCAAGCCGTTATTTGTCATAATTGTGATGATTGTGGCTTACAGCTCATGAAAACCCCAAATCCACAATCTCAGAAAATTAGAATATTGTGAAAAGGTACAATATTCTAGGCTCAAAGTGTCCCACTCTAATCAGCTAATTAAGCCATAACACCTGCAAAGGGTTCCTGAGACTTTAAATGGTCTCTCAGTCTGGTTCAGTAGGAATCACAATCATGGGAAAGACTACTGACCTGACAGTTGTGCAGAAAACCATCATTGACACCCTCCATAAGGAGGGAAAGCCTCAAAAGGTAATTGCAAAAGAAGTCGGATGTTCCCAAAGTGCTGTATCAAAGCACATTAATAGAAAGTTATGTGGAAGGGAAAAGTGTGGAAGAAAAAGGTGCACAAGCAGCAGGGATGACTGCAGCCTGGAGAGGATTGTCAGGAAAAGGCCATTCAAATGTGTTGGGGACTTTCACAAGGAGTGGACTGAGGCTGGAGTCAGTGAATCAAGAGCCGCCACACACAGACGGATCCTGGACATGGGCTTCAAATGTCGTATTCCTCTTGTCAAGCCACTCCTGGACAACAAACAACGTCAGAAGCGTCTTTTTCTGGGCTAAAGAAAAACACACCTGGTCTGGTGCTCAGTGGTCCAAAGTCCTCTTTTCTAATGAGAGCAAATTTTGCATCTCATTTGGAAACCAAGGAGCCGGAGTATGGAGGAAGAATGGAGAGGCACACAGTGCAAGATGCTTGAAGTCCAGTGTGAAGTTTCCACAGTCTGTGTTGATTTGGGGAGCCGTGTCATCTGCTGGTGTTGGTCCACTGTGCTTCATTAAGTCCGGGGTCACCACAGCCGTCTACCAGGAGATTTTGGAGCACTTCATGCTTCCTTCCACAGACGAGCTCTATGGGGATGCTGACTTCATTTTCCAGCAGGACTTGGCACCTCCCCTACACTGCCAAAAGCACCAAAACCTGGTTCAATGACCGTGGGATTACTGTGCTTGATTGGCCAGAAAACTCACCTGACCTGAACCCCATAGACAGGGCCGCCATCAGGGGGGTACAGGCAGTACACCTGTAAGGGGCCCGTATGGCAACCCCTCCCCTTTTTTTTATAACATTTTTATTTTATTTTTTTTCTTTATTTAATTTTTTTTTTTAATTTCCTTTTTTTTTAAGGGGCCCAGAGGTCCCCAGAGGCCCGGAGGTCCCCAGGGCCCCGGATGGCAACCCCCCTTTTTTTTATATAATTTTTTTGTTTGTTAGGGGCCCAGAGGTCCCCAGGGCCCCGGATGGCAACCCCCCTTTTTTTTGTTCGCCCCTCGTTTTTTTCTCGTCAGTACCCAAAGCCCCCCCAACCTCAACAACAATTCGCGGCAACAGCACCCCCCGCTTCTCAATTCGTGGCACCCCCGCTTCTCAATTCGCGGTGGCAGCACCCCCCCCGGTTCCCCTTTGCTCCAGGGGGCCCATGCCTGAAGCTGTGTAAAGGGGCCCCAAAATTCCTGATGGCGGCCCTGCCCATAGAGAATCTATGGGGCATTGCCAAGAGAAAGATGAGAGACATGAGACTGAACAATGCAGAAGAGCTGAAAGCCGCTATTGAAGCCTCCTGGTCTTCCATAACACCTCAGCAGTGCCACAGGCTGATCGCTTCCATGCCATGCCGCATTGAGGCAGGAATTTCTGCAAAAGGGGCCCAAACCAAGTACTGAGTACATATGCATGCTTCTACTTTACAGAGGTCCGATATTCTTCTATGTACAATCCTTGTTTTATTGATTGCATGTAATATTCTAATTTTCTGAGATTGTGGATTTGAGGTTTTCATGAGCTGTAAGCCATAATCATCACAATTATGACAAATCACGGCTTGAACTATCTTGCTTTGCATGTAATGAGTCTATCTCATATATTAGTTTCACCTTTTAAGTTGCATTAGTGAAATAAATGAACTTTTGCACGATATTCTAATTTTTCGAGGAACACCTGTAGATCTGAAAATCAATCAATCCTGATGTACTGACGGCCTCATTTCATGAGGCCCAAAAAAATGGCAGGAACGTAGAACTATCCCCCAAATTACCCATTTTTTTTTAATTTTGACAGTGCAAGGTATTTAGTAATAGGCATGCTGAGTTGTAATATTTTCTCATAATGTTTTGAAAAATAAAGAAATTTAAAAAATGTTTTTTTTTTAACATACTGTCACCAGTACAGTACAGCATCATCATATAACTGGTGTGGCAGTGATTAGGGACACTGACTGACAAATTCAAATTTGTTTATTTTATTTTTTTGATTACATTTTTTTTTTTTTTTTACGATATTCTTTTACACACTGACTAAAGCAATATAATGTTACCATAGTAACAGTGTACTACTCTGGGGAAGTGATCAGGTTTTTTTTTTTTTTTTTTACACATTATGTTTGTGTAGCACTGACCCCCGAAGGAATTGCTGGTAATTGATTGGGCCTGTACTCTGCTCTCCTACCCCCAAATAAATTGGCTCAGCCCGCTTGACACAGCTGTGCAACAGTGTTGATGTTAAGCTTTTACTACAAGGAACAATCCCACAATAACAATGTGCATATAGTGTACCTTAAGCCCAGGTTCACACTGGGGCTGCGGGAGTGAAGCCGTGCGAGTTCAGCTGAACTCGCACGATTTCACTCTCGCAGGCAGTCCCGATTTCAGCCGCGATTACAAAGACATCTGACAAATCGCAAAAAGTAGTAAAGAAACTACTTTTTGAAATCGGTGCAGCACCGCAGATGCGGCGTCGCACCGATTAGGATGGTGCCATTGCCCGCAATTTGCGGCAAATATCGCGGATTTGACATGCAATTTGACATGTCAAATCGCATGTCAAATCGCACCAGTGTGAACCAGGGCTTAGGGCCAGTTCACACCACATGCAGTCCAGTGCATTTTTTTCTGCATCAAAAACGCATGGAAAGTAGGTTATATGGTTTTCAATGGCATAGTTCCCACCAGTGCTTGCAGTTCCAGTGCGTTCCAGTTACAGAAAAAAACGCACTGGGACGCACCAGAACGCACCTAAAAGCACCAAAAACGCACTGGAACACACTTGTCCTTATCTAAGGTTAATAAAAAAGTGGGGTGAAAAAAAGCACTGGACTGCATTAAAAACGTACCAAAAACGCGCATGCAAAAAAGCACCTGGAACGCATCCGGGTTGCGTTTCTATGGTGTGAACTGGCCCTTACCGTTATCTGGGCATCCGTTGTTCCATCTGTTAGGATAATGAACAAACCTCACACCAATTGTGATTAACCAGAATGTAAGTTTACTGAAACTGGTATAAAAACAGTGGTTATAATAACTGTATCAATATACAAACTTACTATAATAGTGCAATGAGTGTTCGCAATTTATTAACACTTAAAAGGTTTCTTGAATCTCTACTGCAGGTGTGTCTCCAAGTGGGACTAGTGCTCAGAGTGACAATGCCTTGACACTGGCCACCTTCCCACTTCCCGTACGGCCGCACTAAACACACTAATGCAAGGATATCAAACTCAGCACAATACAATTTCTCAAGAGCTCCCCCTGAGGTATAATGCAGTCCTTTTTACTGTAACCGAAGCACAAAACCTCCCAGTGAGAAGTGTAGTCTCTGGTCTTCTTTCTTCTGTTAGCTATTATACTGCAGTGTTTGTAATCCAAGGGTTTAACAAGTAATGAAGTAACATAAAATGAAGAGTGATAACAATTCCTGCTATGCAACACACTTGTAGATGCCTCCCGTGTAGGTATCCCTTAACCGTCAGTCAACCCTCAATGAAGTATAAGCTTTGAGGCCTGATTGAACTCAGTCTATTTGAATGAGACCTCCCTGTAGGGCTACAGGTCTCAGCAACTCTGTGAGATGAGTCTAAGTGTGTTAAGTGTGTTAAATAACTTCTGGGTGACAGCCCCCTCACCACACCAGGCCTGGAATGTTGGGAACCTCCGCTCCGGTTGTCTCAGCCCTGCTGCAAGTCAGCACCGTCACGCTGCTCCCCTCCGCAAGATGACCCGGACCCTCACTTGGCTCTGTCAGGGGTTCTGGATCCTCAGACCCGATCAGACCGCTTCTCCAACACACTGTGGTAAGGCAGAGTCAATGGTTGCTGTTCCACTCCGCGCGATGTAGGCCCTCTTCTGGAACACTCCTTCACAGATCCCTGCAGGCAGGCCATGCATCCAGAAGAGACCGAATATAGCTGCACATTGCCATTTATTACCTACCTAGCATGCAGTTCAGCCACCTAGGGTTCATGGGTAGGTGGATGTGCATTATGGGTAAGTGAGTCCTTTTACAGAATAAATAAATCACTTCCTGCATAGGTTTTTATGTGGAGAATAAACAAGTCTCATTCACACTATACACCACCAGAGGGAGCCAAATACCAATCTTTAGCATTGTCCATTATTTAGCATTACATGGCAAAAATACCAGCGCTACATTTGCTTATAGCAGTGCATTTCATTGCTATAAGAAAACATTTACGAAATGAAACTGATTAATTCAGTTTGTTTTGTTGTGATTAGCTGTGATTGGCCAGAGCTAATCACATGGTACAGATGGGGTGTGATTGGCCCTGTCTGTACCATGTGATCACATTGCTAGGAACACAATTGTACACAATGGATGGCATAAAAGGATAAGTGATTGGTCACAGCGGTCACATGATACTGGCAGTGAGCCGGTAGACTGATCAGTCATAGGCTGTGTCTGGTGAAGCGGCTCCTTCGGAGAGAATGTCATATGATGTACAGTCTGAAGGGGAAAACCACCCGCCGGGCCATCAATCTGCTATAGGCTGAGAGGGAAGGTGTTAAGCAAAACATCTGGAGCCCCTTAACCTGCCTGGTTGAGTATCCTGGATTAGCATCACCTCGGTGGGGCATCGCCCTGCCACAAGATGTACAAAAAAAAAATCAAAAGTTGTGAAGTAGAATTGGAAGTACAAAGCATATATCTATAATAATGAGTAATTTGGAATGCTTTAACAGGTTTAGAGTAAATAGAAAAAAAAACAACTATGATAGATCAGCAGATGTAGGGGAACCCAAGAATATAGTTGGGGAATGGGGTTGAAGAGAATGAGAAGCCGGTGAAGGGTAAGAACCCTTGTCTGATTTTGATTGCTGTCGTCCTCACTGGGGAGATTCCATCCCTTCTATTGGTTCCTGTGATGGGAGGCCCGTGGAACCAAGAATCCTTTGGAGAGGTTGGAAACCCTTCTTTCAGCCCCCCATGCACCGCCTATGTCTAAGCCACCCTGTGTCCATTAGAGGCACAGGGTGAATAAGAAAAATGATGGACAGCTGTTTAATGGACAATGAGAAGGTGGTTACTTAAATATAACAGTAATATTTATCCACAATATCTCCCAGGATATATATATAAAGAGCTGATCACAGACCTCTAGAACTGGGTAGGAGTCGGACAGTCTACTCCTACTATAGTTTGTTGCCTACTAGGCTGAGGAGGGGGGAGATCCCTGTTTGTATTGTTAATTGTAATTAGTTTCTGCATAGGTTTTCTATGTTTCTATTTATAATAATGTTGATTGTGTCTTCTGAGCTAAAAGACGGCAAGTCTGTCCTAAAGGTCATGCCCCGGAGTCACCTAGGCTGTCTAAACGATTAGTAATTAGCTCATGTTAATTAGGTTTCGGGTTACAGTTTGTATTGTCATCCTTGTGTATATATTTGTGTGAGATCTCAAATAAAAAAGCTATTCCTGATGTACTCCAAGACTGGGGTTGTCTGGTGACTGGGTGGGTTAAAGTCTTGGATAGTGCTGGTTCTGGACAAAGGAAGTACTGTTGAGGACAAGGGTTCGTCACAGTCCCGGTGACCATTGTCACCATTGGTACTTAAAGGGATTGGATATCCCAACTTTTTAGGTTGTCACAGGAACATGAATAGAAGGGACACTTTCCAATGTAAGAGGGTATTTTCCCGTTGCTTTGGACATTAAAGAATGATCTCCCAAAAGAGATTCAAAACTATAAAAAAAAAAAGTATTTTGGCTTTACAAGCACTGTTTTTATTTTTTTATTTTTTTTAACACCAATAACATTTTTATGTCTTTTCTTATTCCTTCAGCAATACAGAATATGTTAAAATAGAGTGGGGTGACTAAAAACTTAATGTTCATTATTGGTGTTTATAATACATTTAGAAAACAAATAAAATACAGTATATCTATTGTAAAAAAAAAAAAAAATGAAAGAAAGAAAAACTAATTTCTCATAGTAAAAATGTTTCCTTTCCAATGAAAAAAGAACAGTTTACTTGTAACTCATAAAGGAGTTAATTATTTTCTCTGAAGGTCTTCATAAAGATTTTCTGAAGTTGAATCTCTTCCTCCAGCTTGAGTAGGGGATGATGTCTGTAAGAACGAAATTAGATACATTTTTTCTGCTGGTAAAGTCTTCTCTAGAAGGGCGACGAAGAAATAACATTTTATGACTCCCTAGCACTAGCAATACCATGCATATTGGGAGTCTGGGATTTAGGACATTTAACCCAACACTAAGCACTTTGTTTGAGACGGTGTACTCCTTTTTTTTACATGCCATAATTGTGACAATAATTTGGTTCGTCATACCGAAAAATGCATGGAGCAAACTGGGGGGGGGGGTATTTCTATAAAATTCTGTCCAAATTCCAAAAGTCCGTAACAAGAAACAATCAGATTTAAATCTCATGTCTGTGCTTGGCATTGATGGCATTTGAGTGAACGCAGCCCAGTTAAAGTGATTGTAAACCTTTACATATCCCCAGTGAAGGTGATACACAAAGTTACAGTAAAACCTTGGTTTGAGAGTAACTTGGTTTGAGAGCGTTTTGCAAGACAAGCTAAATTTTTTAATAAATTTTGACTTGATATACAAGTGATGTCTTGATATACAAGTAGTGTCATGTCACAACTGAGTATAAAAGAGAAGAGAGGCGCCTCTAAGTGTAGCAATATGCAGAGGCGGCTCTAGGCTTTGTGAGGCCTTAGGCAAAACTTAAACATGAGGCCCCACTCACGTCCATAATGGGAAAAATAATTCAAGCAAGAAAAATGGCTGCAGAAAATGCACAGATCTAGCCAGGGCCGTTTGAAGGAATTTAGGGGCCCCAAGCAAAATAGACCATGGAGGCCCCCCCAACCCCCCCCCCCCCGCACTCACGCAAAGGAACCCCAGCATAGCGATACAGTTTAAGCTCACCCACAGGGACAGGGGGACCGTGGGATGGACAGGGGGACCGTGGGGTGGACAGGGGGGCCGTGGGGTGGACAGGGGGACCGTGGGATGGACAGGGGGACCGTGGGATGGACAGGGGGGCTGCTGCAGGTGTAGTGAGAGGCAAACAAGGAGTGGGAGAGAAGAGACAGTGAACAGCTGGACAGAAGGGCTGGGTGTGAGGAGTCAACATGTGTGCAGTGCCAGCGATGCAGGAAACATTTTCAGCTCTGAGGGGTTCATGCTGGGACCTGTAGTTCTTCTCTTTTTTTGGGGGGGGGTCACATGATTTCAAGTCCCAGCATCAACCCTCCCTGCCCTGCTAGGATGTGTCTGTGTGTCCTCTCCTGCTCCAGTCTTGCCCACCCTTATGATGTTGGTGATAATGGCGAGCAATGCATTTTACTTTCCTTTTTGCTCTGTCTGTTACACTAACACAGCTGCAATCTGTCTCTCTGTCACTGTCAAGTGTTTCTGTTCTGCAGCAGCATGCCGCTGCCTGAGTGCCTGGCTGGACTCGAGGACATACAGGGAGCGGGAGGAGGTGGGTGGAGCTAGCTAGATCTTCCGAGTCCTCCGCTGTGATAGGCACAACTCTGCCTCTCTCCTGCTCTGCTCATGACGTCACTGGTTGCTACACGCCAAGCAGGCGGCAGGTAGCATCAACCAGCACAGTGCCAGCTAGGGGTCCATGGTCTCAGATCGATCATGCATTAGATCGACCCAGGGCGGAAATCTAGGACAGTGACAGGCAGCAGGCAGGCACCCTAGGCTGGGGCCCCAGGCCAGCTCGGGGCCCCAAGCAATTGCTTGTTTTGCCTGTCCTGTTGTGACGGCCCTGGATCTAGCACACAGGTGATCAGCACCACTTCCAGGGCACCCTCCTCACCCATCAGACATATTCAGCCAATGCAAGAGGGGGGAGGGAGGGGGAGGTAAGAAAGAGAGAGGGGTAATAGAGAGATCCGATGACGCCGACATTAGTATTGATCACAGGCAAATTAGGCGGCCGCGAGGCCCCTGTGAGTGTGAGGCCTTAGGCGACCGCCTAATTTGCCTAATTAGAGAGCCGCCTCTGGCAATATGGTTACATTTAATGAAGGTACAGCATTTAGCAACATATTGCTACACTTAGAGGCTCTTCTCTTCTCTTTTATACTCTGTAGCTCGGCTTCTGATGGATTTTGCTTCCCCTTTGTGGAGGCTGCTATTTGTAGATGCTATAATCTTTTTATATAGACTATAAAATGAAGGACTTATGAATAAATGGGGAACGAATCATCTGAGTTTCCATTACTTCTAATGGTGAAATTTGCTTTGATATACAAGTGCTTCGGATTACAAGCACATTTCTGGAACAAATTATGCTCGCAATCCAAGGTTTTACTGTATAACAAATCCTCCTGTATAATTTATATCTGTCTATCTGCAGCCCTCTACATCCGTTCGAAGTCCAGAACTTTTTAAAGTGACACTAAAAGGTTCAAGTTTTTTTTGTTTTTAATTAACAAATATATACTTACCTCCACTGTGCAGTTCGTTTTGCACAGTGTGGCCCCGATCATCCTCTTCTGGGGTCCCACGGCAGCTCTCGCAGCTCCTACCTGCATTAGATAACCCCCTCGGGGGGGAAGCTTTCTCCTGAGGCATTTATCTTGCGGGCGTGCTCCTCTGTCATACACTCGGCATCCATAGATGCCGAAGGTATGACTAGGCCCCGCCCCCACGGCGGCCACGTCATTGGATTTGATTGACAGCAGCGGGAGCTAATGGCTGCGCTGCTATCAATCTATCCAATGAAGAGCCATGAAGCAGTGGAGAGAGTGACGCGGGATCGCGCCCATGGAAATTCGGGGCTCAGGTAAGTAAAACGGGGAGGCTGGGGGGGCGGACACTGCAAGGTGTTTTTTCACCTTAATGCATAGAATGCATTAAGGTGAAAAAACACGAGGGTTTACAACCTCTTTAAGCTTTTCAGAGAGTTCAGAAAAAAGGGGGCGGAGAGCAGAGGTTACACTCTGCAAAGCTCAGTGGAGGAGACCTCTGAGAGCTGATTGGAGGGAAGGGACAGCACGCAGGAACAGAGCTGAGGCTGTTAATCAGCTTGAGGTCCCTCCCCTGTCACCACTTTTCTCTTGGTGTCAGGAAAAATTGTCAGAATAGGAATGCTGATAGCAGAGGAACGAAGCAGCAGCCAAGAATGCTTTTAAATGAGACAAGTACTGTTCAAACTGTATAGAGGGATATGCTTTGTTCATATTTCATGTCTGAGGTTTACAACCACTTTAAGACCCATTTGACACAAAGCAGAATGCCTATTGAGGCCTGTCATAAATTGTCCTATCATAAATAGTTTAGCATAGCAGCTTAAAGCAATATACATCTTAAGAAAACATTTTTTTTATTTTTTATTAAAAGGGCCAAACTTTATTTGATCATTTCTGCTGTAATAATTATACCTTCATAACAACAAGTGGCTACACAAATATATAATCTGTTTAACACCAAGCACACTTATCCTACAAGATCCAGAAGACTAATGTAACACAGTGAGATATGCATAAGATGGAAATCATATTTGGTCTCTAACGAATCATAATTTCATTCTATTAAATAATATGATAGTTGTCAGATTGTGAAATCTCGGCACCTGGAAATATACTGTAGATGTATTTATGATGTGTCCACTGAACATATTAAAATACTACCACATACCTATCAGTACACTCCTCAGACCTTTGAATTGGGTAGGATTTTTTTACTTTCTGCCAATGGCGGCCGGTTGAAATTTGTTTGGGGGGGCGGCAAACAGCATGCCACCCCCCCGGTCAGTCGGTAGCACTAACCCCATCACCGGCAGCTTCCCCTGCTCGCCCATTCTCCTGCTCTCCAGGGGTCATCACGGCAGTGGCGGCGGCAGAGGCCTCTGTTTCCTCCCTCCTCCTCAGTGGCCAATCGGGAGTCTTCTCTTTTCGGCCAATCGGAAAACGGGTCTCACACCCACTTCTGATTGTCTGGATTGATGATCAGTGTTCAGTGCTCTGCGACCCGAGCCCACCCCATTTTGAAGACCATTAGAACCTCTGGCTCTAATCAGGTGCTTCAAAAAAAAACTCTGGTCGCTGTAATTTATGCCCTTGGTGCCCTGAAAGGGGCCGGACGCATGAATAAGGGGTGGCTGTGCATGAATCTATCCATTGCATATAGGGGGTGGCCTGGAGAAAGAAGGCGGCGCCCGGGCGCCCCTAATGGGCGGGCTGCCGCGCTGCTTTTTGCTATAAAACATATACAATAAAAGAATGTAAAAAAACAAATTTTGTCATCAATTTAGGCCAATATGTATTCTGCTTCATATTTTTGGTAAAAAAAAATCCCAATGAGCGTATTTGGATTTGGGTAAAAGCTATAGTATCTACAAACTATGGGATATTTATTTATTTTTTATTTATTTACTAGTAATGGCGTCAATCAGCGACTAATAGCGGGACTGCGATATTGCGGCGGACATTTGGGCACTGACACTTTTGACTCTGTTTGGGAACCAGTGACACTAATATAGTAATTAGTGCTAAGAAATATGCACTGTCACTGTACTAAGGACACCGGCTGGGAAGGGGTTAACACAAGGGGTGATCAAAGGGTTAACTATGTTCCTAGCCAGTGTTTTTCTACTGGGTGGGAGGTGCTTTTACTAGGGGAAGGCATAGATCCATGAATGCTTTGCAGGAACACAAGATCCATGCCTTTCCTACTGACAGAACGGCAATCTGCCTGGTTTACATAGACAGACCGCCGTTCTGCCTCTCTGTTGGATCATCAGTGTATTCGCTGTACCCGCCCAATCGGCTGTGTGATCGAGAAGCCGGATCACGTATATATACGTGATTCGGCACAGGGGTGCTGCCCTGTAGCAATAACACTGCTTTACAGTGGACCTTAAGCGGCTAAACAAAGTAAAATACAGGTGTGCCAAACAACGCAGATCATACTTTGTAAATGGAAGAATTTTATTCTTGTCATTTAATAAACATTACCTAAAGTGGTTGTAACCCCTTTACAACCACTTTTACCTACAGGTAAGCCTAGATTAAGACTTACCTGTAGGTGCTCGAAATATCTCCTAAACCTCCACGGTTTAGGAGATATTTGCTAAAGAGACGGGCGCCGATGTCTACGGCACATGCACCGTAGACAACGGCGCAGGCGTATTGTAGAAACCTTTAGAAACGGCAATCATGACGTTTCTAAAGAAGATCGTGCCGTGACTGGCGGCTCCTGCCCGCATGCTCGGGAGTGACGTCATCGCGGCTCCGGCCAATCACAGCGCCGGAGCCGTGATACCCGGAAGGAAGAGGGTGAAAGATGGATGATTCGTGGAGGCGAGGGAATTGGGGACATCGCAGGCTTCGGTTTTAGGTAAGTGACACATAATGGGCTACTATGCGATGCATAGTAGCCCATCATGCTTTACCTTTGCAGGGAAACAACGAGGAAGTAGAAACCATCAGGGTTTAATTCCTCTTGAAGGCATAGACACAAACAAGCACCTGAGGCCAGGTTCTTTAGCTGGTCCAGGGGACATAGGCTGGAGCAGGTCCAGGATGATCTGGTCTCGGGGGAAGAGAGTCGAATGATGTGGGATATCAGACTGAGGACATCTAGTGGCAACAAAAAAAGTACTGCTGGGAAATCTGTAGACTGAAGCCTCGTACACACGACCGGCAAGAAAACTGCTAGCAGGCCGTTTTCAGGGGGGAGTGGCAGAGCGTGATGGAGTGAGAAAGCCGTAGGAGAGAGCGAGACGGCAGCAGGTCCACCAGTCAGGAGGCCGACACGGAAGGCGAGCAATTAGCACAGCGTGAAGTCTCCTTGCTGCATGTCAAAGCGGGGGAAAAGTACAGGAGTGTTGTACACTCCTACACACTCGTATATCACACGCTATCTAGTAGGAAGGAGAGAAATGCTACAGAGCGGGGGAGACGGCGTCAGAGGCGGCTTAATACAGGGATCCACTCCGGAAGCACAGATACCAGCGATCTCTAAACCGCAGAGGACACAGCGAACCGGAGCTATGGATCGTGAGGAGCCGACGATACCAGTACCTGCAGCCAGCTGTAGAGAGGTACAGACTGCAACCCCAGAGAACAACGGCAGAGAGCCTCAGGTATACCCACCCAATACACATTGTAAACAGACACAGGAGCAGGAGGGGGAGCCTGATATCAGACAGCTTTTTCAACTTATTCAGGCACTGCCTACTAAAAAGGATATGCAGGAGCTAATGTCCAATGTAACAGGCAAACTAAGGGAGGAGATTGAAGGGGTGCGGACTAATGTAATGACAATGGATAATAGGCTGCAGAATGTGGAGTCAATACAATATGTTATAGATCCCCGCCTCAAAATCCTTGAAGAAAAGGTACAAATGCAAAATCTGCAAATAACTATGCTCTAACTAAACTCAGAAGAAACTGAGAATCGGATTAGGAGGAACAATATCCGCATTAAAGGGATCTCAGAAAATATTGAGGGCCCGACACTTAAAAATACAGTGATAATCATATTAAATAAAATCTTGGATAATCCCCCAACTACTATGATTGAAATTGACAGAGTACATAGAATACCCGCCATAAAAAATCGCACCCAGAGTGGCCCACGGGATGTGCTCTGTAGGATACATTTTTATAGGATTAAAGAAGATATTCTTAGAGCTGCATGGCAAATGGGACCACTGGACTATGAAGGCGGCGGGATACAAATCTACCCTGATTTATGCAGACAAACTAAAAGTAGGCGACGTATGCTAAAACCTCTATTAGATTATATGCTCGCCAACGGGGCCACATATAGATGGGGACACCCATTGGCAGTTTTTGTGAAGAAGGAGGGACGCAGCTTTAATTTACGTACACCAGATCAACTTTTGGAACTTTTCAAGTTTTTAGGGGTAGAACCGATTGAGATCCCCAATTGGATTGAACTACCGGCAATGAGGGATTATTGCCCCCAACAACAGGAGGGGCAGTAGAGAGGCAAGACGGGACCAAGGGGAAAAAAAATGGATAATTAAAGGACAATATGACCAGGAGAGGCACAGTATTACCTCACACACACTAAAGGATAAAGTTTGACAAAAGTAACTCCGATGGAACAAAAAAAAAAATGTGTATTTTTTTTTTTTTTGGGAGGGGGGGGGGGGGGGGTGGGGGGGATACAAGGAGTGAGTGCTGTGGGTTTTTCCTTTTTTTTTTTTTTTTTTTTTAATCTTTTTATTTTATTTTTTTATTTTTTTTGGGGGGGGGGAAATTTCCACTTTCTCCTCCCGCACTAACGGTAATAAGTTGGGGGTATTGGAGAAGCAGAACCAGAAGCTGCCTTGGAGGAAATGAACCCCCCTTTTTTTTTTTTTTTTTATATATGCACGTGTTTTTGTGTATTTCTGCATATAGGGGGATAGGTGGGTTGATGGTTTTCCTTCTTTTTTTTTTTTTTTTTTTTTGCGTTGTGTTCTGTATTTATATATATATATTTATATTTATGATGTTATTATGGTATGATGTTGATTAGGGGGTTAGGGGGCCGGGGGGATATAATCACACTAGACCCATCATACCCTCCCATAGGGTACAGTGCAGGGGAAAAGGATATGAGTAGAGTACGGAAAGAATTGGGTAGTAAATAAGTCAATGATATAAACAGTACCAATGATGGAAGAATTGGGAAGTGTAACTTAAAGAATGGTGCAGGAGGACAAGGGGGGATTAGAAAGATATAAAAGTAGGGAAAAAAGGCGGGAATAAGAGGGAGTACAGAGGTGAATAGGCAGGGGAGAAGGGAGGGGGTACAGCTAGGAGACATGCTTGAGGTAACCGCACAGTAGGGGATTGCGGGGGGGAGGGAGGATATTAATAACGGGGGGGGGGGGGAATAAATAAAAAAAATAAATAAATAAATAAAAAAGGGGAAAAAAGAAAGAAAGGGAAATGACATAATTGGGTTTCTATCTCTTTCTTTCTTTTTTCGGATCCACATTAGGTCTTGAAAAGTGCACTTTTACGTAGTATATCACGTAATAACCTAACAACTCACTGGCTTATAAAATATACTAAAAACACATACACAATTAGTAGGGAATATAGTAGGAGGATTCCCCAAGGGTGGGGAGAAGAGAGGTACAATAGTATACAAGGCACATATATATTTATATGGGACAATGCACAAATACACAAACACACATTACACATATGGAGGTGTGGGGCGAAGGAGGGAAACTGCGGGGGGAGATGAGCGCAATCTTAAAGATATATGAATAACAAGTGCATAAGTATAGAGTCCGCCACCCCCCAAACCCCCAGAACTTCCCGAAGAGCAACCCCTTAAATTAGGTTGTCAGAAGTAGCCTATAGTAGGAAAGAACATTGGGGGCTAGGCTATAGCAGATGATATGATATAGGTATATGCTCATTTACTGAAGATCCGATGCGGGAGGGGAGATGGGGTGAGGGGGGGGGGGAAGAATAAAAGGGGGGTGGGAGGGAGGGATAAGATGTTTATAGATAGATGTGAAGTTTTGATACATTATGTTTTGTTACTGGCTAGTTCCTGAGGAGGGTTTTTTTTTTTTTTTTCTTTATATATGTGTGTGAGAGAAGGTTTGAAAATACCTTAACATGGCAATGCTGTGAACTAGATAGCTAGGTGAAAGATAAGGGAACTAAAATAGAGGTGGAAGAATGACTAGCAGTATTTAAGGAGCAATCATATAGAGAAGCCAAGAGACGCATCTCGCGTTAAAATTTGTTCAAATAAGAGGGTGCACCGGGATACTGGCCGCCACTCTCCATCTTGCTCAACCACTCTCCCCACTAGATACACCTCTCCTCCAAGGGGAGGAAAGTCGGAGGTGTTTTTCTTTTTTTTTCTTTTTTCTAAACAAGCGTAGCGCGAAAAGGTCTGCAATTAGCAGGATCCCGCATACGTTAAGTTTTCTATTTTTCCAGGGGTCACAGGCGGCAGACCGGACCCCAGGAGACTTCTACTTTCTCCCCCTGTTTTCCTGTTTTTTTTTTTTTTGTGTTTGCTATACGTTCGGTGTCCATCCTCTACCCGACCTCTTTGCTGGGTGCCTTACCGGTCCTCCAGTCCCCTCGAGCGGATATACTATTAAGATGACTAGGATAACTTTAACATCTTATAATGTGAAGGGGTTAAACTCCCCGGAGAAACAAAATATGTTGTTAGCGGAGCTAGGGAGATTTAAGTCACACATAATATTCCTTCAAGAGACACACTTTAAGAAAAACAAAATTCCAAGATTAGGTAACCCCAGATTCCCGAGTGTGTATCATAGTGCATCATTGACATCAAAAGCGAAGGGGGTTTCAATTATCCTTTCAAAACAGATAAGGTGGAAGGAATATCAGACAATAACAGATGAGGAAGGACGTCTCCTTATAGTAAAGGGATTCCTGTATGATCAAAAGGTTACCCTGGTTAACGTATACCTGCCCAATGAGGGACAAGTCCCAGCCCTAGAGAGATATTTGAATTTGATACAACAGAATAAGGAGGGGATCCTGATAATGGGAGGGGACCTAAATATGGCATTAGAACCGACCTTAGATGTATCAACAGGCACCTCACATATATCATACGCCAAATTGAGCAAAGCAAAAAGACTTCTTCAGGAAGCGCAATTAATGGACAGTTGGAGAACCTTCCATATACACGACAGGGACTATACTTTTTTTTCTGCAAAACAAAAAACGTACTCTAGGATAGACTACGTTTTTATACCTCAAAACGCCCTGCAGTGTATCGTGGATACCTCCATCGGCTCATTTACAATATCAGACCACGCACCAACTAACTGCATAGTGGAATGGGGAGAGCCAGCTCCCCGAGAATGGTATTGGAAGATTAATGAGACTCTTCTGAAAGAACCAGAATGCGAAACACAGATAGCTCAGGAACTGGAGTCTTTTTTTTCAATAAATGAGACAGGAGAGGTAACCCCAATGTGTGTATGGGAAACACACAAGTGCTATATTAGGGGAATCCTTATTGCTCTGGGAACTCGTAGAAAACGCTGTTTGGGGGCCAAGTTAGAAACGCTGCTCGGAGAGATCCGTAGACTGGAAAGGGCACATAAGAAATCACAAGCAGTACAGACGGAGGAAGAATTAGCTGGTCTACGTGAGGAATTAAAAGTGCTATTAACGGAAAAAGCCAAAGCTACAATAACTCGATGCAAACAAGCCTTTTACGAATACGGAAATAAACAGAGTAAGATGCTAGCTAATGCGCTTAAAGAGACTAGGGCACGAAACCACATTGAACGGATTAAAACTCAGGGAGACGCATTGGTCAACTCCACACAGGAAATCGCTAAGACATTCAGAGACTATTATAAAAGTTTATATCAGATAGGGGATCAACAACGGGCCACAAGGATGCCTAACGGAGGGGGGGCAAAGGAGTATATAGAGGCTTCGGGTATGCCGGGCATACCGGAAAAGGGAGCAGAAGAGATAGATGGCCCAATTACGGCAGAATAATTTTTAGGAGCCCTAAAAATATTAAAACCAGGTAAGGCTCCCGGCCCGGACGGATATACACTGTTGTATTATAGGACCTTTGCAGAAAAATTGACACAAAGATTCTTGGAGGCTTTTAACTCGGTACGAGAGGGGCAAAAGATACCAGATGAGACATTGATGGCTCACATAACAGTAATCCCCAAAGAGGGGAAAGATCCTTCTCAATGTGCGAGCTATCGTCCAATTTCCTTGTTAAACGTAGACTTAAAGATTTTGACGAAAATACTTGCAAATAGATTATTACCGTACATCCCTGCCCTAATACATCCTGACCAAGTGGGGTTTACGCCTAAGAGAGAAGGTAAGGAAAATACACAACGGGTTTTAAGTGCTATACACTATGCGCAAAATCAGCAAAAACTCTTAGTGTTGTTATCTATCGATGCAGAAAAAGCATTTGATAGGGTAGACTGGACTTTTTTAAAAACTACGTTACAACATATAGGACTGAGGAAGGGGATACAAAATTGGATTATGAGCTTATACTCCACACCTAAAGCTAGGGTCAAGGTAAATGATATACTCTCGGAACCCTTTGATATTTGTAATGGAACACGGTAGGGATGTCCGCTATCGCCTATTATTTTTATTTTGACACTGGAACCACTCTTAAGAACAATAAGGGCTAACTCAGATATCAGGGGTATATCAGTAAAGGGAAAGGATCAGAAACTAGCTGCATTTGCGGACGACCTCTTGTTTTTTGTAACCACGCCGGCACTGTCCCTCCCACCTTTACTGTCAGAAATACGCGAATATGGGAGGTTGTCCAACTTTAAGGTAAACTACAATAAATCAGAAGCAATGGGTGTGGAGGTGGACATAGCTTCGCAACAACAGCTATCCACCTTTTTCTCTTTTAGATGGACAGAATCTCATATAGGATATCTGGGAACAAAAATACCGAGCCGACTAAATAGAATATTTGAACTTAATTTTTCCCCCTTAGCAAGACAAATTAAACTAGATCTACAGAAGTGGGATAAGGAGGTCTTTACGTGGTTCGGCAGAATTAATATCATAAAAATGAACGTAATGCCAAGATTGTTATATTTGCTACAGACCCTACCCATTAAGATACCCCCAGGATTTCTGAGGGATCTGAGAACTAGGTTTGCGACGTTTATATGGGCAGGGAAACCAGCAAGAGTCCGAAGAGACATCTTGACTCTACCTAAAGAGAAAGGAGGGGTGGGATTCCCAGATCCGGTTGGGTATCAAGAAGCCCTACACCTAACAAGGGTTATGGACTGGTGTGTATTTCAAAAAGATAAGCCATGGATACATTTGGAACAGGCAATGTCCGAGCTACCCTTGGAGGCTTTAGTATGGCTCCAGGACCCGTTGATACCGCATACAGTAAAACACCATCCGACGGTGGGCGCCACACTTTTGTATGTGAAAAAGGTATTTAAAAAAAACAAAATGACGATGTATCCGAGCCTAATGACCCCAATTGTGGGTAATCCGGCCTTTGAACCAGGATTAAAAGATCGAGGTTTTAGGAATTTAAATCGACAGGGTAAAGGTAAACTCGTACACTTCATGAAGGACAACCGAGTGATGTCCAGGGAGGAGATTGAGCATGAGTTTTCTGGGGAATTGGACTCATTTAGGAGAATGCAGCTGAATGCTTTTCTCCGATCAATATCAAAGCGAATGACAGAAGGAACAACACTCTCTAAATTTGAGGAGCTATGTCTAAAAGGGGAATCAGTGGGACATTCAGTGTCCCTGTTGTATGCCTTGTTGACCGAGTTAAAAGCCCCGCAAGAATTGGGTTTTATACAGGCTTGGGAAAGAGACCTAGGGATTACACTATCCGAGACGCAGAAAAATAAGATGTTTAGGCTCACACATAAGGCCTCACTAGCAACCAGATACCAAGAAGGGGGGTACAAGATACTAACCAGGTGGTACAGAACCCCAGCAGTATTAAATCGAATATACCCACAAGTGTCAAACCTTTGCTGGCGATGTCAAGGAGCAGTGGGCACATTGTTACACATTTTTTGGGAATGCTCAGGAGTTAGAGATTTTTGGAAAATGGTCTCTGAAACAATTACAGAAATTACAGATGTGTCTCTTGAAGAAAATCCGGTTACTTTTCTGCTATTCGATATTCCCCTCTCGACCGAAAACTTTAAAAAATCATTGATGAGACATCTGCTTACTACAGCAAAAGCATGTATTCCAGCCTTATGGAAAAGTACCATTCCCCCAACTAGAGCACAATGGTTTAATAAGATAACAGAAATCCAACAAATGGAAAAATTCACCATGATTATAAGGGAGCAGGAGGACAAATACCGACAAACCTGGGCCCCCTATGATATATATAAGGAGCGGCTGAGATAGTGGGGGGGGGGATATGGAGGGAGGTCGGGTGGAGGAGGAGACCGGCGGATGTGAATAATCTTCAATAACTTTTTTTTTTTGTTGTTTTTTTTTTTTTTTTTTTCTTTCTGACTTTTTCTATTTATCTTACTATTTCCAACTTTTCTATAAACCTGTTCTAGGCCCGAACACTTAGGGCAAACTGTTCAAGGGAAGGGGGACAATCGGGGGGGTCCCCAGGGGAATAAAAACGAAACAAAGATAAAGATATTAAAGAAGAATAGGAAAAAAGTATCGGGTACAGTGACTAAAGAGGAGAGAGAGAAGGGAGGAACTAGTGGAATGGAATGTATTTCATTAATTGTTATATAGATAGATCTTCCCCTACTAACATCCCATTAATAGCTGAGATTTGTAAGGATGTGTAAAAAGTAGGAAACGTAAAATAGGTGGAAGATGCTATGAGTGAACTAACAGAATCATGTGTATAGATGCATTATATGAAATGTTGTATAACTATCTTTGTGAATGTAAAAGAAAACGTAAAAATAAAGAATTGATAAAAAAAAACTGCTGGCAGAGCTTTCTTGCCAAGAAAACCGTGCGTGTGTACGAGGCTTTGAGGTTTCTCGTCTGGAAATCTGCCCAGAATCTCAACGAGAAAAATAGAGATCCTGCTCTCTATTTTCTCATTGGGATTCTTGTTGGCCTGTTTCCTGACAAGAAACACGAGCATGTGTATACTTACCTGCCTCCATGGAAACCCGCGCATGCTCGAAATGACTTTGACGCATGTGCGGTAGCTTCCAAGACATAGGTAGGGTGAAGCAAGATGGCGGCTGACGGCATCGAATGTGACGAGCGCATGCTCGTCGTCGTCGATGACGTCACCACGTTCGTGCCATTCAAAAGAACGGCGGTTCTTTTGAATCGTACGTGTGTACACTCGGCCGGCAAGAAAGCTTGCCAGGAATCTCGTCAGGAAAACCAACGGGTTTTTTCCTGACGAGAATCCCGGCCGTGTGTACAGGGCTTGAAGCTGAATATTGCAGCAAAAGCTAGTTTTTTCTCTTTTAATAGGCTATTTATTTTTATCTTTGTAATAATTTTCTACAGTTCTACTTTAAATTCATGGCCTATGCCTGTGTTTGCTTTTTGTGGATTAAAACACATCAGTTAATTTATTACCATTGGAGTGTTACAAACCTCTGTTTTTATAAGATTCATATATGTGTTATCTAGTTGTAAAGTCTGGGGATGAGAAGAAAAAGAAAGAAAATTACTCTTAAGACATGGGTTTAATAAACAGAAATGAGGAACAGTACAGAATTATATTACTGCAGAATAGAAGGTATACTGGAAAATGCCAGTGACACGATTGTTTGCAAATCTTCCCATTCAGCCAATTGGCAACTTAGACGTGCACAGCCCAGACTCCACTTCACATGAAATATTCATAGGCAATATTTCATAATTACTAAATGTTTTTGGCCTCAAGCATAGTAACAAAATAAACTACGCAAAATCACTATACATTTCATTTAAACAACGTACCTCGTGCCTTCTTGATGTCTGACATGCTTTATTTCTAATAAAAATAAAATAGTATTATTAATTTTGATGGTACTGTTTAGAGAAGGAGATGGGAAGGGAGAGGAAAGGGAAGGGAAAGGGAAGAAACCATTCTTACATACCAGTGGCGGCTGGTGCTCAAATTTTTTTTGGGGGGGGGGCGCAAACAAACGAAAAAAATTAAAAAACATCAATTGCAGCCTCACTGTGCCCATCAATTGCCGCCACTATGCCCATCAAACGCAGCCACTGTGCCCATCAAACGCAGCCACTGTGCCCATCAAACGCAGCCACTGTGCCATAAAATTGTCGCCACTGTGCCATGCCATCAAACGCAGCCACTGTGCTATGCCATCAAATGCAGCCACTGTGCCCATCAATTGTCGCCACTGTGCCATGCCATCAAACGCAGCCATTGTGCTATGCCATCAAACGCAGCCACTGTGCCCATCAATTGTCGCCACTGTGCCATGCCATCAAACACAGCCACCGTGCTATGCCATCAAACGCAGCCACTGTGCCCATCAATTGTCGCCACTGTGCCATGCCATCAAACGCAGCCACTGTGCCATCAATTGTTGCCACTGTGCCCATCAATTGTCGCCACTGTGCCATGCCAAACGCAGCCACTGTGCCATCAATTGTCGCCACTGTGCCATGCCAAACGCAGCCACTGTGCCATGCCATTGTCGCCACTGTGCCCATTAATTGTCGTCACTGTGCCATGCCAAACGCAGCCACTGTGCCATGCCATTGTCGCCACTGTGCCCATCAATTGTTGCCACTGTGCCATGCCAAACGCAGCCACTGTGCCCATCAATTGCCACCAGTTTGCCCCTAAAAGATTGCCCCCCGCCTGGCACTTACCTTTCTCGGTCAACCATCCTCGGATCCTCCTGCACGATCCCTCAATGTAGTCCCGCCCTCGATGTTGCTTCAGCCAATCAGGTTACCGGTAACCAGATCCGGTGAACCTGATTGGCTGAGATGCGTGTCAGTGTTAACCAAGGAACGCACCCCCGTGCGTCCCCTGGTTAACTATTTGGAAGCCGATTACAGCCTGAGGTAATCGGAAAGCCTATCAGAGCCGCTGGCTCTGATAGACACTACCACAGCCAACCAGCTGCCGTTATTCAGATGGCCGGCGCTCGCCAGGAGGCCGGCCATCTCAATAGTGGGCGGCAGCAGCAGCAGCGACAATACATAGCTTCATGCAATGCATGAAGCTATGTATTGTTTTTCAGTGGCGGTGCAGGAGCGAGAGGGGGCAGCGCTCCAGCGCCCTCTGTGGACGCACCGCCACTGTTACATACTGCAAGCAGCTTGCTCTAGGGGCACCCAAGCAGGTGTGCTTCCGACCCACAGCTCTGTATGTCCATTCACACACGGAGCTGTGACTCGGTCCAGCAGACCTCCATCTCCTGATTGGCTCAATGGTTGTGATTGACGGCAGTGGGAGCCAATGGCTCCAGGTGCTGCAAAAAGCCAATCAGGAATGTGAGTCCCCAGAGAGACAAAGCTCTCCTGGACATCGTTGGATCGAGAGGGGGCTCAGGTATTAGGGGAGGCTGAGGGGGCTGCTGCACACAGAAGGTTTTTTTTTACCTTCATGCATGAAGTTAATAAAAAAACCTTGTGACTTTACAACAACTTTAAGGTTTCTTTACCCTTCATGAAAGGGATTAAAAAAATCTGTTCCCTAAAATTTCTGACGATAGAAATATGCATTGTATCATGATATGTCGGACTTTCACCAGAAAACTAAAGTCTGAATTTGATTGGCTACTAGGGCTAACACAGGCCGTTGTAATTCCAGACTTTTTTAACCATGAGTTACATTGGTCATTGATCTTAAAGCCTCGTACACACGACCGATTTTCTCGGCAAGAACCAGCAAGAAACTTGCTGGCAGAGCTTTCTTGCTGAGTAAATCGGTCGTGTGTACGCGGCTTTCAGGTTTCTTGTCAAGAAAACCGACAAGAATCTCGACGAGAAAAATAGAGAACCTGCTCTCTATTTTCTCGTCGAGATTCTCGTCAGCATGTTTCTCGACGAGAAAAGTGTGTGTGTGTACACTTACCTGTCGCCGTGGAAACCCACGCATGCTCGAAATGACTTTGACGCATGCGCGGTAGCTTCCTAGGCATAGGTAGGGTGTAGCAAGATGGCGGCGACGGCATTGAATGTGACGAGCGCACGCTCGTCGTAATCAATGACGTCACCGCGTTCGCTCCATTCAAAGAACCGTGGGTTCTTTGAATCGAATGTGTGTACACTCGGCCGGGACAAGTTTCTTGTCCAAGAATCTCGTCAAGAAAAAAGACGAGTTTTTTCATGACGAGATTCTCGGCCGTGTGTACTAGGCCTTAAGACTAAAACCAGCTTGGCCCGAAACCTGTCAGCAGTTTACTTGGGAGCCTTGTCTGCCTTACCTTGTAACAATGTAGACAATCAGAATCAAAAGGATGACTCCAGACAAAATCCCCAGAATCAGAATTAAATTAGCTTTGCTATCTATAAAGAAAGAAATTATGAGATCTTTAATAGGTGCAATAAATTGTCATGTACAAATTCTGAGCAATGTTACACAGAAAAGAAGACAACAAAAGCCATGGAGCCAAAGAGCTAGAGTAGCCATCTTGAGGGTTGCTCATAAATTGGTGATGATTGTCACCCAGTTGCTGCCGTCTTGGCTGGATTGGATGAAAAGTTGATATGCCTACAGCAACCAAAGTTGTGAAAGGACCTCCAAGCCCCCTACACCTTGTAAAATGAACCAAAAAGTAGTACCAAATCTGGAGCCCATAGTAGAAAATGTCAGGACAAATGATCGTTGCTATCTATGAAGAAAGAAGTTGTGAGATCTTTAGTAGGTGCAATAAATTCTCATGTACAAATTTTGAGCAATGTTACACCGAAAAGAAGACAACAAAAGCCAAGGAGCCAGACAGCTAGAGTAGACATCTTGGGTTTCTTTTTTTATAAATTGGTGTCGACTGTCACCCAGTTACTGGCGTCTTGGCTGGAATGGGCGAAAAATTGATATGCCTACAGCAACCAAAGTTGTGAACAGACCTCCAAGCCCCCTACACCTTGCAAAATTAACCAAAAATGGTAATAAATCCGGAGCCCTTAGTAGAAAACATCAGGACGCTACTACTGAATAAATATCTAGGGCTTCGGTGGAAGTTCAAATAACAATTTTTTTAAAAGGGGAAAAAAAGGGGAAACATGTATCTAACTTTTATGCAGCTAGCGTTTAACAAACACATTTTATTACAAAAATAGAAAATTGTAAAGACACAAAACACAAATTAACCACTTCTGCCCCGGACCATTTGGCTGCCCAATGACAAGAGCACTTTTTGCGATTCGGCACTGCGTCACTTTAACTGACACAGAACTTTCCCCAAATAGAGCTTTCTTTTGGTGGTATTTGATCACCTCTGCGGTTTTTATTTTTTGTGCTATAAACAAAAATAGAGCGACAATTTTGAAAAAAATTCAATATTTTTTACTCTTTGCTATAATAAATATCCCCAAAAAATATACCGTATATACTCGAGTATAAGCCGAGATTTTCAGCCCTTTTTTTGGGGCTGAAAGTCCCCCCCCTCGGCTTATACTCGAGTCATAGAAATTTTTACATTGTAGATATTACCTGTAAAGAAGTTGCGGCTGCGGCGTCCATCGTTCAAATTCCGCGGCGTCCATCGTTCAAATTCCGCGGTCTCTTCCTGTTCCTTCCTTGATAGGCGAGTCTCAGCAGACACTCTCCGCCTATCACGAACGTTCTCTCATCCTCAGTTTTCCAGCAGACGTCTGTGATTGGCGGAACACCCAACACAGTGTCTGCTGGGATGGGTGAGGATGAGAGAACGTTCGTGATAGGCGGAGAGTGTCTGCTGAGACTCGCCTATCAAGGAAGGAACAGGAAGAGACCGCGGAATTTGAACGATGGACGCCGCGGAATTTGAACGATGGACGCCGCAGCCGCAACTTCTTTACAGGTAATATTTACAATGTAAAATAGGGAACAGCGAGCTAGGGAACAGTGGGGCATCGGCTTATACTCGAGTCAGTAAGGTTTCCCAGTTTTTTTGGGCAACATTAGGTACCTCGGCTTATACTCGAGTCAGCTTATACTCGAGTATATACGGTATATAAAAAAAAAAATCCTCAGTTTAGACCGATACGTATTCTTCTACATATTTTTGGTAAAAAAAACCACAATAAGCGTTTATTGTCTGGTTTGTGCAAAAGTTATAGCGTCTACAAAACAGGGAATCGTTTTATGGCATTTTTATTAATATTTTTTTTTTTACTAGTAATGGCGGCGATCAGCGATTTTTATAGTGACTGCGACATTATGGTGGACACATCAGACACTTTTGGCGCTATTTTGGGACCATTCACATTTATACAGCGATCAGTGCTATACAAAAGCACTGATTACTGTGTAAATGACACTGGCAGGGAAGGGGTTAACCAGTAGGGGGCGAGGAAGGGGTTAAGTGTGTCCTAGGGAGTGATTCTAACTGTTAGGGGGCGTGGCTTACTGTGACACGACACTGATCACCGCTCCCGATTACAGGGAGCTGTGATCAGTGTCCTTGTCACTAGGCAGAACGGGGAAATGCTTGTTTACATTAGCATTTCCCCGTTCTTCCTCTCCGTGAGACGATCGTGTGACTCCCGGCGGACATCGAGTCCGCGGGACACGCGGTCACACTCACAGGGCTCGCGGCGGGCGCCGCCGTCGGCGCGTGCGTCCAGAATGCCATGTCCTAAAGGGCAACGTACAGGTACGTTAATATGCCCAGCCGTGCCAATTTGCCGACGTATATCGGCGAGAGACAGTCTGCAAGTGGTTAAAGGGATCTGTGAGTGAAATGATTATTCTTAGAGCAAATAGGACAACTGGGATAGCAAGTGCTAGGTTGTCCACTTTCATACCTCCCAACATTTTGAGATGGGAATGAGGGACACCTACTAGCAAATGTATGTAGGCATAGGACACGCCCCCTGCCACACCCCCTTAAAGGACAATTAACCCCCAAAAAAGGTTAATTAAATCCACAAGGGCTTTTTTTACCACTATTCCTTTATATTGGCTTTTAAAATGTACAAATGCAGCAATTTAGAATTTGGATGAAAGGTTTAGCACTGGGAAACACTTTTTGAAAGATAAAAAGGTGCATTTTATATGCAACTATATAGATGCAACCAAAATGAGGGACAAATGAGGAGGAGAGAGGGAAAGAGGGACATTGCTCCAAATCAGGGATAGTCCCTCGAAATCAGGGACAGTTGGGAGCTATGCACTTTTTCCATGAACATAAAAAATTATCATCCAGATTGCATTCTGGGAGGGCTCAGTGAAGTATTTATACAGTAGTAGTGTCTTGATATGCCTACAGACAGCAGGCCAACTTATCTTTTAAAAGGAAAGAGTTGAAGATGTGTGATTTTCCTAGACAGCTGAGTAGGGATGAGCCGAACACCCCCCCCCCCCCCCCCGGTTCGGTTCGCAGCAGAACATACGAACAGGCAAAAAATTAGTTCGAACACGCGAACACTGTTAAAGTCTATGGGACACGAACATGAAAAATCAAAAGTGCTAATTATAAAGGCTAATGTGCAAGTTATTGTCATAAAAAGTGTTTGGGGACCCGGGTCCTGCCCCAGGGGACATGTATCAATTCAAAAAAAAAGTTTTAAAAACAGCAGTTTTTTCGGGAGCAGTGATTTTAATAATGCTTAAAGTGAAACAATAAAAGTGAAATATTCCTTTAAATTTTGTACCTGGGGGTGTCTATAGTATGCCTGTAAAGTAGCGCATGTTTCCCGTGCTTAGAAAAGTCCCTGCACAAAATGACATTTCTAAAGGAAAAAAAGTTATTTAAAACTGCTTGCGGCTTTATTGAAGTGTCGGATCCCGGCAATACAGATAAAAATCATTGAAAAAAAACAGCATGGGTTCCCCCCTTAGTCCATTAGCTGGCCCTTTGGGTCTGGTATGAATGTTAAGGGGAACCCCGAACCAAAAAAAAAGTGTGGGGGTCCCCCCTAATTCCATATCAGGCCCTTCTGGTATGGATATTAACCCCCTTAGCGGTATTCCTGAGTCGGGCTCGGGGTGAGTTTTTTATGCTAAAATCGGTAACCCCGGAGCCAGACTCGGGCTGCATCGCAGTATCCAGGGGAAGTAACTTACCTTGTTCCCTGGATCCTTCGATGTCCTCCCGCAGTGTCTGCAAGCCGTGTCTCGCTCGATCCACACTGCCGAGTGCCGAGCTCCGTTCCCTGCGACATTGCGGCGCACGGGGATGGAGTTCGGCGCCAAATTCAAAAAGTGAAACGCATAGTATACATACAGTACACTGTATTCTTACTGATTACAGTACTGTATGTAATAATTACACATCCCCTTTGTCCCTAGTGGTCTGTCCAGTGTCCTGCATGCACTTTTATATAATAAAAACTGTTCTTTCTGCCTGGAATTCGGAGATTGTCCATAGCAACCAAAAAGTGTCCCTTTATGTCAAAAGTGGTTTTAGACCAGCTAAAAAACAGTGACAATAAATTAGAATCACTGGCAGAATTGAGCGATAGCGATTTGTGGGGAAATTCGTCATCAAACACTAAATCTAATGACAGTGACAATTCTGCAACTGAGCAAATTTCAGTGTTTTTAATTTGATAACATTATTGAATATTTTTTATTATAATTACATTACTATTTGTTATAATTATTTATAGTTATTTATTATATTATAATTTATGATTTTGTGTTTCAAACTTTTTAATACCCAGGATGTCTACTAGACTCTTGTTTGGTCAGGTTTAAGTAAGCAATTACTAAGAATCGCAGGCCTACAATACATAACACCAAATTTCCATGCCATACCGCTTTTGGTACATAATTCCAGACAGAATCATACCGCCAGAGAGGTTAAGGGTAACCCTGCGCCGTTTTTTTTTTTTAAATGGCGTGGGGTTCCCCCCAAAAATCCATACCAGACCCTTATCCCAGCACGCAACCTGGCAGGCCGCAGGAAAAGAGGGGGAACGAGAGAGCGCCCCCCCTGAACCGTACCAGGCCACATGCCCTCAACATGGGGAGGATGCCCCCGTGTTGATGGGGACAAGGGCCTCATCCCCACAACCCTTGCCCGGTGGTTGTGGGGGTCTGCGGGCGGGAGGCTTATCAGAATCTGGAAGCCCCCTTTAACAAGGGGACCCCCAGATCCCGGCCCCCCCTATGTGAATTGGTAACGGGTTACATTGTACCCCTACTATTTCACAAAAAAAAATTGTCAAAATGTTAAAAAACACAGGAGACAATTTTAAGTCCTTTATTAAAAAGAAAAAAAAAAAAAAAAAAGTTCCAACGATGTAATCCACGCTCGAGCGATACCGAAGAGAAAAAAAAACGCTGCTACGAACGATACCACCTCATAGGAGGCGCCCGACTGAATGGCGCTCTGCCGGGTTGACAGCTCTTTTAAAGATGAGGGCAAGGCCACACATCATGTGCACGGGTGACCCTTCTCTGACGCAAGGAGAAAGCCCAGGGTTAGGTTACTCAATGACGTGTACAGGTGACCCGCCCCCTCTTGCGCAATGCGATTTCCCATGACGCACTTTTGATTTCTCCCATAGATTTTGAAAATGGGGTTCCGCAGATTTTCAAATTTGCCGCGAACACCCCAACGAACGGCGAACAGGCAATGTTCAAATCGAACTCATGTTGGACTCGAACAGATAGCCCATCCCTATAGCTGAGTAATGCATGTTTATACATCAATGGCTTAAAAAAAAATATATAATATATTGAAATTTTTATTGTACTCATAAATGAAAGTAGAACTATAGGTAAAACATGTTATTCTTTTAATTTTGGATAGAGTAAGGGAGGGTTAGAACCCCTGTCAACTTCTTTTTCCATCTGTGCCCCATAGCCAAAACAGGAAGTGAGATGAAATCCTTGCAAATTAGGGGAATCCCTTGGGGCCCCACAGATCACCAGAACTATAGTGCCCCCATTGGAAGATGTCCCCTCTATTACTTTTCTGAGGACAACCCAAAATTTGTGAAATTCATTTACTTTAAATTTCAGTAATAATGGTGACCTGACAGGTGTTCTAATCCTCCTTCATTGTATCCAAAACATAAAAAAAAATAAAAAAATTGCCTTTAGTTATACTGTACATTAAAGTAGGTACTGTAAATATCTCCTAAACTTGCACCGTTTCATCGGCACATGCACATGCGCACTGAAGGAATGGCCCGCTCGTGACGTTTCTTCAGGGCCCGTGCCGTGACATGTGTGGGAGTGCTCCATCGGACAATTGTTGTCGGAATTTCCACAGACAAATGTTCGCTGTGCATGCTCTCAAACTTTCCGACAACAAATGTGTTACGTCAGATCATCTGATCGTGTGTACACAAGTCCATCGGACTAAAATACAAAGTACAAACACGCATGCTCCGAACCAATGCTAAACATCAGACAACAATAGCAGAAGTTGCCCAAAGGGTGGCGGTAAAGAGCTGAAAAACCACATGGTTTGGTGAATGTCGGCTGAAAAAGTTCTGCCGTGTGTATGCATACCAAGTTCACGGCCAACGCCCCTTCGCACAAAAATCCACGGAAAAGTCTGATGGAAGTCTGATCGTGTGTACGAGGCTTTAGATAAAATGGAAAAAAAATTATGTAGCACCCTGTAGTGTGTGCTATTAGTATTGGTAAAGTAGGTAAAATATATTCTGGCCAGAAATAACCTAAGTTACTAAATTGGGTAAGGTTTACTCATCTTGGCAACTCTCTGGTGCCTCCCCCTGGTGTCTGGAAGGTTGGAGAACCTTCTAGAACTAGAGGGTGGGGGCTAAGAGGGGCTACAGGTGGAGGCAGAAGGTAAGATCACATGCTGTTTTACTCCATATGTGCTGCTGTTAAGGGACTGAGTTCCTGCCTATAATGGGCCGCTACTGAACTGACTAGGAGTCTGTCAAGTTCCCCACGAGAGGGAAGTGGCAGACGCTGTAAAGTAGAGCAAGTGTGTGCAGGAGGAAGAAGTTGAAGAAGTTGTACATAGGAAGTTTGTCTCTGAAGTTCTCGTTGCAGTCAAGTGGGCATCCCATAACCCCCCTATCCCCATCCAAGTTGTTAACCCCTAATAAAACAACAAAAACAAAGCTACCTACTGTTTTCTGACTATTGTGTGCCTGTGAAGATTAGGAGCCTGGCTGTGCAGGAGTAGGGGATCCCTGTTCATCTGTAGCTCCAACGTGGGGTGTGCTACAGTTATGCAGGTAGTAACAAAAATATCTCACTGGAAAAGCTAAAAGGATGTTCTAAGACAGGCGGTGCCCAATCAGTGTCCCGGGGCCACATGTGGCCCGTGGAGCCCTCTGATGTGGCCCACGCCCTCCTGCTCTGGGATGGAATACAATAGAATAGAATACTGTTATTAAAGGTAAGTTTATTGCCTACCTCCAATCCGATCCCCTAAAAAAAAAAAAGAGTAGAGTGGGCACTATAGAGTAGAGTGAGCTGCCATCCACCCGCTCCACTCATTGTTGCCCGTGACCCGTTACCAAGTCGCTTAAGTGGCCCTCGCTCTTCAAAAGGTTGGACACCCCTGTTCTAAGACATATGCCGCGTACACACAATCGTTTTTAATGTCATTTTCAAAAACAACGTTTTTCTCGACGTGATTTTTCTTGTTTCCTCTCAAGCCTGTCTTGCATACACACGTTCATTAAAAAAAAACACTCGAGCAAAGCGCGGTGACGTACAACACGTACGACGGCACTATAAAGGGGAAGTTCCGTTCGAATGGCGCCACCCTTCATGTTAGTAAAGTTTGTTGAGTGACGATTTGCGCTTTTCAGCCTCGTGCTTTTCAGTCCGTTACAGTGTGACGAATGTGCTATCTCCATTACGAACGCTAGTTTTACCAGAACAATCGCTCCCGTCTCATACTTGATTCTGAGCATGCGCGTTTTTTTCCCCCTCGTAAAAGCATACACACTACCGTTTTTCACGTCGTTAAAAAAAACGACGTGAAAAACGACGTGAAAAAATAGAGCAGGTTCTCATTTTTTTTTTTAGGCCATTTTCCACGCCATTAAAAATGCTCTGGAGCCTACACACGATCGTTTTTAATGCCCAATTAAAAAAATTGCATTTTTTAACGTCGTGAAAAACGGTCGTGTGTACGCAGCATTACAGTATAAACAAGAAAAATGTATATAATTGCTGACCTTTAAAATCCAGCTCTGCGGAGGTGGAGCTTCCAGCTGTGTTGTGAGCAATGCAGGAGTATGAGCCAGATTTGTCTTCATTGCTGTCTAATACCAGGATCTGTTCAGTTTTATTTATTAGGATATTTCCATGCTTGATCCAGGTGTAATGAGTGACATTGGGGTGACTGCTCACAAAACTGCAATTTAGCTCAGTACCTCCCTCTGTTTGAAGCACAATGACTTGTACTCCAGTAGCAGCATCTACAAAACACAATCAAATGTGCTGTAAAATAATATATAATAATAAAATGGTTTGTCTCTATAATTGCCGAGTATGATATACAGTATATACATTGCACAGGAATCTTTATTGGTAATGATTCTTCTCTTGTAAAAAAAACAATATTGAAAAACCACTCAAGTTAGCAAAGAGTCCTCAGTAATACTGTAGCAGCGCTTAACGTCAACTAAAATATTTGTTGGAACTTCCATATGTCTAGTCCATACAGGAAATAAAGTGCAAATTTGATGATGTGTTGTAGTAGCTGTCAGTTATAATCAGTGCACCATCCACCAGAGCTTCACCACGTGGGGGAGGGGGGGGGGGCGATAATATATTCCCTCTAGGGGATGCACTCACCACAAGACTGAATGAGATGCGCCTTGATAATTCTGATCTTGGCTCCACTGAACTTCACCAAGCAGATGTTACTTTATAGGGGCACAGCAACCATATGTTGGAAAGACAAAAATGATCCACATAGCGTGATACTGTCTTAAAGTTTTAATGAATGACCCCAAAACCCCCCTTTTTACATAATATGCGTACCACAAGCTTAAATAAACCAGGCAAATTGATGGATAAATGGAGGGAGCGCAAGCGCCCGGTTACCGCGGTCCTGGAGGGGATACGTCTGTGTACAGCAGCCGTCAACTCCACTTCCTGGTTCTTCTACGGTCCGTGGAACGCATGCGTCACTTCCGGTTCAGCATGATCACGGTCTGACGCGTTTCGTCACTTCCGACTTCGTCTGAGGGCGTCAATGATTCTTCTCTCCCAATACTATTTATTGCAGCACAAGAATAGGGTTCCGTGTCTTTGGGGATAATCAATACTTTGATTTTCTGATCTTGAGACTCTAATTTAATGTTGCTATTTTGTGTAATGCCATTCATAACGGTGTAGAGGAGGGTTAGATCTGCTGGAGCATGTTAAAATCACATCAATGCCCTCCAAAAATGATTTGTTTTTGGGTAAGCTGACCGTCGCATCTTTTGGTGAGGCTGGTGAAGAAGAACAGATTTGTTCCTTAAAGGGTTATTCTACTTGAAACTTTTATTTCTGTTGTTCCAGGTTGCTGACAAGTAGCATGACACGCCGACTTCTAGGCTTGTGCAATTCGTTTCGTAACGAATCGAAATTCGTCCGAATTTAGCAACTTTCGGACATTCGGAAGCATTCGAATTTCCGAACAGAGCAATTACGAATAAGACCGAATCCGAAATAAATTATACCGCAAAATAGCGAATGCCCGAAGGTCTTCGGCATAATTCGTTATGAAAAAAGTTACGAATGTACGAATCCATTCGAAGCACAATAACACTCACTCTGCTCTCTGCTTCTCCCTCACCATGCTGAACTCCCTCTCAAAATGGTGTACAGGGGGCGGAGGTTATAGCCGCATAAAAAAACAAAAGTAAAATACGAGATTTCGAATCCATTCGAAGCACAATAACACTCACTCTGCTCTGCTCTCTGCTTCTCCCTCACCGTGCTGAACCCTCTCAAAATGGTGTACAGGGGCGGAGCCTATAGCCGCATGTAAAAAAACGAAAGTAAAATACGAGATTTCGAATCGTTACAAATAACCGCTATGTATTTAGAAAAGTACAAATCCATTCGAAGCACATTAGGCATAATAGGCAGCGTCGTTGTGAGAGAGACACGGAAAATTACGAATCAACGAACCCAAAAAAAGTTACGAAAGTAGGAGTTGTGTCCAGAATCAACGAAAAACAACGTACTCTACCGAAAGTACGAATTATAAAGCAACAAAAAATTCAACGAAAAATGTCGCTTGCAAAAATACGAATGAGTCCGAACACGAAAAATCCCGTCTAGCAAAATTACGAATGATTACGAATCAACAGGACCGGAAAGAAACGAACCGAAACGGAACGAATTTTTCCGTTGTGCACAAGCCTACCGACTTCCTAAATCTCAGAACACCATTACTGGAGTCTTTAAAACAATGGAATAGGAAGCCAGGGAGCCGCCATTGCTGACCCAAAGGTGTGATATCCCTTTTGCTTTTTTAGCTCCTTAACAAAGTTAACTACTTCAGAGCTGAGACCTCAACTCCAGGTGGTTCTCAATGAAGAGATTACTGTATGAAGCCTTTAACAAACCTAAATATAAACCTAACCCTAACTTAACGCTTAGGCCACCTCTTATGCCTCGTCTCGTACACACGACCGATTTTCCCGTAGGAAAAAAAAAAACCATGGTTTTCCCGACGGAATTCCTCTCAAGCCTGCCTTGCATACACACGGTCACACAAAAGTCCGGTGAACTTTTGACTGCCAAGAACACAGTGACGTAAAAGACTACGACGAGACGACAAAATGAAGTTCTATGCTTCCAAGCATGCGTCGAATTGTTTCCGAGCATGCACGGTTTTTTCCCCATTAGAAAAGCGTACAGACGAACGGTTTTCCCGCTCAGATTTTTCCTGACGGGAAAAAAGAGATCCTGCTCTCTTTTTCTTCCCGGCAGTTTTCCTGTGGGAAAAAGTCCGATGGAGCATACACACGGTCGGGATTCCCGGCCAAAAGCTCTCATCGCAGTTTTTCCGACGGGAAAACCGGTCGTGTGTACGAGGCATAACAATAAAAGTTTCTTTTGCTTTTATAACCTTTAATTTCCTTTCCTTTTATAACCACTTGCTTATTGGGCACTAGGAATGGGTCGAACGACCCCTTGTTCGGTTCGCAGTGAGGCATAAAAAAAACCCAAAAAGACACAAAACCTTTTTCATATTTTGTTATAAAATTTTGCAAATGGGTAATTTTTCTCCTTCATTGATGTGCGCTGATAAGGGGGGCACTGATAGGCTGCACTGATGGGCACTGATAGGTGGCACTGGTGGGCACTGATAGGCGGCACTGGTGGGCACTGATCAGGAGGCACTGATGAGGCTGCACTGATGGGTGGCACTGATGGGCACTGATAAGTGTCACAGAGAGGTGGCATTGATAGGCGGCACTGATAGGGGGCACTGATAGGCGGCACTGATAAGGGAACTGATGGTCACTGATTAGCAGCACTGATGGGCACTGATAGGTGGCACTGATTAGCAGCACTGATGGGCACTGATAGGTGGCACTGATTAGCAGTACTGATGGGCACTGATAGAAGGCACTGATATGTGGCACTGGTGGGCACTGATTAGCGGCACTGGAGGGCACTGATTAGCGGCACTGGAGGGCACTGATTAGTGGCACTGGTGATCACTAAGGGGACCGATGTCCCTCTAACAGAAGCCTGTTAACGGCTTTCTTCTTTTCTTCACGCTATTAGCGTGAAGAAAAAAAAATCAGAAACCAGCTTCCGTTTCCTTCCGTGATCAGCGGTCATTGGCTGATAAGAACTTGGAGATCACAGAGCGTGCCCCCGGGCCGCGCAGGCGGCACGAGAACGGGAGGACGTCCATGTACGCCCTCCCGGCATTTAAGCCCGCACTGCAGTCGTCTTTCGGCTAGAGCGCGGGTGCAAAGTGGTTAAAAACTCAAAACTCACCACAAGGGACATACCTTACAGTCCTCATGTGCGGTGGGGGTCAATACAACTAGGGGCTGTCAGAAGCTCTCATCAAGAGAGCTTGACTATGCTCACCCTTTCCTGGCAGACCCCTATTGGAGCCCAAAAATGTGGAGTTCATTTATTGTGAAATTTCTTATTTTTAATTGTCTGAAATACATACAATTGATGTTTAGTGTTGTTGCCTTGTGCGATTTTTCTCCATTATGATAAGTTGCTGTGCACTTCATTTGCGTTTCGTCATCTTTGTGTGAAGGAACAAATGTAATTGTTAGTATTTCTCTCCATTTTCCTCCAGATAGCTTTTCAGATCGTCTCTCGGTTTGGCCAGGTTTGTTCCACTCTAGAGAAGGAGGATTGGAGACCCGTGTGTGCACTACAGAGCATGCTAATATTTCAGGACGTCCTTCCAGCATTTCTCCATTTTCAGTAAGTTTTGATAATCGTGGAGTATCTGAAAAATGTCAAGGTTCAGTTCCTAAACTGAGGTGATTGTTAAAGGGTGTTAAAAATCTTACTTTTAATTCAGATTCTCTAAAGTATAAGAAAGTAACCTGCAAAAAGGTTGGAACCCACTTTTTGATTTACTGACCAGCAGTGTTAACTTTGTCAACTAAAACATTTTAGTCGACGAAATGAATACTATTTTAGTCAACTAAAATGCGACTAAAACTAAAACAATTGAGATGACTAAAATACGACTAAAACTAAAATGGCATTTTAGTCAAGACTAATGCCCCGTACACACGATCGTTTTTAATGTCATTTTTTAAACCGACGTTTTTCTTCTCGTTTTTTTTCATGTTTCCTCTCAAGCCTGCCATGCGTACACACCATCATTAAAAAAAACGATCAAGCAAAGCGCAGTGACGTTCAACACGTACGACGGCACTATAAAGGGGAAGTTCCGTTCGAATGACGCCACCCTTCATGTTGGTAAAGTTTGTTGGGCGACGATTCACGCTTTTCAGTCCGTTACTGTGTAATGAATGTGCTATCTCCATTACGAACGCTAGTTTTACCAGAACGAGCGCTCCCGTCTCATACTTGATTCTGAGCATGCGCGTTTTTTTTCATGTCGTTAAAGCATACACACTATCGTTTTTCACGTCGTTAAAAAAAACGACATGAAAAACGACGTGAAAAAAGAAAACATGTCCGGAATTTTTATGGCCGTTTTTCACGTCGTTAAAAATGCTCTGGAGCCTACACACGATCATTTTTAATGGCCATTTTTTTAAATGCCATTTTTAACGGCATGAAAAACGATCGTGTGTATGGGGCATTATGCCGCGTACACACGACCGTTTTTAATGTCATTGAAAAAAACTGCGTTTTTCTCGACGTGATTCTTCTCAAGCCTGCCTTGCCTACACACTATCGTGGAAAAAAAATGCTCGAGTAAAGCGCGGTGACGTACAACACGTACGACGGCACTATAAAGGGGAAGTTCCATTCGGATGGCGCCACCCTTCGGGACGCTTTTGCTGATCCTCGTGTTAGTAAAGTTTGGGGAGAGACGATTCGCGCTTTTCAGCCTCATGCTTTTCAGTCCGTTACAGCGTGACGAATGTGATATCTCCATTACGAACGCTAGTTTTACCAGAACGAGCGCTCCCGTCTCATAACTTGATTCTGAGCATGCGCGTTTTTATTTACATCGTTAAAGCCTACACACGGCCGTTTTTCATGACGAGAAAAACGACGACGTGAAAAACGACAAGAAAAATTAGAGCATGTTCCAAATTTTTAATGGTAATTTTTCACGTCGTGAAAAATGCTCTGGAGCCTACACACGATCGTTATTGACCAAAAAAAAAAAAAAATAGGATTTTTATAACAGCTTACCTGTAAAATCCTTTTCTTGGAGTACATCACGGGACACAGAGCGACATAGTCATTACTAATGGGTTATATAGATACCGTCAGGTGCTGGCACTGGCAACTTCCAAAACCGGAAGTACCCTCCCCTATATAAGCCCCTCCCATCCGGGAGCACCTCAGTTTTGTAGCAAAGCAATAAGTGTCCCCAAAGAGGGGTGGGAGCTCTGTGTCCCGTGATGTACTCCAAGAAAAGGATTTTACAGGTAAGCTGTTATAAAAATCCTATTTTCTTTTTCGTACATCACGGGACACAGAGCGACATAGTCATTACTAATGGGATGTCCTAAAGCAATGCCAAATGAGGGGGGGGGGATACACCATACATAAGCTGAGCGCTATCAGACATGAGGATCTTTTGCGGCCTGCAACACACTGCGCCCAAAGGCGACATCCTCCTGACTTCTAACGTCCACCTGGTAGAACCTAGTAAACGTGTGTACTGAAGACCATGTTGCGGCCTTACAGATTGGAGCCAGGGAGGCCTGGTGATGCACTGCCCATGAAGTTCCAACTGCTCTCGTGGAGTGCGCCCTAACTTTGAACGGAGGCGGTCTACTTCTCAAGCTATAGGCTTGTATTATGACCTGTCGAATCCACTTGGCTAAAGTAGATTTTGACGCTGCCTGACCCTTTCTGGGGCCTTCCGGCAGAATAAACAAAGTATCCGTTCTGCGAATCTGAGCAGTGGCTTTTAGATAAGCTTTAACTGCTCTTACTACATCCAAAGAATGCAATAACTTTTCCTCTACCGAAGTAGGTTTGGGGAAAAAAGAAGGAAGAACCACATCTTGGTTCAAATGAAAACTCGATACCACCTTAGGAAGAAAGGCTGGATGAGGACGTAACACTACTCTGTCCTTATGGATAACCAGATATGGCTCCTTACAGGACATAGCTGCTAATTCCGATACTCTTTTAGCCGAACAAATGGCTACTAGAAAAATCAATTTCCTGGTGAGAAGCACCAGAGAGATATGCTGTAATGGTTCAAATGGTTGTTTCTGTAGAACTGACAGAACCAAGTTTAGATCCCATGGACATATGGGAATATTAACCGGAGGACTAATACGCATCACTCCTTGTATAAAGGCTTTGACTAGTGAATGCGAAGCCAAGGGCCTTTGAAAAAATATTGACAAGGCCGAAATCTGACCCTTGATAGTACTCAAGGCAAGCTTCCTATCTACAGCCCATTGTAGGAAGTCCAGACTCCTACCTATTACGTACTTACGTGGATGCCATTTCTTGGCTTCACACCAGGCGATGTACGCCTTCCAGATTCTATAGTAGATCTGCCTGGATACCGGCTTCCTGGCATTGATCATGGTAGATACCACAGAATTAGAGAGCCCTCTCTTTTTTAGAATGTGGGCTTCAATAGCCAGGCCGTCAAACCTAGGGCTGGTAAGGAAGGATGGTATATCGGTCCTTGCGAAAGCAGGTCCGGACGATGTGGGAGAGTCCAAGGACTCCCTACTGACATTTTACAATCTCCACGTACCACGCTCTTCGGGGCCACGCTGGGGCCACCAGAATCACTGGTTTCTTTTCTACCCTGATTCTGCGGAGTAATCGAGGTAACCATTGTGGCGGTGTGAATGCATATATCAGCTTGAACTGATCCCAAGGGAACACTAGGGCATCCGAGCCGCAAGCTAGGGGATCCCTTGTCCGAGAGACAAACCTGTCCCCCTTTGCGTTGAATCTGGATGCTAGAAGATCTACATCCGATGTTCCCCACCGCTGACATATTGTCCAGAAAACCTCGGGGTGAAGGGACCCTTCCTCTGGGCCTAATTGCTGGCGACTTAGAAAGTCCGCCTTCCAATTCTCCACTCCTGGAATGAATACCGCAGATATGGCTGGGACATATTTTTTCTGCCCATTTCAGGATGTAATTTACTTCCCTCTGGGCTGCACGACTCCTGGTGCCCCCCTGATGATTGATATATGCCACTGCTGTGGCATTGTCTGATTGAATTCTGACAGGGGACCCTTGGAGTTTGGATGTCCATGCTACTAGGGCATACCGGGCTGCTCGTATCTCTAAGAGATTGATGGGCAGGGCCTTTTCTGCATCCAACCATCTGCCCTGGAGAGACTATTGCTCCAGTACTGCTCCCCAGCCTATAAGGCTGGCATCTGTAGTGACCACCTTCCAAGAAATCGGACTGAAGGATTTCCTTTTTTCCAGATTCTGGGGAACCAACCACCAACGGAGGCTCTTGCGAACGGAAGGGGACAAGGACATTGTAAGTCTAGGGCCTGAATTTTTTTGTTCCAGGCTGACAGTATGGCCCCTTGCAAATTCCTTGAATGGAATTGACCGTAGGGTACTGCTTTGAATGATGCCACCATTTTTCCCAGCAGCCTCATATACAGGCGTATGGACGGCTGTCTTTTTTGTACCCACTAAGTGGATCAAATCTTTCACAGACAACACCTTTCCTCGAGGCAAGAATATTTTTCTCTGGCCTGAATCCAACCTTAGCCCCAAGTATTCCAGACTTTTGACTGGTTTTTAGGGCTGACTTGTCTCGGTTGATAATCCAACCGTGAGATTCCAGATACTTGATCGTCTTGTGAACGACCACGTCTAGTTTTTTCACTGAGTGGTCTATCAGCAACAAGTCATCCAGATATGCCATTATCATTACACCTTGTGTTCTTAGATTGGCCAATAAAGGGCCAGAATTTTTATAAACACTCGTGGTGCTGTGGCCAAACCGAAGGGTAAGGCTCTGAACTGAAAATGGCGCCCTTCTACTGCAAAGCGTAGAAATTTTTGGTGGACTGGAAAGATGGGAATATGCAAATAAGCATCTTTGATGTCGATCGTGGCTAACCAATCCTCCCCTTGTAGGGCAGTGGCCACCGATCGGATCGACTCCATCGGAAAGTCCTGATATACAGGAATTTGTATAGCCCTTTTAGAATTAATATGGGCCTCCCGTCCGCGTTTGCTTCGGGACTGTAAAGAGGTTTGAGTAAAACCCGAACCCTCATTCTTCCAGGGGAACCTCCATAATTACTCCTTGGAGCAATAGTTGTTCTAGTGCCAACAGGAGGGACTCTCTCTTCCGGGGATCCCTTGGCACGTTTGACCTCAAAAATGGGAAGGAGGAGAGTCTTTTAACTCCAAACTGTATCCCAAACCTACTGCGGAGAGCACCTATCTGTCTTGATCGTGTCCCGCCAGGTCTCTTGCGAACAACTGGAGTCCTCCCCCCACCCGACTGAGTGGGGGGCTGCAATGAATTTAACTTTGGGGGAGGTTTTGTACCTCCCCTGCCCCAGGGTTTCTCATGCCCCAGGGACTGGAGAAGCAGGCCTCTTAAAGAGGGACCTCTAACTCTGCTTTTAACCGGCAAGAGCGTATTTTTACCGCTGGAAATTTTCTGGATATATTTGTCCAGGTTTTCCCTGAATAAGCGTTCACCATGAAATGGGACGCTAACCAGCCATTCTTTACAGGGAGCTTCAGCAGACCAGTTTTTGAGCCATAGGAGCCTACGCATATGTACTATAGACAGCGTAAGGCGGGAGGCCTGATGGACTGAATCCTCTATGGCGTCAACCGCAAAGCCTAAGGCTCTAGGTAGATCAGCTAGGGCAAGGCCTGCTGATCTGTCAAGTCCCTCAAGACCTGTTTCAACTGATCCTTCACTGCTTAGCAGACCCCAATAGCTGCTACTGCTGATTGTATCACCAAGCAGATTTTCATAAGGACTCCAATCTTTTATTTATTGGGTTCTTGAACATTTGGACATTATCCACTGGACATGTCAGTGATTTATACATACAAGAGATGGCTGCGTCCACTGTAGGGACCTTCCATTTTTTTTTTTTTTTTTTTAATGAACTTATCCTCCATGGGATAGACCACCGGAAATCTCTTGGGGGAATAAATATTTTCTCAGGACGTTCCCAATCCTGGTAAATGAGCCCTTTCAGTAAAGGGTGAAGTGGAAAAGAACAAACAGTCTGGGGACTTCTAGCGACCCCAACGAGGATACAGTAGTGGTTGATGGTTCCGCAAGGTGCATTTTTAAATGCTGATCGGACCATGTTAGTCAGAGACTGAACCCATAATCTTTCAGCTTGAGATGCTGAGAAAAGGTTCCCCCACTGTTGATTCCTCTATAACAGAATCAACCTCATCCTGATCCCCTTCAGGCAGGTCGATCCCTGTATGGGACTGTTGCTCTGCTAACAGGCACTCTGAAGGAGGAGACGGAGATCGGGCGTGCTTTCCCTGACAGGGAGGCAGCGATAAATGTTGACAATCTCTCTCTAATCCTCCCAGAGCTGAGGAAAAAACCTCCTCTGTTACATACACAGGAGCAGGTGAACTGAGGACAGCCACAGTACCAAGTACCCCTGCGGGGTCTCTACGGTCACTTACCTCTGAACTTCAGGGGAGACTGGTGCAGCAGGAGTATGCCCAAGATCCTCCGAGACCGATGAGACCCCCTTCGCTTCCTGGAAGATTCAGTTCCGGAGCTTCTGGACGGCATATTCCTAAGCCTAAAGCTGAGGTATTCCAGCCGTAATACACCACTTTTACTGAGAATAGTCTAGCACAATTGCTGCTATATCACAGTTGGTGTCTACTAATGTGCCTTTCTAGGGGATGCCTGTATCAACCGCTTGCTGTATGCCTTTAAATGTTGCCAGCTCTGTCTCTGTACTTCATAGCCAGCTCACTACAATATTGTGGTTTTTTTTTGTAAAACTGCTGGGACGCCCGCACATGCGCAGAAGCGCTGCGGCGCGCACAGAGCGTCATCCCCCAGGCTCCGCCCCCTTTTTCCGGCTCACCTCTATATATAGAGGCGCGTGCACGCGCACGCGCGCGGGCACGTGCGCCTTCGGCGCTAATTTCAAATATGGTAACAAGGGACAGGAGCCAGGGCCCCTTTTTGCCGCAGGCCGGGGGATGGACGAGCACTGCAACATGGCAGAGGAAGCAGTTTCCTATAAGAGAACTTACCATCTGCCTGGACTTTGCTCTGCTGAGAAGAAACTTCACCTATCACGGCAGGCATTGTAATCAAACCTTCAGGGACCGGGTTCCCAAGGATTCCACTCCCCTGGACCTGTATAGCACCCTGCACAGAAAACATCTTGGTCGTGGGTATGACCAGAGCTCTGGATCCCAGGGTCCAGCTCTCCTAAGAGAAGCATTACAGGCAAAACCTTGCTCTTCTCTGCAAGGCCCGGGTACCGACCGTTTAGCTATGAAGCTTTTTTGGTCGGATCCGGAATAGCTTACTGAGGCCCAAAAGAACCTGTACGCAAGCTCAGTGAAAAACACATGTTTCTTCTTGGCCAACACCTTAGACACTGGCAAAAAACTGAGGTGCTCCCGGATGGGAGGGGCTTATATAGGGGAGGGTACTTCCGGTTTTGGAAGTTGCCAGTGCCAGCACCTGACGGTATCTATATAACCCATTAGTAATGACTATGTCGCTCTGTGTCCCGTGATGTACGAAAAAGAAAGGCATTTTTTTCGTCATGAAAAACGGTCGTGTGTACGTGGCATTAGACTAAAACTAAATAAAAAATTGACCTCAAAATTACCACTGGTCTGTAGTGCATGTTCATACCTCAATACCTAAAATAATAACATATGAGATTTTTCACTCCAGCAGTATATAAGGAGTTTGCAAATTGTAGAGAAATGTTAAAGTGGAGCTCCACCCTAAATAGCAACTTTTGCTATTTGGATGCCTCCCCCCCTCCGGTGTCACAATTGACACCTTTCAGGGGGGAGGGGGGTGAAGATACCTGTCTAAGACAGGTATTTTCACCCACATCCGGGAGTCCTGTCCCCGGGAATCTGCGGGAGTTACGTCACTTCCCGCAGACTTCCCTTGGTGTTCTGGGAGACACTCGGCTCCCAGAACACAGGAGCACCAATCAGAACGGCGCAGCGCGACTCGCGCATGCGCCGTAGGGAACCGGGCATGAAGCCGCAGGGCTTCACTTCCTGGTTCCCTCAGCGAGGATGGCGGAGGGAGCAGCAGAGCGACGAGCGGTCGCTCGTCCTCTGCTGCGGACGTCGGTGGACTCCAGGACAGGTAAGTGTCCAAATATTAAAAGCCAGCAGCTGCTGTAGCTGTAGCTGCTGGCTTTTAATTTTTTTTTTCCGGTGGAGCAACCCCTTTAACTAATACATTACAATTTAATTACACCCATTAGATTTTAGACGACTAAAATGGGTTTTAGTCTACTAAAATGTCCTGGAGATTTAGTCGACTAAATACGATTAAAGCAATAGAAGACTAAAATGGGACTAAAACTAAAATGCCATTTTAGTCCTAAGACTAAGACCCCTTGCACACTGGGGCGGTTTGCAGGCGCTATTGTGCTACAAATTGCACCTGCAAACCGACCCTAAACAGCGGCTGCTGTCTCTCCAATGTGAAAGCCCGAGGGCTTTCACACTGGAGCGGTGCGCTAGCAGGACCGCTCCAAAAGTCCTGCTAGCAGCATCTTTGGAGCGATGAGAGGAGCGGCGTGTTTACCGCTCCTCCACCGCCCCTTCCCATTGAAAGCAATGGGAAACCGCGGCAATACCGCGGTGCCTGCTATACCGCCTGCAATGCGCCTCTGCAGAGGCGCATTGCGGGCGGTATTAACCCTTTTTCAGCTGTTAGCGGGGGTTAAAGCCGCACCGCTATCAGCCAAATACCGCCGCAATTACGACGGTAAAGCGCCGCTAAAAATAGCGGCGCTTTACCGCCACCGCACCTCCCGCCCCACTGTGAAAGGGACCTTAGACTAAAACTAAATTGAAATTTGCTGCCAAAATTAACACTGCTGACCAGGCTAGGGTTGCCACCTTTTCTTCAATCCAAACCCGAACACTTGGGGGCATGACAATTTATTTTAAGAGGGAATGTGGAATCTGGTGTAAAGGGGAACTCTGATGTAAGGGTGTTTCTGCTCACTTACTTTAGACTTTCCTGCATTTCCCCTTAAATCAGGGTTCCCAAAGACCCTCCTTACATCAGAGTCCACGGGGTACCCCTTATATCTGAGCAGGGCCGCCATCAGGGGGGTACAGGCAGTACACCTGTAAGGGGCCCGGAGGTCCCCTGGGGCCCGGGTGGCAACCCCCCCTTTTTCTTTTTTCTTTTTTTTTCTCTTTTTACTTTTTCTTTTGTAAGGGTCCCAGAGGTCCCCAGAGGCCCGGAGGTCCTCAGTGGCCCAGATGACAACCCCCCTTTTTTTTTTTGGAAGGGGCCCAGAAGCCCGGAGGTCCCCAGGGGCCTGGATGGCAACCCCCACTTTTTTTGTAAGGGGCCCAGGGGCCCTGAGGTCCCCAGGGCCCCGGATGGCAACCCCCTTTTTTTTTTCTATAATTTTTTTATTTATTATTCTTTTTTTTTTTTTTGTAAGGGGCCCAGAGGTCACCAGAGGCCCGGAGGTCCCCAAGGGCCCAGATGGCAACCCCCCGACCCCAATAATTTGCGGCGACGAATTGAGAAGCGGCGTGCGCTTCTCAATTCGTGGCACCCCCCCCCCCGCTTCTCAATTTGCAGCGGCAGCACCCCCCCCCCCGGTTCTCTGCTCCAGGGGGCCCATGCCTGAAGCTGTGTAAGGGGCCCCAAAATTCCTGATGGCGGCCCTGTATCTGAGTCCCCCTTTTCTTAGTGTTCACACTCGCTCAGAGGTAGGAGAGAGAAAGGAAGAAGGGGGGGGAGACATTGGATGGTGAGCTCACTCACCCGAGGATGGAGGCTCAAGCATTGACACCTTTCATTCACAATATATGAGATGAAAGGAAATCCTGGACTGCCGCACTCTGTTCAAAGATGTCTTTATTGAGTAAAATCAATCAAAAATCATCCAAAATCATCCAAAATGGTACAGTCACAATAAAAAATGATCAACAAGAAGAAGGCGGCTAACGTGTTTCACATTGTGAGATGCTTATTTCATTCACAATATATCTGCCGGCTGCTGAGCGTCACATTTCCAGCCCATGCATCCCTTTCCCGAGCACAGAACATCGGGATTGGAGTGTGGGTGGGCAGACAGAGGGGTAAAGGCAGGAAGAAATCAAGACCTCTCTCCTCTCCTGCCCATGTATGGTGGTAGGGCCCGTGCGCACCCCTATGTACTTGGCGGTTGTGGTACTCAGTTACTTGGGGAGCCGCAGTCCAGTCTTAAAAATGTGTCCAGGTTTCAGGAGGTCTGAAACCCAGACACACCATTCCAAACCCGGACTGTCCGGGTGAATCCCGGACGGGTGGCAACCCTAGACCAGGCCCTTGTTATACCGATCCTTCAAGTATTCATTGGTCTTCTATAATATGTTTTTTTTTTTTTTTAGGGATGCACAGATACTGTTTTTTTTTTTTTTTTATATCAGCGAGTATGAGTACCGATACTTTGCAAATTGTGTCCATACAAAATAAATTAGCGCAAATCCCACTGCAAATAATCACATGTGATTTGAACAGGAATGTGGTGCAATTTCTTTCTGAATGGCTTGCAGTTTCCTTCACCGCTCCTGTGTGAACCCCGACTTGTCATAGTGATTTCAGCCTGGGTTCACACAGGAGCAGTGCGGGAAACCACAAGCGATTCGGACGGGTGGGACATGTAACATGTTCCCAAAGGTGAACTTACCCCTTAACCTCCCTGGCGGTATTCCCGAGTCTGGCTCGGGGTGGAATTTCAGTACCATTAGCGGTAACCCCATCCCCCTCTACAGTTAGAACATACCCAGGGAACACAGTTAACCCCTTGATCGCCCCCTAGTGTTAACCCCTTCCCTGCCAGTGTCATTTTTACATTGATCAGTGCATATTTATAGCCCTGATCAATGTAATAATCTCACTGGTCCCCAAAAACCGTAATTTGGGGTCAGATTTGTCCGCCGCAATGTTGCAATCCCGCTAAAAATCGCAGATCGCCCCCATTGCTAGTAAAAACAATATTTATTTATTTTAAATGCCTAAATCTTTCTCATCGTTTGTAGACGCGATCACTTTTGCGCAAACCAATCAATATACGCCCATTGGGATTTTTTTTTACCAAAAAATGTGTAGAAGAATATATATCGGCCTAAACCGATTAATACATTTGTTTGTGGGGGGGGGGGGGGGTTGGAGTTTGTATTAAAGGAAAAAAAAATTTTTTTTTTTTCAAAATTCTCGGTCTTTTTTTGTTTATAGCACAAAAAATAAAAATCGCAGAAGAGATGAAATACCACACAAAAAAAAGGTCTATTTGTGGGGAAATTTTTTTTGGGGTACAGCGTCACACGACCACGCAATTGTCAATTAAAGTGACGCAGTGCTGTATCGCAAAAAATGGCCTGGTCAATAAGGGGGCAAATCCTCCCGGGGCTGAAGTAGAGAAAGTAAAATGGTGTCAATTTGATATCGACAAGATCACCATGTAGAGCAGAATAAAGACTCACTTTGACATATATCTTCCTCTGTGAACAGATAAGCAAGCTGTCACTGACAAGTGACATTCAGCAGTGTTTCCATCAGCAGTGAAGTGACAGCAAATGCAGAGAGATGCATGGTGATCCTGTCCCTGGCTAGAGTGCCGGAGCCCTAAGCCGACAGAATTTAAATGGTAACTCCACTTTTGTGGGGAAAAAGAATAGCAAATAAAGAAAAAATAATATAGCGTTTACCAGGGGTGCTCAACCTGTGGCCTGCAGGCCACATGTGGCCCCGTCGAGCCCTTTGATATGGTCCTCGGAGCCCTGTGATGTGGCCCTCGGAGCCCTGTGATGTGGCCCTCGGAGCCCTGTGATGTGGCCCTCAGAGCCCTCTGATGTGGCCCTCTGAGCCCTCTGATGTGGCCCTCTGAGCCCTCTGATGTGACCCTCTGAGCCCTCTGATGTGACCCTCTGAGCCCTCTGATGTGACCCTCGGAGCTCTCTGATGTGGCCCTCGGAGCCCTCTGATGTGGCCCTCGGAGTCCTTTGATGTGGCCATCGGAGTCCTTTGATGTGGCTCTCAGAGCCCTTTGATGTGGCCCTCTGATGTGACCCTCTGAGCCCTCTGATGTGACCCTCGGAGCCCTCTGATGTGGCCCTCTGAGTCCTCTGATGTGGCCCTCTGATGTGACCCTCGGAGCCCTCTAATGTGACCCTCGGAGCTCTCTGATGTGGCCCTCGGAGCCCTCTGATGTGGCCCTCGGAGCCCTGTGATGTGGCCATCGGAGTCCTTTGATGTGGCTCTCAGAGCCCTCTGATGTGGCCCTCAGAGCTCTCTGATGTGGCCCTTGGAGCCCTCTGATGTGGCCCTCGGAGCCTGTGATGTGGCCCTTGGAGCCCTCTGATGTGGCCCCCGACCTCAAACAAAGGAAGCACACTTCTAATATATCCTGGGGGTTTGGTGAGCTTTCTAAAAGTGCACCACACCCGCAAGATATAATAGAAGTCTATGGCAAAGCGCAGCTAACCCGCAGGTAAATTGCAGTGCATCAGTTTGAGCGCAGCCTTGTAGGGGGCTCAGGACAGTAAAGGCTTGTTTACATTTGCAGTTTTGGGGGCAGTAAAACCCAATAGTTGAGGCACGTTTTTACCACACACCCACCAACCACAGGTGTAGCATCAGGCGTCGCAATGGCAACCCCTGATCCATGCACCAGGGGGCCCATACCGTACAGCCTCCCTGTCTCATTTAGTTTTATACTTGGACAGGAGGGGCGACTTGGACAGGAGGGGTGGCAAATATAGGACCCAATCCTTTACATTTTCCTCCTGCAACCACTGAAAGCCAGCTTCTCCTCCTCTCCCGCCCACTGGAATTCAGCGGCTGCAGGAGGGAAATGTTTATTATCATATTCAAGATTAAAAATTTGAATATCTGAACCATTTCATTTCATTGTGGCCCGCGACCGGTTACTAAATCATTTAAGTGGCCCTCGCTCTTTAAAGGGTTGGGCACCCCTGGAGTATACAATTGCGACACAAGTCATATTGTATTTGAATGTTTTTTAAAATGACCTTTCCTTTTCAATCTGCAGCTCTGTCATTTTCTGGCCACCTGGAGGCGTTCTGTATACAGAATGTGTACAGAACGCCCCCCAGAAATGTCATTTCCTGCTTGTGTGATTGGCTCACTTATGTTCCCAGAAGTCTGCACTAAGATACAAGTCAGATTTCAGGCATCCCCTGCAACAAAAATTACATTTTTGCTGAGATACTCCCACAAGGAACATGTCTAAAGGGATGCAGGCCCAGCAGCTTTCCTCATGAGAGCCCTGAAACCACTCCCATTAGATTCATTTTCCCACATGGATACAGACAAACACACAAGGATTTCTTCAGAATAACAAAAGGTAGGAATCTTGTATTGTACATAGATCACCCAGAGGCAGTAGTGTATTTAGGCTTCGTGCTGCCCTAGGCCTGACTAAACTGGTGCACCCCCCACTTTAAACCCACCACTTCCTGTCAAGACCACACCCCTTGCTGTTTAAGACCTGCCCTGAAATTTTCAAGTGGGGACACTAGTTCTGAGGGCCTGGGGGAGGGGGGGCAACATATTCCCTTAATTTGCATAGATTTCCTAGAGAAATCTCTGCAATGGGACAGGGATGGTAACAAATAAACTGTCAGGGACTATAACCCTCCCTTACTCTATCCAAATTGAAAAATAAAATAAAAGTGTTGCCTATAGTTCTACTTTAAGCACAGATTTCTGATCATTTTATGGAGATGACTAAGAAGATATAACCATGCCAATGGTGCAGCAGAAAACATATAGCACAGTGAGGAAGGCTTGTGGTCCAGGATGATAGGACAGTCAAAATTAGAAGCGGCGCTCCCCCACAGTTGCGGAATGCCGGCCGCCCACATACCGGAAGCAGTGCGGCCGCTAGACTAATTTGCCTCTCAGCCCAGTCCGCCTCATAAGACTGGCGCTACACTAACAGTGTAGCGCAAGCCGGTGGGGAATCTTTCCGTGCTGCCTCCCCTGCAAAGTGCTGCCCTAGGCCTGGGCCTTGTCGACCTAGGCCAGGATACAGCATTGCCCAGAGGTGAATGTTTTTTTTTTTTTCTCAACAAAAGTGGAGTTACGCTTTAAATACAGAAATGACAGAATTGCTAGTGGCCCTTAGGTACAATAGGAAAAAAAAAATTGCAGGTAGTGACAAAAAAAAAAAAAAAAAACCTCCCTGGAAAAACTAAATGGATTTTTTTCTAGGGATGTATAGAGGGCAAAATGTATATAATTGCTGACCTTTAAAATCCAGCTCTGCGGAGGTGGAGCTTCCAGCTGTGTTGTGAGCAATGCAGGAGTATAAGCCAGATTTATCTTCATTGCTGTCTAATACCAGGATCTGTTTGGTTTTCTTTAATATGATATTTCCATCCTTGATCCAGGTGTAATGAGTGACATTGGGGTGACTACTCACAAAGCTGCAATTTAGCTCAGTGGCTCCCTCTTTTGGAAACACAATGACTTGAACTCCAGTAGCAGGATCTACAAAACACGTCAAATGTGTTGTAATTAAACTCCTATGTTATTAAACTTATATAAAATTGTGATCAATGGTTTGTCTCTATTACCGCAGAGTTAGGATATACATACATTGCACAGGTATCTGTGTTGGTGGTGATTCTCCTCTCCCAACCTCATTTATTGCAGCACAAGAATAGGGTTCCGTTTCTTTGCTGACATTCTGTACTGTGATTCTCTTTTCAAGTCGTAATTTAGTTTTGCAATTTCCAAGGCACCATTCATATGTGTGTGGAGGAGGGTTAGAATTGCTTGAGCATGTTAAAGTCACATCACTACCCTCCATAAACTCTTCATTTTCCGGATAGCTGACCGTCACATCTTTTGGTCCATCTGGTAAAGAGGAGAATATTTTTTGCTTACCGTATATACTCGAGTATAAGCCGACCCGAATATAAGCCGAGGCACCTAGATTTACCAAAAAATGGGAAAATTTATTGACTCGAGTATAAGCCTAGGGTGTCCATCTGCATGCCTCACTGTGCCTCACTGTGTCCATGTCCATGCATCACTGTGTCCATGCCTCCCTGTGTCCATGCCTCATTGTGCCCATGCCTCACTGTGTCCATGCCTCACTGTGTCCATGTCCATGCCTCACTGTGTCCATGCCTCACTGTGTCCATGTCCATGCCTCACTGTGTCCATGTCCATGCCTCACTGTGTCCATGCCTCATTGTGCCCATGCCTCACTGTGTCCATGCCTCCCTGTGTCCATGACTAGACTGACGTTTAATAATGGGAGTCTATGTAAGGGGTGCCCGGGTTTGAAAAATCGGTCCTCCCCAGCCGTAGGTCCCTCAGACAACAAACTTTGCACACTTGTAGAGGAAGAGTGGGGCTACATGTGTGCCAAGTTCCGGGTCCAGGGGACCTACGACCGGCCGGTACTGGGTCCCTAAAATCCCCAGAGAAATTACCGTCTAACATGGGAGTCTATAGAAGGGGTGCCCGGCTTTGAAAAATCAGTGCTCCCCGGCCATAGGTCCCCCAGACAACAAACTTTGCACACTTGTAGAGGAGAAATGGGGCTACATATGTGCCAGGCTTGGGGTCCAGGGGACCTACAGCCGGCCAGTACCGGGTCCCCAAATTCCAGGAGATTAGGCGCAAAAAAAGGTGACTTGAGTATAAGCCGAGGGGGGCATTTTCAGCGCAAAAAATGTGCTGAAAAGCTCGGCTTATACTCGGGTATATACGGTATTATTTTTTGTTTCAGGGGCCTGTAAAGCATTGCACCAATGATCAGCAGATCGCTTATGCCATGCAGGTCTCCTGTAGACCTCTCAGCATTTCTGCTTCCTCATACGGGAAAGCCGATACACGTTGACAGGAAGAATAAGTGAACAACCACAGCACTCAAAGCACCATAGTAACTCACTGAAAACTACAAGCCATCAGCCACAAAGGCTGCCGGACCTTGTGGTTTTCTATTCACAGAGCCCTATGAATGAGTGATGCGATTAGGTGGGCAGAGCCCTGCACAACCATGATTTTTATACATTTTTTTTTTGACTGGCACTAGCTGGGTGTAACATGTAACATTTTATGAAAGGTAAAGTTCTCCTTTAACTGGTTCCCGACTGGCTCACGCAGATATACTGCAGCAGAAGGGCTCTCCTGGGCGAAATCCCATACATATACGACTTTGCCCAGGAGAGCCACCAGAGGGCGCGCAAACACTGCGAATGGCCGCCGGGCTCTAACGCGTGCACGAGCGGAAGCACGGGGGTTTGTGTGTGTAAACACACAAATCCCTGTGCTGTCAGAGGAGAGAAGACAGATCATGCGTTTCTACTAAGTAGAAACAGCGATCTGTCATCTCTCCTAGTTAGCCCCATCCCCCCACAGTTAGAACACACCTAGGGAACACAGTTAACCCCTTGATCGCCCCCTAGTGTTAACCCCTTCCCTGCCAGTGACATTTACATATTATTTGGTGCATATTTATAGCACTGATTGCTCTGTAAATGTCAATGGTCCCACAAATGTGTCAAAAGTGTACGACCTGTCTGCTGCAATGTCGCAATACCGCACAAAATCGCAGATCACCGCCATTACTGGTAAAAAAATATATATTAATAAAAACCCCATATAAATGCCATAAATCTTTCCCATAGTTTGTAAACGCTATAATTTTTGCGCAAACCAATCAATATACGCTTATTGCGATTTTTTACCAAAAATATGTAGAAGTATACATATCGGCCTAAACTGAGGAAAGAGATTTTTTTTAATATATATTTTTTGGGGATATTTATTAAAGCAAAACGTTAAAAAATATTGCTTTTTTTTTCAAAATTGTCGCTCTATTTTTGTTTATAGCGCAAAAAATAAAAACCGCAGAGGTGATCAAATACCACCAAAAGAAAGCTCTATTTGTGGGGAAAAAAAGGACGTCAATTTTGTTTGGGAGCCACGTTGACAATTGTCCGTTAAAGCGACACTTGGTCATTGGGCAGCCAAATCCTCCGGGGCTGAAGTGGTTAAAGCTAAATTTTATTTGACTGTAATACATACATCTGATGCTCAGTGTTGTTGCATTCTCTGATGTTCTCCCGTTAGGATAAGTTGCTGTGCACTGAATTTGTGTTTTGTCATCCTTATATGAAGGAATATATGTGATTGTTAATATTTCTTTCCATTTTCCTTCAGATAGATCTTCAGATCGTCTCTCGGTTTGGCCAGCTTTGTTCCACTTTAGAGAAGGTGGATTGGAGCCACATGTGTGCACTACAGAGCATTGAAAGGTTTCAGAATGTACTTCAAGCATTTCTTTGTTTCCAGTAAGTTCCAGTATGGTTGGATTATCTGAAAAATGTCAAGTTTAAGTTCCTAAAGTGAGGTTATTGTTAAAGGGTATTACATTCTTACTTTCCGTTTAGATTCTCCAAATTATAAGAAAGTAACCTGCAGAAATGCCGGAACCCCCTTCCTGACATGTTCAATTTTCTTGTGCAATTTTCCTTTAGAGTTATCAAAAAAACATATAGTATGAGTTCAAAACGAAACAACTTTCAATTGTTTCCAATTAGGCAGGCCCTTGCACTACATAGTTTAAGGTAAATCTAAAGGAAAAATGTACAAGAAAATTGAACGTGTATGGCCAGCCTTACTGACAAAGTCTTATGCCCCGTACACACGGTCGGAATTTCCGACAAGAAAAGTCCGATGTGAGCTTTTGGTCAGAAATTCTGACCGTGTGTAGGCTCCATCGGACTTTTCATGTCGGAATTTCCGCCAACAAAAATTTGAGAGCTGGTTCTCAAATTTTCCGACAGAAAAAATTCCAATCGGAAATTCCGATCGTCTGTAGCAATTCCGACGGGCAAAATTCCGACGCATGCTCGGAAACAATTCGACGCATGCTCGGAAGCATTGAACTTCATTTTCTCGGGTCGTTGTACTGTTGTACGTCACCGCGTTCTTGCCGGTCGAAAGTTCCGAGAACTTTCGTGTGACCGTGTGTATGCAAGCCAAGCTTGAGCGGAATTCCGTCGGAAAAACCATCCAAGGTTTTTCCGACGGAAAATCTGATCGTGTGTACGCGGCATCAGTTATTCTGTTGCTTCAAGTATTCATTGGCCCATTGTGAAAATGTCAAATAAGTCAACAAGTAAGTGTCTCTTCAAAGGAAATAAATATTTTAAATAATATAAATCAATTTATAGATACATTATTTATAAATGATTAGGTGCCAGTTTTTTCAATACCATCAGCCAACATTGGTGCCAGTTTATGCAATAATCCACAGCATTGCTGTCAGTAGCAGCAATAATAACTCCCTGCATCAATGCTAGAATATTCAATAATAACCTCCCGCATCAATGCTAGAATATTCAATAATAACCCCCCGCATCAATGCTAGAATATTCAATAATAATCCCCCCGCATCAATGCTAGAATGTGCAATAATAACCCCCAGCATCAATGCTAGAATATTCAATAATAACCCCCCGCATCAATGCTAGAATATTCAATAATAATCCCCCCGCATCAATGCTAGAATGTGCAATAATAACCCCCAGCATCAATGCTAGAATATTCAATAATAACCCCCCTGCATCAATGCTAGAATATTCAATAATAACCCCCCTGCATCAATGCTAGAATGTGCAATAATAACCCCCAGCATCAATGCTAGAATATTCAATAATAACCCCCAGCATCAATGCTAGAATATTCAATAATAACCTCCAGCATCAATGCTAGAATATTCAATAATAACCCCCCGCATCAATGCTAGAATATTCAATAATAATCCCCCCGCATCAATGCTAGAATGTGCAATAATAACCCCCAGCATCAATGCTAGAATATTCAATAATAACCCCCCGCATCAATGCTAGAATATTCAATAATAACCCCCCGCATCAATGCTAGAATATTCAATAATAACCCCCTGCATCAATGCTAGAATATTCAATAATAACCCCCCGCATTAATGCTAGAATCTGCAATAATAACCCCCCGCATCAATGCTAAAAAATTTCAATAATAACCCCCCCGCATCAATGCTAGAATATTCAATAATAACCCCCCGCATCAATGCTAGAATATTCAATAATAACCTCCAGCATCAATGCTAGAATATTCAATAATAACCCCCCCGCATCAATGCTAGAATCTGCAATAATAACCCCCCGCATCAATGCTAGAATATTCAATAATAACCCCCCGCATCAATGCTAGAATATTCAATAATAACCTCCAGCATCAATGCTAGAATATTCAATAATAACCCCCCCGCATCAATGCTAGAATATTCAATAATAACCCCCAGCATCAATGCTAGAATATTCAATAATAACCCCCCGCATTAATGCTAGAATCTGCAATAATAACCCCCCGCATCAATGCTAGACTCTTCAATAATAACCCCCCGCATCAATGCTAGATTCTTCAATAATAACCCCCTGTATCAATGCTAGAATCTGCAATAATAACTTCCTGCATCAATGCTAGAATCTTCAATAATAACCCACCGCATCAATGCTAGAATCTTTAATAATAACCCCCCGCATCAATGCTAGATTCTTCAATAATAACCCCCTGCATCAATGCTAGAATCTACAATAATAACTTCCTGCATCAATACTAGAATCTGCAATAACAACCCCCAGCATCAATGCTAGAATCTTCAATAATAACCCCCCGCATCAATGCTAGAATCTGCAATAATAACCCCCAGCATCAATGCTAGAATATTCAATAATAACCCCCCGCATCAATGCTAGAATATTCAATAATAACCCCCCCGCATCAATGCTAGAATATTCAATAATAACCCCCCGCATCAATGCTAGAATATTCAATAATAACCCCCCCGCATCAATGCTAGAATATTCAATAATAACCCCCCGCATCAATGCTAGAATATTCAATAATAACCCCCCGCATTAATGCTAGAATCTGCAATAATAACCCCCCGCATCAATGCTAGAATCTTCAATAATAACCCCCCGCATCAATGCTAGATTCTTCAATAATAACCCCCTGTATCAATGCTAGAATCTGCAATAATAACTTCCTGCATCAATGCTAGAATCTTCAATAATAACCCACCGCATCAATGCTAGAATCTTCAATAATAACCCCCCGCATCAATGCTAGATTCTTCAATAATAACCCCCTGCATCAATGCTAGAATCTACAATAATAACTTCCTGCATCAATACTAGAATCTGCAATAATAACCCCCAGCATCAATGCTAGAATCTTCAATTAAAACCCCCCGCATCAATGCTAGAATCTGCAATAATAACCCCCAGCATCAATGCTAGAATATTCAATAATAACCCCCCGCATCAATGCTAGAATATTCAATAATAACCCCCCGCATCAATGCTAGAATATTCAATAATAACCCCCCGCATTAATGCTAGAATCTGCAATAATAGGATTTTTATAACAGCTTACCTGTAAAATCCTTTTCTTGGAGTACATCACGGGACACAGAGCGGCATAGTCATTACTATGTGGGTTATATAGATACCTTCAGGTGCTGGCACTGGCAACTTCCAAAACCGGAAGTACCCTCCCCTATATAAGCCCCTCCCATCCGTGAGTACCTCAGTTTTGTAGCAAAGCAATAAGTGTCCCCAAAGAGGGGTGGGAGCTCTGTGTCCCGTGATGTACTCCAAGAAAAGGATTTTACAGGTAAGCTGTTATAAAAATCCTATTTTCTTTCTCGTACATCACGGGACACAGAGCGGCATAGTCATTACTATGTGGGATGTCCTAAAGCAATGCCCAATGAGGGGGGGGATACACCATACATAAGCTGAGCGCTATCAGACATGAGGATCTTTTGCGGCCTGCAACACACTGCGCCCAAAGGCGACATCCTCCTGACTTCTAACGTCCACCTGGTAGAACCTAGTAAACGTGTGTACTGAAGACCATGTTGCGGCCTTACAGATTTGAGCCAGGGAGGCCTGGTGATGCACTGCCCATGAAGTTCCAACTGCTCTCGTGGAGTGCGCCCTAACTTTGAACGGAGGCGGTCTCCTTCTCAAGCCATAAGCTTGCATAATGACCTGTCGAATCCACTTGGCTAAAGTAGATTTTGACGCTGCCTGACCCTTTCTGGGGCCTTCCGGCAGAATAAACAAAGTATCCGTTCTGCGAATCTGAGCAGTGGCTTTTAGATAAGCTTTAACTGCTCTTACTACATCCAAAGAATGTAATAACTTTTCCTCTACCGAACTAGGTTTGGGGGAAAAAGGAAGGAAGAACCACATCTTGGTTCAAATGAAACCTCGATACCACCTTAGGAAGAAAGGCTGGATGAGGACGTAACACTACTCTGTCCTTATGGATAACCAGATATGGCTCTTTACAGGACATAGCGGCTAATTCCGACACTCTTTTAGCCGAACAAATGGCTACTAGAAAAATCAATTTCCTGGTGAGAAGAACCAGGGAAATATGCTGTAATGGTTCAAATGGTTGCTTCTGTAGAACCGACAGAACCAGGTTTAAGTCCCATGGACATATGGGAATATTAACCGGAGGGCTAATACGCATCACTCCTTGTATAAAGGCTTTGACTAGTGAATGCGAAGCCAAGGGCCTTTGAAAAAATATTGACAAGGCCGAAATCTGACCCTTGATAGTACTCAAGGCAAGCTTCCTATCTACAGCCCACTGTAGGAAGTCCAGAATCCTACCTATTACATACTTACGTGGATGCCATTTCTTGGCCTCACACCAGGCGATGTACGCCTTCCAGATTCTATAGTAGATCTGCCTGGATACCGGCTTCCTGGCATTGATCATGGTAGATACCACAGGATTAGAGAGCCCTCTCTTTTTTAGAATGTGGGCTTCAATAGCCAGGCCGTCAAACCTAGGGCTGGTAAGGAAGGGTGGTATATCGGTCCTTGCGAAAGCAGGTCCGGACGATGTGGGAGGGTCCAAGGACTCCCCACAGACATTTTTACAATCTCCGCGTACCATGCTCTTCGGGGCCACGCTGGAGCCACCAGAATCACTGGTTTCTTTTCTACCCTGATTCTGCGGAGTAATCGAGGTAACAATTGTGGCGGTGGAAATGCATATATCAGCTTGAACTGATCCCAAGGGAACACTAGGGCATCCGAGCCGCAAGCTAGGGGATCCCTTGTCCAAGAGACAAACCTGTCCACCTTTGCGTTGAATCTGGATGCTAGCAGATCTACATCCGGTGTTCCCCACCGCTGACATATTGTCCGAAAAACCTCGGGGTGAAGGGACCATTCCCCTGGGCATAATTGTTGGCGACTTAGAAAGTCCGCCTTCCAATTCTCCACTCCTGGAATGAATACCGCGGATATGGCTGGGACATATCTTTCTGCCCATTTCAGGATGCAATTTACTTCCCTCTGGGCTGCACGACTCCTGGTGCCACCCTGATGATTGATATATGCCACTGCCGTGGCATTGTCTGATTGAATTCTGACAGGGGACCCTTGGAGTTTGGATGTCCATGCTACCAGGGCATACCGGGCTGCTCGTATCTCTAAGAGATTGATGGGCAGGGCCTTTTCCGCATCCGACCATCTGCCCTGGAGAGACCATTGCTCCAGTACTGCTCCCCAGCCTATAAGGCTGGCATCTGTAGTGACCACCTTCCAAGAAATCGGACTGAAGAATTTCCCTTTTTCCAGATTCTGGGGAACCAACCACCAACGGAGGCTCTTGCGAACGGAAGGGGACAAGGACATTGGTAAGTCTAGGGCCTGAACTTTCTTGTTCCAGGCTGACAGTATGGCCCTTTGCAAATTCCTTGAATGGAATTGACCGTAGGGTACTGCTTCGAATGATGCCACCATTTTTCCCAGCAGCCTCATGCACAGGCGTATGGACGGCTGTCTTTTTGTACCCACTAAGTGGATCAAATCTCTCAAAGACAACACCTTTTTTCGAGGCAAGAATATTTTCCTCTGGCCTGAATCTAGCCTTAGCCCCAAGTATTCCAGACTTTTGACTGGTTTTAGGGCTGACTTGTCTCGGTTGATAATCCAACCGTGAGTTTCCAGATACTTGATTGTCTTGTGAACGACCACTTCTATTTTTTTCACTGAGTGGTCTATCAGCAACAAGTCGTCCAGATATGCCATTATCGTTACACCTTGCGTTCTTAGATTGGCCAATAATGGGGCCAGAATTTTTGTGAACACTCGTGGTGCTGTGGCCAGACCGAAGGGTAAGGCTCTGAACTGAAAATGGCGCCCTTCTACTGCAAAGCGTAGAAATTTTTGGTGGACTGGAAAGATGGGAATGTGCAAATAAGCATCTTTGATGTCGATCGAGGCTAACCA